>CM074185.1:39409883-40624112 GCA_037179385.1 Holothuria scabra
AAAGCAATCATGATACCCATTGGCCTATACTATACAATGCACTTCAGTTAGCTTAAAGGGCCCGGCAAGAATCCCCCTAATACAGTATGAAGAAGTGCAGTAGAGTGCCCTGTTTCATGATGGACTTTTCATCATGTGAAAATATTTTGTCTCCTCAGATGTGAAATTTTCTGAGACCATCAGTTTGGTTTATCTTGAATATTCAATATTGAAGTCCTAAAATATTGTAAAAGGTAGTTTGAAGAGAAATGAGACGAAAATTGCGAGATGCAGCTGTTGTTTCAAAAGGAGTTTAGAGTGACTGCTCTTGCCCTTCTTAATGCAGATGTGATTTGCTGGAAAAGAGACTCGGTGACTGTTATAACTGGCATTTTACTGATACTGGGCACACGGTTTTGACCCAGCACATCATTTTGGTGTTAAAATGTATGGACTGGTATTCAAAAGAAGTGGAATTTTATAGCAGGTTGAGACAGAAAGTTTGAGGCTTCAGCGAGATTTCTTGAAAGCATAAGATTGTGATGAAATGCGTGAGTCTCACGCTGACAGCATATGAGATTACAACTCTGGATACATTTTCATGCAAATAACATATTTTATAGTTGATGAAATGTAGAATTAACAAAAATATATTCATTTCATCTTTTCCAGAGCCAAGAGGAACAAATAAATCTCAGGTTACGAGAAACTGAAACCAAAGCTACAGTCATTGAGTTGAAACAACGAATAGCAGGTCTTGAAATCAAGGTAAATTTTGTAACTGCCATACATACTACCATGACAAATTTCTTACTCTATTTAGATACGTCAATGTGAGTAAGTGGTATAACCTTAGCTGCCCTCAAACTCACTGTGGAACACAAATCCTTTGATTTCATTTTGCTGATATCTCAAGAAATGCTTGTCCAGTTTGAATAGAAGTTTCACCACACTGTAAATTTGATTCCTCTTACACATAAAAATTAAATTTGTGCTTTAACTTCCCCATTTAGGAAGGCACAAAGGTCCATCCTGTCTTACCTTGCATCTTTCAGTGTCACAGTGTATGGTACATATAATTATAAAACCATTTCCTTTTTTTAAAACGTGCAGTTAAGTATTATTGCACAGAAAAGTTTAGGGACAGAGAAAGATATGTCAAGCAACCAAACCACCTTCACTTTTTACCAGTGTCATTTTGTTGTTGACAGAGCAGCTAGTCATCCCAATTTGAGGTAGTGTAGTAGACTGGCCTGTGTCATGATTGGCTCTTAGCAGTCATGTGACAACATTTTTTCTCCTCAAATATGATATCTATTGTAACTGCTCGGGTTTGTCCAGAGTATTCATTATTGGAGTTCTAAAATATTATGAAAGAAACTTTGAAGAGAAATAAAAAGAAAATTTTGAGATTACTTGTAGCTTCAAAATAATTTTGGGGTGACTGCTCTTGCCCTTTAAGCAGGCTTTTATCATACAAACCTACTACAAATAAATATGAAATGCCCTTTTTTCTTTCCTTTGTTTTAGAATCAAGAGCTTCTTACCAAAACAACACTGTCAGACAGTGAAGCATCACAGAATGTTCAAGAAATGCAAAATAAAATACAAGAGTTACATCGAGAGGTAACATTGTTTTCCTTAAATGCCTCCTGTTAGTTTTATATCTTTCACCTGGTGACTTTTTGTGCTCTTAAACACAAAATAAATATTTATGCAGACTCAAAGTCAAGGGGGGGGCAGGACTTTTTCTCCAAAAAATGAACCTTGCTGCCATTGTACTTGGTGCTTAGCAGTGGAGTAAGGAAAGCAAGCCTGTGAGCCACAAATGGAAAAATAGGCTGTCACTGACTCAACTTATTGGTCAGAAATGGGGTTGTAAAACTTCATCATATGAAGTTTGGGTGGGATCTAGTTTGCATGGGAAATTCCTCTCAAAATGATTTTGACTCAATAGAGTTCCGGAATAATTTCCCCTTTGAAATAGTACAGTGGCTCAAGTCAATGACTCGACTGAAGTCACTTAAAGGTGTGAAAACTGGTGACTCGAGTCAATAATCTAGGGACTTGATTACAACACTGTTGTATACTAAGTAGTTAAAATTGCTGCCAATAGTAGGATACTCCAGTAAGTGCACGTACCACTGTATGATTGACAGATGTATCTGCTGGCAAGCTTTAAAGGCATTCAACTTTATCCCCCAAACTACAATTTTTGTATTAGTCTACAGAAATTCTCAATTGGCCCAGCCCTTTGATAAACAGCAAGTTCAAAAAATGTAGAGTACTGTAGATCATATTACATGGCATGAACTATACTAAGAGTGTTTTGATTTTTGATTTTTTTTCTTACAGTCAAATCTTTGAAACAAAATCTGCATAATAGCTGAATATCATGTCTTTCAAAATGCTTTGATTGTACAGACACTGCCAACCACTCTGCAACCTCCTAGGTTCCTTTATTGCACAAATGTATGAGAACCCCCAGGGATCCCATAGTCATTGATGGCAAACTCCTCAGCGCCCCCTTGAAACTTTTCAATGCCCCCCAGGGGGCGGTAGGGACCACTTTGAGAATCACTGCTTTAAAATGTATCTATAAGCTTAATGCATTTTGTACACTTTTATTAAATGTTGTACTCAATGTATAATCTTTATTTAGGTGATATTGAAACAATGAGATTCAATATTTGAAGTGTAGCATTCAATAGGACCTACATTACAAACATAGTTAACATAGTTATATATTAAATTTTCCATTTTTGCCAAAAGCAGGGAGTCTTTTGTGGTTTTCTTATTTATATAGCAGGATGTTCTCTTTATTTTATGCCTAGTAGCATAAGATGGAATAACAACATTTTTGCCAAAGTTGGCTTCTAACAAGTTTTGCAGCTTTAGTCCTGCCATTAACAAGTACTAATTCACTTGTTTCCCTGTCATGTGTACTTTCAAACTAACTCACAACAATTAAACTCTAACTGACTGGTCATTGGTCAAAATGACTCACATGTTCAATTTAACACTGTAATTTCTCATGATGGTTTCATTAGAAAACAATTCCTATTGTGTTTGTGAAGTGGAACAAAAATTTTAAAACTGAAGTCATTTGGCATTTCAATTATATACATCATATATCTAGTTATTTGGCTTCACTCTATATAATTTAGGAAGTTGTCGGAAATGGCTATTTGGGCAAGCGTTGGAAAAAACAAGTAACATTGAACTTTTCTCCACCAGCCTAAGTTAAACAAACAGAGAGCTTTGTTTTGTAACTGGCTGTCCTACATGTTAGTCTCATGGTGATATTCTGTTAATCATGATACCACATCATGAAAGGTCAATGTTAGAGCAAGGTTTTGTTTAAAATCCCTGCATGATTTAAACAGCTTAAATGCTGTCCTGAGACAAGTGTTGCATTTTGGTAGAACTTGTTGTTGACACTGGTTAGAGAAGTCCACAGCCTAGTGTCTACTACTGTGGAGAGTTTTTGAAGACTGTAAATAAATCAAAAAGTGTGTGAAACCGTGACAAAACTACAGGCTGGGTAGGAATTGTTTTATGGCTAATAGTTCATAGGAAATATTTAACTAAGGAAGTGATTTTTTGTAAAACTTCTTTTCTTTTTTTGTTTGGAAGGAATTGGAAGTAACCCCATGGGTATCTATTTGCCTGCCTTCATTCTTTCCCAACCTTACAAAGGCTACTAATAAAAATACAGAAACATTGGCTTCAGTGTCATATGCCGTTAACTGTCTCAGGGTGGCCCAACTGGTTTGTGGGTTTGGGGGAAAAAAATTTTGCAACAGCTGGTCCAGTCCTGGATTGTGTTCTGGACCAGAATCATCTATAGGCAACCCATCCATGGGAACATGAGCACACATGTATACACACGCAAACAATCATGCACACAGACTCACATTGACATGAACATACACTTAAAGTGACGTTCTCTCGAAGCCCTTAGGTCAGCTGTAAACCAAAGTGTGATATTTTGTTTTTTCTGCTTGTTTGTTTTAATCTGCCTGAATTACTCGTGGGGGAGGGGGGAAATTATGTTGGTCCCCCAACATTTTCATTGTGGTGGCATTAGCCTGCCCCCTGCTCCCCCTTACAGAGGGAGGAACTGAGCTGCAAAACCTCATCTACTTAACTAATCTATCATCCTAATTCAGAATTGGTTCCTGTCAATCATATTTTCTTTTTTTTTTAAACCTGTTTGTCAGTTTTATGCTGAATAACTCCTTGGGTTACTTCCAGTAATCAATAGTTTTATACAGAAATCCTCCAAAATGCACTTGTGAGTAAACTAATTGTAAATTTGTAAGATACAGCTCATATTTTCATAATGCCCCAAGGTGACTATACAAGACCCCAATGTGTTACATAAAAACACTCTCAGTACAGTTCATGCTGTGTAATATGAGCTTCAAAACTGCATTTTTGGAACCTGCTTTCAATCAAAGTGCTGAGCCAATTGAGAATTTCTGTGGAGTACTACATAAATTGTAGTTTTGGGTAAGGGGATTTTGCCTTTAAGCTCATCTACACCTGCTCTTAAATCATATCTCTCATACCCTCTCACAGGTATCTCACCTTAAAGGTACAATGAAAGAACCAGAAGAAGAGGCAGAGATGATATCTAAGGAGGAAGAAGACAACCAGGAAGAACCACAAGGGATTGATCTATCTGTTTTAGATTCAGATGATGACCTCGATAAATCATGATCAACTCCTGGGGTTTCCAAATTTCAGCATTCCGACTTAATCTTGTTCTCCAATTGGTAGATCAAGGCAGACCAATTCCTTTGTCAAGAGTGACAGCACAACTTGTTTCCAAAGTTTGTTTGAAACTTTGGGTGACCTGTTTAGTCTTCCTTTAAGAAATGTATGTGGATGAATTGTTATAAAACATATATTGCCATCCCAACCTTTATATATCAGATGGGGCAATTGAAGTAATGCTTTTATGCTTCAAAGACCTTCATAATGCCTCAAATGATTTCAATGATGATTTGAATTCGAGAAATCTTTCACGAAATTTTGATCCACCTAGTGTTTTTTTCTACAAAAATTACCACTATTCTATCATGCTTGCTTTTTATCTGTAGCTGAAAGTGAACATTTTATGCTGAGGGTTTAAGGCCATGTTAGTTGGAATTGGAATATAATACTTTTTAAATGGGACAGCTGAACAGTGTACCACACATTACTTGGAAGCTTGAAGTTCTTCTTGCCAGATCTCCATAAATCTGAAGCTCTAAATGTTCACCCAATTTTTGTAAAAGTTTAGAATAATTTTCACTTAAAATTTGCAATAAGTTTGTAGACAAAATTGCATAAATTCATGCCAAGATGGTCTTGTATAGTCAGAAGGATGACTTTACCAGCTAGTCTCTGCTTATGGTTGGAAATTCAAGTAAAATAGAGAAATGTCATGTCTTGTTTGGGAATAAAATTTTCTGGATTTTTATTTCATTAAATAGGATGATGATGTAGGTCTTATGCTATGCAAAAATGAAGGTGCAGTTTGTGGGTGACATGTGTTAAATAAGATGCCTTACCATGTAACATGGACAACCCTCTTTGTTTTATAGAGCGCTTGTTTGGGCTGTTACCATAGCAACAGCCCTTTATTTTGTATGTCATAACCTGCCTGAGGTTAACCTCAGCCCTTCAAGCACCTTCTGTTGCCAACTCAGGTGTAAGGATTGTAAAATAATTTTCACTATTAAGGTGTGAAACAATGGTCCTTCTCAGACATTAATGTCTGTTTGCAAGAAATGTGACTAAAGATAGGTCTAGGTGATCTTATTGTGAGAAATTATGTCAATTTTTATTTGAAATTTTAGCATAAATCATAAAAACGTGAGCAAATAGTAAAAAGAACATTTCTTGTTTTTATATTAACTCCCTGAGGAATACAGAGTCAGCAAACATCCTGGTTAACACTGCTGTTCATTTTTAGTTCAAATACAACTCTGTACTGGATTTGTGTTAAGCATTGGATATTTTCAGGGTCTTTTGTAAAGCAGGGAACATTTTAGTTTATTAATTAGTTACATTTAGGTTCAGGTCTTTTAATAGGTATTTATGAGTATTAGAAGAGAGAGTGGCTTACATATTTTCTGTTTGGTCTTTCTGTCATTGGTTGCACTGGGGTAAAACTATATGAGTTGTGTTTTATTTTCAGGGTGTAGAACCACTCACTTTTATAGAGTGCTTTATTTGAATTTTGATTTCAATCTGGCACCCATTGGCTTCTTAGTACTTAAGTTTGGTCCCCCTCTCGCACCCTTTCTTTTATGCTGTAAGAGTTCAGTTTCATGAAAACTGAGTCCTATGGTACATTTTAAAAATGTCAACACAACTCATCATCAATCAATTGAGCTATTCCAGGTCCTACTTTTGTCGTAATTCGGTCTACTTTACCCATATTTTAATGGCTTTTTCCACCTAGATCCTTGTAAATGCCTGCTGAGAACCCCTGAAGGTGACTTTGGGCCTTCAGAAAGATGTTACAAGGACAGTGTTAACAAAATAAATGAACACAAACAAAACGAAGGCTCATACAGTGTTCATCAGCATATCACTGTCGCAGTTTTGCTATCTTAAGTTAGTTTGTTAATACCCAAGGTCAAGTTCAGATCCTAAGTCCCTAAATATAAACAAGTTTTCTGGGCAGAGATTAAGGGCGGAGTCACTTATCAAACTGGCGGTTATGGCCAAGTCACTAAATGTATTTCCTTTGCCCACCTGCCCATACTGGCCATAAGATAAATGACTCTCCCATAAATTGTTTAGTTAAAGACTTTGCAGTATCACAGTTAGATGAGTCTAAATTGCTGCAGTGAAGGCATCTCACTAGGCAACTCAGATTTCTGCTTACCTCAACTTACAGCTATTTGATGGACACAGATGTTTCAAAGTGACAATACTGGGGATGCAAAATAGCTGCCCTAGGAACAAGGTTAAAGAATGGCTGCTGTGTGCCTAACTTGTGTCCTTTGAACACTTTGAAGTCTTAAAGGGGAGGTTCTCTCTGCTGAAGGGGTCTTCTTATCCAAACCAAACAAAAGGAGATGTCACTTGTGCATGAAAAGTAGTTGAAGGTCTTGTGCAATCACAAACTCTCGACAATATTACATTGTTTGAAAGGATATGAAAAGTCACTCACACGTGAACAGACATCGAGAGAATGGAAGAAAATTTTATCAAAATGTTGTCATAACATAAAATATCTGCAGACAAATTGAATCAATACTTCAACATCTTTGGATTTAAGGTTTAGGGGAAACACTGGGGCACAACTCTGGATTTTGCAAAAAAAAAAATAAAAAGTAAAGAAAGGATTGTGAAATTTGATGAACTTACCCCCCTCCCCAACCATATGTTTGAGGGATATCACTATTTTGAAATCTACATCAGTCGTTTATTTTCCTTGTCAGTTCAGATAAGTTGCATACTTTAGTATAACATATGTGTTTATTGGGAAAGGTTAACTGTTTGAACCCATGCTAACTTTAATAAACATCAGTCTGCACAGATCTATCAACTTGACATATAATAAAACTTGAACACTGCCACCCATTGGCGCATAAACATGCAAGGACATTGTGCTTAAAATGCCTCCCTGATTGCCAAAAATTTGCTAGGTTTGGTTTGAAGTTGCATTTAAACCTTCTTTGTTTTGTATTTTACTCTTATGATACCTTAAAGAAAAATCCATATAGGGAAACTTTAAGTCCTCGGTTAAACTGACGAAGACTTCATATGTTTGATTGGACATTGGTACATTATGTACCAGATAATTGCAGTTGATATTTTTAGGGACACTGATGAAAGGGAGATTGGGGTAACATTTTTAGTTTTCATTTTGTGGGAGATTCCATTTATGTTGTAGGTAAAAAAGGACTATCATTTGGTCCTTTTTTTCAAGTCTTAACTTATTCTGTTTTCCTCTTTGCTATGGTATTCAGTTTTTATTTAATACACCATGTTTTTATACTATTGTCTCTGGTCACATGAGATGGATGTAAATGAAAATTTGTTTTACTTTTTTTTATAAATTACTATAAAACAATCTACTCTCATTGTTAATGAAAATAGTGGTCGTTTAAAGGTTCCTCTAATTTAAAATTTGTCAGTAAATTCACCACTAGAAGTGTTTCATGTGCATTATCATGGTAAAGTTTGTAGGTTTATGTTAAATGTTCACACCCACCCCCTCACCCAGCTGTCACTCATCACATATAGACGAATCCGATTAGGGCTTGTTTTTAGTGACTGTAGGCCACCATTAGTGGGGTCCATCAGCCTAAAACCGTCTTTATTTATTGTTTACATGAATTTCAAACCCTCATATTTAGTAAACTTGGGAGAATTTAAGATAAAAATTAGTGTACAACCATCCATGATAGAGGTAAGCAAGGAAATCGAAAGATATAAAGGTGATGGACCCCAGCTATGGCCCACTGAAATCAGACCATCACTTGCTGTCCAGATTTGTGTATAATGTTCTTCAAGAGTAAGCTTCAGCTTCCAATCTTTGCAAACAGGTTGTAAAGTTTCCTCGATGGAAAGGAAATTTTTCGGTACACCTTGACATATACATGTATGCAACTAATCTACCTTAAGTTTTAGTAAACAAGTTGTATAGGTTTGTTAAATGTATAGGTATGTCAAGCATCAAATGTAACAAATCTCTGTTAGGGGGTCGAGTGAGATGGGGGGGGGAGGGGGTGACTGTAACTGGCTGACCTCAAACAAGCACTGTTCACTATTATTTTCTGCCATTGGCAGTCAAAACAAGTGTACGTTATGTATGATATTGCAGTTTTCATATTGTTCAAAAACGTGAGTGGTGCTGAATAGGGTCTAGGGCCAGAAGTACTCGCTTTTACGTCCTTGCTTTGGCTAATTAAGCTTTATTAGGTATCTTTTCACTTGCAATGAAAGCTAATCAGTGTCCTATTTATGATGTACGCTGACATGCTGTAGACATTCTTTTGCATGCAAAATAACCCATGTGAAATAACCCATATTCAAATCGCCTAAGAAACTTTGGGCAGTAAGTTGGGTTTTATTTGATGTTAGCACCCACAATTTATAACCACCCCAAGGGCTTATTGGATTTTTTCATATTTCTATTGTTTTTAGGGTTTGAATGGCCATAAATTGTGAGTGTGATCATCAAGTAGAAACCGGACTAGCCACCCAAATCTCAGGTTTTAGACTGTTAGTGGTAGTTGGTTTGAGTAAAGACTTTTTTCACTTTGTGTGGTTTTTGGACAAATGCTTTCATACTTGAAACTACTGGAATCGTATTTCCTCTCTATTGCTCTGAAATAAACATGAATATTTTCCACCTTGCCAGAGTGCATTTATGACGATGTCTGATATAATGCAACTGTATTCAGTGTAGCCTGTATGAAGAGAATAGGGGCTCTTGTTTGGAGGTGCACTTGTATATTTTTGAAAGGTGGGGCTTTTAACTCAGTCTGCAATACCAGAAAGGGGTGGGAGCATCTCCCCCACCTCACCATCTTCCCTTTACTACATCTCTGATGCTAGTTGTATGCTTTCAGAGGCTTTACCTTTCTATGTAGTTCAGCACAACTTTTTCAATATACTTTTGGTTTGGAAGAAAAGCAAAAGACTTCTTTACCATTATCCCATACACTGTGATTTATTTATGACTGCATTCACATATTGATCCCATACTAGTTTCATTTTGACTGATCTGATTTATTCAAGATCTAATTCTTAATTTATTGATTCATCAATGGACAGTGGTATGTGTGAGGGAGGGGATCATGTATGTTTGGGGAGGGGGTGTGCCAGGTAAACTCTAAAATAAAAAATTTCACCTTATGGAACATTTCAAGTGGACATGCAAGTTATAGATTCTAACACCCCCCAATGTCCACCCTCGTTATGGAAACTGTCTCACCCCCCCCCTCCCCTGTCTCTCAGTACCTTGTTTGGCTATGGAAATGGTGAGAGTGTTTCTTTATTAACAGCAGGAGGATGAACCTCCACTTACTCTGGATAGGGGAGGGTGTGGTCAGTGATGCATGTAGTTGCAAGTGTAGCTCCCCAAAGTGAAAATCCCTTTAAATGCTGCAGTTTTGCTCTCCAATTCCTTCATCTATTCCCTACCCACAATTCTCTCTCAGTATCCTTTACTTTTCTGCCCGATATCAGACAATCCACAAAAAGTCTGAATTGTTATGATATATTCAGTTGGTAGTCTCTTTTTCTGACATTTTGATTTATGGAGAAAAATTTTTGAGATAGTTAATAGAATATTAAAAAAGAAATATTAACGAAGTGTTTCTTATCAAATATTGATGGGAAATAAGGTAATTGTAGCCTTTTTATAAGTTATACAGAATTTTATTTTAAAGATGTATCAAACAAAAGCAAAATTACGGATGTCTATTTGCTGCTTGTTATTTTTTTTTTCTCAACTTACATGTTAGTATGATCTCACACTCTTTGCTGAGAAATGAGTGACTCTTGAGTTGAGATGGTTTTTGTATGTGAGAGATAAATAACAAATATAGATGCTATATAAGATGTTGAGAACAAGAAAATATGTCCTCTGTGTTTTCTTTAAGCTTGTCATGCTTCTGGTGAAATTTTTAATTAAAGGGGTCACAGCTAGGCTTTTTCTGTGATTGCAGTCCTTTGTTCCGACTAAAATGGCTGGTTGTGCATAGACTCCAGAATAAATGCGTTTCTACACACCATGTTGATAATACTGTCATAACCGCGACCTCTACCCCATGGAACAGCTGTGCAACAGTTTACAGCTGTTTTGTTTTAAAGGGAAATATTGCGTTTAAAATGTTTCAACATTGCATTAAAAGTAAAAAGCTCTAGTCATTTTCAAATCTTTCGGTCTATACAATAAACCCCAGCAATAGTTTCATCTCCTCGAAATATTATGCAAAGAAGAGTTCATAGAAGTTGCATCTTTTGAAATGTTGAAAGTTTGGGTGAACAAATTACTCTTGAGCAACAAACAACTGAATTTCTCTCTGAGCGAAACTTAATTGGAAAGAAGGCCACCATACTGCCTTACTTGTATTTATTTATCACTCTTTGTCGATAAATATTGTTTTGAGAGGTATGAAATTTCATTGTAAATCAAACGCAACATTTCCCTTTAACTTCTTGAAAGGTAAATAGCGCCACCACAAAAGTGTGATCGACGACAACTGTGTACTTGCTAACTGCTTTCCCAACACAAGTGGGTGGGTGCGCACTGTTTAACAAGGTGTTTCTTGATTGGCTGTTGCTATTGTATTGTATCGATTGTATTCTTTTTCGGGTTAGGGATTAGTTTAAGGATTAGGGTTACGTAAGCCAGTTAGGAAATAGCCTTCGTAGCGCCTCTGTAGCTGCAGCCCCCTTTAAGCTGTCGCCCCTCAGATGATTTTTCGCAGAGATGAGCTGGACGGAAAAATTCGTCCGCCCCACGGGCTAGTTAGGAAATGTCTTGTTGAACAGTGCGCATCGCCCCACAAAAGTAGAAAACTTTCATACTGTCATCCCAACCATTCACACTGAATAACAGTTCCTTGCCGGTTCCTCGAGTTGAAAAGACCTAGTTTAGTGCCTGAGTGAAAAATCGATGAGCGGAACTTTTCATTGGGCATGCATTTTTAACTCTCCACATGCTCTCTTTGGTGTTTTCTCGGTTTGGATTCAATTTCCTGTCAATGTAGGCTACACCGAAAACTTGAACTGCACATACTTGCAGGGCAGAGTCATGCATACTGTGTACTCATAGAATGTAGCCTTTGGACGAATGTTTTTTATTTCATTGTGATACCTTGGTCAAGTATGCGAAAAAAGTGGCGTATTACGAACAGAAATTATTATTAAGAGTCTTAAAAATGGTCATTAATTAGAGTCTTAGAACAAGAGGCTTAGTCCACTTGCTGAATGTCAGGCTGCCGAAAAAAGCCCCACGAATCCGCTACTATTGCATGAAATACACCATTGAGTTCCCTGGTTACACTAATAAACCCAACAAATTAGTACAAGTGACATTCCCATCCTCTGCTTTAACTACCTGAGTGGAATTTTACCGTCTGGACAGAGCTAGGATACAGAGGATGCAGCATCGGTCCTGCCCCATCCTCATCGGCATAACGTCCCTTTGTGAAACAATTTAATAGCTCCACTACAAAGTCTATGGCAGATCAATTTTAAGTGGCGTGAGCAGTGGGGCCTGGTGAAATGTGAGAACCTCTGTCAATTCCTCGGAAGTAGTGTCTGACAGTGCAATAGGCGCGGAGCTTGCATTCACCGAAATTCAAATCAAAATATGTCTGAAAATATTAAGACATAGCACCATTTTGCTTCTTATTAGCCCTCTTCAAAAAGCAAACTTCTTTCCAAAGCCGAGGGGAGCCTTGTGCCTGAGACTCTCCCTCACAAAAGCTTACAGAATCACACCTTGCACCGTTTCTACTTTTAAGGTATATGATTTCATAGTGGTTATTAGAAATTACCCTTGTGTATTTAACCCTTCATTAAAAAGCAACAAATTTTCAAAAATGATGGGGGAAATTCTCCCTTGCTAGTCTGGCCTCTCTGCCTCGGTACTTCTGTGTACGCCTCTGGTCAGTGTTGTAAAATGCCTTGAAAGAAATGGCCACTCGGCAGTGTCTAATTTTAATTTCCACAGAACCTACGCCCCCTACTGTAAACTATTTACCTTACCCTGAAAGAATTGCACCTTTTGGAAGCGTCCTGGATCATTCTCAATAAGAGCTTTAACACAACAGAAAGTAGTCGCCGTAAAATTCCACGGAAAATTAATAACATTACCGGCTGAGTGCCTTACAAACCTAGCATTGGAAATCCCTACATTTTGGGGTGTTTTTATCTCCTAAGTCGAGATGAAAAAATCACGACTCAATTAGTACCACGCGAAGCACTTGTTTGATTAATCAGTGGAGTAGCTCTGGGGGCCCGTTCCACAAAGAGTTACGCACGATCGTAAGTATGATACCTTCAGTCGAAAAGGACAAAGAGCAGTGGAATAACGTTGTGTGAATAATACAGACAGCATACGGAAATGCTTCATTTTTTCTCACACTTTCCCATTGCTTTAGCGTTGAAAATTTTGCCCATCTTTTAAAATCTTTTGCAGTGACTCAGTAAGAAATTTATATACCTTCTAACGTGTCGCGGTGGTGAAGATAGGCTTTCAACCCAACACTGCACAGTCCTGAAAATGAAAGATATTTCCCTCTCGTGATAAGCCTAAGTGCAGTTTAATTTTTTTTTTTAAAATATGTATTGGAATACAAAGCAACATTTAAGTCTGGATTATCGAGTGTTAGTTCAGTTTCACGCTTTTTGAACATCTACTGCAAATAGCAGCCCCCTGGTTTACCCTTCGTCGCGTGTAACCGTCACTGCTCTTGTCCATGATATAAATATCCGTGAAACCGTGACTGCTCTTGCCCATGATATCAATATCCGTGTGACCGTGACTGCTCTTGCCCATGATATCAATATCCGTGTGACCGTGACTGCTCTTGCCCATGATATCAATATCCGTGTAACCGTGACTGCTCTTGCTCATGATATCAATATCCGTGTAACCGTGACTGCTCTTGCCCATGATATCAATATCCGTGTAACCGTGACTGCTCTTGCCCATGATACCAATATCCGTGTGACCGTGACTGCTCTTGCCCATGATATCAATATCCGTGAAACCGTGACTGTTCTTACCCATGATATCAATATCCGTGTAACCGTGACTGTTCTTACCCATGATATCAATATCCGTGTAACCGTGACTGTTCTTGCCCATGATATCAATATCCGTGTGACCGTGACTGCTCTTGCCCATGATATCAATATCCGTGTGACCGTGACTGCTCTTGCCCTTGATATCAATATCCGTGTAACCGTGACTGCTCTTGCCCATGATATCAATATCCGTGTGACCGTGACTGCTCTTGCCCATGATATCAATATCCGTGAAACCGTGACTGTTCTTACCCATGATATCATTATCCGTGTAACCGTGACTGCCCTTGCCCATGATACCAATATCCGTGTGACCGTGACTGTTCTTACCCATGATATCAATATCCGTGTAACCGTGACTGCTCTTGCCCATGATATCAATATCCGTGAAACCGTGACTGTTCTTACCCATGATATCAATATCCGTGTAACCGTGACTGCCCTTGCCCATGATATCAATATCCGTGTGACCGTGACTGTTCTTACCCATGATATCAATATCCGTGTAACCGTGACTGCTCTTGCCCATGATATCAATATCCGTGTGACCGTGACTGCTCTTGCCCATGATATCAATATCCAGACCAGATAAAGGAAGGGAGAAGATTTCTTACAAGAGCAAATTGTTCATCGGTCAGTTATGCTTATACTTTCATTTGTTACTCAGATATTTTCTAGCCCGGTTTTTCCCTTTATCTGTTCTCTTTTCTGTTCCATTTATCATGAAAAGTGTCCTTACGTACATTCCTGTCACTCCGGCTAATCAATGGGTCATAATTTATCTTCCAATCTTTAGAATTTCCATAAAAATGTGAAATATATCTAATTTGTGAGATAAATTTTCAGAGTTACTATGAATATTGAAAGACAAATAAAACTTAACCAACGCGATGACGATCATGATCAGGTGTGGATGTTTCCTGAACATCGATTTTTGGAACGCTCAAGTTAATATAAGGCAATGGAGAATGCTTGTGTCATTTTTTTGTACTGAAGCAAAGGGACAATAAGCTACTATTTAATTCATGGGAGAACGGTGAGGGACATGGTTTGGTGGACCATTTTTTCACTGTATTAGACCTACCGTACACTTATTATGTTTTCTGATTTTTTTTCAGAGTGGATGCGAAAAGTTTGTTCAACATAAGCGTGCGAGAATGATTCATCACAGTTGACAAAAATCTCGTAGTTATGCCAACATGCCGACACATGATTCTTTTATGCTGACATTAATTCAAATGTACGGGGGGCATTAATTCTTAGCCAGTCAAGATGTGTCTTTCTGTGTCTACATAAATTGGAATTATAGCGAACATACATTTCCATTTATTTCGGACATACGTTCCATTTAATGGGGACATAAATTCAAACAATGAGAACGAATGAGCGTAGGTTCACATCCGCCAACAATTGAGGCGTAGGCCTATTTAAAACAGGGGCAAGGGACGATAGCTCTCTCCACCCGTCCGCCCCTCGGCTCCCTTCTCAGAGCAATTTGGCCCCTTTGGCTGTCTAAATACTAAACACGGATCTGAAACCAGTGGGTGCTTGATGGTTATTATTGCCTTATCTGACGAAATTGTTGTCAGATATGAAATACTTGTTGCCTGGTTGCATCATGTTTGAATTGCATCGAATTTATGCCCGGCATTGTCCGCAGTCCCGTACTGTAATTCGACGCTATGTCCGCATTAAATCGAATATACGCATTAACTCGAATTTACGCAAACAAATAAAAAGACATCCTCCTAACCTTGGCTATTAATTTATGCCGACATTAAGTCGAATTAATGTCAGCATTAACTTGATTTAATGACGGTCAGCATTAGTGATTTTTGTCCGGCTTGAGAGTTCTGGACCAAGAATCCTGAACTTTGCTGGCAAAAAGTGCATTTTATTCTGTTTTGACTCTTCTTTGCCAGAGTGGGCACATTCCGCCCAGCCTCTTATATGATTGGCCAGCATTGACAATTATCCACTGAGGATTAATGTCGACAATTGTTCCGACAAAGCGACAATAAAACATCCATTTAATGCTGAAAAACTGTTGGGTAAAATAATCACTGACACCGTTCACGTATGTGACAATAATGAAATTGGGTAAAACTTGTCCAAAATTGTTGAATTTACGTGTATTATGTGGTTAGATATAACTTTCTTGGATAACCCTTCACTTGGCTGATCGATTATTGGGGAAAATTACAGGTCAATTTCTCAGTATTGTCACATACGTGACCAGCAGGTTGGTGACCATTTTACCCAACTGCTTTTAGAGCGTATAGGGTCATTATTTTGGGGAGTGATCATTTACCGAGTTCTTATTTAAAGTGTTAGACCATGTTGACCGAAGTTTGAAACATTCTCTAGAATAGATATGTCTACAGTCTGACAGAGCGTAGATTAGAGAAAGCATGTCATAGAGCACGGCAGGGCACCAAGGATTTGATCTAGGGGGCTGGGAATAATGGTGGACTACCTAGGCGGAGAGCGACTATTGACGATATTGGCAGATAGCGAAATATGATCACATATTTGTGATTGTCTATTTGTTAAGTGTAACGAACTGTCGATCTGAGCTTCAGGATACCTTTCCACCCCAAGGACCGTGTTACGGTAGAGAAACCAACTTACAAATGTCAAAAACTCAAAGCTGGAAATGTCAATTTCAAACAATTTCCTTTTTGTTACGGAGATAACCCGCCGAAGTTGAGGCACAGAGTTAAAAAAATGATTAAGTTGCAACTTGTATAAATTTACTTTCGGGGTAATTACTACGTAATCAAGAAAAAAGAAGATATCTCGGTTCAGTATTTCTTTTCAAAACTTGATCACATATGTACGGAAGCGTAGAAGGGCCATTCAAAAGAAAATAGAACTGTCTCGGTAAAGTGACAATTTTCGTAAAATTGACATTGACGACTTAATGGACTCCTTAAAATGGCAAAATTCGGAAAATTGTCATTTTGACAAGATGAAACATCTCGTAGAAATGGCAAAATTCGGAAAATTGAAATTTTGCCGACCAAACAACATCTCGTCAGAAAGGCAAAATTCATAAAATTGTAATTTAGCCGAGTAACAACATGTTGTCAAAATGGCAAAACTCGGAGATTGCCATTTTGCTGAGTTAGAACATATCGTCAAAATGGCAAAATCTGGAAAATATGACATTTTGCCTAGATAAAACATCTTGTCAAAACGGCAAATTTGGAAAATCGCCATTTCGCATTTCAACAGTTCAACATTTTTGCACAAAATTGATGAAGTACTCACTTATTGCAAGTGGTAAATTTAGCATATTGTCAATCTGCAGGAAAATGACGGATTACGGATCTGCTTTAGATTCTTATTTCCACATTTTAAAGAGGTAGAATAAAATGCGCCGTCATTAAAACTAAATACACGTTTTCATAACGAAACATTTCTGTATATCTGTGTGTTTGGGGCAATCTGACCTCTTGAGGCAGGAGGCGGGGGTAAAACTTCCAGATTGTAGTTGGGGCATTCTCTTTCTTTCATTTTACTGTCCCAACGATTTTACCTTTTGACATTTCCGGGACACTTTGCCTCTTCCCCTCTTGCCATGCTACTAGTTTGTCATGTGCACAATGTGTAGCAACATATCAGACTCTACAATTAAATCACTTTCTTTCTATTCTCTGCTATCTTCTCAAAAGGACCCCTATAATTACTTTTTTTTCGTTGTTATTTGGACGTTAATATCAGCAAAGTCTAAACGCCCTTAAAATTAAACACAGCAGCTACAAATCTAAAGTTTATTATAGTTTTTACTTGAATGCTATACAAATCCGGGCTTGGTTTAAGACAAAAACAACAACTGGGATTTAATTATCCTTTTAGAAGCAGCCTGAGGGTATCTGAACCAGTGTTTTAATCGAGACCAGCATATCCAAAGCCGAGGCCAGAAGGTGTCGAGACCGAGACCAGGGCAGAATTCGAGACCGAGACCGATAAAGTCCAAGACCGAGACTAAGACCGAATGTTAGTACATGTTGCATAGAAAAATAAACTGTCCAAAATTTTGAATACTTTTAGCATAATTTTATTACCTAATGATTCCACTGTTTACATATTTCTTCTTCTTGTTAAAGCGCCTGCACTCCTGATTGTGCTATAAACTCACCAAATTGGGAAAAGAACATAACTATGATACAAAAAAATTGATATACATGAGTAATTCATTAATTTTCTGCCAAACGAGGAATTAATAACATTCGTTAAATGCGCAATTCATCAATTTTCTGAGAAATTTTGAATTGTTGAAATATTGTAAGTTTGCATTTCATCATTTTCTGCAAAATGTTAAGATAATAAGTAAACATTTCATCATTTTGTTACAAAATGTAAGTATAATGCGGTGACTTAGTTAATAACTTGATAGCACCTTAACGCTTTCACAGAATTTCGCTGTTTAAACAAGATGATCTAATTCGACAAGATGACAATTTTCTGAATTTTGCCATTTTGACGAAAAGTTCTTACCCGGCAAAATGACATTTTTCTGAATACTGTCGTTTTGACGAGATGATCTAATTCGGTCAGGTTGAAAATGACAATTTTCTGAATTTTGCTATTTTGACGAGATGTTCCAACTCAGCAAAGTGACAATTTTCTGAAGTTTGTCATTTTTGTCGAGATTTTTTTTAACTGGGCAAAATGACGACTTTCGGAATTTCAACGTTTTGACAAGTTAATTAAAACGCCAAATTTCGAATTTTTGTCATTTTGAAGACTTTATTTCAGTCGTCAAAATGTAAATTCTACGAAAATTGTCATTTTGCTGAGAGAGTTTGTCTTCTTTTGCATGTCCCTTCTACGCTTTCGTGCATACGTTAAGTTTGTCAAATTATGGTCAAGAAAATAGCAGTAGGCCCCACCGCGGCCCCATTTTCTCCGCGGCCCAGACTAGAGCATAAATGCATTTTATCAACTGATGTAATAACTATGAGGTGCCGTTTGTGACAATATTTTATAATATAAATACATTTATTTATGTTATAAATTCAAAAATTCAGTGGCGTAGCCACGGGGGGGCTGGGGGCCTGGGGGCCTAGGCCCCCCCCCCCCGGTTTTTTGCGTCCTGATAAAGTAATTGAAAAAATAAACTGTTTGAACGGAAATAAACTTTGAAGTATTTCCTTCAAAACAGTAAATAAATAAAATATGTAAAAATTAAAAAAAAGACATGGATGAATGTGTGTAAAACACATTTTGTGCGCACGTATGAAATCAAGTAATAACTTCAAAATGCCTACTTTCACTAAATTAGATACCGTTTGTGATCTGAACTGTCGTTTATTGCATTTCACTTCGAAGATGAAACGAAAGTCTCGACGACAAACTTTAATGTAACTTTGCTAGGTTTAAGACCCTTTCTGCCTTTCGGATGGCTGGTTGATTTACTGAAAATAAGGCAATCGTACACTGGAGGCCACTCTTACCTGACAATTCTTATACTTTATCATATACAAAATACAGGTATGCCGTACAGTAAGCAGGTAAGGGTAAGGTACTGCCTTCGGATAATTCTTCCCTTCCATCCTTATCAAGTATAGGCCTAGGCCTATGTCGTGCCTCACTCATGCCCATGACGAGTGCCACTGTGAGACGATTTTTTCGACAAGTCCTCTTTTTACTAGTTGGCACTGGCGTCCAGGGGATTTGTAAAATGTCCACCAGATCCTGATTTTATGTGTTTCCCACATGATCCATACTTCTGCTTTGCGGTTCAATTATTTTGAGAGATTTATTCGTAGTATTTTAATTTTGACTACGTAATGTACCGATGAACAAATACTGCACCATTTTGCACATTGTTTCTTTGGTAGTATGTATGTCTCTTGTAAAATCTCTACAAAAACTAAAATATTTTGATATCTTTTATTTTAGGCTCCCCAAAAAGGCAAAATCCGAAAACTTAGGCCCATAATCAGTTCAAAGTTTTGCCAAACATAGCACCATTTTGCATCTAGGAAATCTAACGCAAAGAAAGTTTTCTCAGAGGGGGACACAACTACTTTTGGTTTTCCTGTTAAAGGGTAAGGTACTGTCTTAGGTAAGCTGAAATCCATTCAAATATTGCAGCATTTGCGACTGGGTACATCCAGTTTAAAACACGTGGGAAGTGCCGTTTCCGGCCATCTGGAGGGGTTTTAACGCCAAAAATTTTCTTGTACGCTCCGCGCCAACTGATGGTGGCGCTCCGCTGGGATTCAAACATTGCCGCATTTGCGATCTACGTCCTTCTGAAGTTTACAATTTTTCCCAAGGGAAAGGGAGATACCGGTTCCCTTTAGTCTCATCCCCCAGGCCACAGATCAGAAGTGCCCAGTTTTGGTGTCCCAAAAAAGTGTATGTATTACCCTTTTTTCATAGATTGATTTTTTATTCTCATTATTTGAGAAGTCGCAGACATGAGATTCGTATTTCAAGGCTGAGTAAATCCAGCTTAGAACACATGGGAAGTGCCGTTTCCGGCCATCTCGAGGGGTTTTAAAGCTTGTTACCTAGCCCCCCCAAAAAATCCCATCCTGGCTAAGCCACTGTTCAAAATATATTGGTTATAGTTCTAATATATTTAGGTTATGATATAGAAAGTGATATAGATGTGTTATATTATGAGTCCAATATAAATAGCTTATATTACTACCCTACATAAATAGGTTATGAGCAAATTATCTTAGTTTAGGAGTAATCCATTACAGCTTATAACACTGTAATATATAAAGGTTATGACTGGAAATGCAGCTCAAACAAACGAATGGCATTAAATCACGAAGAGTAAGCTTGAAAACAACGGATGGGCGTGACAGTATGTACGAAGGCGGGATCACGGTTAGTACCTTTCGAAACTGCCGGAGCGCGGTATACATATAGGCTAGCACTCAGTGCGTTACTACTAAGTTTTACAAAAGGTAACTTGCTTCAGCTTGTGTAACTAACGTTGGTTTAATATGATTACCTAAAATGAGTTAAAATGAAGATTCGTAGAGAGACTAACACGTTGCGAGGAGAATTTAGGGGCGTAGGACAAGTTTTCTGTCTAGCTATAGGCTACGTAGGCCTAGGCAAACTTGAAAAATAGTTTTGTGACCACCATGCAGGGAAGAGGTAAACTTTTGCAAAATGATGGCCAAAGATGTCCGTGAGTAACCCAAAATGATATATTATCAACCGCATGAGGTCATTAGTGAGCTGCTGGTGCAGTGGTTACGAAACATGTTTAGCATTCCATGAAAAGGCTTTACTAAGGAAAATTATTCACTATGTGGATAAAAAGATAAGTCATATGTTACTCTGATGAATGATCAGTTTATCTATAGTTTGTAACAGTAATTAGGCCCCACAGTGTAACCCGCCTATCTTTAAAAAAAAAAAAAAAAAAAAAAACATGTTTAGCATTCCTACGGCCCGAGATCGATTTCCGCCACGTGCAGTACTTTTGTTTGTGTGCTGTAAATTTTCAGATCGATTTAAAATTCTTCTACCGCTAAAGTTTTTCCTTCAAGGAAAAAAAAAAATTCTCCTACCGCAAACACGAAATTACGTTATTACTGGTATACAGGGTAAATGAAATAAAGAAATCATCATATACATACTTGTAAATATTATATTTATTCAATTTGTCCTGTACATATTACTTCACTTTTCTGCATACATATTCCTCTATAGAGGCTTTTCACATGACGTCATAATACTCTCCGGCGGCCATGTTGGAGTACATGTAACTACGTAGTAAACCATACGGGACGCGCTTGATCGTTGAATTTGTACACACCGTGCATATCACAGTGCGCACTGTGCAGTGCGTTCGGCACAAAGCCACATGTATTTGACATGAATGTCCTCCAGCATGGCGGTTTTGTGACGCAATTGCAAAGCCTCTATAGGAAGACTTAATTATTTCCGCCTCCAAGTACATTTATACTAACAAATATATACAGAGTTTTGAGAATTAAATGTAATATTTACAAGTATTTACAGTGATTAATTTAACTATACACATCATTTTACAATAATTTTAATTAACATTAACAACACGGTACTAACTAACAATGATCATTTTATCTTTTTTCACAATTTGTAAGAAGAACTTTATTCCGTCTTTCAAATATATACATGGGATGTTTAATTTTAATTATAAACTATTTACAAATGTTGTCTGCTTATAATCTACAGTGAGAAAGTTATTTATATTACCATCATAATTATGAAAAGATTTTATAATTAAAAGTCTTTGCCCTTTTTCTTTTTGAAGGAACGTTTTTAAATATTTGTGTTTCATCGTGTACTTATTATTACTTCTTTTTTCTGCATACATATTCCTCTATCGGAAGACTTTTAATTATAAAAGCTTGTCATATGATCGTAATGTAAATAATTTTGGGCCTGAATATAAGTATGGAAAGATTACTGTTCTCTATAGATTTGTCTTCCGAATAGTACAAATACCACGTCCTCCTTTTCAGTGTTGGTCAAGGTCGGCGACGTGTTCTCAATATTTAGGACAATACCACATTTTCATTGAATGGCATTCGGTATGAAAAATCAAAAGTCAATGGGCGTTTTCTGGACTATTGGGGTGATGTCCGCAGGTCCCCCGGGAACGCCGTTCAATTTTGTTGGTGGTTATTAAACCATACACGGCACATATTTTGAGGGTCGCCCAACTGCCTTGTACAAACTGTCCATAGGCCTATCTTTCTGGTTTTTGTCCCGTTTCTCTCTTGGAAGCCACGGGCTTTGCTATATAGCGTCTTCACGAGGGCACAGAAATCTTCAATGACGTTAATCTAATTGTAGCAATTTTCTTTGTTGTAAGTTTCATTTCTTCGAGCTGCTTGCACAAAAATATGATCCCGCCTTCGTACACACTGTCACGCCCATCCGTCTGTGATCACGCCTATATTCATGACGTAATGCCATTCGTTTGTTCGAGCTCCATCTCTAGTTATAACCTATGTATATATTGCAATTTTATAGACTATAATGTTTTACTCGTAAACTGAGATACTTTACTCATAAACTACTTTCAAAGGGTAGTAACCATAATCTATTTTTATTGGATTCATAATATCATACATTTTTATCACTTTCTATACCATAACCTAAATATATTGGACCTATAATCAATATATTTTGAATTTTTAACATTATATAAATAAATTTATTTTATTAAATATTGTCACAAACGGAACCTCATAAATAACACATCTTTTAACACAAAGATTTAGTTCCAAACGTGCACGAGAATCTCCTTTTAGGAAAGAATGTCTCATCCACACCTCTTAAGTACTGTCATGCAGGAATTGAGCATTATTTCTAAGAGTAATGGCAAAAAAGCAAGACTGCTCTCTCTCTCTCCCAAATTTACTTGCATCCACGGATAACCTCCATTGTGATTCTTGTAAACTCACCTAGTGGTAAAGATACCGTAGAATGTAGAGGGCAAGAGCACTCAGCCTTACTTGAAGTAGTGTATAGTCGACTGTCATATTTCATGGTTGTCTATAGAGGCTTTTCACATGACGTCATAATACTCTCCGGCGGCCATGTTGGAGTACATGTAACTACGTAGCAAACCATACGGGACGCGCTTGCTCGTTAAATTTGTACACACAGTGCATATCACAGTGCATATTGTGCAGTGCGTTCGGCACAAAGCCACGTGTATTTGGCATGAATGTCCTCCAGCATGGCGGTTCCATGACGCAATTGCAAAGCCTCTATTGTTAGTCACGTGACAGCATTTTTTCTCCTCATATTTAAAATTTATTAGAGGAAACTGCTTGGTTTACCTTGCATATGTAATGATATTAAAGCCCTCGAAAATGATTAAAGATACTTTGAAGAGAAATAAGAACCAAAATGTGATATTTAGCTGTTGCTTAAAAGTTAAGTTTAGGGGACTGCTCATGACCGTTTATCACACTCGCTGAGTCAGCTAGGGGGTGGGGGGGGGGGTGGGGACAAAGAGACATACCAGTTGCAGTTAACTGGTGCTGAAGTATTTTCCATTTCATCATTGTTCTTTGGTTGTTTAATTTTCTTTGTTTCATACTTTTTGTTTAGCATTACCCAATACCATCTGGTATATTAAACAATGCCAGTGGCTTAATATTCCCTGCTTAGTCATCAAAATTATAAATAAATTGAATGCGGCAATGTCAATTTTATGTGCCGGGATGACATAAAAGGTTTTTCATAATGCACTATAGATCTAAAAATGGCAGTACTTTGAAAATGAGTATCTTATTTAATTGATTATCTGGACGCATGACTTTTTTCCTTTGTGCGAAACTTGTGGTCTAATAGTCTTGGAATATTATGGACAAATATTTTACAATCCTTGTCGGACTAATTTGTAATGACAAATTATTATCAGATAACAGATCATTATCTTTTGGTAAATTTTAAAAGGTCGGGTTGCTTTGCCAAACTCAGACCCGTGTTCGGGCCTTCCTTCGAGCGCTGTGGAGGTTCAGGGGAGAAACCCCCGTAGGTTACTGCGCTTTGTTGTTTCAGAAGCCCCAGAAAAGGCTGTCTTAAGCCCTGGCGTAGCCAGGATTTTTTACTTGAGGGGCCAAATGCACAGGGTCTGATCGCCGGCCTGGGGGAGGAATCTAAGGAAATTTTTAAATATTTAAGTACCCTCAGATGCAATCTGTTGCAACATTTAACATCAATTGAAGTCATTTTTTGGTTTCATGACCCAAACAATGAATTGCTCTGCAAAGAAATATTGGCACCCTGAATCCGGCACTGAATTGTCATCAGGAAAACTTTGCTAAGCAAATAAAAAATTGTCAGATCTACGGTGTAGAGGTGTAACCTACAGTAGTCAGGTGTCTTCTAACACTAATTTACTTCTCACCAGTATCTGGGTTCACTTGTCATTCAGGCAAATGACCATATTTACCATTATTCAAAGGCCCAGGGTTTTTTATTTTTTTTAAAAGAAACCTACATGGAGGAAGGTCATAGGCGTAGAGGAGAATTTTCAGTTGGGGAAGGAGATTTTTCTGCCCGAAATATATAACTCCGCACGAAAAACTAAGCGGAGCGAAACCATCAGTTGGCGCATGAGCATACAGAAAAGTTTGAAACACTGCGACCCCTCAGATGGCCGGAAATGGTATTTGCAGGCTTGTGAATAGAATCTAAGCAGTCGTTACTTTGAGTTTTCGTTTGCAATAACATGCTCACTTTTACCCTGTTTATACAAATGAGTAAATTAGCCTTCACAATGATCAGAATATTACCACATAGAAGGTACCAATGCCATTCTTTTTTTTGGGGGGGGGGGGGGCAAATTTTTTAGCACGTGCATACACCTGTACACTCCCGTCGTCCCATATATAATATAATAATATAAAATAATAATTCTGCCCGAAACTTCTAACATTTCGGGCACAATGTTGACCAAGACTATGAAGTAAGGCTGAATAATAATTGTTTTATAAGCTGCCCGAATGAGTCGAAATTCTTGTAATCGTTTCGATTTTTCATGAAAATTTTACTGTTACTATAATGCGTTGTTTCGTTCAGACAAATGTTTGAAAGCTTGGGGCTCTCAAGATTGGGGACACTTAAATGGCTACCCGACTTTTTCCAGGCCCTTGCCCGAAATTCAGGTTAGCTTAATATATACATCTTGAGTATACACTTTACAAAAGGTCAAATGTTGTATTAGTAATATGGACAACACTGAGGTAAAGTTGGAAACGCAAAAAGCGAGCAAAAATTTGCATTTTTACAAAGATTTATAATATGGCACAATCAAAATAAACCATTGACTCTGTCGAAGACAATCTCAGCCAGGGAGGTGTTTAATAACACTTTTTAAACGTCTTTTGGGGAAATGAAAAATCGAATGGCACGCGCACCCATTTCCCCATGCATGTTGGTCCCACTGAGGCATGAAGTGTAAATCACAGCAAGAAAAACGGGACCGATAATCAATAATATATACAAGAAAAAGTCAATACAAGCAAAGAGTGGAGTGCGCGAAACGCAAGCAAAATGGAAATTTATAAACATGGCAACATGTCCATCATTTTGGTTGGTTTTCTTACGATCACATGACCACATTTGTCTCGTTCAGTTTATCAGCTGATTCCCATTCAGAAACAAACCGTTCTTTTAGAAAAAGATTCGCACAGCAGAAGAGACTGGTATGTGACAAGATTGGGTGGAAAATGTCGCCATTTACGAAATGTGGGACATTTTTTCTTAAACGCGCGATACCACGTAGGTTAATTATAATATTAAGTAAGCTAATTGTAATAGGCCTATTGAGCAGATTAATTACGATATTTAGTGGGCTAATACGCCAGATAGTTAACATATGACACAGTCATGAAAGAGGGATGCTGTCCTACGTCGGTCCGTTTTTCTACTCTTTTTCCAGGTCGCTGGTGTTTGCTATCGTTTTACGTGTATTTCCATCATCAATTTATTTAGAACCCTTTGCTCACCAAATTTGTGTTATATTTGATTCATAAATTGATTATAACGGCACCTGTATACATTTGAAAACGTGCGTTTAATGTTTCTCGCAATTTCCTGGAATTTCGACAGAGCAGTATGCTACGATGTTTCCCTACATTTGAACTGCATTTAGTTTAGGAATGTACTATTTCAAGTTGCTGATATGTGTACATTATAGTAGCATGCGCGTATGATGCAAGTGCCGGGCCGGGCGTTCGGAGCATGCAGCGTAGAAAGTCAGTATGTGTACGGTCCATTGCAATCCGTGTACATGCGATGTGACCGATTGAACAATAGTTTTTTAACGATGTCTAAGGTAAATGTTAGCAATAAAGAAACGTACAGATGCAAGTACGATCAAACCTCAAGTCCAAATTTTCGATGCAAATCTCGTATTTTACCAGATGTATTAACCATTCGATTTTCGATTGGCATAGGCCATTGCTAAGCTGAAGTCAAACGTAGTCGTAACACATTAACTGTGCGTGCATTTGCAGGGTTCACTTCATTTCGTGCACTTATTCTAAATTAGAACAAAAGTTATTAAACACTTGCTGTACTCCATACTTTGACAGTGGCGTCAATCCTGAAAGGAGGAGGGGGGGGGGGGGCAGGTAGGCAGTTGCCACTCAATGAAAATATGGGGGGTAAACATGTTTTTGCCCCTCCAATAATTCAAGTAGATTTAAAATAACAAAAACACAACAAGCAGAATAGACAATATAACATTGTGGGATATGGAGCGCTTCCAGAAAACGTCAGTTTGAGTGCATGTGCATGTCACTGTGAGTGCGTATGTAAATTTGGTCTTGTTAGTATGTACGTGTGCACTTGCCTTCGTACGGGTACATTGCTTATAGATAAATCCGGTCCTGGACGCGATCCAGGGTTCGGCTTACCTGCGTAGTAGGCTGTACGGCATATTCCTTTTTCAGTCATATCCTTAACTTTTTGGAAGCCCTGAGAAGCTGAGAAAACCACCGTCCGCTCCGCGGGGTAGGGTTCGGCAGGCTGTTGGAAAATCTTTTCAAGTGTGGAATATATCTCTATCCCCTACTTTTAAATAAGGGGTCATTGAAAGTAATGATGTGTGTCCTTGATTACCGGTACATACAACACGGTCTTTGCCAGTAAAATCTCCAACCTTATACTATTTACAGGACAGCATACTGCAATTGTAATTTTTCGGCTTTTAGACATGATACACGAATGTGTCGTAGTACTGTTGTTATGTTGCCGCGTATTAAAATTTTGGTGGGACTTTTCTCTTCTTGCTTCCTGTAGGTTAGTTGATTAGTTAGACGGAGTTTTACGGCCCAGTTTCCCAGTCGAGTCGGCCTCGTCCTTTTTTCTAATAGTGGCTCAATGGCTTGTTTCCCTACTCCAATGTTTATGCGGAGCATCACGCACAGTGGCAGTAGATTCCAATTTTTAGAGTCCTTGGTATGAATCCACATGGGAATCGAGCTCGGGCCTTCCTCGCGAGAAGCGGACGCGGTCCTACTTCCTGCAGGACAGCTGGACTAAATCACTCACTCAACTCAATCAAACTTCACCAAACCTCCTGCTGTTTCCGGTCCCCATACACTGCCATTATCCTCAGCATGGGCGGCGATCCTGGGGGTGGGGGTATGCCCCCCAATGAATTTTGTACTATTTTATTTATTTATTTATTTATTTATTTTTCTTAATTTTTTAAAGCGCAACTATGGTTTATTTGTTTTTATAAATTTTTTAAAGCGCAACTATGGTTGCCCAATTATAATTTTTGTCGAAATTAGTGAGTCTGGAAATATTTCCTTTTTTCTGCTAAGAACTAATGGAAAAGAAAAACATGTTTATCAAATACCTTACAGATGTCATGTGCAGTTGTGACATTAGGGAGCTTTCGATTTGCACGTTCACCTAGTGGACTTCTACGGGATTACGTCAATTTTTGCCTATGCGCATGCGCTACGTCGTCTCCTTCGTCCACTAGCCAAATCGAGAACGTGTCCACCGCGGTTTTGACGTTCGTCCGAAACTGCAACGAACGTTCACACGTGTGACGTCACAGACTCTCTGAGAATGGATTAAGTGGCAAGAATACATACTAGTTTCCCTCCTCGTGATCTGCTTTGTACAAATGGGGTCACTTTTTACCTAAAATGTATATGAGATTGATGATTCATTGGGGGAATGTCCTTTATTTTGGACGTTTTCTTGCAACTTCAACAGGCGGTAACCCGAAGCTGAAATATGCTGTGTTCTCCATGAAAACATACCAACAACTTAACTGGCGTTCATGTAGTAGACATGCATTTACATCGTTGAAGAAATTTAGAAAAATTACACAAGGCTAGGCTGTAAATTCTCCAATTTATACGACTCGTCCACGTCGACCCTTGCACTGGGAAATCGACACAGGCTTTAACAGTAGACGTACCATAGTAGTGGACGCGTTCAAGAAGGCAAGCTGGTTGACTAGAACGAAGTCCACGTTCACTCAATCGAACGTTCGGTAATATTACGTGAGAGAGGACAGATTGTGTGATAAAATGTTCATTATTAGATACATGAAGCATTCCTCGTTTTAAATCTTTTAAAGCACAATGCCCGAAATGACAGATTATCTGAATTCCTTGAAAGCTGTTTCCCCATAGAAAACAAAACAAGCTATATTCACTGTAAAATTTCCACGAAAGATCAATACAATAACAAAAGTTCGCTACACATTCGGGCAACTCAAAAACACTATTATTCGTGAGATTTACTTCACAGTCCTTAGAAACAAAATGTCCGAAATGGTCGAATATCCGAATTCTTTCAAAAATTTGCCCAAGAAAAAGAAAGGCATCATATTGTATCATATTTACTAAAAATCAAAGTTTTTGAAGCTTGTTGCTAAAAAGGAACAATCATTCTCCAGCCTCGTTTTGAGTATTGTGCCAACATCTTTGCCTGAAATGGTCGATTATTTGAATATTTTACCTAAAATACTGAGAGAACGTAATATTCAAAGTAAAATTTTCATGGAAAAATAAAAATGATAGGAAACATTTGCGACAAATTCGACAGATTGTGAAAAAAAAGTTTTTCCGCAGTCCCACAATTTGTAGTATAGTCCTGCCAATACTTCACCTGAAATAATGAAGGGCAAAAGAAGTACTGGGACGTTGTCATTTGTCAAATTAATACACGGAGAGACGGAATGGTGTTTAGGTGCACTGTACATTAGTTTGCCGTCTACATCCTACCTATAGAGACAAATTCGGGCAACTCTAATGACAATCGGGCAGGCGCGTAGCCAGGATTGTGTCATGGGGAGAGTTTTTGGTGTCATGGGAGGGGGGAGTTGGGGGCACAAAATGAGGGAAAAGTCTAAGGATAGAAAGAAAAAGCCGCTATATTAGGTGTTTTTTGCATTGCAAGATTGGGCCATGGGGGGAGGGGTCGAGTCCCCAAACCCACCCAAGGTTACGACACTGCAATCGGGTAACCTGTTTTTCAATACCATAATGATACAGTGTGAGAATCTTCCCATAAATCTGCCTGAAATTCATTTTAACCCACCTCATAACGTGACATTTATTCAAAAAGGTGTCAGAAGTAAAATCACTTATAGTGAGAAGTTCGTGCAATCACATAAACAATTTCACCAATTCAGTATATATGTATCAATAATCGCAATACAGTAAAGAACATTAGCGGGTTTTCAGTTTCGTGTTATTGATTTTCCCCGAAAAAGGTGCAACACCATTTCCTCCAATGGCAGTGGCGCAATTTATCTTTTAATTTCCCGGCAGTGGCGTAGCCACGGGGGGCCTGGGGGGCCTAGCCCCCCCCCCCAGATTTTCTCCAGGTTCCCCAGATTTTTTGCGTCCTGATAAAGTAATTGAAAACAATAAAATGTTTGAACGGAAATAAACGGAATAAAAAAAAGTATTTTCTTCAAAACAGTAAATAAATAAAATGTGTAAAAATTATAAAAAAAAAACATGGATGAACGTGTGTAAAAAACATTTTGTTCACACGAATGAAATCAAGTAATAACTTCAAAATGCCTGCTTTCACTAAATTAGTTACCGTTTGTGATCTGCACTGTCGTTTATTGCATTTAACTTCGAAGATGAAACGAAAGTCTCGACGACCAACTTAAATGTGACTTTGTTAGGTTAAGACCCTTTCTGCCTTTCGAATGGATGATTGATTTACTGAAAATAAGGCAATTGTACACTGGAGACCAGTCTTACACGACCATTCCTATACTTTATCATACACAAAATATGCCGTTATCAGGTAAGGGTAAGGTACTGCCTTCGGATAATTCTTCCCTTCCATCCTTAACAAGTAGGCCTATGTCGTGCCTCACTCCTGCCCATGACAAGTGCCACAGTAGAACGATTTTTTTCGAAAAGTCCTCTTTTTACTAGTTGGCACTGGCGTCCGGGGATTGGTAAAATGTCAACAAAGTCCGGATTTCATGTGTTTCCCACATAATCAATACTTCTGCTTTGCGGTTCAATTATTTTAAGAGATTTATTCGTAGTATTTTAATTTTGACTACGTAATGTACCGATGAACAAATACTGCACCATTTTGCACATTGTTACTTTGGTAGTATGTATGTCTCTTGTAAAATCTCTACAAAAACTGAAAACATTTTGATATTTTTCATGCTCCCCAAAAAGGGAAAATCCTAAAACTTAGGCTTATAATCAGTTCAAAGTTTTGCCAAACAAAGCACCACGTAAAGGAAGTTTCTAAGAGGGGGACAACACTACTTTTGGTTTTCCTGTTAAGGGTAAGGTACTGCCTTAGGTAAGCTGAAATCCATTCAAATATTGCCGCATTTGCGGCTGGGTACATCCAGTTTAAAACTCGTGGGAAGTGCCGCTTCCGGCCATCTGGAGGGGTTTTTAAGCCCAAAATTTTCTTGTACGCTCCGCTCCAACCGATGTTGGCGCTCCGCTTAGATAGTCTTTCCGTGCCTGACCCTCGGAGGTACCAGGCCCCCACTTGTTACCTAGCCCCCTCCTCCCCCCCCCCCAAAAAAAAAAATCCCATCCTGGCTACGCCACTGTTTCCCGGTCACTTAGCAAGTTGTTTTTCTATTGAAGTGAATATTCCAAGGTAAAGAAAAGCTCAAAATAAAGACTGCTTTCTACACTCGACTTTTTGGAAATGGCATTTTCGGCTGTCCGGTGGGTTTGAATTTTTAAAATTTTCTGTATGCCTCACGCCAAATGAATGTGAAGTTTCACTTTAATAATGTTTCAGTCGAACAGATTACTTGACACAAGCGGCTCCCTGCTTGATGAAACAATGCAGACTTGCACGTGCACATCACTTTTCGTTTGTTTGTTTGTTTTTTGAGGTACATATTAGGATTTATCATTCATTGATTGCATGAAACTCTGATGTTAGTGGTACATTTTATCTGGTAACTTCTTGATCACTGGGAAATTTGCTAATTTTTTATTGATATTATTACAGAAGAAAGCTCAATAGCGACTGCTTAGATTTTATATGTACAAGCCTGGGAAATGCTATTTGAGAGGTAGCGATTTTCAAACTTTTCTGTTTGCTAGGCTCCATACAATCTGCCGATGGTGGGGCTCCATACGGACAGTATTTTGGGCAGGATTGCATTGATTTTTGAGGCAAACAATCTCTTGTCTCCACACTGGAATGCTCCCGTACGCGTCTGATCCCCTGGTAAGTTGTTGTACAATAACGTACAAATCTGTGAACACGTGACACCATTTTATGATGTACCGTAAGTCTCAACACTTCTCGCGCAGCCTTTCAAATCAAAATGACCGTAGAGCGCAGAAACGTCATCATTTATGACCCTTTAATGAGCTAGTTACCGTAGTTAGATAGAGTTTTACGGCCCAGTTTCGAAACAAATGGGAATTATGTCAAGCCGGCTAGGGCCCCTTCTTTCTAGTTGTGGCTCAATGGTTTGTTTTCCCTACTCCATTGCTTATGCTGAGCACCAAGCACAATGTCAGTAGGTTCCGTTTTTATAGTCTTCCGTATCACCCGGCCAGGACTGGAACTCCCAACCTCCCTCCTTTAATGAGAAAAAAGGCAAAATGGAAAAAAAATTCTAATTTGAGAAACATTGTTAGGTGTGTGTTCTTTTCCAGTGCATTGGCTAGTTATACCATAAATTACCACACGTGAACCGGTATGTCACCAGAATTGTTTAAAACAAGTTACAATCAAGGTTGACATAATTGCTTGAGTTTCCTCTCTTGTAACTAAAATTTACCTTTCTCTTTCTCCCTTCAAGTTCCATGTTGTCGTTCACATAGTGTTTTCATCGACAGTGTCATGACTTAATAACCACTGATGGTCTATAAAGCAGGGTGTGCGGAATATATGCTTCCGTCCACCCCTTACATCAATGTTGAAACCCCTTACTGACTCCTTTGAAAAAGAATATTTCTAAATTGTGCGTTGTTTTCCTATAAGGGATGGCAAGAAGGCAAGTGACAGTGCATCTATAACATACCGCAAACATTTTTACAGAGACCTTATTTGTTTCCCTGTCAGTAAACAATGACTTGCTAAATTTGTGCGTCAAAGTGAGTTAAAGGACTTACCCTAGTGTATTTAAAAAGTTTCCAATGGACCTTCTTTGTCCCTCTTATTGTGCAAAACATTTTGCAAAACATGTTTTGGTCAAATATTTCAATACTAGTGCATCAAGGACCCTGAAATAAATATATATGCCTATTCAAGCATTTTCCATTGATTTCCCAAGTGGGCCTATGCATTTTGCGCTCTACCGTACGAAAATTCAGTTAAGGTGTCCACAGCAAATTTTGCACTGGATAGTTACTTTCTCTGTCCTTCCCACCCCCTCCCCCATCTATACACCAGTTAAACACTTTAAAATTGTAATTCCACACGACGTCATGTCCAAATGGTCAGTTATTCCTCAATGAAATATGTTTCATATAAACCATGTTTGATTCACACAATTATTACATGTAAAAGTATGGATTCACCTAAATCGGTGGTGATGCCGTAGGAGGGGGCACGTCCAAATACAGCTGGGCCCTGGTTGGTCATTGGTGATGTGAAAGGTGCGAAGAAATCAGATAACTTAGAGTAGCCCCAGCTAGAAGACGAGGCTGCGGAGGAGTCCCTCACAGTGCAGTCTTGAAAAAATTATCGTCTAGGTCACAAAATCATTACTTATTTTTGTCGAGGATCCGGTTTATTTGTTCAAAAGCATAATACGAGAAATTTGTTTGGTTCAGCTAGCTGGCTCTTCCAAAAGGTCAGGGAGATTTAAGAAAAGATATATTCTCTGCCTTGAAGGACAAAGGCAGACTCCCAAAGTTTATTTTGAACCAACATCTGAATCTCACAATTTTCTTCTTATTTTTTGCAGAGTAGTTTTCATAATATTTTAGAGCTTCAATATTGCATATGCATGGTAAACCAAGCAGTTACTTTAACAAATTTCTCATTTGAAGAATAAAAACATTGTCACATGACACTCAAGAGTCAATCATAAAACTAGAGATTCCCTTACACTACTTCCGGTTGGGGTGGCTGCATCCCCCCTTTAAGTCACTCATGACAGACCAATGGTGATCCCACAGACAGCCGAAATGGCTTTCACATGCTTATAAGTAGAATTTGATCAATCGTTACTTTGAGTTTTGTTTTGCAAAAATTTTGAATTCAATAAAACATGAAAAAAATCAAAATGACCCAAAATTACCAGATAAAATGTACCACTATCATTTTCGGTTAAAACATTCGATTCTGTTATTCACATGTGGTGCCACGATATCCTAATGAATACTACTGGCCCAGGGTCGTTCCTAGATATCAATCAGTGGAGGTCCTAGAACTTCTTCCCCACATGATTGTGTCTCAATCCCCGACAAAGTATTTTCCAAAAACGGCGGACCTACGCCACCGTTAGTAGAAGCGGAGCAAACAAGAAATTTTTTTCACTTTGTCAACCCTCCAGATGGAAGGAAAGAGTAATTTCCGAGTGTTCTAAGCTGCAGGTATCCACCCTTAAAATATGGATCTCATGTCTGTAATTTCTAAATTAATGGAAAAAAGCAACATGGAAAATGGTAACACATATTAGATGAGTTGAGATGTTACAAAAATCGTAATGAATTATACATTTTAGTTCATTTACTCTGGCTGCAGTTGTCTCATATCAACCTCTTAATTCTGTTATATTTGCCCAAAACCCCATCCATTCATTTCCATTATCAATAATACATCTTTCTATATCATACTATTTGTTCCCAACCCACCCCAAAATTGAAGTCCATTGTGAAAGATTCTTTTAAGGGCAATACGGGGAAAATTGTGAGAATTAGACGTTGCTTCAAAATAAGTTTGGGATGACTTCTCTTGTCCTTTACACGTACACGTTGAACCACTTCCAGATCCCTGGTTGAACAAAATTTATATCCGGGCTTATTAAACTACGATTCGAAACATGCTCATGCCCCCCCCCCCCCTTGCGATGCTACTATTTATACACCTTTACACCTTCGGGAACATGTCCGAAAAAAATCTGGCAGTTGGAAACTTCCCAAAGCTCTTTCGCAACTTTTGTTCTATAACCCTACCATTTAGGGCACAGTGTTTTGCAAGACTGTATGAAATGAGGTTGGGTATAGGTTTTCATATTACAAACCGAATTCTTGTTATCTTTTTGAATTTCAGTGAAATTATTCGGTGACAATGTATTTTCTTTATTTTGTGAACAGTTATTGAAAGAATTTGGACACGCTTAAGAGTTTTCCGTGTAATTACAAATATACCAGATTTGTTCTGATTGAAAAGGGTGATTGAAATGCAGGGTTTGCAGAAGTTTAGAGAGCAGTCTAGTACGCTCATGGTTTAGACTTTCAATATTATCCTATTGTCATTTAATCTGAAAACATGAAACTGTGTAGACTTTGAAATTGCTAATATTTTGTAACAATTTGAAGAAAATGAAACACAAAAGCGGATCCAGGGGTGACGGGGAGACCGCCCCCCCCCCCACCCTTGGTCTCCCACGACAGAAATTTAATAAATAAAAACTGAAAAAGAAATAAAGCAAACCAAAATCAAATCTTAACCACTCATTTTGTAAGGCTTTGTCGGGCGGTACATAGGGTATACTGAGGTGTGTATACTCCGACCTCAATTTGATTAAAAGGCCTTTTCCTCAGATCTATGGAGTGCCAACTGTAATTTCAATGTACGCTTATTCAAATGCACGTTCACTAAAATGTATAAACTCTGACGGTGTCGAAGTAATGTCTCTCACAACTTCAGTTAAACTGAAGAAAGGGTCCTTAGGCTCAACAGGGGGGGGGGGGTGGAACGTGAAGTTATGCCATACGAACTACTTTCCCCTCTGTTTTAAAATAATGATAAGAACAAGCCAATGTTTTACCCCAAATGATCCAAAAGGTGTTTAAAACTTAAGCTTATTATGTTTTGTTTTTATGCATGTTTTGTTATAAAGTGAAAGCATGAACGTGCTACGCGCATTGAAGACTCGTCTTCATTTACATTTCTTTTAAAAGGAATCCTATTAGTGCCACCTTCATAAATATTTTTCAACTGTGTAAACAGGTTATTAATCTGTTAAAAGACAGATTAGAAATCGGTGATTTCAGATTATTAATCTGTAAATACAGTTTGATAATCTTTATTTACAGATAATAAATAATATGTAAATATTAGATTATTAATCTAAACTTTATGATTATTTATCATAAATACAGATTTATAATCTGTTATTACAAATTTAAAATATTTATAATCGGTGGTGTGGCCAGGTGGATAAAGGCGGTGGCATTTAGAGCGATGAAGCTTTAGTAACCGGGGATCTGTAGTTCGATTCCTGGCCGGGTGAAAGTAAAGGTTGATTTTTCATGCAAGAACAATCTACGGTCTGTTTCAATGTTCGTAAAAAAAAGGTTTCCTTTGCCATGATAAAATGATAAAATGATCATTGCTTGTTAGTGCCGTGATGTTTATGCAAATTACAACTATTGTATAATGGTGTGTTTAGTTTAATTAATCACTGTAAATACTTGTAAATACTTGTAAATATCATATTTATTTCTCAAAACTCTGTAAATATTTTTTTTGTATATATGTATTTGAAGGTTAAAATAAAGCCTTCCTTCAAAAATAAAAAAAGAGCAATCTAAGGTTTTCCCATCTGAACTGGTCTTACAAAAATACCAAATTTTATCAAAATTGTTGAGTTGGTTGCCACACAATGTGAAGTTATAATTAATAAACCAATGGCCTCTCCCACATTCGTGGTCGCTTAGCATCGTTAAACAACTGCCCTTGAAGGCATTATTTATACATGTGGCACTGATAGGCTTTCGTACTTTTTACATGCGTTTCAGATATGCTATGACGAAAAAGGATTTTGCAGTCTTGAAATTCAAGTGAAAAGATGAAGATCGGCTCACCGTTATCACTGCAAAGAGTGTTCTTCATTGATACATATTATAACAAACTGTATAATGGCCTTATATGCCCACCACCAGGATATATAGTATTGAACAATAAACTACAATCGAGGCAAAAACGAATGAAACCAGGTCAATCCAAAGCAAATGGTGATTGCCTTTTATCCATCTCACATGCTGTCCGCTTTATTCCTTTCCACCGGTTCAATATTGGATGAAAAAATGACCAGTCCTGACTGCTTGAGTATAACAACATTGAAACGGGGGACAGCCGGAAAGGGATTTGTTTTAGCGTCCATTGTAGGCTGTTCTCAACTATCTGTGGGTACAGGTACTCAAATAAATAAAATTATCCCTAAAGGGAACCAGTAAATTCTCACAATTGACGGTCAGATTCGTCTGTACGAGCAAATGTAATGAGGGTGAAATCAACTCAGTTAATGGGAGAGCATATGCGTAGGAACTCTCCTCTGCTTATGATGTGGCAAGGCCCAATCGCCCAGAAAAATAATAACACTTGCTCAAATTCCGGCAAATGATGACATGGTTACATTATCGAACTAAAGTAAAGAAAAACAACATTTCGTCAGCCTCACTTAGGTCTTACGCAATACTTTCTCAGGAAATATAATTATATGATATTCATTTTGGGCGAAAGTTTCAAAAGGTTCCGGGACGTTTTCAATTGCCAAATAAAACGGGCATGCATAAGAATACGTAGGTTTGTAGGTGTAGACAATGCATGGCCAAAATCCGGCCAATAAAATGAAATTTTTTATCTAGCAGTTCCTGATAACTTTGCATTTTTTCATTTTGAATTGGAATGAAGTGTTTTGGCGAACGAAGCTCAGAAGGCGACTGCTTACTCTCTACTTGAAGGCTACACACGCATCCAGAGCAAGTGATGGTCTGATTTCAGTCGGCCATAACTGGGGTCCATCACCTTTAAATCTTTCGATTTCCGTGCTTACCTCTATCATAGATGGTTGTACACTAATTTGTATCTTAAAATTTTCAAGTTCACTTAATATGAAGGTTTGAAATCCATGTAAACAATAAATGAAGACGGTTTTAGGCTGATGGACTCCACCAATGGCGGCCTACAGTCACTAAAAACAAGCGCTATTCGGATTCGTTTATAGAAAATGTCATCTCCAGGTAAGTGATGAAAATTGTTCAAAACTTCAGTGCACTTTGCCCAGACTGATAGTTTTTCGCTTAGACCTGCCGCGTCACCCTCCTGCAGTCCTGCTTTACAGGGCCGTCGGAAGCGGGGGGGGGGGCTGGGGGGGGTGCAGCCCCCCAATAATTTTGCCATATATATTTTTTTTGTTTTTTTTTTTGGAAGTGAGCATTTTATTACAACGAAAGGTCAAAATAAGGACTGCTTAGATACTATTAACAAGCCCAGGAAATTCATTTCCAGCTGTCTGAGGGGTTGGGATTTTTCAAAATTTTCTGTACGCTCCGCGCCAACCGATGGGTGGCGCTCCGCTTAGATAGTCAGCCCGAGTCAGCCCCTCCAATCGAAAATACCTTCCGACGGCACTGCTTTAACACCCATCCATCCCACATAAAAAAAATACTGGCTACGATTCTGTAAGTAATCAAAGTTAAAAAAAAAAAACTAACGATGGTTTCGTCGTGGACTCAGTAGGCCTAGGTAGGGTTGGAGTTGGGGCACGACATGAGTGAAAAGTCTAAGCGAGAGGGAGAAAAACGGCAAATTTAGGCGTTTATTGGCATTATTTTTCTTTTAAGGTTGAGTCATTGGGGGGATCAACCTCCAAAACCACCCCTTAGCTATGCCACTGCTGTGTAAGACATTTTGGTTCCAATTTATCATTCTCCCCTCCTCCAAAAATAAATGTCCGTACAACCGCCATTGATTTCAGGTGCTTTTGGGACCATTTAATGCGGTTATAGTGAAAATGTTCCAGAAAAAATGCTATTCTCTATAGCCTTCTTTGTTGTCTATTGATGCACTTTGTTTGTTACGTGAGGTTCGTCTTAAGTCATTTCATATATCCGGCATCGCTTCGGATCCGGTTCAGCAACCGGATCTTTGATCTGTTTGCGATTCAGAATATAGGCATATTTTTTTAAGAAAATTATTGTTTCAAATTTTATCAAGATAGAATCGGAGTAAAAACATTTTTACGACTGTAAGGATAAATATAATGAACGAAGATAACACAAACAACCGTACAGCATAATATCAATGCTGATACCATGTGTTTTCTTTAAACAGATAAGACAGAGGGCGACAAATGGTCATGTATACTAAATAAAATTGGTGGAATAAACATCACGCGGTCGTATGTCCCTAGTGCCCTTGAGCCCTTTATGCATGGTCCGCGGGACAGGGCGATTATTTTTTTGAGTCCGACTCCACCAGAGTTACACCCCCATATCGTAAGTCACAAAGAGCCGTTACGCAGTTTATTTTGTTCATGTCAGTGAAGTGCGCATACGCACAAATGTTATACCGATGCAAGTAATCCATAGTATGCGGTATCTTACTGCCCCTGTGTCCTACGTCATTCCACCTTGGCACTTGTGCCTACCATAATGTGTAGTGCGCATGTAAACACATGGATACAGAAAATGTCAAAGTGACTTAAACTGGTCAATTTGTGTCCAAACAAAGTGAGTCATTACTGGGACCAACCGAGTCACGGTGGGGACAAATTGACTCAGTTTCTGGACAGTGGCTCCATTTTTATTGGTCTTTCTAAGTGTATCGGTAAATCGTGTAGAGATAAAAATGTTGGCTTACTGGAAGGATACACGGAATAAGAGAGCGTCCTTCCCAGCCCCAAACAGAACCTTGCCTGTAATGTTTGAAACCTGACTAAATCGGGCAAAAACTTAAGTCGGGCTGAAAATGGATGGTTAAATTCGAAAGAAACACCTTTTATCAACCAATGTATTTGATCACCGAATTATACTTTGTTGACAAGCCGGAGAAGACCTACCTTCACTTACTTTGCTGAATTTCTCGTTTTACCCTTTGCGATATTTCCCTGTTTCAAGATGTATGTCAATTCCTATAGCATCATCTTTACCTCATAGTGGCTTAGCTACAGTGGGGCCGGGTCGATTGCCCCCCCCCCCCCTCCCCCGGCTCTGAAAATAAAAATTTTCCATTCGTGGAAAAAAGCATTCCTTGTCAATGTGAGGAAGTGATATAATCTCTGCTGCCCTCAGTTTCACTTTGGAACACAAATCTAGTAACTTCATTTGCTGATATCTCAAGAAAAACATGTCCGATTTGAATAGGAGTTTCACCACACTGAGTAGATTTAGTTCTTCTTTCACATTTGGAAATTGATCTTTTGCTTAAGCTTCCCCTCTTAGTAAGAAAGTTAGGGTAATTGGAACTGATTAGGGTGAGAGGATTAGGGATTAAAAGCCTAGGTGTGAAATCTATTCCTTATACGTTGCCATACCACAGTAATAAACAAATCATTACTGTACTACGTACTACATAACCAAATAGTCGGACTTGACAATTGACCATTTTCCAAATACAAATTACACAGACTTGTGGGATAGCATTTTGGTATGCGTCATTTTTGGCCACAGTAAAATGCCATTGACATAAATGATACATACCAAAACCCTATCCCACAATCCTTTGTAATTGCTATTTGGAAAAGGGTCAATTGCGGCTCTGGTATTGGAATTGGCTTGTAATTGGGAGAAGAAGGAATTTAAATAGGAATCGTCCCAACATGTCGGCCAATAGAACTGAAATCGGCCTGAAATCGGATGAGGCTGCAAGGTTGACTCGAAGACAACTCTGCAAGGTTAAAGGGGTTTTAAACAGCCGTGAAAGGGGCTCTAAAGGTATAAAGGTTGTATTGTGAGAATAGAGGTCATGCACCCATCGCGCCATTTCGTCACGCCATTGCGTCTCTCTATTTTGCCATCAAGGCTTTCATTGTACAACAATTACTTCTAAGGTGATGTCATGGGCGCGTATTGGTAACACACGTACTGCGCGTGATCAGTTCTATCCAGTGTGCAGAATTGAATAATCTCATTAACCATGTACCGGGTATCGATACTATATATGTGATACTTTTAGTTCGTGTACGATGAAAAGTGGCCCTTTAAAACAAAATTTATCTTTAAAATTTTCTCTGAAAAATCTATACATTCTGAATGAGGTTCAAAGGACACAATATCTCACCATAAACAGGTAAATTGAGTTTTTATTTATGTGAAAACATAACAAATGTTTAAAGAATTTTGCATGTTAAAGACCAAAGCATGTCCAGAATTGAATACATGGAAGGTGGTGCCAGTATTATAGCACGACAACTAAGCAAAGCTCATTTCCAAGTTGGGGTGGCACGTACTGAGTGAATGTTAATAAAAATGCTTCATAAGGGGGGTGGGGCTTAAATTCACCTGATCAGTAAAACAGTAAAACAGACTGACGGACTGTCATACTACAACTCACGTCTGTCGTGGAGATGTTACATCGCGATTCCGGGAGCGGGGGGGGGGGGGGGGAATTAGTAAACGCCTGCCTCGTTACCATGTGGGCACTAGTCGAAAATTTAAAAAAAAAAGACCTTACCCTCAGTCTTACTCTAACCAGTTCACTTTGCTAAAATTATTTTGGAAAAAACGATTTACCCTCATTCGTTCTGGGAAAAAGAAATCGACAGGCGTATGAGCTTCTCAATGTGACACCCAAATGAAACTAGGACAGAAACCAAGCTTTTAATATGAATTTTTTTTTTAATTTTGAAGAAGAATCGAAATAAATGGGAACTAACCCCTGGTAGGACCGGAGTAAATGTGTATAAACAACTTGGGATGGGGATAGATCAACACTTTTCGTAATCCACATTCTCTGTAAATGCACTTAATCCCCTTTGGATAAACATTTCAACATTGCCAGCCTATTCTTCCAGCCATTTTGGGCCTGCAATACACTCCGTGGGGTAAATGCAAGACTGAGGTGAAGGTTTTACTTATTGACCGTAACGAGAAACTTGTTCAAAAATTGCTCCGTTGCTTCCGGCAGGCACCTTATAGAAATGTCACATTAAAATTTTATGTTATGAAACGTGTATTCCGTACCTTTGAAAATGTACCTTGAAGGAGTAACCTTGAGGGGGAGTAGAGGCAATGAGAAAAGTACAATTTAATGTTTAAACGCCAGAGTGAACCAAGATTTGGCTGGTTTGGAAATGATTTAGGGAAAATTGGCTTATTTGAAGTAGACTAGGGAAACTGGTGATAATGCTTCCTGCTCACTTTGCTCTTTTTTTTTGGCCTTGGTATTACTTCCTTACTTATAAATGGAGGGGTGCCAGTTGGAGTGGGCGTTCCTGATACGATAGGCGTATCGACGATATTGTTCGGTTTTTTTTAATTTAAGAAAAGCCAGTATCGCATCGGGCTCCTACCAGGTCTTATCCGCACAAATTCTGACATGGTTCAGGACATAAACAATTCAATGAGGGCCTCTAGAATTCCCATTAAAGCAGTTGAAATCGGTTTTCAAATGTGGCGGTGTGAAATAAGCCCGGGCTTCGAATCAGCCCCTCCTCTCAAAACATATTAGACACTATTTTATAGAATGAAAAGAACGTTCCACTCCATATGGGCTGGGGTTTGTAAAATATGCCCACGGTAGTTCCCTCCGGTCGCAAAAGGCGAATAAAAGGGATGGTTTCAATCAGATATGAAAGCACCTGGTTCGCACTGTTGAACGAAAACTTTTGGATTGGTCGTTGCCATTTTATTGAATCGATTGAATTCTTTGTTTATAAGGTCATGGATTAGGCTAGGGATTAACGCCAGAAATCATTAGCAAGAGTCCAATCCTCGATGAGGCCTTCTGGTATGTACAATATCACATAAGCGCATTTAACATAACGTAACATAACATAACAACACAACACAGCACAGCACAGCACAGCACAGCACAGCACAACACAACACAACATAACATAACATAACACAACACAACACAACGTAACATAACATAACACAACACAACATAACACAACACAACACAACACATCACAACACAACACAACATAACATAACAGGTTGAAGGGCAAAGGAGGGCCAGGGCCCTATAAGATGCCCCAGGCTGAAGTCCAAACCCTAATCAAAATTCAAACCACCAAACCTAGACGACAGCCCCAAACAATCAGATTCTACCACATTCATGAAAGAACTTGTCAATGTTAACCTTAAAGCCGTGAACTGACTGGGAGCAGGGAGATGGAGCTGGGAGTTAACTACCCAATCTGGCCGACAATTCCACTCGTTGACAACTCTATGGGAGAAACTAAACTTCCTAATGTCAAGCCTTGCAAAAGGCTTTTCCAGCTTTTTACAATGCCCACGAACTCGAGAATTACTTTGAACCCTTAAATAACTACAAGACAAAAAGGGATTCCTTTCAGAAATAAACATGTAAACCATGGAGCATGGCCCCCCTAATCCTTCTCAGCTCCAAAGTGGTAAGCACAAGATGTTTAAGCCTAGCATGATAAGGTGAATTTCTCTCATCTGATCGCTTTTCATGTTAATTTCGTGGACAATGGCAATTTTATAGTCTGGTTCACCATGTTCCAAATTTAGGTAAATATGTTATCATGGGCCTAGTAACCAATTCTGAGGTGGTGTAACCATCGAAACAGCACAATTTGTCGAAAAAATAGAAAATTCAGGCTAGTTTAAGGCGGCCCAAAATGCTGGCAGCAGAAAAAAAAGCATGTAGGGGATGAAACCACCTTTGTCTCCTCCCCCATCTCAGTGGTCCCTGGCCACATGCGATCTTTTATGTTTCAAATTTTGGACCAATACGCACCATATAGACTATCTTTTAGCAACGTGACTGAAACTCCTGCAGCTCTCGACTAGAACCGGCTCCCGTTTGGAATCAAGCTTCAGCCCATTCCGGGTTAACTCCGACAATTCCGGCTCGATTCCGATTCCGTAATCTTTCGTTCCGATCACTTTAATTCCGAGCCAGAAAAAATACTTGGACCCTCGGAGACGACAGTCCCGTTGATTTTATTTTTTATTGTATATAAGGACTTCATGTTACTTTCACTCTGACTCAAGTATGTTACATATTTCCGCCGGTAAACCCTTCAGTAATTTTTTAATTTGAATAAAAAAAAAATGGATGAGAGTGTGCCTCTGAAAAGTACAAACGAAGAGACTCACAATTTGAAGTATGGGTGGGGTCCGTGTCTCCTTTCTAATATATTTACAGTGGTTAATTTCTGGTTATGTCTTTTTACTGTGTGGAGCTGTAGCATTACTCTGACATTGATTTATTTTTCAAGTTTTAAGTTCCATCCACTGCCGTTAGTGAAAAGTCGATGAACGAAGCAAACTTTACTCTCGAAGGGGTACTTATTCGAAGGTTCTTCATCCCAAGGACAAGACATAACCAACCGAATGACCTTCAAACCTTTACAACATGGATATATAATGTATTGTACCGTTTTAGACTGGCCGAATAGAACGAACAAGGTGCATAGGCTACATATAAGGGGTAAGCCCAGTCTGTGGAACGGTAGGCCTACGACGTTTTTAAGTTGTTTTATATTATGACTAATTGACTAAAGCTTCAAGTTTCGTTTGCAGTTCAAAACAAATCGTTCGATACAAAGGTTAAGGGTAAAAATCGGACGAGTATGGTAATTTATATAATTACAGCAAGATCACCTGTGTGTGAACTGTCCTATGATGAAGCACACACAAACATCGCTACTTGCGGTAACTTGTTGACTGTTGACCTAGTAGTGACAGCACAAAACAGTTTCTAACGGCTTTTCTGATTGGTTGAAAAGTTTGTTGCATTATAAGTACACTACGCACAATAATTCTAGCTGTTGCCGTCGCCCCGTAGGCTACTGTCAAGAGTCACATAGTAAGTGGTGCCATTGTTTATCTCCGTATAAAAGCAACGATTTGAACCAGTCTCAAGCAGAGCTGTTGAGGGAAAGGTAAATTCTGTAACTATGAAGTTGCTGCTCGTATTGTCCTTTATTGGGCTCGCTTTGGCGACGCCCGTCTCTAATCAAGGTAAGTGACTTTCCTTTTGATTAAAACAACCGGAATGCATATCATAGTTGTCACCATATCTACTTCAGGAAAGATTTCCTAACACCGAAATAGCATATTTAAGTTTAAGCTCTAACCTTTACACTGTCAGTCCTTAATTTCGTTGTTTCAGCTATGTTTCTCAGATAGATCCCTATTTGATCCACTGACATTTGTTTTTCCCCATTGGACCCAGGCTTATCAGACAACCTACCGGGCGAGAAAGGTCCCCCCGCATATACGCCGTCGACAGAACTCTGGCCTTGCGAATTAAATGTGTGCCTATAGAAGCCCCTCACAATGCAACAGTTTTGCTCTTTAAGTGCTGAAGTCTTCTCTGAGCATCACATTTTATTCAGAACTTATTTGAATTTATGTGAAAAAGCAGTATATGTAATATACTACCAGAGGAGTCAAAAATTGAAATTGAAGGCCACCCCGAGTCCATACTTTCTTGGTTTTTATAGCTGGTTATAAGTTAACGTACGTTTCAAAGTCTGCTGATAGTCACGCATCACGCAGTCATATTCAAAATGCATATCCAAAATATTGACTGGGTATATTCGTCGATCATGGTCATGTAGGATCCTGCTTCTTACCATCGGAAAGCTCTCCTTAAGCCAAACCTCTCACCCCAGACTACAATTTTGGTACGGGGGTACCAAAATTCTCAATTGGCTCAGCTTTTTGATTGACAGCTAATTCAAACAATACAGAGTACCAAAGCCTATGTTACACAGCATGAACTGTACTGAGAGTGTTTTGATTATATAAATTAAGTTTTTCTGTACTCACCTGAAGGAAGAAACTGAAGATTGTATTTGGATGAGGATGAATTTCAGACAATTGTGGGAGGGGCTTAAGTAAGGTTAGGAGAATTGGTACTATTTGGGTGAGAGAACTGGGCTTTTAAATATGACGAACTTCCCGAAGTGAGGGAAAAACCTTAATTTCTGAGACGAAATATCACTAACACATTTCCTCTTTCGAATGGAAAGAGAAAATTTGTGTTTCTTGCTTAATCCCATCTTTATGTTGAGCATCGCTCCATAAAAATGTTCAACTGCATGATGCTGACATAATCTTTGTTTAGTAAAGGTCAAGGGCAGTTCCCAAACTTATTTTAAAGCAAGGTTTCACAATTTTTCTTGTTTCTCTTCAAAGTATCTTTCTCCTTGTATTATGACTTCAATATTGCATATAGTTGTATTTTCAAGGTAAATCAAGCAGTTACTCCCAGTAAATTTCACATTCGAAGAGAAAAAATTTTGTCACATGACTCTGTCAATCAATGAAACAGGAAAGTCTACACTCCTTCAAGTTGGGGTGACTTGCTCTCTATCCGCAGTGTATGCACCAAGCAGAAAGGCTCTATAATACGTTACAATATTTCAGATGGGAGAATGCCTCTCACTCCCTCTTGTCCCGGTATGGTTTTCTCACATTATGTGTTCCGTAACATATAACACCCCTTTCTGAAAACATGATGAGCAAAAGGATGGCAGACTTGGAATAACTACATGGGGGCACCTATCGTAGAAGTATTCCAACTCATTTTGAAAGTAGGAGTAGAAGTACGTTCTCCAATGAACCCCCAATTTTTCAATTTCTCACTTGACTGATGATCACTCTTCAAATATAACATAACATAACAGGTTAAAGGGCAAAGGAGGGCTGTAAAGGCCCCATAAGATGCCCTGTAATCCAAAAACCCCCCAAAACAAAGCAAACCACCAACACCTAAAGAGCCCAGAAAGATTAGATTCTACCACAGTCATGGAAAAACTTGTCAATATTAACCTTAAAACGGTGCACTGATGTGGAGTTAACAACCCACTCAGGCAGGCTATTCCACTCACTAACAACCCTATGAGAGAAACTGAACTTCCTAATGTCAAGTCTAGCAAAAGACTTTTCAAGCTTTTTGCAATGGCCTCTAACCCGAGGATTACTCTGGACCTTTAAATAACTGCAAGCTAACAAAGGATTCCCTTCAGAAAGAAATTTGTATACCTGGAGCATGTCCCCCCTAATCCTTCTCAGCTCCAAAGTGGTAAGCCCAAGCAGCTTAAGCCTTTGGGAATAAGGTAGATTTTTAACCTCAGGTATGAGTCGGGTAGCTCTCTTCTGAACTTGCTCTAAAAGCAATTTGTCCTTTTCAAAGAAGGGACTCCAGGCCTGTGCAGCATAGTCGAGATGGGGTCGAACCAGCTGCTTATACAAATTTAGCACAATTTTTTTTACTAAAACTCTTAAAATTCCTCCTGATCAACCCAAGCACCCTATTTGCCCTTGCAGCAGTAGCTGCACACTGCCTAGATGACTTTAAATCTCTTGTAATAACTACACCAAGGTCTTTCTCAGAAGTCACTTTGTTCAAATTAGTACCATTCATAGTATAATCATGGTGGGGATTCTTAGAACCAAAGTGGAGGACTTTGCACTTATCAGCATTAAAAGACATTTGCCAAGTCTGAGACCATGAAAATAACCTATCCAGATCTTTCTGAAACAATAAAGAATCATCCTTTCCTCCAACCTTCCTATAGAGCTTTGTATCATCAGCAAACTTACTTATACTGGAAGTGATAGAGCTATCAATATCATTTATGAAAATTAAGAAAAGAAGTGGGCCAAGAACAGAACCTTGTGGTACACCACTTGAGACTTCTTTCCAGGAAGAAATATTTCCATTGACAACAACTCTCTGAGACCTACCATTGAGCCACGAATTGATCCACTGAGCGCACTTGCCTATGATGCCTAACCTATGCAATTTTACCATGAGTCTACCTAGAGGTACTTTGTCAAAAGTTTTTTGGAAGTCAAGGTAAATGACGTCCACACTGGAACCTGAATCGAGAGACAAAGAAACATCCTCAAGAAAGCTTAGCAAATTTGTAACACAAGATCTACTGGGTAGGAAACCATGCTGAGTTAGATTGAGTAACCCATTATCTAAGAGATGCTTTAGCAAACAGTCCTTGATTAAGGATTCCATAATTTTGCACACAACACTAGTTAAACTGACTGGCCTGTAATTACAAGGTGAAGTCCGATCCCCCTTTTTAAAAATTGGAGTGGCATTAGCAACCCGCCAGTCAGTAGGAACAAAATTTGAGTCAAGACATTTCTGAAAAATAATTGATAGTGGAACTGATAAAACCTCAGAGCATTCATGAAGGATGGCGGGATGGATCCCATCTGGCCCAGGAGCCTTACTTGCCTTCAAACTCTTTAATTTTTTCAGAACCAGCTCCTCAGAGAACACAATGTCACTCATTGAAGAAGGGATATCAGAACCCCTACAAATCCCCATGACAGATGACTCCTTGGTAAAAACAGATACAAAATAATCATTTAACAAATTAGCCATATCCTGATGATCACTAACTAATGAACCATTCACATCATGAAGTGGCCCAACCCCCTCCTTAACATGCTGCTTAGACCTAACATAGGCATGGAAAGATTTTGGGTTAATCTTAACCTCACTGGCCAACTTTTTTTCAAACCTAGCCTTATGTTCCCTAAATCTGACATCCACCGGCCGTGAAGTTGACGGAGACAAAATTGAAAAAAAAGAAACATCCCCAGTTTCCTTTCGTTTGGTCTTTAAAAATTTTGTTAAGTAGAGGGCGCACCTGGAGATTTAAAAGAGTGGTTGGTACCAAGTATACCAGTGAGTGGCCGGTAAAATTGAAACAATCAAAGGTACAGTTGTAACTATTGAGACTGCGAAATACTTGCCATACATATACACAACAGTACAGTCTGACGACCAGCGCACGTATATGCGTATGATTCATTGTGAGTACGTTACTGTAGTGAGAACTAAGACAGGAAAGGGTCAGTCTGTGCGACCGTCACAGAAGCGATGTCTTCATAGGCTCGGCAAATCTTTCTACCCTGCGCCATGATTTTTATGGTAATTTTGAGCAGCCTAATAATACCAACGTTAAGCCTAACATTTTTAATTTATTTATGGACTGTCGCATAATTGCTCCCTATAGGCCTAACGTTAGGCCCTAGCCTAGGTCCTAGCCTAGGCCTAATTTACAAATTACATATCGTTACTGTTGGGACAAGCCTAGTCCTCAGTAAAGGAATAGCCTAGCCTATGTATGGACGGTCGCATACTGTAAGTGCTCCCAATACATAGTCATAACAGTGATTTTACGGTTGCGGGTCTTCAACGGGCCCACAGCCGGACAAAATTGATTTCCTTCATAGGCCTAGGCCTATATCAAAACTGGGTCTAGCCTTGGTAGCCTATAGCCTTGGCTTATCATACACTACCTTTTTCAAATCTTTCACAACTAGGCCATTACAAAAAGTCAGTATTTTTGATGACCTGAAGCATCTGAAAATGACTGTAAATAAGAAATAAACTCACCAGCTTTTCAACTGTGATGTGCAAAATATTTGTTTAGCCTGTATTAAAGGTTAAGAGCAGTCCCCCACACTTATTTTGAAGAAAAAGCTAAATAGCACAATTTTCATCTTATTTCTCTTCAAAGTATCTTTCATTACATTTTATGATTTAACTATTGCATATTCAAGGTAAACCAAGCAGGTATTTGTAGTAAATTTCACAAGTGAAGAGAAAAAACATTGTCACATGACTCCCAACAGCAAATCAGGAAACTGGACAGTCGATTACACTACTTTAATTTGGGATGACTGCTCCTACCCTTTATAATACCTCATGCATGATATTGTGACATCACTAACTTAGGAACATTTCACCAAGGTACGTTAGTTTCTGCTCCTTATTTTCCGCCCTTACAATCTTTATGGCAGAAAGTAATGTTTGAACTTACATGTGTTAAAAATAACTTTTAACTTCTTCAAATTTTAAATCCAAGTACAAGACAATCAATGAAATTGTGGATGGACCTTAAACTTCAGCATCCTCATCAAAAAGAATGAATTGTAATTTGTATTCGACCTTTTCTAAACATCAAGTATAGTCACAAACTTATATATTTTTACATATAAGTAGTCCATAAGTCTATAGGTAGGCTTATGCTGAATGTGTGAACAATTGTTTAGTCACTGAATACGGTATACCTGTACGAAAGTATATAGTAGTATACTAAAGTCTACAGTGAGAATGTTGCTTGGAAAGACGTCAACATGGCACTAAGGGGTGACACATTGAATAGTAAAAGACATCGATGACGTTTGAAACTTTAAGGAGAAGTCCATGGAATCTTCATTTGACAAACGTACCACTGATATCACATTCCATTCCATTACAGTACTTTCCCCCTCCCCCACAAAAGATGTTTTCTGCTAAAAATTAAAGCACTGTTTTAGAGAGGGGAAAGTAACTAGGGCGGAAACTAAGGGTAACCGATTTGATCATTGCCATTGCCTTTGGCATAAGTCCCTAGCCTATTGCAATTTTACTGTGAAGGTTGCCTGCTGTAGACACTCAGTGGTGTCAGTGTCACCAGACTTCTTTGTAGACCTAGGGGGACAATACTGGACTCCACTCCTGGCGCCAGAGGCGCCACTGAGTGCAAAGCTCAAGGCTCCTCAGGGTTGGGCCCATGGGCCCACCTTAGGGCCCTTGGTGGAGTCCAGGGGGCAAACCCCCTGGAAGCTCCTGGATTTAAAGGTATTTGTGATTGTTTACATCTTAATTTTAGGTTTTTTCCTTTGTCTTTACATTGGTTTAAGAATTACTTCCAGAGCAACTTCAAGTTCAAGTAAGATTTTATTGGTAACAAATCTATTGAACCTACAGTACTGTACTACCAAGACCTGATCTGATTGACATTTTGAAGAAGGGGAGCTGAACTAGAGGGAGAAAGAGAGAGCAGTTTATGGGAACTTCAAATTTGATTCTCTTTAGGAAAGAGGCCTAATCCAGCCTGAACTGCTACCTGAGCTATGGGCACCTTGATTTGGTTTTTGGAGGTGTGCAGAAAATTTTGAAAAATTGTAACCCTTCAGAAAGCCTGAAATGGCATATCAAAACATGTTTTTGCAAAATTTTCATTTGAAGAACATGAAAGTTACTGCCTTTTCTTGTAAAAAGAAGAATCAAATCTTCAAAAATTTTGCAGTCATACTCTAACTACTGAAGACATACAGTAGTTTTTGAAAATATCAATCTCAGATGGGGGGGGGGGGGAGGACAATATTTTTCAGGGGGAAAATGTCCCCATGCCCCCCTCCCTTGGCAATGCCACTGCCTACACTGAGGAAACAATTGTATTAACCAGGGTACTGTTGTAAGCTAATATCCATAGTCAAATAGTAAAACTCTACTACATGAAAAAGTTGCTGATTTTATTTCAAAATGTTGACCCTTCCTGGAAGATTTCAGAGGCCAAAAAGTGTTTTTTTGGTGCCCCTTGAAATCAGCTTTTAGGCCCAAAATTTGCTGTTAGAAGAAAGTTAATTTCAATGGTTAAAACAACCACTGATCATTTCCCAGATTAGGGCAGGGGGAGTATGAAGGATTGGACTGTATAGTGAGTGTACTGAATGACCACAGTCCTTTACTGTTTTACTGAGAACTAGACCTGGAACAAGCATTAAAATAATGACATATTACAATAAAACTTAGCCTAGCCTAGACCTAGGGCCATGCTAGTGATGCCTACGTGTAGCATAGCCTAGTCTGACAGTCTAGTTATTAATGTATTTTGCATGTTTTCATGTAGTCCTATAGGCTCTTCCCATCAGTTTTGCAAAGTTGGGTAATTTAATGTCCTTTTTAGTGAGGCATAGGCCTAGCCATATCAAAATCTGTAGCCTACATTTACAGTATTCATTCAAGAGCAAAAAAACGTCCAAGGCCTAGGGCCTGTAATAGTGTAGTTAGATCCATTTGTAAGTTACAGTACATTATACTGCTCAAGCATGTAGGAACCACACCATCAGAAAAATCAACTTGAGACAGTTCAGATGCAGCTGCTAAGATTCTTTTGTCGGCAATACAGATACTGACCTTTTCATCTCAGCAAATTTAAACTGGAATGTGCTGAAGGAGAGCAGAAGTGAAGCAGAAAATCAGCTGCACTCCTTTTACTGTACTCAGCCTGGCAGTGCATCACTGTATGTCCACATATGCCCATGCCATAAAGATTGTAAAACTGCTTTGTTACATGCTATCAGATAAATTTCAGATCTTCATTGAATCATAAAAATCTGCCTGTAACTACTGCACTCAGAGAATAATTTATCCAGTATCACATCGCAATTTGCTACACAGACAGATAGGGATGCACTGGATATCCGGTCCTGCCGGATAGTGAAAAATTATCCGGTTCCAGTTCCGGCTGGATTTTTTTAAATCTGGCCGGATTTTCCTGTAAACGTGGTTAGTATTATGTACATGATCTGAGTTGAAAAAAAACATGAACATTGCAGTAACTCTCACAGAATTAATTCAAAGTTCATAAATGATAGCTTATCAGTGCATGTTATATAACATTCTGAACATGTTTATTAAGCCCTTAAAAATGACTGAACCAAATGGGCAACAAAGTTATAAAAGTAAATGATTTGCTTGTAAATGTAACAAGTATGACTTAAAATTCCTTTATTCATCTGCATTGGGAAAATCCGGTTCCGGCTGGATTTCAAGTATGTTCCAGCAAAATCCGGTTCCTTCCAAAATTTTGGATCCGATGCAATCCTACAAACAGATCAAGATGCTACACAAATGAAATATTGTGTAGCAATTTTTTGTGTGCATAACCCTTGCATTTTCACAAACAATATGTGAAAGACCTCAAAAATCTTAAAAATTGCTACACAAAATTTGAATGTTAAAGTAGCTTGTTGAGATGGTTCATGAAATTCAACAAATTTTCCAAACCTATTAAGTTTTCTTCGCAAACCAATGACAAATGGTCAAACTTAAACAAACCCCATACCCTACATACAAATCACTGTTTTATGAGTGAGTAATAAATGGTTCTAGTACATTTTCAAAAATTTGTGACCAGACACTTTTTCAAGTTATGTACAAAACCGTTACAAGTCAGGACACCAGAAAATTCAAATTTTAACATTTTTTGTGACTTTTGGACTTATACAGTAACTTGACTTGTTGTGCTAACTTTAGGCATTGTAATGTGGTAGTGACCCTTTGAGACTCTCATTAAGTCATCGATATCAACTCAATGAGCCTCTTTAAATTATTACCTGGTACTTTATTCACTTTTGGAGGTTGTTCCATTTACACTACCCCAGATTGGTATTACTGGCAATGTCTGTAGTTAGTGGAGCTGAGGCAGTGAGATATCAATTTAGTGTAGTACACCCAATTGAGATCTTCCTGTTACAACATGCATTTTCATTACCAGCAAAATCTTGTCATCATTTATTTGTTCAGCTGAAATGGGATTTTTCAAGAAAATTACGCCCCTCCTACTCACTCCCCAACTCATGTCTGCCTTTAAGGTACAGTACATTTAATGGCCTCCCTAATGGCAAAACGGCGAAATGTTTTTAGTAGGGAGTTTAATTCTGTAACAAAGAATAATAATTCAATTTACATCAATGTCTTCAGACTTAACCAAAGTGCAAACCTCTTTTAAGAGGCTTTGGTAACTTTACTACAGAGTTTGCTGCTATCTAGATTTTATTTAATTTTTTTTTTCATATTTCAGTTGTGACTAGAGGAACCTGCCCAACTAACTATGTGGTTGATGTACAGCAAAATAATTGTGTCGAAGATTGTCAAATTGATGCACACTGTGTCAGCGGGCAGAAATGTTGCTCTACACGAAACTGCGGATTGAAATGCCTCACTGTTAATAATGTGAATGTTAATAATGTGACTGTGAATGTATCTCATGTCCAATCAGGTAGGTTAACATGATGGTCTCAACTGTGTTGGAAAAGTTTGAAATTAAAATCAATGCTTTTGCTCTAGTGTTACAGATTTGGGGACATACAGTATAGTGCCCCAATAAGAGCACAATAAATGAAGTGAACCAGAATTTTGAAGGTGAACTATGTTGCATAAATTGTTTTAGGGCAAAACATCATATTTTTTAAACCAATATTTCTTACCACACAGAATGACAGGGACTGTAACCCTCTTTTCACGCAATAAATTCCTTAATTGCTTTTTAGAGAATGAGACAAGAGCAGAGATCACAAACCTCCTGACCACCATCTTGGAAGAACGCAAGGAACTGACAGAAAAATTGGAAAAGTACCCTCCTCCTAAGTTGCGATACATTGCCATGAAGAACAAAACTGATGTTGTCCGTATGTGCGTAACCAACTACTGTGAGAAGAAGAAGTGCTATCGTATGGCTCAGGAGCTGACTTACTCTGTTACTCCACGCAAAGAATTTTACTGCATGCTGGCTAAATCTGTGGAACAGTGCATGTTCTGGTAAGGTACTCCTGCTAATAAAAGCAGGCATCCAAAACAGTTTCTAAAACTTTCATCAAATATAGACAGAACATTTTACAGAATAATGATTGTTACCCAGAGAGAAGCAGTTATCGTAAAACAATTGGCTTTCAAGGTGGTAGGCTGCCCCTTGGCTCCAGCTCAGGATAGTGCTCCCTGTGAGATGGGGTTGTAGAGTATACCCAAAGTCTGTTGTAGAGTATACCCGAAGTCTGTTGTAGAGTATACCCAAAGTCTGTTGTAGAGTATACCCAAAGCCTGTTGCAGAGTATACCCAAAGCCTGTTGTAGAGTATACCCAAAGTCTGTTGTAGAGTATACCCAAAGCCTGTTGTAGAGTATACCCAAAGCCTGTTGTAGAGTATACCCAAAGTCTGTTGTAGAGTATACCCAAAGTCACCTGTAGAGTATACCCAAAGTCTGTTGTAGAGTATACCCAAAGCCTGTTGTTGTAGAGTATACCCAAAGTCAGTTGTAGAGTATACCCAAAGTCTGTTGTAGAGTATACCCAAAGTCTGTTGTAGAGTATACCCAAAGGCTGTCATAAGAGGCAACTAAAGCAGTAAAGGAAATGACTTGCTCCATGTTTGCCCTGAACTGTATGTGTTTGAAACTAAACTTGAACTTGTAACAGATTTGTAATTTTATGCATTGAAACTGACTTATTATAGTTGACACTATGCATTTAACATGTTTTTGTTGGTTTGTTGCCAAATCTTATCCAACTTACCAATCAACTTGAACCGATTGGTTGGAAATCGGGCCGTAAAACTCTATCTAAATAACAAACCAACTAACCAACTAACAGATCAGTATAGGATACTGCGAGCATTGATGTTCAGTTGGCACAATATCTGTGACAGTAAATGGCCCATGGCCCACATGATGAAGTACAAACTTGCTCAGAGCTCTCTGTTTTTAAGAATTTACTTAGGACTCATAAGTCCAGTAATGCTTTCGCTCCATGCTTTTATCTTTGTTTTTTCGGCAAAGCACTTTTGAACAGTTACCTTTGTAGCTCATTGCTGCTATACAAGTCTGATGTATTATTTTTACATGATTTATCACTTTGTGGTATTCCTAAATCCAATAATAGAAGTGATTCTGCATGCTTCATTATTTGAACTTTTCAGTATTCTTGGTTTCTTGTGGTCTCAAACATTCATGTAACAATTATGACCCAAATCAGCAATTTCAAGAACCAGTTTTTTATTTAAATTTCTTAAACTTCTTATATTTCTTTGACATTTGGTTTTAATTTTTTATTCCTTAACCAACTTTTGCATGTTCCCTTTAAATGGGAAGTTTAAACAAAATTTTAACTTTCTTATGTGAAACTTGAACCAAATTCACACATTGAGGTGAAACTTTCATTCAAATCAGACCTGTATATCTCGAGATAGCAGTAAATGAAGTCACTAAACTTGTGTTCTAAATTGAGCTTAACAGTAGCAAAGGTTGTATCACTTCCTCTTATTGGCAAGGAGTGCTTTGTTTCCCTTTGTTTTTCTCACTATTGTGTTGACCTTATAAGGATGGCATTTAAAGACTAAAGAAAAAGCAAAAGTCTGTCCATTAATGTGAGGATATTATACTATATATATACTGCTATACTATATACTGCTAATGTGCGTTCTTTAACTAATTTTAATCATTTTAAAAAGAATTTGAAAACTTATTTTTTTAATTGTCTAAACTGATCACTGTTTTTGTATTTTAATCTTTTTTGTTCTTTTCTGTGCTTTAAGTTTTGATTTTATCTGTGTTATTTTTAATCCTTTTCTTTGTACAGCGCTTTGAGTGTTTTTGAAAAGCGCTTTATAAATAGCATTATTATTATTATTATTATATATGCTTGCATCAAGTTCCCTTTGTGCTGAAAATGTGAGACCTTAATCTACTTATACCTCGAGAACCACACACCACATTTCAATGAAAAATACACCAAAATGCTTAGAATAAGTACCCTTCTGACATGCCAAAACTTGATGTGAACTTACAACTCTTCTTTTAAAAATATGACAAAATCTAATCTGAATATAACATTTTCATTTTGTAGGGCTGAGCGAGGCTGGACTGATCTTCTCATGGTCCGTGATCAGGACATTTACACTGCCAAGGCAAAGTTCAATTTGACAGCTATTGCACAAGAGGTATTGAAGAAGGAGAATGTGAGTACTAAAACAATATGGCTGGGTTGAATTTCTCTCTCACAAGTTGAAACAGCATTAACAATTAGAAATTTTCTAAAACTGAAGATGAAATGTCCCTTAAAGCTATGCATGCTGATTCAATCAAGTGTTAACTTGAATCGGTTTAAAATTTAATGAAACCTTGCCTAAAATTTGTGGTCTTTCAGAGGAACCCAACCCTTCCAGCTTTACTATCCTACTCTTTTCAATTCTGTTGTTAGGGATCATATTTGTCAACCATTCTGTTTGAACAAAAATTGTTTATCATTTTAGCTTGTACAAGGTGACAAGATTGGCATATAATAAATCTGGTTGCCATGGTGACAAGATTGTCCTGAATGATATTAATCTGATCACTTACAGTCATGAAAGTATAAATTTGCAAAATTTTCTGGTTAATCATATTTAACTTTTAGTACTGTGCATGTCTTTTGGAACTTTAAAAATTTATTAGAGTGCAGGTATCCATTACTGTCTGTCAATCAAAGGATTACTTACAAATATCTTCACCTTCAAAATTCTTCATTATATGTCTCCAGACTATCTTATGGAATTGATTACTCCATACTGTACATCCCCAGTAGGTTACTACACTCAGTTTCTCAAAATCTTTTGAAAACTCTTTCCTCTTAGAACCAGTACTTACGGCAAATGGGCCTTTTCAATTATTGTGCCCCATCTTTGGAACCATATTCCTTTTCATATTAGGCATTCTTCTACTCTTCACACCTTTAAAACTCTTCTTTAAGTGCCACTTGTTTAAACTGACATTTTCTTTGTAATTTGTTTCTTTGTTTTCTTCTCTGTCACATTTTGACTTCACTTGCTTAAAATAAAAGGACACTCTGATCAGACCTCACAAAGGAGAGGTCGGGTGTAATAAAATCCTCCTTATTTGTTCATTTATTTGTTGTAAGAAACTGCTATCACTTCTACAATAGCTCTTAACCCATGGGCCTGTGAGGAACTTTTTCTAATTGATTACACAGCCTACTAACACAGCAGATAAGCTTTTGAAATGTCAAATGATTGCAGAGTTAAATAGTTTGCTTTAATTACACAAAGAAGGGTTTAGATGTCACTAAGAATAAATCAGCCATGTTCGCAGAAACCAAATTTAATTGGATTTGGTAACAGATACCCAGTTTATGATTCCAAAACAAGAGTTTGGATCTCTAAGCAGATGAGACCATAATGAAAGCATACTGAGATGCTTTTAACATTTTATGTGATATATAAGTAATTAATTATTATTATTATTGTAAAGCAAAAGGCACTTTACATAAACCATTCACAATCTGTTCCTTCTAAAACTCCTTCTGATGGTCCCCTGGGGACCATACAAAACTGGATGCCATTTTGGGGCTCATGGTTTTAAGACTTGATATGTATTATTACCCTGCTGTGATCTTTTATATTGAGCACCAAACAAGAGAGCAACATGTCTCATTTTTAAAGTGTTTGGTATGACTCAACCAGGATATGAACCACAGACTCCAAGCTGAGAGGCAGATACTCTAACCACTAGGCTTACCAGTTGGTCTTTCACACCTGTTTAAAATACCTCTTTTTCTTTCTTCAGACGGCTTTGGTTGAGAAGATAAGCCAGAACATCACCTTGGTTCTCACTAAATCCCAAAATATTGAGAACTTTAACCAGCTTAGTGGAAGAGAGGTGTGCAGCAAAGGCATCAACGACACTGCATCCTTCATCAACCCTGTTTCTACCCTCATCAAAATGGGGGTCATACCAGCTACAGGCAACGTTTTGGAAAGTGCATCAGACTTCTTTGGTGATATGTGTGTCCCAGGTAGGTCTGACATGATAGTAAGCTGGTGACCACTATATCTGTGCAGTGTAGACCAGCCTAAAATAGATTATGGGCTATAAATGACACAGAAATGTACATTGCAAAATATTAACCTCTAAGGGGGTCCGTCATTACTACCGCATTTTTTGGGAAAAACTGCAGTTCCCAATTATAGTACCCGACCACTGGATCATTACACTGATTACAGTAGTTGCTTCAATGAACAACAGCTTTGATAACCATTTTTGTTCATTAGAAGCCTAACATTCAGGGGTTAAAATAGGTGCAAGCCAAAATGGGATCAATTTACTCATGGTGCAGTGAAGGGTTAGATCCCTTTCAATTTCATCTGAGATAAACAGCTCTAAAGTGTCAACCCTCAGGGCTATTGTCAAATGCTTGAATCCATGCTTGTTTCCATGCTTGTGCAATATAAACTAAACATCATATGACCCTGCCTGCCCATTTAACTGCTCACTTGACCATTGAACAGGCCTTGATGCATGCTTAGACATTGTATCTATAGAGAAAACTGTCAGTCTATGCTTGCAGAGTAGGGAAGTAAAGAAACCTAGTCTTGTCCTGAAATTTGAAGTATCGGAACACCCCCCCCCCCCATTAGTGCATATTGAGGTTGATATAGCATCAACAGAAGTACAATATAGTTTTTGTTTCTTTTGTGACCTTTTTTTGTCAGTATACTAATGCTGGCATTAAATGAAAACAACTTTATCAATGTGTACTTTCATTTATATAATTTTTTAATTTTGGTTTACATTAAAGTTCCTTCCCCCAATACATTAATTTTTCAATTTGCTCTGAAGAATAAATATTTTGTTTTTCAAAAAATTGAAGGGAAATTTCTATTGTAGAGGATTGCTGGTATTTTAAGAACTTCCTCTTATTTAAATGGACTAGTACGAACAACTTTAAGGAGGGGGACGTATCATATAGAGGGTATGAGGTTGCATTGCCTTTTTGTGATAGGTAACCAAACTCGCCCAAAGTTCATCATATCTTTTGTATTTGAAATAATGCTTGTAGCTTCATATAAATTGAAGTGCAAAATAGCCTAAGGTTAATTGCATATTTGTGAAAGACATTGTATTTTATCTGTAACCCCCAGGTGCCCTCAACAAGACAACTGTCAACGTCAATGGCACTCTCCCAGAAAAGCTCACTGCATTTTGCAGTGATCGTTCCAACAAGGAATTCAATGGAACCCACAACTGTGAACTCTCTGGAAACAGCGTTGCCTTTGTGGACCACAAATTTGTCAAGAACCTGTTGGGCATGCGAGTAAAAGGTAAGTTTTCATAATTAACCTTTTTTTTAAGGGGAGGGATAATTTTTTTTCTTTTTTGGAGGAGGGGGACTATTTTTTGGAGGGGAAGAGATTATTTTTGAAGAGGGATTATTTTTTGGGAAGGGGAGAGGGAGGGAGAGGGAGAAAGGTTGCATTCAGATAGTTATGTGTCCTGTTGTAGTGTAGTGTAGTAAACATATTCCTGTTAGCTGGCAGGTGTGCATTTCTTCATATAAGCACTTTGTGAGTGTGATAGGAAGTAGAATTGCACACTAAATTTGGTCTGTTTTCATGGTCCTTGTAATGCTGTTAACAGATTCAGAACACCCCCTCCTTTCCATCAGTTAAAAAACTGACAGGTAGTCACTTCTTAGTTATTACTCTTTTCAAATTGTTGTCCCATGACCATTTAATTTGGTGCAATAAGACCCTCTGTAACTGAGTGGTCATTTTCTCCCTTAAGCCGCAAGCATGTCAGATTATGCATTTTATTTCAGCTTTAAGGTGTGTATACATATTTATGAAAAGCATAAGTTATGAAAAGAAAGGTCTCACTCTGCTTGTTGTTCATGAAAAACTTGAAATTCTCAGTGAATTCTGCCGTTAATCCCGTTAAAAATTGAAAAAAAAGTTTCAGAAAATTATGTCTCATGTTGATGTTGAAAGGGTGGTCGAATTTTTAAAGAATGCTCTAAAAGAGCATCTAATGCACTTGAAGGCATCCCTTAATTTCTGTGGCCTTTGAAGAAGCCTCATCATGTAGGGTTAAACTTGAAACTCTCAACATTGGTGTCTCACAGAAGGGTTTATCAAATGCCTTGCTTCTCTGTCTATTAAAATTGTCAGCATGCCTAAAGGTATTGAAAAGAAGTGTTAAATGATCGGTCACAAGGGGTGGAGTGTCTCTGTTTGGGTGGTCAACATTTGGAAACTCAGTGGTCCTTTTAAACATAAACCTGTATTAGTGTGGAACACCACATAATAGCTCTTAAATATCCATGCAGATTTGGTTTGTAAACTGTAATATCCAAGTAAGACTGCTGGCCTCAAAGAAATTGTTATAATTTTGACCATTTTGAGTGATGAGTAGCATTTGTAATATTTAAATTTAAAAACTATTGCATTGGTTGTACATTTTAAAAGAAGTATTACTTGTTCCATATGTAGACTCAAATTACAGACTTGTCTGCAAGGATGGGGCCACGTCACTGGAAAACTGGGTTGAGAAGTCCTGCCAAGTTGGGTACACTCCTCGTCCAATTATGTTCATGAATCCCATGCGTAATGACACATACATGACTGAACTTCAAGAAATTATCACCAATGTTTTAAAGGTTTGTGCAAAAAAAAATTTGTGATCAATTTCTTTCATTCACTGGGTTGCAATATACAATGAAATAATGGATGCTGATGAGTGCAGTTGTATGAATAGTGTCATGAACTGAATGACTAATTGTTATTTAACAATGGGATACAGAGTTGAAAGGTACGTTCAATCTTTCAATGAATGAAATAGCTTTTTCTATGGCTTGAATGGAAACCATTTATTATTTGTTTTTTTTTAACACGTTGTAATTTCCTAAAAATGAAGGTGGATTAAAAGTTGACTCAATAACGGGACGATTGCCATTTTGCAGCAGTGATTTCCTGAATCACATAACTCATAACTTTTGCGCACCTTTTAACACAAATATGCAATTCAAATCAGCTCACTGATCTAATCAAAGTAAGCTGTCTTCAAGATATGGTCCACTGAAAGAATGGTTAAGTATAAGTAGGTTTATTCCAATTGCCCATAGTTACTCAGATGATCCGCGTGTTTGGTCTAATGGTAAGAGCATCCGCCTCTCATGCGGAAGGCCCGGGTTCGCTTCCCAGATCGAGTCATACGAAAGACTCTAAAAGAGGAACCTACTGCCGTTGTGTGTAATGCTCCGCATAAGCAATGGAGCAGGGAAAACAAGCACGTGAGCCACAACTGGAAAAAAGGCTGTGGCCGACTTGACTTGAACCAGTAGGTTGGAAACTGGGCTGTTAAACTCTATCTGACTAATTAACTACTCAGATGATCATTACAGTACAAGCATGTACGTATGCAAACTATACTTCAATCATAATTGAACCAATAGGTTGGAAACTGGGCTGTAAAACAATATCCGACTAACTCAACCACAATTGTAAAATTGTTGCTGTTTGTCTTATACTGTGCAGCTGAACAACAAGAAGCCAGGATCTTTGGATCTCTTTAACAGCACTGACTACAAATGTGAATACGATTTTGGCAACAAGACTGCAACTGATGTCATTTTCATGGATGAGAACAACGGTTTCGTCTTTATCAACGAGAGCATTGAACATGAAAAGATTGTAACCAAGAACTACTTCCAATCTTACAATGTCTCCCATTCCCTTGAACCTAAGCCATCAGCCAGGTTCTGTGTTGCCTGTCCAGTAAAATATAAACATTGCCTGGACATGAAACATGCTTTTGAAAAGGATGCCAATGTAAGCATGTCTTCTTTGTCTATCATACATTAGCAAGAAATAAAATGTTATTATAAAAAAGTGGGCATTGAATAAATATAAATTTTCACTTGTATGCATTCAGAGCAGCGAGCAAACACTTTGTTAAATTACTAACTGTTTGAGCAGTCTTTGGTAATCTTGAATTTTCATTCAAAGTGGATTTTGTTTTTACCATTAAGGAGCAAAGAATCATTGTGTCCATGATCTTATTTGTTTCTTTCATTGATAGCATATTAATATGTCTTTTCTGTGAATATCACTTGTTGGCAAAGAAATAGATTATCTAGGTCTTTGAAGCTGTCATAGTAATAAGTGCCTTGTCATTAAGATTTCAGTATCTCTATTTGTCTGTTTTGTTTTGGTAATTAAGTATTGTTTGCTCTCATGCTTATTCTTTCACAGCTTAAACACATTGCCTGGGGATGTGTTTATGCCAAGACTAACATGGAATGCATGCGCAACGTGCTCAATGGAACTGCCGACCTTTACTCTGGTAATGCTCAGGAGATCTTCATTGGAGGTCATGACCTTAACTTGCAGCCAATCATGAGGCAGGACCCAGTGGTGCGTAACAACATCAGCGACTACGTGAATAAGATCCTGGGCACCCATTCAGTTGCTATCATGAAGAAGAACAAATTTATGAATAAGTTTGGTGAGGACACCAAATTCGTCAACCTTCGCAACCTGACTGTTTGCTCTGCTGGCATTGACTCGGTAAATCCACGATCATTTTGATATGCTGTGTTTTCAAACATCACATACCTATCGCAAGATGTTATTTTTTTATTGCTCAAGTTATGCTATCCTGGTAGCAGTTTGACAAGCTGAAGCAGCTGATTGTGTTGGCATTAGCAATTACTTGCCAACAAATTTTGTCAGTACTGTTTAGTGAAAGACCATTTCCGAGAAATTTCTTGTCTCAGATCTGCTATGATATACCTCATATTTTGTGGCACTGTTTTAAACTCCTCAGTTTTAAACATGAAGGCAGATTTGCAAGGCAATTATGTGTCCACTAAACCTCAATTGCCTTCAGCCATGTAAGTTTGAATATACAATAACAGAACTTTCCACAGCAAAATTAAATCAATCTCTGAAATAAAATAAGCAGGCACAAAAGTTCACTATTTCTTGTTTTGCCGAAAATCGCCTTTCATCCAATTGGACAGGTTGCTCCAACTAACTGTAATTACCCAAGAGAACAGTTTGTTGTTTGCAATGAACATTATTTAGAAAATATTCGGAAAAAGATTTAATTGGAGATTTTAAGACATTGGGATATTTTAGCACAGAGCTGGCGTAAGATAGCTATTGTAGGCTTCTTGTACATGTCTGTGTCTGTTTACAGTAAAGATGGTGGAATTGTTGGTACATTTGTGTGTGATAAATACCATAGTGCAGGGTAGGGACTATAGTTGAGTTTCATCTTGAGGCTGCATGCTCTATTTTTTAGCTCATTTGACTTGCAGCCATGGGATCTGTAGTCTGACTCCTGACCTGGTCATATTGAAGACTTAAAAATGGAATCTACTGCCTTTGTGCTCAGCATAAGCAATAGAGTAGGGGAAAACAGGCCAGTGAGTCACAACTGGAAAAAAAGCCCTGGCCAGCCCGACTTAAACCAATTGGTTAGAAACTGGACTGTAAAACTTAGATCATCTAACCAACTAGCTAACTCATCACGAGGGCTAAATACATTTCCAATATCACTCTTTTTTCCCGAAAGGTTGAGAGCTTCCACTTACCTGTTGGTCGTCTTATGTCCCTGAATATAATGCCACGCATTGGCTCTGTCTTTGAGTCTGCAAACCGTTTCTTCAAGAGGGCCTGTATTCCTGGTAATGTATTGTTTTTTGGTTTCTGTTGTTAAAGTTTGTTGGAGATATATCCAGACACCAATTGTTTTACTCAACAAAATTAGACAATTAGGTAGTTAAACAATCCAGACATGACAAGTTAGTTGGAATTATTTGTGTATCTTGTACCATCATCAAGATATTCCCCTTCAAGGTTTGACCATTTCGTACATGGCTTATAAACTGTTCCAAAATTATGATTTAGGGTGGTTTATGGAGAAATATTCTATGCAAATTTCAGTCTAGAAAGTAAAGGTAGGAGTGCTTTTTAATATACAGGTATATGAAATGAATGGAACCTCATACAGGAAGAAATTACTTCCTTTTCAACAATTTTGGTATTTTGGTAGTCACACAATGTCTGATCAATTAGAAGATTTACCAGGAAACAAACTGTGTTCTGATAACTCTGGTGTTACTACAATATCCTGAATGTTGCAAGGAAAAAGCAAATTTATGCAGTCGATTGTTGTTTTATTAGGAGTCAACCCAGTGTCTTACAGACATGACATCGATATAGTCCTTGGACACGAACACAACTGGGGTATCCCTGGACTCAGCTTTTACAACTTCACTGGGTTTGATTGGTTCATTTGGAACTCACCCCACACATGGACCTTCTACAACTACAACAGGAAGACCCCAGGGTAAGTGTAAAAGCTAGGGGCCATGTATACAGGAATCCGGATAGCAAGTGATGGTCTGATTTCAGTCGGCCATAACTAGGGTCCGTCACCTTTAAATCTTTCGATTTCCTTGCTTACATCTATCATGGATGGTTGTACACTAATTTGTACTTTGAATTCTCCAATTTTGCTAAATATGAGGGTTTGAAATTCTTGTTAACAATAAAAAAAGACAATTTTACGCTGATGGACCCCACTAATGGCGGCCTACAGTCACTAAAAACAAGCGCTAATCAGATTCGTCTATAGTAGGGCAGATTGGGAGTGGTGGGAAAGTCGCATGACCTGCTAAGCTAAAGTGTCTGTTTATTCTAACCATAGACTAGTTTTATGAGTGGTTCTATCAATGTTTTTTTACAACCCCAAATCCTACACACCATTTATTGCAGATCAAGTCCTTTTCTTACACTAAAGGTTTATGAGTACAAAGATTGTTTTATTACATTTGCACTTGTGGTTAGATATGGTTGTACTCATAGAAATTATGCCAGAAAGTTAAAAGGAGGGAAGGGATATCTTACTCTCAAACCCAATTGCAAATTGATGGTGCCCTTGGCCAAAGTTACATGTAGAATCAGGGGGACAAAAGCTTGCTTAATAAGGTGCAATCCGAAGGTTTTTACTAAGTTGTTTGTGTATATAAGTTCAAACATTGCTGCAAAGGTGTTCTCTTCTTAGATTCTGACATCATTTTCTATTCTTATGAAAATGAAAAGGGGGAGGGGATTTTACCCTCCTTCTTCTGGAAAGGGGGGGGGGAACAAATCCCCCTTTTCCCACTCCTAAATGGAAACAATGACTTATTTTCACATTCTAGATCATAGTAGGTATAGAATAATATGGCAAAAGTTCTGTTATTTATGTGTAATACATGGACTTTGTGCAATTTAATCTCCCAATTTTTGAACTAGAACATTAAGTTTTATAATTCATTCAGGTCAAAAAGAAGTGTATAAAACCTTGTTGTGGTTAGGGGAAGTTACCATGATACTGCACTGTACATCTCCCAACTTTACAAATCACAGCATCCTTTTAGAAGTATCTTATGTTAGAACATCATGTTCCGGTCATCCTATGTGATGTCAAGGGGTTATTTTTTACTTAGAAATTTTACTTGTCAATCTATTTTCACATGATAACAATGTGCCATTCATGAATTAGGATACCATGATATAATACAGTGAAACAATTTTGAAAACTATAATTTCCCTTTAAGGAGTGGAAACTGACTCCTTCCCCAGCAGTTGTCTCTGCTATCAATGACACTCGAGTGACACCTTCCACTCCACTTCAATTACAGTTGCACTGGCTTCCAGTTGGTTATAGGATCTGTTACAAAATTAACCCATTGGTTTATAAGTCCATAAATGATATGCCCCCATTCATTTGTCCAATTTGTTCCTTACTAGACAAAATACTAGGTATAGTCTCCATTCAGATTCTCTGAATTGTGTCAACCCCCCAAACTAGGTGCAAAAGCTTTGGTGGTCGTAGTCTTGATGTGTGCAGACCTTGGTTATGGAATGAGCTTTTTTATCTGTCAAACAAAGTTTGTCTCTAAGGGTATTCAAAGAAAATCTAAGACCCATTTTTTAATACCATTGCCTTCAAAGAGTTTCTGTAAGTCCTAGTCAGTGCACTTGTGTACATATTTTCACACGTTTTCTTTCACTTTATTCTTTCTTTATTAAAATGTTCTAAGTTTCTTGTAAAGCACCTTTGAATAATGTTTTACTAAAGGCACTGTATAAATGTAAAATAACTATGATAATAAAACTTTACAATCAAATCATTCAACAGAACCCTGCAAAAGTTCATGAAGAACCGTCTTCTTGTCCCCATCCTCGAAGGCAAACTTTCTCTTCCAAATGAATTTGATGTCAACAAATTTGACTACAGTATCCTGGAAGATGTTCTCAGTGTAGAAGGACTTGGAGATATTCTAAGTGACATCCCAGACCAGATTCGTGACCGCTTGGTTGACCTTAAGGTTTCCAATAAACAAAAGGTATTAGAGACAGATATCTTCCTACTTGAACTAAAATAATAGTTGTCTTCAATAAAGGTTATATATAATGCATCAGTGACAATACAAATTTCCATTAGCATGACCACTACATTGATGGGGTCATCCAGGACACAAGACTGGTCAAACAGAAACAAAAAAAAGTGACATTCATCTGTAATCAAGACAAGAAAGGACAGAACAACCATTCAATTTAATGCAGCTTTAGAGTGACATCACTTAATCAATACAAAAAGTTTCATTTTGTTAGTGGTCATACCTTTATTCTCTCTGTCTTTTGTTTCCTCTTTGTGATGTATAGAAGCAGACCTTCAAAGACCTTTATGAAAAGACAACTGGAGATAAATACATAAGTCTTAAAGAGAAGCGCCTTGGCAGGCAGACCATCCGCAGGTATGTACTTCCTCACTGGTTTTGTGGTTTTTCATAATGGAGTATGCATGAAAAGGGTGGAAATTATTTAACTTAATTTTTTTTGCCCATCAAGCAAATTTGCACATTTTGATGAGTTTTAAAGGGCAATTGTTTACCATTCCAGTGCAAATATGGGGTAGTTTTAAGCTTGTTTGGGGAGGTAGGGGGTGTAGGGTGCTTTTTTGGGAGAAGAAGTGGTGTATTGTGGGGGATAAAATGCTATGCTTCTTTTTATGAACAGTGTTTAAGATATTCGGAATGTGCAGATTTGGTATCTCATTTGAAACACTGGGCAAATGTATGTATTTGTTGCTTGAAAGTTGTTGGACTGTGTTTTGATGCATAGTTGTCAAGGTGTTCATTTGGTTGTCAAAGTCAGTGGCAATAAAATGATGAAATTTGATGTATTTGTTCTTTGCAGCTACATGCAGAAATCGTTTGACACCATGAGTGATGAGTGGGGTATCTTTGAGAGTTCTAAGAACCCCATGGGTCCCGTAAAACCCAGTAAGACTCTAACTGGTAGCCAGATCACCAACATCCGCCAGTTTGTTGATGGTCACGTTGATGAGGATGTGGACCCTAATGATATCATTACCAACCTCCTGCAGAGCTACGACAGGTGAGTGGTATGACTAAAGGCATATTGTGGTGGCATTTTGGTAGGGTCTCATATGAGAGGGAAAAAATATTCCAGACTTGCCTGACTTAAAAAAAAATCGGTAAGACACTGCACCGTAAAACTCAATCTAACTCCAGACCATGTCCTCAAAAACCATGATGTAGCAAAACCATATTTCCTTACTCAAGATACCACATTTTAAAAATTGATTATTTTGTAAAAATTTAAATAAATCCACTGCTCAACAAGGGTACAGAATGTCCTGTTGGGATATAACAAGGGGTATCATAACCTTGTGATAACCTTCCATTATATGCAGTGTGTGGTGAGCAGTGGTGCTAAATATTCCCTGTAGTGGTGTCAAAAACATATAAAAATTTAGGGCAATGTCAAATTAATGTGCAATGATGGAATCACACAATTTTTATAATGCACTGAAGAAAAAATTGCATTATTTTGATAATTAGTATTTCCCAAATGCTATGTGCTATTGAGGCACAGTTTCCCTTTTCTGAAAGAAAAAAAATATCTGTCTGCATATTTTGAAGTCAATGAATTTTGTCTATGGCAGACTCCCTTAAACTGTTCTAGCTAGGGTTGGATTTATTCTAGAAACATTATCAAGTAGGTATATTTTGTATAAAACAGGATCGAAGTTTGGGGTGGATCGATATTCTTTGAAATATATCATAAGCAAATTGATGCAATGATAAGGAGAACAGTTTTAATCTCTGTCATTGCCCTGCATTTTTTTAATTCCCTTACAAAAAACGGTAAGGCAATTAGATTCAAATTTGCAGGTTTTCACAAGTTTTTCTAGGGGTTATCACAGGTTTTTGCATGAAAACCTGTGATTTCCCTTGCAATTGATGCAGGTTGATCATTTGCCACAGGTTCGACACAGGTTTGCCACAGGTTTGCCACAGGTTTTATGTGCAAAATTTGTGGTGGTGGTGAAAACTAGGGTTAACAAAGAATTCTTCAACAAAACCTGTGGCTGGATATTAAAGGCAAGGGAAGGTGTCCCAAACCCTGCCACAAACCTATGAGTAGAAGGTTCCAAAAATGCAGGTTTTCCACCCAAGAACACGCATGATTTCCTTTGTTTTTCCACGCGTGATCACACATGGTGCAGACACAGGTTGACGCACCTTTTTTTGTTTTATTCTGGAACTGCTACAAAGTCTTTTGTAACCTCTTGTTTTAACTGTAGTGAATACACCGTGCCACTCATCTCCAAGATCTTCTCTAATGTCCTGTGGCAGCGATTTGATACCTTGGACGGACTTGCTGAAAGCATGATTTCCTTTGTTTTTCCACGCGTGATCACACATGGTGCAGACACAGGTTGACGCACCTTTTTTGTTTTATTCTGGAACTGCTACAAAGTCTTTTGTAACCTCTTGTTTTAACTGTAGTGAATACACAGTGCCACTCATCTCCAAGATCTTCTCTAATGTCCTGAGGCAGCGATTTGATACCTTGGACGGACTTGCTGAAAGCCTGAACATCCTCCGTGGTATGCCTGTAATGTCAGACATTCATGGTGAGCAGTATGAATGGATCAAGCACCCAGCTGTCCAGGTATGTTTATCAAAGACTGGGAGGCAGAGAGGAATATGAATGAATCTAACATCTAGTCATCCATTTATTTTAATCACAGTTTGAGGTGAAGGGGGGGGGGAGCTGGTAATGTTGGAATATGAATGGGTTAAGTCCCCAGTTAAATCTACCATACTTAAGTTGGAGGAAATGTTATAGACAGTTGCCAAAGGATTTAACATATGATGTTAGAAGTGTTTGTTGGGTTTATGCTCAATATTTTCCTTATTCTTTTGACTGCAGAAGTCTACAGGAATTGTCTGTTAGGCAGAAGTTTCAAGAATATGTTCTACTTTTTTGATGAACATTGTCATAATATTGTTTTCATACAGATATGTAATACAATGATATATTATCATAGAATCTGAGAATGTTTTCCTTCTGAAATATTTTGTCTGAATAATTCTTGAGTTAATATGTACTACCTCAGGGCATAAAAGAATGTCAGTTTTAAAGAAATTGCACACATCTTATTTTTCTTTTTCGATTTAATTCTTTTCAATCCTAAGATCTTGGGTAAAACTGTTCACACTTCTTTCATAACAAAAGAACTATGCTCAGATTATATGTATTTTGGAAGATTTTATCAGAATTGCTCACCATATAATCTCCTGACGCTATATTTATTTGGTAGGCCTTCGTCAGAATCTACGCTCCTCGTCTGGTTTCCTACTATTCCGACATGTTTAGCAACTCTGAAATTGACAGAACTGTTCACAGCCGCTACCTTAACCCTCTGTGGCTCTCACCCACCTACCCAGAGTTCCTTGATGTCATGCAGGTATTTCTTTAGAATTTAAAGAAATTGTGATAAATTGTTGCATACCTAATGGTTATCTTAGTTTTGTTTGAAAAGGCAAATGAAAATTATCCTACCTGTCAGTTAAGACCTTGAAAATTAAAGGCTTTCATACTTGACACAAGTTCTTTTTGAAACTAAGTGACCACAATTAGGGGAGAAACCTGTCCAGCTGTGGCTGATTACAGAGATGGGGACAAGTCATTTCTTGCAAGTCCGAGTCTCCCAACCTTTTTACTTCTATCCTCTCCCTCTCATGTCTTTTAACTTTCTGTAACTTGTTCTAATTTACTGCTTAAGGGCATTTCCTGTTGAGCATACAAGACCTTAATATGAAATTGGAACACTCTCCATGCATGCTGTGCTAGATGAGCTGCTCTTCACTTTTAAATTTGATGTCAATCAAGATGAATGGAATGAATAAACCAACATTTAATGTATATATGTATCATATAAATTGGGATGTCCTATAAGGATGGAGGAGGAACCAACGGGGCACACTTTAAAAGCATATCCTTTTGTAATTTTAGACTGGGGGTGTGCTTTAAAGGGAGGAAGGTATATTAACAGTGATTGCATACAATTGTATTTTTATATATGTGAAAGTGTATAAAAACCGTGCGAAATCCATGTGAAATATGACTTAAACTTTACAATGTAAATGAACAATAACGAGACAGCTTTGGTAATGACAAAGTGTTAATTTGCTTTTCAGAAACATATGACTGATCTGATTGATGTTTGCCAGGGCTATGGAGATGAGAAGGGTGATCTCAGTGACAAGGAACCATTCTATAGTTTAAGTGGCTCTCTCAAGTGCATTGATGAAAATGGCGGTGGTGATGTCGCCTTTGTTGAGGTGGAGAAGTTCCTTGAGGAGCTTGTCCCAAGAGAGGAGCAAGTTACTGATTATGTAGTCATTACACCTCTCGGTCTGGTCAAGGATGTTAATACGGAGATGATAAAGAACATCTCTTTCCTTAGAAATGTTACCTTTGGTGTCAACGCATACCCAGCCATCATGACTGCTTTCAACAAGACTGGTAAGTTTTTGGGTAGGGCACTTCCTGTCCAGCTATGGTAGACCTTAAGTTGTCTTTTCTTTGCAACTATTTTCCAGCTCTGAATGTCATTTTCCTGACAGGTTGCATATTCATTAAGTGAAATCATGGATAAATTTAAGAAGATTTAAGAAGATCAGTGAAATTTGAAAGAAGTCATAGCCTAACTGTCTGAATGTCATTTGGCAGGCCAACTCTTGAGTGCTTGTGCTTGGGTTAGGTTAAGTTAGGTAAGATGCAGTGTAATGGCCCAGTTTTCTACCAGTTGGTTCAAGTTGAGCTGGTCACATCCTTTTTTCCAGTTCTGGCTCACTGGCTTGTTTTCCCTACTCCATTGCTTATGCTGAGCACCAAGTACAATGGCAGAAGGTTCTGTTTTTGAAGTCTTCTGTATGACCCAGCCAGGACTTGAACTCTTCACCTCCGAACTGCAAGTCTGATGCTCTAACCACTTGACCATGCAGTCAGTTGTCGTGTGCTTGGGAAGAAACTGCGGGGAAACATGTCGGCCACTTGGGGGACATTGGTCAAAATATTTGAAACATTGCCCACTGACTTTTGCCTTTTTTTCACACAGTAATTTTTTGAAAATGAGGTTATGTCCCCTAATATTTAGAACATATCTCTGCCCTTGCCAAAGTGACTTGTAGAATATTCAGAATCAAGGATTTATAATATTGAGCCAGAAACATAATCCAGAATTCATTTCTGGCCACTGAAACTTCTGCAAAATAGAAAGTTCAGTGAAAGGTGTCAATTGGTTTCAAATATTTAAAAGCCTTGATTTATAGAATGAAGAATACTTGTATGCATATCTGTTTATGAATGATTTCCTTTGTCAAACACCCACAGCTTTGTGGGACAATGGGCATTAATAGATTAATGCAGAGGGTTTTAAAGTAGAGGCATAAAGCTTCAACAAACCAAACTCCTTTGTCTTCAAACAAAAGCCTTTGTCATAAAGTCACTTATATCCAATATTTCCATAGTTTCTTGCCTTTACTTTTTCTGAACTACAGGAACCTGGAGATGGAATGTTACCAAGGCACTCCTTACTGCCCAGAAGATATTCTCTACTAACCAGAGCTCTTCCAGTGCATACCGCATGTTTGGATCAGAGACCATGTTTGGTTCTCACACCAAGAAGCTTCTGCCTATTCCCATCCAGGATCAAACCTATGCCACCTACCTTGGACCCAACCTCACCCGCTCCTTCGAAGCTCTCATCAAGCCATCTACCTGTAAGTTGTTATTGATCTAAAACCTCTTATTTTGGATAAATTTGACTCTCTCCTCCAAACTGAAGATGAATTCGGGTTCTCTTTGTGTAAGGTGGGAGATAGAATGCAGGAGGAAAGGATGGAGATAAGAAAGGATAATGTCTTAAAGTACTCACTTAGTATGAAATTAATTGCACAGGAAATATCTCAAGGCCTCCCTGCTGGAGATCATTGAGCTCAGCACTTAAAGTGTACCTCAAGTCAAAAAATTCAAAAATATGTATTAAAAACCATGAAAAGTACATTCTATCAGTTCAACTCCCATCTTCATAGGGCATTCCTGAGCTGAGATATAAAATGTTGAAGTTTATTCACTCAAACTGAAATGGTACATTGTGCAATAATTTGTGATGTCATTCTTGTACTACTCAAATTACAATCTTTGTATTTCTTTGTTTTTCTGAATGTTACTGCACCTTTTACCAAGATGTGATAGCACTCTTACTCTTATGAGGTGATGTAATTAATTAAGCCCTCCTTGTGCAACATGCTATTCAAGCAAACAGGAAGTGTCCAAGGTCATAAAACATCTTAAATTTTAAAGGAAAAACAAAGCATGTTTTGTGAGTTGTACAAGAAGAAAGTCACAAACTATTGCACAATTGACCAATTTGTTTTAAGCGAATAAACTTCAAGATTTTATATCTCAGCTTAGGAATGTCATATGAAGATGGGAGTTGGACTGTTCGAATTCCTTTTTCATGCTCTTCAATATATTTTTTTGAATTTTTTGACTTGAGGTACACTTTAAACCCCTGATCCTAAGCTTTCAAAGCATTACAGAAAAGCCTTATCAGCATTCAGTATATTAAATAATAAGTGTTGTAATTCCAGGGCTTCACCTGGGTTATGGTGGTTGTTTGGTTGTACTAGTCCATGGGTTAAAAGGATGTCAGCTATGACACCAACTTAAAGCCTAACACTATCACTTCTACAACAGACCTGACCCATATTATGTCACAAAGCAAAAGGTATGTCCTTCTTCGGAGTCAAACAAACAAACAAACACCGACAAATGCAGACAGCTGATTTGTTAAACAGTCGAATAACTCGCCTAGTCTGCTACTCCATGGCAAATTCTTATGTGTGTTGACACATGTTCCATTGTTTTGCCCAAGGATGAACTCAGTGTGTTGTCAATACATAAGGTTTATAGCTAGTAGTGCAGTTCAGATGGGGTGATGCGCACTGTTTAACAAGAAATTTCCTCCCTGGCTAACGATAGCCTAATCCCTAACCCTAACAAGGAATACAATGGATACAATACAATGGCAAGAACCAATCAAGAAACACCTTGATAAACAGTGCGCATCTACCCGTTCAGATTGCAACTGAGCAATTTTCTGTGAGACGGTAGCCATAATCTGTGAGGTGGCGGTTCCGAGAAATGATTTCCCAAGGGAAACCCTCTTATCCATTTTCAGGCTTCAAACTTGAACTTGTATTACATCCTGATTTCAGTTGTAGCCTTTAGAAATTTTTCTTTTCTGCAATTTTCTCTTGTTCAAATGCCACTTAAAAGTCAGGGACACAAGTGAAACTCACCAACATGGACATAGTCTACCTGACTTAATTTTCTATAGAATCAGGCACAATCTGGTATGTAGAGCACTTTCCAGAAGTATATGAAATTTTCTTTTGACTTAGAGAGCTGCAGCACAGTTATTTATGCACTTCAGGGAATTTCATAGCTGGCTATCAACCCTGGCAGTGATATGATGTTTCATATTTTTCCATCTTGGAAAACTAATAGAGTGAATTTTATCAGACCTTCCATGTTTTACACTAAAGGTAATTGATTGAAAATATTTGTTGAATTCCATTTACAAATGCAGATGACTGGTGGAAGGAGAGGCGCCACATCTGCTCTGGTGAGACCTACACCAATGTCATTGAACAGAACAATGGAACCTGCAAGGCCATTGTTAAGGATGTTACCTGCATGGGCATGCCACGCCCCAAAGTCATTAGTGTTGGAACCACCCAGAACAAACAACCAGTAGTTGTGAGGATGTGCAGGTAAGGAGTGTGTGGAGGGTTAAATGGTAATTGGGTTTGTCATTTAGTTAGCTAATTGGGAAGGGGAAGGATTAAAGGGGTGGTGGACTTGAAGCCCTGTTCATCTTTTATTGGTTTTTTTATCAACTGAAGGAAGATCAGGTTTTGCTTCAGAAACAAGCTTTCTAATAAAGTTGGTGTATGGATATTGAGAGTCCTTTCATATTTAAACAAAACCATCTATTTCTCAATCCATCAGCCGTCCAACACGTTTTGTCCGAGAGATGGCTGAATTTGTCTGCAACAATGGCCATGGCTACCTAACCCCAGTAATGGTCCCAACCACCTGTGAGTGTGTGCCATGTGAGGAGATTGAATACCAGCCAGAATGGACCAAAGACCCTGTCTGGAACACCACCCATATCAGACACTCCATCACAGAAGACTTTGAGACCCGCATGCCACTCTGGGGTGAGTTACGTACCTTTTTAAATGTAGCTGTTAACCACTGCAAAATAGTTTTGTGATTTCAAAAACAGTGTATTTTATGTTTAATATGAGACTGGTTGACCTTTGTTTTAGTGCTGTTTTATAAAAAGGTTATGTTTTTCTCAGCATCATTGGAAGTGCCAGATTGTCAAAAGGAAGGGGGGAGGGGCAAACCAAGGGGAAAAAAAAAATTGTAGGGGCAAAGCCTCCTCATGCTCTGAGGTTTTAGCATATCCCTAGACGAAAAACTATTAAAGTCCCAGGAGAGGTACATTATTTTTTTTGGGGGGGGGGGGATAACCTAACTCCTATCTGACCTAACTTGAAGTTAGGAATATAAAAAAAGGAATATAAATAAAAAGTTTCATTTTATAAAGCATCTTGTTTTTATTATTTGCAGGTAATGAGAATTTTTGGCTGAACCATACCCTTAACACCAACTTTATGATTGGAGAGGTTAATAAAACTGCTACAGAGAACACAACCGTCTCTTCCATTAGCACCAAGCTGAATGTTAAGCCTCTGGACACCTGTGAGGCTAACTGGTATGGCTTCAACTGGCGTTCTGAGTGGTTCCCTGAGACCAACAGACCAGTCTGTCTTGGAACAGTCACTGGACTCCGTCGTCTTTTGACCAGTACACGTGTTCAGACCAAAGTTATGCCATAGGGCTACCCTGTAGATTTATGGACTCTTTTACTCAATGGCTAATAATGTTGGACATTTTGTAATTTTTTCTTTTTTTTTTAGGTTTTGAAAAAATACCTCTCCATACTTGAGTCTAATGTGCAACTTAATGTTTGTGCAACTTATGTTAGCCCAGGAATAGATGGATATCAGAGTCACCTTTTAGGGCCTGAAGTCTCCAAAATTTATTTCTGATTACAAAATTTTCCACCTTTTTTTGCCAGAAAAGTATTAGATCTATTTGCAATACTAAGTAAGTCTTTACAGTGTTGCAATTATGATTTTTTTTAAATTTTTCCATGAAATTATTTCTTGAACCATGTTTTTTTCTGAATGTTTGGAAATATTTTTTAACCTCTTATTGAGACAACCAAAAATCAATGGATATAAGAAATGATAATAAATATCTTATGCAACCAAAACTTAAGTCTTGTGTTCTGTGTTTAATCCCTCAAATTGTAGAAGTCATTAGAGCTTGATGATTACTTTTTACCTCCTTTCCTAAAACATAAATTGATTTATGGTATCTAGGGACAAGAATAAAGATGGAGTACCCACTTAAATTTGACCATTGCAAAAAGATGTCATCGTGGATGTCAGACCCTTCAGGTGTCCCTTAACCCATTACTGTTGTTTGGGTCCTTTTGGACCCATACGGAGAGCACGGCTGTCACCCATCTTTACTGTTTCACGCGGAGCTCGAAACTGCGAGTAGCTACCCAAAATTCGGCCACAACGAGAGACAATAGTTTAAGGTCATGGGGTCAATAGCCTACGGAAGCTGATGCGGGGCTTGCTATGTCCGCTTTTCCACCCACTCCCGAGGTGCGCAAATATGCCTCCATCTGAGCACAACGGTAAAGGGTTAAACCTTGTGTCCTGGTGAGTCAACCCCTTCATAGAGTGTAGAAGTTACAACACTCTCTTTTACTGAACTCTTTTATAAGACGTGAAGCACACAACCTCAATACAAGGTTCAAGTCATATTCTGGTGGATTTTCCATGGGTCTTGTAAGAAAAACAATAATTTTCCACACTATGTCCTTCAAACCCTGGTGCAATACCCTTTTTCAAACTCGAGACATTTTCCTTTAAAGATTGCCACAGAAAGTGTGTAATGTGGGCACATTTCCTCAGATTCCTTTTGTTTTGCCTCAGATTCGAATATCCTGTTGTCCTTGAAATCTGATACTGTTGGAATGTTTGAATATCTTTCCCTGTATATCTAGCATTACCCTTCTCTATACGTAGAGTACAACCAACGATTTTGTTTGATATTGCCTGCAGCGGCATCAAAATTATAAACTTGAATGCAAGGTAAAATTAATGTGCCGCGATTACATCACAGATTTTCCATGATGCACCAAATCTCAAGAAAAAATTGCATTACTTAAAAAAATTGTACCTTCCAAACGCTCTTTTCTTGATGTCATGAAGTTGATAAATTTTGTCTCCAGAGTACGCAACATTTGTTGGACCATAAAAATTGTTCTACAATACATCCGAACGTATCTAACATTTTCTATTGCTGAACATTCTGCATAACATACTGTGAAACGAAACGGCATTAACAGAAACAAATACCGCACTTTTCCTACTTCAAATGTTACAGAAACTTACAATTCAGGGAGAGATTGTCCATAAAATACAAAAAAAAAATGATCTTTCTTATTCAACGGAAAGTCCAGTTTTCCCTAATCTGGAGCCTGGTATTTTGGAAATTCTACATTAAGGCGGGTGCCACAGTCCTCAACAGATAACATTGCGACAAACACCGCTTCCGTATCAACGTTGAAGCTTTAGAACACCTTCGACTGCGGCAACCCTGAATCGGTTGTGAAGGAGGGGGTGATCTGTCCATTGCTTGCTTTGCCCCATCAATTTCTTGGTGGAATTTGATTAGCTTTTCTGCATAGTCTGCGTATAGGATAAAGGGTGTGATTTACTGAGATAATAGGGAGCTTTCGATTTGCACGTTAACCCAGTCGACTGCTACGAGATTACGTCAATTTCAATCTCTGCCCATGCGTCACGTCGTCTCCCTCGTTCACTAGCCAAATCGAGAAAGTGTCCACCGCGGTTTTGACGTTCGCTCCAAACTGCAGCGAACGTTCACATGTGTGACGTCACAGAATTTCTGAAAATGGATTAAGTGGCAAGAATCCATGCTAGTTTCCCTCCTCGTGATCTGTTTTGCCCAAATGCGGTCACTTTTTACCTAAAATGTATATGAGATTGATGATTCATTGGGGAACATGCATTATTTTGGACGTTTTTCTTGCAACTTCAACAGGCGGATATTCGAAGTTGAAATATACTGTGTTCTCCATGAAAACATACCAACAACTTAACTAGCGTTCGTGTAGAAGACATGCATTTACATCGTTGAAGAAATTTAGAAAAATTACACAAGGCTAAGCTGTAAATTCGCCATTTTAATACGACTCGTCCACGTCGACCCTTGTACAGGGAAATCGAAACAGGCTTTAACAGTCGACGTACCATAGCAGTGGACACGTTCAAGAAGGCAAGCTGGTTAACTAGAACGAAGTCCACGTTCACTGAATCGAAAGCTCGGTACTAGATTCCATCTGCGGCAGAGTTACAGTGTCACCATTTTTATCACATGAAATCACATTTCTTGTACCCCTTGCATTTTCTTAACAAATCCTGCTCCAAATTAATGTGTCATTCTCAAACCGCGAGCATAGAAAGATTAAAACATTTGAAAAAAAAAGAAACGTTAAAGAGCTGAGAGAGATTTAAACTGGGTCTTTCAACGATACTCCTCATTTTCAAAGACGACTTAATTGTACGCCAAATGTTTGATTTTGCCATTAGATTCCAGACCCGTAGCCTGGGGAGGGGGAAAGATGCCCCCAAAAAACCCAAGGTTTGCACTGGAGGATAAAAATATTACCCAGACCTTTTTGCACCTAGATTCCTTGAAAGGACAAGTTTCCTACAGGCACATAGGGCACATAGGAGAGGACATCCCTCTCCCTTAGACCCTCCGCAGGACAGCTAATGTCTAACATTGAAATTCTAATTGGTTAACCTTGTTACGGGCCTGCTAGAGTCTATGTATTATGCAAATTCATGAAGTACCTTTTCCAAAGTCCTCCCGATGCTCTGGCAAAAGGCCGTTCGGCGAAACCAACTTGAAACTGCTTCCCGAAGAATCTATACGTCCATTTAAGGACAACTCTTGACCAACCTCAAGGCCTTCAGACCATTAACACTACTGGTCCGTCATGCATGGCTCCATTCTAGACTGGATGAAAAGAACAGATACTACACATGATCTTAGCCAAAGGCCGAGAAGCGAGTCTATGTATTATGCAAATTCATAAATTAATACTCGCTGTGAAATGATTGTTATATTTCTACGTCAGCGGTATATGTTGAATTAAATCGGTATATGTCGATATAAACTGGTGTATAGCGAACGGAGTCGGTATATGTCGGTTCCCTCTGATGCAATGGCCCTGCGAAGACTATCGATGAAAAGTTTCAACATCGATTCAACTGCAACTTCTCATTTTAACACGAGCAATTCACATCTTAAAAGAACCTGAAAACTTTCCTGTCCCTCTACCTTTAGACCCATAGAGCATGTTATTCAGACAATTCAGTCAAAGCTCCCACCTTTCAGTTCCTGATTTCACCTCAAAGTGAACTGAAAGTAAGAAACTAAAGGGAACTAGGGAATGGGAATGTGGAGTTTAGAAGGTTCAGTCGGAACGGACCGACAGGATGGACAGAGCTTTGAGCTCATGATTTGCAATTGCATGGGTCATCGTTAATCTTGTTTATGTTTACCACAAGATTTGAACAGTTTTGTTTTTCAAAACCTCCTGCATCCTTCAGTTACCATCATCCATCCTAACAAAAGTTTAGAAGCTGAGATTTGAAAACAACCAAACCAAATCATTTCACCAGTTGAGGATCCAGAGCTACGGACGTCATCACTTCCTGGTAGAAAACTGAATATATGTTTGAAAATGGAGCAAACCGGGGTAGGAAAGAACCGAAATCGTAAAAAATAATTGTAATAAAAGCAAATTTGTAGATGACAAACTGTTTTTTCCAGGTCATGTTTTTTTCTTGCTTCTTGTAGGAAAACTTGGTGGGGGGGGGGGGGCTTGAGTCCCCACTGAATCGCCCACCCACCAGTAGCCCCCCCCCCCCCCCGACTGGCGATCTGGGCAAAAGCTTATATTCATGCTGGCCAATGATAATACTTAATCCGGGCTACCCGGCTACTATGACATAGATACACTTGCGTTAGATCCACGCAGTTGCAGGGTATTCTGCAATTGTGGCCCACTCTGAATTTCGGAATAAATTCAGGTAGACAGTGACAAGCTTCATATCTTAGACTTTTTACTCGTCGGGTTTCTGGATGGATAATTTTCTAGAATATCTGGAGTGGCTGAAATTGGCTACCTTGGTGTGGATTAGTTTGTGCTCCTAGCATCTGGCCTATTTCTATCTCCTTTAGGGATTTTTTCAATCCCCGGGGATGCAAAAATTTGTTCCAAAATCATACTTGGTAGGGGATAGAATATTTGAGTCAAATATGGTTGGAAGGAATTTGCACTTTGCACGGCCATTGTCGCCAGTCATTGGCCAGTGCAACAACCAAACACATGTTGGGTCAGTGCAGTCTCAAGGGTCGCAATCTTACCACTATTACCTCACAGGACCTCACTTAGCTCTTGGGTGGAGTGGACATTCTGAGTGGCGTACGAGACGGGACAGGGGGAAGACTGCCCCAAATTTCCACAAAATCTAAATTCGGGCAGGAATTTGGGAAAAATTGGGGCAGAATTTTGGAAAAAATTCGGACGGCCTTTTCATTTTGAAAATATGGGGTGGTTTTTCAGAAAGTTCCTGTATGTGGCCGAAATCTTAAAAAAGATATGCACGAAAAAACAAATGAAACGTCATATAAAATTAAAATTTTGATGAAAAACCAAGTCAAGGTTTTAAAAAGATCGGTACACCTTCGGGCAGCGCAAAAACCTATTATTCGTGACTTTTACTTCACAGATAATCACAACACGATTCCTGAAATTGTCGAATATACAAATTCTTCCAAGTATTTGCACGAGAATGGAAAAGTAACATAGTAAGGGTAACACAGTTACGAAAAATCAAACAAATAGAAAAAATGGCGACACATTTGGAAAGCCTGTGGCTTAAAAGAAGCAATCATTCTTGAGCCTGTTTTAAAACAATGTAACACAATACCCGAAATGGCTGATTATTTTAATAGCTTCAAATCTTTGCCGAAAAACAGAGAATGCTATATTTAAAGTAAAATTTTCATGGAAAATAACAAAGACCCATTTGGGCAGAATATGAAAAAAAAAGTTTTCATTATCCTCACAGTCTTTTTGTAGTCTTGCAAAAATTGCCCAAAATGGTCAAATATTCGGGCAAAGGTTTAAAAAAATTATGTGACGTTTTTAATTGCCAAATTAATTCAACGGACAGACAGGAGGGTGTTCACGTGCCCAAAAGTTTGTCATCTACCCTGCTCTTGAGCGGAATACCGGCAATGGTTGTGACAATCAGGTAATTTGTTTTTCGATACTTTTATGAAGCAGTGTGAGAATGTCTTTCCCATTAGTCTGCTTGAAAATTTCTTGTAATGTTATATTTTTTCAAAAGTAAAATCATATATAGTCGGAAGTTCGGGCAGTCACATAATTGTATCAATGTGTTGAATTTAGCCAAGATTCACAATAGAGTAGAATTCATTAGCACGTTTTCAATCACGTTTTATGGTTTTCCACAAAAAATATGAGGGACCATTTCATCGATTGTTAGTGATACATTTCATCTCGTAATTTTCTGATTAAATAGTGACTGCCTAAATCCTCCTATAAGCCTGGGAAATGTCAGTTTCGACTGTCTCAGGGGTCCGATTTTTCAAAATTTTCTGTTCGCTCCTCGCCAACCAGTGATGGCACTCCGCGTAGATAGTCTTCCCAGCAGAATATAAGTTTCAAGTGAACAGTTTTTTTTAAACGGAACCTCGAAATAGCGACTGCTTAGACCCTCTGTAAGCTTACGAAATGACATTTTTGACTGCCTGAAGGGTCAGATTTTTCAAACTTTCCTGTACGTTTCGCCCCAACTTATGGTGATGTACCACTTAGACCGCTTCACAAAGTAGAATTGAAGTTTTAAGTGAACATTTTTTGCAAAAGGAAACTCAAAACAGCGACTGCTTAGATCCCCCTATAATCCTGGGAAATGCCATTTTCAACTGTCTGAGGGGTCGGATATTTCAAAATTTTCTGTACGCTTCGCGTCAACCAATGGTGGCGCCCGCTTAGTCTTTCTGGCTGAATTTTAGTTCGGAGTGGACATTTATCTGCAGTTGAAACTTAAAATATCGACTGCTTGGATCCCCTTTATAAGCCTGGGAAATGTAATTTTCCACTGTCTGAGAGGTACGAATTTTCAAATACATTTTTGCTCCCCTACGCCTATGGAAATACCTTGCTCAGGTGTGCACTGGAACAGCTGCTTGCAACATAAAGCAGAATTCCGGATTTGCAATCCTAGGATACAAAGTCCAGTGAAGTAATGAACTGAGCTAATCAGTTTCTCAAAAAAGCGTTTGAATCTTGGAAAAATCAAAAAATTTTCTCACCAGAATTAAGGACAAATGAAACCTGGCCAATGCCATTTCCAGCCATCTGGGAGGTGTTAAAATCCAAAATTTTCTTAAAACTGATGGTGGCGCTACGACCTCAAATCAAAACACTCTCAGTACAGTACATTTTGTATTTTCACTTACAAACACACGGTGGAACCCAAACTGGACAAGTCCAAAAAGCAACCGTTGAAGAACCACTCGGCACAGCACAACACAGCAAAGGAAACGAAATAGTATTTGCTATCACCCATCAACAGAGGCCACCAGGACACCCATCCAAACGATCAACCAGACAAATCCAAATCCGCACACGCCCATGGAAGACAAACATACCGAGGGTAACAACACAAGCCCAAAGGCAACAGAACACATCTCAAGGTTATGCGCCCAAAGGCAACACCACCATCGAAGTAATCAACAAGCTCGAACTTCCCGAAGGCAACCACATCGCACAGTCGTGGGGTTCACCTAATACATTAAAGGGAAATACTGCTTTTAAAATTCTCCAATATAGCATTGAAAGTAAACAGCTCCAGTCATTTTTAAATCATTCAGTCTCAACAATAAGTTGCCCTCAGCAATAGCTTCATTTCATCAAAAATTTATGCACAAGAAGAGTTATGGAAGGTGCATCTTTTGAAATTTTGAAAGTTTGGGTGAACAAATTATTCTTGAGCAACAACCAACTGAATTTCTGTTCGAGGGAAACTTATTTCTTGAAAAGAATGCTACCATACTGCCTTATTTGTTATTATTTATCACTCTTTGCCAATAAATAATGGTTTTAAAAAGATGAAATTTCTTTGTAAAACAAACGCAATATTTCCCTTTAAAACCACTATGTACAATATATTTACATAACATACAACCATTAACAAGTAACGAATAAAATATCTCAACTAAGAAACGTCCGTCCGCTTCGAGAACCAAACTGAAATAAATTGGGCATATAAAGACGCACCTTGCCCAAGAGTGTCCCGGAAGCAGTTGTAGCAGAGAGTAACCTCATTATCCCCTCGTTTAAATAACCGGATGCAGCTTTAAGTCCTAACCAGCACCCTTGTTGACCAAAACTTTTGTCCTCCCGACTCTCTTGCAAAAAGCCATTCGGTGAAACCAAACAATACTCCGGAAGGAGTTCTGCTTCCCAAAGAAGCTAAGCCCTCCAAAGGACAACACTAAACTGACAAACCTTACGGCCCTCAGACCATTTACATCATTCTTTTAAACGAACATAGAAACAGGCACATGGCCCAACGAATAGATAACTTAAACCCGCCGTGACAGAAAAACACTAACCATCAACACAAAACACGGAACAACAAGACGAACGTCTAGACGAGTTGCGGTGCCGACAAACCAAGTCGTCTTATACTTTTAAGGTGATTTGACGACTGTTAGCTACTAATAGCTTTTGGACTTTGGGCATGGACTGTAACAAAGAAGTATATTTGCCTTTTTAAACAGGATATTCAAGGAGGTTTCCCTTCATGGGCTACTTCATTTTCTGTACAATTCGCGCCAACCTATGGTGACGCTCTGTTTAGAATAATCATCCTTCTTTCAGAGAGGTTGAATCCAACTCAATACCACAGAGTGCACCACTCTAAAAACACTATGGTCAACTATGCACCGACTCAATGGTGTGGTCAAAAAGTGACCAATTAATGGTTAGATCTGACCATAAATAAGTAAATTTTGACCAAAGTTGGAGGTCAATGGTTTGACCATTGTTTAGGTCGGTGCATAGTTAATTAAATCAATGGTCAATTCGAGGCAAAGAGATGAATGAACGAACGATTTGGCTAAAAATTTAGGAAAATCGGCCCATGTTTGTACAGGGTTTAGACTGTTGGCCCAATCAGCCTGGGTCCAGGGGGCCGCTTTAAGGGCCCCTGGTGGGGTTCAGGGGACAAAGCCCTGGTAGGGGTCCATGGAGGGCTGGATACTTTTGTAGGGGGTGGCTGGAGTTTACTATCTAAGCGTAGCGCCACCATCAGTTGGCGCGGAGGGTACGAAGAAAATTTTGGATTTTAAAACCTCCCAGATAGCTAGAAATGGCATTTGCCAGGTTTATTTGTCTCTAATTCTGGTGAGAAATTTTTTTTATTTTTCTAAGATTAAAACACCCTTTCGAGATACTGATTAGCTCAGTTCATTACTCCACTGAACTATGTATCCTAGGATCGCAAATCCGGAATCCCGCGGAATGTTGCAAGCAGCTGTTCCAGTGCACGCCTGAGTGAAGTATTTCCAGGGGCGCAGGGGAGCATTTCACTTTTGGGGCACAAGATTTTTGCCCGAGAAATGTAATTCTGCCTGTAGGACAGTCAAAGCGGAGCGCCACCACAGGTTGGCGCGGAGCGTCAAGAAAATTTGAAAATTCTTACCCCTCAGACAGTCAAAAATGACATTTCCCAGGCTTGAAAAGGGGATCCAAGCAGTCGCTTTTTTAAGTTTCAATTGCAGATAAACGTACGTTCGTTCCAAACTAAAATTCAGCCAGAAAGACTAAGCGGAGCCCCACCATTAGTTGGCGCGAAGCGTACAAAACATTTTCAAATATCCGACCGCTCAGACAGTTGAAAATGGCATTTCCCGGGCTTATATGGGGATCTAAGCATTCGCTATTTTGAGTTTCCTTTTGTAAAAAATGATCACTTGAAACTTAAATTCTGCTATGAAGAGGTGTAAGTGGAGCACCACCATAAGTTGGGACGAAGCGTGCAGGAAATTTTGAAAAACCTGACCACTTCAGATAGTCAAAACCTTTGCTTATAGGGGGTCTTAGAAGTCACTAATTCGAGGGTCTGTTTGCACAAAAACTGTTCACTTGAAACTAAAATGCTGCTAGGGAGACTATCTGCGCGGAACTTCACCGCTGGTTGGCGCGAAGCGAACAGAAAATTTTGAAAAGTCGGACCCCTGAGACAGTCGAAAATGACATTTCCCAGACTTATAGGGGGATCTAAGCAGTCGCTATTTGATCAGAAAATTACCAGATAAAATGTATCACTGCCAATCGATGAATCCCGCATCATTTCGGGGAAACTACAAACCGGAATTGAAAACATGCTAATGAATTTTACTTTATTGCGAATCTTGGCTAAATTCAATATATATTGAAAAAATTGTGTGCCCCAACTTCCTACTATATATGATTTTACTTTTGAAAAAATTGAGGCCTATGGGGATCGTATAGCAGTCGCTATTTTGATCAGAAGAATCAGATAAAATGTACCACTACCATTGGATGAAATGAAGTAGATGATTTTTCTTCTATTAGTAACACTTATTGACAGAATTGTCACGTTACACGGTGTGTTGAAATGAATTTTCAAGCAGACTTACGGGAAGACATTCTCACCCTACATCATTAAATTATCGAAAATCAGATTACCCGATTCTCATAACCATTGCCCGTATTTGGCAATAGTTGCAATAGTTGAACAAATCACTTTAAAGAGAAAAATGGACTTTATGATGAATAAGTTAAACGTTTTCCTGATAACACCACAACTCCCTGACATAATTATAATAAACTAGAGAGTAATTAGCTCATAAATATCTTGCGAACTTTCCATTTCCGAAAAGGGCAAAGAGATGAAACGAACGATCCACTTAGCTAGAAATTTACAGTTACGAAATGTCTTGAAATGTTCAAATCTTCGTCCGTAAACCAACAATTTGACCCTCTGTGCACGGTCTAAATTTAGTGTCTACGTCACATAACATAAGCTGATAAGGGTCAACTTATGGTAAGCAGAAAGTTGCAACTTCCCGTATTAAAGGGCCAAACTTTTCACCCCAAACTACAATTGTATTGCAGACGGGTTGTTGGAATGATGAAATTCGTCTTCTACGGAATCTTTTACTCGACAGTTTATTCGTATTCATAGAACTGTCTTACTTATTGCTTTCATTAGGTAATCGTTTCATCAATTGCGAGTCATGGCCATACATAAACTTACTACAATGACAATATTTTCTTCCGTAGTAAAAGGACATCGTCAAAGAAGCGACAAAAAGTCCTTGCTATAGAATGTAATAAGAAACATGTCTGATTAATAATGTGATGACAGACGAATCGCAGCTAATAGCTATAAATTATAAACATCGACATTTTGGTATTAACGTTTCATTATAGGACGTAAAAATGATGCAATATATCTTTATGATTGATTACTGGATGGTTCGACACTCTGATTTGTGACAATATCATTCGGAACTCTGCCTTCTTAAATATATTTTAAACAGGTTTTACAGACCCATCCTTTATCTATACCTTCTTCCTGCTTACAAATATTAGTATTTCCACTAAATCTAACTAAATTCACCCACAGTGCACATTCTTTATACCATAACTGCTCACAATAAAAGAAAACATATGTAGGCCCCTCCATAATTTTATTCCAAAAGCGATGTTGCAATTCTCTAATTGGACTCTCCTCTTCTTTTCTAAATTGACGCTTACGTATTTGTTCTCTAAGCATCATTTTAGTACTATCACTTGCAATACCCACACTACGTTTTATCACAAACCCTTTATTTTCCCAACATTTATACCTATCTTCAGTCACTCCCATAGACCCTTTCACTAATATATGATTACTCCCCTCATTTTAACAAACATCTGCTCTCTTCCCCCAGTTTTCACAAAACCATGTTTGAATCTATCAACACAAGCTTCCTAAACATTTTTTCTCTCCAACAGCTATCAACAACGAAAAAATAAAATGTACATGTAGATCTTTCGGAACGTATAAATAATACCTCACGACCGTCATGTTCCCTACTTTCCCCATCATCACACCTCTGACTTTTTTCATATTCACTAGAACTTTTTTTTGGTTTGTTCCCAACTCTGATATCATCATTTTTCTCCTCTTCATAACTTTTATCTTGAAATTCACCCCCATACTTTCTTTTTCTTTGTCGCCAACCTTTCCTTTCTAAATTAAAAATCTTTGAACGGCCCTTCTTAGGCATTGTAATATTCTCCACATAATTTTAAACTGTAAAATAACAAATTTACCATAACCAGACACCTTGATATAACACAAATATTAATACTCGCCAACTCATACAAATAATATTTACCTACCAATAACAATGTTTCCCTCCAACAGAAACTTACTTTGTGAATGTTGTCGTTAGTGTGAGAAATTCACACAGCCCTTTAAAGTCACAAAAACAGTGAACAAAACTCCTCTAAACTATCAAACTTTTTACTTCACCGCAACCCGGACCATGCCACTTGAAAAGAATAAATCCCTACAAAGAAATCCTCATATAAATACTCAAAATTCACTAAACACCAATCTGTAATGAATTAAAAAAAAATAAAAAAAACAACCAAAATGATGGCGCTGTGTTAAATTAACAAACAACCTTTTCCCCAGAGTACGTACGGACCTGGTTTTTCCGCAAGATTGTTACTAACAAGACGAACGTCTAGACGAGTTGCGGTGCCGACATACCAAGTCGTCTTGTACTTTAAAGGTGATTTTATATTTTAGGGGGACAAAAATACCATTCCAAAATACTTGTATTGTGTTTTGCCCAATAGCAGCTAAGTTAAGTTCCACACTTGTAACCCAGGAACATTGTTCATTCACTTTAGAAATGTGGTTGAGGTGGAACGTGAAACACACCAAAGAAATACTCGATTGCCGGTATAATGAGGTTTGCTCATTTTCAACTCATAGTTGACAGAAAATCAGGAAAAGATGATACAGCAGTTGATTTAGAACTGTAGAAAGAGCAAAATGTCACATCAGATAACATTTCAAACGTCATTTACAAGCTGTTTCTTGTGCATTCAATATAAGGTATCCCTAATGTCCCGGCTCCTTAGTAACTCCTTGTACAGCATGAGGGTTTCTGATAAAAGATGGTAAAGCGCCACAGGCTCAAGACAGACCATTCGACCAAACAGACGTTAGTCAAAATTGTATTTTAAGTAGTGCAGTTAATAAGGAAAAACATGCCATTTGTTTAGCTGTTTAGTGAATACAGGTGGAGTACACTGTTATGACGTAATGTTGGAAACGACAATGAGTCTGTATATACATGACAGTAACGTTGTAGTCACTTGGTTGAATATGGATTTATGTTAATGAACAAAAAGGGGAAAAAAATTCCAATGTTGAACACAAAGACTTTTAAAGATTAATGGTTTTTAAAAGTTTTGTACGCTCCGCACCAAGTTTACTCTCAGCTTTCCTAATAAAAATTTTTTGTAAGTAACATGTAATAACAAGTTAACGAGAATCAAAAGAAATGTCGATATCTCAGATTTACCATAATCTTTACAAATGATGAAATAAAATTAAAAAAATATAAAACAGCAAAGTAAAAATTCCTTTGTCAGCGTTACCTACACCTACATTCCCTCAACATAAATGTTAATATGATGATATTTCACTCTAGCCTTAGGCCTATTGTCACTGTTTCTCCAATTTATATTAATCCCGCACACATACGTCACTACTAACCCTTCGCCGGTAACTTCTTAGTTTAGTAATGTATAGACACTTGAACGACGTTGACCTCCACAAATCAGAGAACCGAATCAATCACTTTCAAATCATAAAAGATAAATTGCAACATCTATGCGTCCCTTCATGAAACCCGAATACCAAAAATATCGATGTCCCTAGTTTATAACTATTAGCGGCGATTCGTCTGTCATCACATCATTAAACAGTTTCGCTTCTTCCTACACTCTATATCAAGAACTTCTTGTCGCCTTTCTGACAGTGACTTCTTACTACGGAACAAAACTGTTGCCATTGCATAAAAATTGTTTTAATAATTTCCATGCATTTCTTTTTCTAATAAAAATAATAATATAGCAAGTTTATGTATGGCCACGACTCGCAACTGATCAAGCGATAACCTAAAATATGTAAAAGCAATAAGAAAGCCAGGTCTATGAATAAGACTGCACTGTCCAGTAAAAAACTCCGTAAAAGACAAATTTCATCATTCCAACCACCCATATGCAATAGCTCAACAAATCACTTTTAAAGATGAAACGGACTTCATGAAAAATAAACGTTTCGCTAACGTAAAACGTAACACCACAGCCAGTGACATAACAAAAAAGAGCATGACTAGCTTATTAATAAGTGTCTTGCTACTTTACAATTTACGAAATGAACCCCCTGGCTAAAAATTTACAATTGGGAATTTTCTTGTACCTGTTCAAAACTTCGTTGTGTAAGCCAACAATCTAAACCCTCTACAAACGGTACAAATTTAATGTTTACGTTCGTTTAACATAAATATAAAAAATTATAAGGCAATCATTTGTAATTGTTTTACAGTGACGTAAATCCCGGAGAAGGCAAGGGATGTCTTTGCTTCTTCAAGTAAAAAAAGGAAAGCCAAACTCACATGGCCCCCTCAAAATTTTAAATAACCATTTCAAAATCAACACATTTTTGACAAGAGATGAACTATCCATGGCCTTTAAAATGACCAAATCAGTTGGTTTTCAAGGGCTTCTCCCCCAACAGAAGACCCAAAGCAGTCCCTGAATGATTGTGCAAAACCTTCATTCATGCAGACCTCTTCCCAATATCTCAAACAGATCACCGCCCAGCGTAATAAAAAATGGTTGCTCTCATCACATACAAATATAAAACAAGATATGAATGAACATGTTAAAACCCTACCGTGACTACTCTTTACATTAAACTATTTGTTCATGTTAACACTTCTTCATCTTATGATGTGCACTTCTCCCTAAATGTATAAATATCCCCAAGAACATTCCCCCTGAATCTGGTTTTTAAGCATTCTTCTTTAGTGGAGCTTCTGAGCAATGGCAACTCGTGGTGTAAATATGTGGAGGGGTACATAATGAACTTACAATGACTTGTGTTAAATAAAGATCATCATCTTCCCTGTAACCAATAATGCCAAACACCGAAAAAAAAACAATTACCACCCACAACAACGAAAAAATAAAATGTACATGTAGATCTTTCGGAACGTGTAAATAATACATTACGATCGTCATGTTCCCTACTGTCCCCATCATCACACCTCTGACTATTTTCATATCCACTAGAGCCTTTTTTTGTTTGATCCCAACTCTGACATCATCATTTTTCTCCCCTTCATAACTTTTATCTTGAAATTCACCCCCATACTTTCTTTTTCTTTGTTGCCAACCTTTCCTTTCTACAAAAAAAAATCTTTGAACGGCCCTTCTTGGGCATTGTTATATTCTCCACATAGTTTTAAACTTTAAAATAACAAATTTACCATAACCAGACACCTTGATATAACACAAATATTAATACTCGCCATCTTATACAAATAATATTTACCTACCAATAACAATGTTTCCCTCCAACAGAAACTTACTTTATGAAAAAACAGTGAACAAAACTCCTCTAAACTATCAAACTTTTTACTCCACAGCAACCCCGACCATGTCACTTGAAAAGAATAAATCTCTACAAAGAAATCCTCATATAAATACTCCAAATTCACGTAACACCTCGATGAATTAAAAAAACAACCAAAATGATGGCGCCGTGTTAAATTAAACAACATATTATTCCCCAGAGTACACACGGACCTGGTTTTTCCGCAAGATTGTTACTAAAAATAGAACACGTTTGCAAATTTTACGTGAAAAAACCCCCAATTTTACACTCTCACGAAAATCATATTTCCACCAAAACTTAAAAACACGAAAGGGAAGTACCATCCCTACAAATTGCACTAAACCGTATTTCGATACCACAAAGCATCTAGAAGGAGATAGAAATAAAGTGCCGAAAAGGTCAGAAATTGACATCTCGATAGTAACTGCATTAGTTGCGGTTGCCTGCAAGGCAGGCACCGCAACTAAAAAGGTTTGTAACAAACGACACATTACCCAAACTCAACAATCAAGCAACCCACCAACTCACCCACAACCGCCCCCAACACTCAACCACCGCCCCACACCAACCCCACACCAAACCCAAGTACAACAAAAACAAAGCCCATCCCACATCACATCTGAAGGCTACCCCACGCCCGAGGACAACACCAGTCCCGACGGCAACAACACTGGACAAATACAGGTACACCTTGCCCAAGGTTGCCCCGAGGGCAGTTGTGGCAAAAGGTAATATCATTATTGCCATGTTTAAACAAAATCCACAACCGGATGCATTTTAACGTCCTACCCAGACCCTTCACATCATTGGTCAGTTTCTTAAGTCCTCCCGACCCTCTGGCAAGACTGGCAAAGGGCCTCTTAATGTATGGGCTAGGAGGGTTTTCGTGTGCATGAGATGTACCCTAAGTTACTCTGCTGATTCTAGTAGGGGACCTTCTGGTGTCAGAAAAAATCGAGGGTAGACTTTCTCTAACCCGGTAGCAAGTGAGAAAATTAAGCACATGTTCATGGAAAGGGACGAAATTTTGTCGCTAGAATTAGGGGTAGGGGAAACTAAAACAATCATATCTCCTCTGTTAATTAACCCAGAAAAATGAATTACCACTCAAAATGTTTGTTTTAATGAGATCTACAGATTACATACATTGATTATGACTTTTATTCAATAACAAGGTCATTTGAGGTCAAAAGGTCGTCAAAATGTAGGTCAGCTCAAAATCTGACGGACATTCAAAATTCAGCAAATAGTTTGCACCTGCGATTTTTTCGTCTCTGTTAAACACTTTTAAATAATAGAATAGACAAAGTAAAACAGATTGATATGCATTTAGCAAGATTTTAAATGAATCTGGTTGTGTTGCAAGGTTTGTAAATAACCTTTTTTCAAAAACACTCAATTTTGACTTGTTAAAAGTCAAAACGGTAACCTGCATCAGTTATACTTTATATTGTACCCTTTGTACAAGTTCTCACATAGAAAATGTTTACACTGGGTGACACGGCAACACTATATGAAGGGGTAGTTGCTTAGAATCATTCAGGTGGCAGCACAAGAAGGAAAGAAATAATACCAGAAGAGTGTGTGGATACATTCAACCAAGTGGATTTTTGCAGTCAGAACCATTGGTAGAATTCATACCAATGCGGCAATTGCAGAATGAGGTGCAACAAGAGTGTTTTTTTTTCGACAGGAACAGCTATGAGTAGCACATTTGGAACAATTGCACCTGATAGTATACTCCTCGGGTATTGGATTCTTTCCTTCTCGTGGGACGAGTAGGTCATCAACGACCTCAAATCCGTAGAGGCACGGATCAAGGATATCATTGTCTGTCTTTGTCAAGACATTGATCATCTGGTACGTGGCATAGAATGCCCTTTTTATGTGCAATTCCGTTGCAATGCTGGTGGGCGGTAAATCATCCAGACATGGGCGCTGTGCATGGTGGTACAGATGACACCTTAGTTGGTCAAGTGGTCTGTAGGTTTTTGACTTCTTAAAAAACTGTACCAGGTATCTTTCTGCTGCAGAAACTTGTCTGCCAATGTCATTCATGGTCCCGAATTGCAGTAGATACTTTCAGGGTTTGCTTTCATAGCTGCATGTTTGGTGCCGAACCTGCTGGTGTAGTCACACCCTGTCAAAGTATGCACAGCAGGCAAAACTTGACAAAGACCCGGTCCAATCTTGTCTGCAAGATCATGTACTGGAACATATCTAGAAGAATCCCTGACACCAGTTTTTATCCAAAGTTCTTCAAGGCCTTCTGATTTCAATTTACTTCAGTGGTACAAAAATAGGATGAGTACATCTGTATCTGAAGATAGCACCACCAGTTTTTTGATCCACGTTTTGTAGCATGAAGAGCATGAAGTGCAGTTCTCAGGTCGGCTTCCTCAATTTCTGCATTCAGTTCAGAAGCCTCAGTTACTGATCCACCAGATCAGTTGAAGGACAGAGGGCCGGTTCCATCAGAAACGTCAAAACTGCTTACCAGCACCTCAGTTACTGATGGGTCCCATGTATGACATAGCGCTGTGCGATGAATGAGGGTTTCCAGTTTTGCTTTATTTCTGCTTGACGGCCAGAACCTATCCATTTCGACTGGAAGTGGGGTTTTTCTATCAATTTCCAGTAGATCTATGGGTGACTTTTTCTCCCTTTTCTGGCGTTCTGAGTCTTTAATGGACCTTTCAAGGTAAGAATCAAACACCAAGTCGATTCTGGAAGCTCCCTTTGAGGCGTGCTGAACGATATTAATCACGCTATCGCAGAACTCTCCAAAGTCCCACATGTTATTTGTGTTGATTTTGCAAACATTGGCCATGACATCAACTATACACCCAGTTTTCAAACAACTACGTGACAGTTCTTTGGGACTTTGTCTTTTTTCAATCTCTTGGACAATGTAACTCTTGGTTGCACTGGTCATGAGGCCTTCATCATCAAACAAATATGAACCTGAACAAACATCAAACTTGAGCAATTCTTCCATGGACTTCCCTCGCTCCTTAGCAATATCAAGCATCAGTTGCAACTGAGCATCTTCGCGCTTTGATATATTTTTAGGGACTTTTTTGGAATCACTTAACTTGTGAACTGAAGCAAAGGTTTTAAAGTTAGTTCTGTGAATAGTGTCTGAAAGTCGAATTGTCTTCTTGCAAAACCGCTCCTCGCGAAATTTCTCATAGACAGTCAACCCAAAACCATTCACATTCAAAAGCTGACTGCTGATTTCCTCAGTCATCACTTCCTTTGTCTGTATATTATGAAGCCTCTTCTCATTTGGTGGAGTCACGAAAGGGTTCTCATTACTCTCAACAACTTGGAGGATTGAGAGGATGTTCCTCTCTCCTGACTCTGTGGTAGCTGTTGTGAATGCTCTGTTTACATCTAGTTCGTAGTTAGTTGTATTTGAGAATGTCAACTCTCTGTGTAGATTAGTTATCGCGAGCATCTCATGGTAGATTATTTCCCACTTAGCAACATACTGCTTCTTCCTAGTGCTTCCGATGATACCTGAAGGACTTTTTTGGTACCAATTGATAGTCTGTTCAAGAGCCATGTCGGCACCCACCGCATTGAAACATCCTGGAACCCACTTCACTGCAAACCTTCCCTTCATAAATTCCTGATGCACTGTCGGCGCAGTCTCAGGTAGCCTATGCATGTCCTCGAGGAATAAGGAACACCAACGAAGGTAGTTCGTTGAATCAAAAGCAGCAAACAGTGGCAAGAGATCCTGGATTGATTGGAGCTGAAGCGGCCAATCACCATCTCTATCACTCCGAATGAGGTTTTCCAGGGATGACATCAGTTTCAAGAAACAGTTCCAGTACTTAAAAAGTTTCACTTTCCTCACAGCCTTCATGTACAAATCAATCAAAGTCATCAATAATAGTGCCACAGCCATTCTTGAAATTTTGGAGATGTCTTCTGCTAGCATCTTTTGACTTTTCACAAATCGCCTTCCTCAGCTGTCTTACAGTTTCCAAGTGGTTTCTGTTCTTTTCCATGTTGCTGTCTTTGTGGAAAAATTCTACCCACTGTAGTCTTGATAAAGATTCTTTCAACAGCTGTAGTCCCTTCAGTGATCTGGCATAGTTTTTGCCATTTAGAACCGACTCAACCACATTTACACCAAAGGTGCCACTCTCAATTAGTATGATCTCTGCCCCACTGCCCCTCAGATACTTTCCCAGACAACCCAAGGCAACCTTGGCCAAATGAAATGATCCAAGGCACAAAACAATGTTGCTGAATTCGTTTGGTCGTATAAGTTGTATTTCGCGGGCTATATGGTATACTCCTTCATCGCAGGTCAGCGGTAGAACAGGCTGAAGATACCATAGAATTCCTTGGACATTTTTCATGTTGGAGTAAACAGTATCATACTGCGTAACTGGATAAGGGAGAACTGGAAGGAATCCTACACGTTTGAGTGGGACTTTGTCAGCAGTGCTCAAGACAGAGTTGGCGGCACTCCATATTGGCATCATTTGATTCTGTGGCTTGGTGTGAATTATTTCAGGACTGGATTCGACAAGATCCAACCGACCTAAGAGCCAAGCAACATCCTGCTTTCGATAATCATCCAGTACATCCTGTTTTACAGGACGTATGTCTGAGATGACGTAATCCTTAGGTAAATCAGCTTTTTTAGATGGCTTGTGGCACTCCTTCAGTTCCTGGCACTTCAAATTAGTACTGGAAGCTTTTGGTCCATGGATGATGTCTGTTTGGGAGATTCTTGGCTTGCATTCCTGAGCTCCCCCATGATCCTGGAACAAAACTGTAACCGTATCATGGCTGCCACCTGTGCCAGAGAGTGTAGCTTCGTCATGGTCAAAATTATCAAAGGCTCCCATTGTGAACATGGTTCTATTAAAGTGGCTTGGGAATGGGACTGTACCTTCACTAGCCTCTACGGTATATGAAACCATGTCATTCTGAAATCGCATCAGTTCATCATAACTGGTGCAAACACCCAAGTGATTGAAACTTGTAATTAGGGTAGCACTCTTACAAACATCATATATAGCTTCGCTCATGATATGCAGTGGCGTTCTTTTTTCCCGTTGTGAAAAATGTAGTACATTATTTGAAACATGCTGCTTATTTGAAGCCTCCTTGACTTAGAGACCTTACGTGTCCCAACCAAAAGCTCGTCATCACCATCAGCTTGTTTAGATTGACCCCTGTCACCGACATTTAAGTCCTTAATACCACAATTGAACAAAAATGCAAAAAACTTCAGCAGGGGATCTGGGATTGGAACAGCATCCCATGATTCCTTAAAATCAGCTGCGTCACAAAACCTGTCATTTGGATCAAAATTTACATCCTTCAGTGATTCTCTTATTAGCTCAGCACATTCCTTAATGGCATCAGACCCTCGGATTGTTTCAGCCATATCACTGACAGAGAGACCTTTGTAGAAAAACATCAAAGATTTGTTAACTTGCTTTGGCTGTGAAAAGCAAATCTTGTCCCCTTACCTTGTTCCCCCCCCCCCCCAAAGTCTGCAGGCCGCTAGACAATGACTTTATAGATACAGAAATCTCTATTTTTAGGGGGGTTCTCAGGATTTTTTTTATCTTTTATGACCTTTTGGAGACAACGTAGGTCAAATGAAATGAAAACAAAGGTAACAACCGTGAATCAAGAGCAATCAGAACTGAAGGAAATTCATCATAATCAAAATATCATGTTTCGGTCAATTTAGCCCCAGTCGAAACTGAGTGTTTTGAAATGGGGTAACTTACTAAACTTACTACACCTCCCATTTCATTTAAAAGTTGGCTTAATGCATATAAATGTGTTGCTATATGTTTATTCTAATGTTTAAAAGTGTTTAACAGAGAAAAATATCCCAGGTGCAAACTATTTGATGTTTTCTTGGTGTCTGTCAGATTTTGGGCTGACCTACTTTTTGACGACCTTTTGACCTCATATGACTTAGTTATTGAATAAAACTTGCAATCAATATATGCATTCTGTAGAGCTTATTAAAACAAACATTTTGAGTGGTACTTTATGTTTCTGGGTTAATTAACAGAGGAGATATGACTCTTTTAATTTCCCCTACCCCTAATTTTAGCGGCTAAAATTTCGTCCCTGTCCATGAATATGTGCCCAATTTTTTCACTTGCTACCGGGTTAGAGAAAGTCTACCCTCTATTTTTTATGAGACCAGATGGTCCCCTTCCAGAATCAGCAGAGTAACTTAGGGTACATCTCATGCACACGGAAACCCCCCTAGCCGATAGACTATCTCCGCGAAACCAAACTACTTATTCCAAAGCTACCCCGAGCCTCTGACAAAAGGCGAAACCAAACTTGAAACAGCTTCCTGAAGAAGCTATACGTCCACTCATGAGAGGCGAGAAGAACTAATGAATGGGGCTACTTCCATCGGATAAAGTTAGAAAAATGTGCGAAGTCAACATCTGTGTACCCAAAATAAGTGGAAATTAACATCCGCCATGTGCAATTTTTTCCCAAACGCCACACTACTTTAAGTTTTTACTTTGTAGTATTTTGAAGGGAAAACCGGAAAAGCAACAACATATTTTAAAGCTATAGTTTTATTTTCATTACACCATCGTTACAAGGGAAGTTTCAATAAAAAAGTTAATCTTCATATGTCAACGAGGAACCAAATCTACATAGTATGTTCCACCTTCCATTCAAATCACTTGCATTTTTCGAAATATCAGTAAATGTCACTAGATTTGTGTTTCAAAGTGTACTTGAGGGCAGCAGAGACTACGTCACTTCCTCCTCACATTGACAAGGAACGCTTTGTTTTCCTTTGTTTTTAGAATGTTATGTTGACCTTGATATTAAAAGGGATAGGACCTCCTTGTGGAATGTGTGAAGGTTTTTAAACTTGTCATGCCGTTTATGCAATCACATTCTGATAATGTGGGGTTATTGAGGAGAAAGTTGGTTGTCAAGTTTAAAGAAAAACAAAAGACTGGCCATTAATGTAAGGATATGATGTCAAATGCTTGCTTCAAGTTCACTTTTTGAGACAAACGTTACAACTTCACCTGCTCATATATTTAGAACCACCCAACGCATTTTAATGCAAATTTTACCGAAATGCTAAGAAGAAGTACTCCTTTAACATATAAAAACTTGATGTCACCTTACATCCTTCTTTAAAGTTAAATGTTTGTTATTGGTGAATATGTTCCTGCCAGATTATGTCTTTTAGGCGTACCCGTATTAGGCCTAATTGTTTCCATCGCCTTGTTAAAAGATGGAAACTAGTAAGGCTCTTGGTGAAATAATTTTTCCTAGTAAACAGCAGGTAAAGTCCTCTTTGATTCAAAGGTAACAATTTGTTACAATAAAGAAGATGAAAACAAGTTGTGCTACTACGGATCAATCTTATTCGAGGTTTGAACCTCGTAGCTTTAAAACAGTTTGCGGTAGCTTCTGTTTTAACGTTGGCAGATTGATCCGACCGTAGACAGATAAGAGTCTAATACTGCTCTAACTACACTACGATAATAAACAAGTTATGAGAATCGGACAGAGATTTTGTCAAAGAAAAAGCTTTAATAGGACTGCTTTTAAGACCTGTATATATATACCGTACTTTTTCTTTGCAGTTTAAAGACATACAAAGTACAAAAGCAAAGTAAAAATATGTTTACCCATTTTTCATTATTTTTTCTCGTTCGGTTTTTTTTTTAAATTCTGTGTAAGACAAGGACACATATAAATGTATTATTCGAATATTATGACTTAGTGATATCAAATTTCATATCTGTATGTGTGGAGCATACCTTGATGAGAAGAGTAGATTCTCCCAGTGGTAATTTAATGTTGCAACACTTTCTATTTTTAATTTAATTTCAATTTGAATTTCTTATAATTTGATTAAGATCCGTTTCCCATAACGCGGAGTGGTAAAGATAAGTGAGGGGCAAGGGGGGGGGGGTTGCCCGGGCGCCACTCTAGGGGCGCCGAATCGAGATCAGTTAAAAAAAATCTTGCCCCTCGGGGAGAAGATCAAATTTTGTCGGGGATCCTTCATCCAATCGATAAAAGAGAAAGGATAAACTTTAGCTTACTCAACCCTGACGATCTTCTTGATTTTGGTTACAAGAAGATATTCTTCCAAGGAACTCAAAATTCCTAATTTTTCTTTAAAAATCTAAAAATGTTTCAATATAAGCTCCAAGTTTAAACACTCTAAAAAAGTGAAACAATTTCCACTGGGCTACGAAATATAAAACCTCAACCAACTTCAACCTTGATTTTTCTCATATGAACTTGGATAGATTTATGTTCAAGAAAGACTTCAATTTTTAAGTTCTCTTCTAAAAAAAAACATTTTTGCACATTTTCTGCCATAAATTCCTTCAATATATAAGTTCCAGATTTTCAAATATATGAAAAATAGTTAAAGGAGGAAGGCAAACGTTTTCGGGAAATTTGTGAAAATTGTCTGAGCGCCTGTAATCTGCATGATGATATTCAGTAACCCTAGAAAAACAAAGTCGCCTCGGCGACCTACTTCCTTTTTTGTTTTAAGAAGGTTAGATTCTCAAATAACAGCCCCCATATCTATTACAAAATTACAATTTTTTCTTCATTATTACCTTCAGAATTACAAGTATTTGTTAATGGCAGGTTTTCAGTACATTTTCCAATGACGGTGGATAATCCTTACAATAAAAACCCAAATCAAGTTAAATCACCCCTACTTCACTCTTCACTTAATTTTGCTCTTGAAAAGTAGATCAGTTAATTAAAACCTCAAAGTTAACCTCACAAAAGCCCAATTTTTTCATTAAAATCTAAAATTTCTTCAATATAAGCTCTTTATTTTAAAACCTTTGTTCAAAAAGGTAAAAGTTTTCGGGCAAATTCCCAGTTTCTTCCGAGAACTTTAATTTGTAGGCCTACATTAAAATGCTTAAGCCCAAACGAATTTCAGTAATCCATTTAACTTTTTCGATTTCCCTTTTAATAGGCCAGGTTCTTCAATATTTTCAATGGTCCTTACAAACTAGAAAGCCAAATTTCTTCTAAAAAAATCCGATTTTCTTCAGAGCAAGCTCCTTATCTTTATTTATTCCAGTGTTTAAAAACCAAAGATTTCGGCGCGCTGCGTGCGCCCCAAAATCTAAAAGTCACTTCCCATCGGGACCTAATCGCCCTTGTTGTGGATTCAAAGTGCTCACCCCGTTGCCGGTGAGCTTGGGACAGATCCTAGAGCCAACCCAGCCATAAGCATGCCATTGAAATAGCTATTTTACCCTTTTGAGTTGTGAAAATATTTATAAGATTCTTCTTGTCCCGAGGGCCACAAACCCTTGCTACGTCAATAATATTGCGTAAGTCATAACTCAATAAAGAGCTATTCGTTTCCGCGACAGGGGTCCCTCAAAAAACATGGAACAGTCTAAGGGGCCCGGGGATGGAAAAAGGTTGAGAACTTAGTGTTTAAGACACAGATAAATGCAGAAAACTGATTTTTGAATCCGGTCGAAAGTACGCGACCGTGAAGAACTCTGGCCTACTTGCATGTATCGTTCGTGCAGTTTACTTTGAGTTTTACCTCTCTTCGAAGTGAAATCCCATTGCTACTAATGAAGGGAAACTCGTTAGTTCATTTTAATTTCTCAAATGTTATAAACTGAGGGCGCTGGTCAACTAAACTGTACATACTCGATGTTTCCTACAATAAGTTGGAGTGTGCATGGCTTTTTTTTTTTACAATAGTTCGTACACTGTTAGAAATTTCTCTGTAAAATTTACCTAATTTTTATGGCAAATTTTTTTCCAACCAAATAATGTTTTTTTACAGCCAGACTGTAATAATGAAAAAACATTAAGTGTTTGTCTTTTCTTTACAGTTTTTGCATGTAAATTAGTTTACAAATGTCTACTGTAAAATCGAATTACAGAATTGTTCTGTGTTTTTTTTACCTTAATTTTATGTGAATTTACAGCCTACTGTTTTCATTCTCGGCGTTTTAATATTTATTATAATATCGCTTTTTTCCTTTCATATGTTATTACGTAACATACACTTCACCATTGCGTAGATCAGGTATTTGCTTATCAACGTAATGTGTCGTTACGAAGTTATTTTCAATCAAAACACAATGAGGATACTTTGTTATCACATTGTTGTCCAGTATACTGCTATCTCTAGGAACTTTGTAATTGGAAAGTCACATTTTTGGTACAATATAATAATTGTTTTTAAAATAAATATGACAAAGAATGCAAATACATTGGTTGCAAACATTTCCAGACAAGGTAAACAATAAGTTTATCACTTCCTGATTAAAAAAAGCCAGAAAAGATATTATTCAAAGCAACAGCAATCCTTTTGTTAGGAAAATGCCTACAAAATAAGCTCCACCCATTTATGCAAAATGAGATTTACGTCATAAAGTGGTAAATTTACAGACTCTTTCAAGTAAATTTGTGAAACGTTTTTAATTCGATCAAGTGCATGAGCGCCTGTGGCGATGAGTTGACATCAGTATACCAATTGTCAGTATAATAAATGTAAGTTAATTTTCAAATAGGGCCATAAATTTGCCAAAAATGTTTTCTTTTTTAACTGAAACTTCGCAGAACGATGCATGTTATATATTGAAAATTTTCTGGCTATTTCTTATTTGTTTGTTTGTTTGGGCTTATTTTTGTTTCTTTTTCAGCGTAAAAACAAAATGAATGTTTGTTAAATGACAGTATATTTATGTGAAATCAGAAAAATACAAAATACTGTTAAAATTTCTGTACATTTACAGAAAAAGTTTTACAAAGCAGTAAAATTTGGTTAAAAAGCAGACAGAAATGGTTTTTCAAATAAACAGGAAATACATGTTAAACAACCTTTTTTTTATTGTAGAAATACAAAGTGTCTGTAAAGATACAGAAAATCTCTATTAAAAGTAAAATACAAAAAGTTTAAGTTAAAAAAAGTCTGTAAATTTACAGAAATTTTTAACAGTGTACAGAACCGTGTATTCATATTGAACGGTCCTGAATTCGTACGAAAGTTGTGCACTGTGTCAGATTTACACCAGGGCCTGAGAGCAAGACAGGTCTGTGGGGACGATAGGGCCTAAAATCTTTTTATTCGGACTTCCTGTAATTTTACACTTTTCGTAGACGTGAGAGAAACATGTTCTTTTCGCCATGGCGTGCTGAGAGGTACGAATTGTGGTTGTGATATACGGGAAAAATTTCAGCCAAATCCCACACTTTCTCTCCATTCAGTCCAAGTAATATTGGGAACCGCAACTCCTTGCCTAATATTCAAAGACCCCACTACATGGTTGAGCGCAGAAAAGTTGATCAACAAAGAAAATCAGTGTCATTTGAAACTTTTTCCATTTCACAGCCAGTCGAACCCTAGATCATGTCCCGTTCCAAAATCATCTATTAGTAATCCACTTACGCTAGCGCACGCGTGTATACACAAAAACAAACATGCATACATGCACTCACATTGACACTCGCATACACTGAAATTGAAGTTTTCTGGAAGCCCCAAAGTCATCTGTATGCCACAATATTATATTTTGTTTATTATGACGGTTGTTTTTTCTGCCTGAACTATAGAGGGGAAATACGATAAGTCTGTCCCTCATATTTTCATTGGGGTGACAATTTTCCCCGACCCCCTGGGATCAACGTCCCTGGGGTTTGGACGGATCCAGGAATTAATGCGGCTACGCACACTGAGGTTATCACCACTGGAAGGACAGGAAGGATATGACGGACGCTTGATCAAATAGAAGACACAAAGTATTGACTGTTGAAAACATCCCTTTCAGAATCACCAGAAGGGACTCATGAAAAATTTGATTATCAGCTTCGTTAATATACATTGATAGACTATAAAACGTTTCATAACCCATTGTTAGAGCACGAGATGGCGCGATTAATCATGGCATGAACCCAGAGTGATAAAATATTTGATTAGAAGATACGAAGAGTATACAAATATTCCAACTGATCTTTTCTTCCAAACAAATCAAAATGTCCTATTGTGTGCAAATTGGTTTTCTTTATCTAGCAAAAAAGAAATGATGGGGGTCGACCTGAGATCACTTGATCGGCTTATCTTTGCTTTCCTTCTCGAAAACACTTTTGGGGTCACACTGAATTTACAGTTGAAAGTCTGCAAAGCAAGTTTAGGGCTCTTATCGCACGATTATCCTCAACCAATGACTGTACAATGCGAAAGACGTCACTTAACAGTTTTCTAACGGACTTTGTGATTGGTGCAAAAGTTCAATGACGTCCAATATGAATAATCAACTCTTAACGCTCTACTGGTTGTTCCTGTTCTTAAGTAAATGATCTGGCGATGTCACACCAGTACAGATCCTGACACACAGGACTGCTGTCTGTAAGAATTTTAACAATCTGACGAAGATGAAGGTTTTTGTTTTGTTTTGTTTGGTGGCTGGGGCTTTTGCCTCCGTTGGTAAGTTCTGTTTAATTTTTTTAAGAATTGGCTTACTAGTCTTGACTTGAACTTTATCTGTTAAATCAGGTATTGTATACAACGGCAACTCTGCAGTGATAACGGTGGACGCTTGTTTTGGCAAAAGTTTTGTTTTTTGCTGAACGGTCTTTCGCCAGAGGGTCGGGAGGACTTCAGAAAAAGTTTTGTTTTGCTACGATGTGCCAGATTTCCCTTTTTTCAATTACTTTGTCAATTGATAAAAAGAGATTTGTCTACACAAAAATGATATTAAAATGAAATTACGACTCCATGTGGTTCTTTGGAGGTTTTTGACACAGTTTTTTACTACAAGTTAGGGAGTAGAGAAATTGTTGATGTAGCTTTGCTAAGGGGTACTAAACATGAACTAACTTTTAAAACTTTAATAGAAATGCAACGTTTGATTTCCGACTGGCCAAGCTTTATCCTACATATACACATGTCCAAACCTGTCGAGAAAGTTTGTGTGTGTGTGTGTGTGTGTGTGTGTGTGTGAGGGACGTGTTGTTAAAGAGGGATAATAGGTCATCATCCCATAGAATATCAAACTGTTGTGACTATATTACACTAAATATAGTGTGAAATGAACACATCTTTTTCCGTTTCCCCTTTTAAGGCAAAAAGGTGCTTTGGTTTTTTACTTAAGAGGGACCTTCCAAGTTTTATGTTCAATTAACCTTGTTATAGTATTTTAAAGGAAATTTGGGCAAAGTGCACCCCACTGCAGACAGCAAACCTGAAACATACCCCAAATGGAGTTAGGATTCTGCAAGGACAAGTATACTCAATTAGGAGAGTTCACCAAAAACCGCTCTGCTCTGCTCTGCTCTTTTAAAGTAAATCTATATGTTATTTATTCAATATACTACCGATATGCTTTTACTCTTTATACCTGTTTTCTTTTAGATAAAATTATTACTAACAAAGAGTAATGTTTGGAGACATTGAATTATTAAAAGGTGTTTGGCAACTTTATTTTTTTTTTAGTTTTAATTTAGGTTCATATCGCACTTTTTAACAAGATTTTTGTCAAGAGCTAATACCTGCATATATTAAGTAGTGATTAGTATGTGTAATATTATAGCTTAAATATGATCTGTCCTGTCATGAGAATGAAAAAATGCCGTGATTTGTATGACATCACAGCATAAACTTTGTCTTAACTTCGATTGCTTGCAGATTCGACACACTATCTTTAATACTACATCAAAGATAACGTATCGAAAATGTTCATGAATTATCTATAATGCATTGAATCACGCAGTTCACAACCAAAGTTAAAATAGGGTATTTGTGACGTCATCCAGAATACGACATATGAAACGACAGATCATCGTAAAGGAACATAGCTAAAAGTATCTAGTCTTGAAGAGGTCCCTTGATAGTTTATCAACTCGTGTGTAATTATCCTATGTCAACTTACACAAGTTGCAATTTAAAACGATAGGATGATATGATTATTTCATTTTACAAATAATTGTTTACAGCTGCAACTGTTGTGCTGTCTAGATATCCAGTGCATATGTGTTTCTAATCGAAATGTCAAAGGTTTTGAGTACGTCACTATCATGAATATGCATAAAATTTCGGTATCTTCTTCATGAAGATACACAGTAGTATTTTACCGACTTTCTTGTGAGAGTGAAGGTCTCGCTAATAGGTAATCCTAGAAGATAACTTATTTTCTTTGGATAATGTTTCGTAATATTGTCAAATAAATTTGTAAACGATACCTTGAAGGAAGCTGAACTTAATGCAGACAGGGCCGAACGGAAATAATAATGCGGGGGAGGGGGCTGAATGCCAGCCAGGCTATCTAGGCGGAACGCTACCATCAGTTGTCGCGAAGCGGCGTGCAAAAATGTTTGACTTTACTACGGCACATCTCCAGGATTCTATGCTGCATGTACCCGCTTCTAAAATATGTGGGGGGGGGGGGTGAGCACTCCCTTTCCCCACCGTGTAACTGGGGGTGAAACCCAAGTCCCTTCCGCAGTTTCAGTCCCCACTAGTGACCTATGATAAGCGGCGCTTTATTGATCATTTATCGTGGTGTATGGGAACGTGGTTGACCTCTTCATGTTATTGTTCTCTAGAGGTGTATGACTACTACTAGACATTATTTTAATTATACATACCGCCCTCTTCTATGAAGTTTTACATTCCGTCCAACGTGTATATTGTAACGTAATTAGTCAAGATTGATGATCTCAAGACTGCCAAGGAAAAGCCTTCTATTGGTCTCTTAGTCGGGGCACAGATTCATCCAAATATACATAAAACATTTCTTAAGTCTGTAACTCTGTATCTGACAATTTACAAGGTTGAGCTAATTTTTTGCATTCTTGCCTGAAAAGTTGTATGACTTTGTGAATTGTTTGAGTATGTGAAATATTATCCCGCTCTTTCTGCCGCCGCTGTCTTCCATAATTTTTCACAACAATAGATCGTATCCTTTTCTTTATTTTCCCCTTCTTTTCCCTTTCACATTTTCTTGCGCTTATAGGGGGCGTTCATCCCCATGTGCCCTAGACCACTTCCCCGGCCGAAACTCATTCATAATGAACTGAAGTGTTTTTGGCGGATTTAAGCATTCAACAACATTTAAATGATATGGAAATCACTCCAATCATAATTAGCCTATATTAGATGCTTCTGATTTTTTAATGTCTCTTTATATGATCACGTGGTAACTAATATTTTTGTTTCCACCTATTTTGTTAATTCATGGTAATAAATACTACTGTTAGCTTTGTTTGTACTTGGTTTGAGATGACTGTCTATTAAACACAGTACAGTGAAGTGTAGTTTATAGACGAATCCGAATGATCAAATTAGTGGTTTGATTTAGTCGAGGATAATTGGGGCCCATTAGCTTTAATTTTTCAAACCCTTTGCTTCAATTTATCGTGAATGCTTGTACAAAAATACTCAATGATTTCCCCAGTTTTTCTGAATATGATCGTTAAGAATAATGTATTTAGAATATAAAATTAAGAAGATTGAATGCCGAAGAACCCCTCTAATGGCCGCCTTCACTAGCTGATCGGATTCGTCTATTTTAAGAAGTGGACTGCCTATAATGCTTCCTTTGACCCCAACTTTTCAGAGATTGTCATGGTGGTCAGAAAACCTATCACATTTCTTTTCAGAAAATTGTTCTGTCCTTGTTTCTTCTTCACTTGGTGGATTTAGTATAATTAACTTCTCTTTCAGAGAGGTCAGGGGTGTGCCCGTCCAATTACCAAGTACAGGACCCTCTCATGGGATCTTCAAGTTGCACCAATCAATGTGACACCGATAATACCTGCATACAAGTACAGACACAAAAATGTTGCGAAACTAATTGCGGGAAGAGGTGCATTGACCCTGTCCAATCATCATCATCATCTACAAATGAAGAGAATGAAGAGGCATTTACAAATGAAGAGGGTTAGTACAGTACACTGAAACGCTAGTTTTTAGCCATTCTATTACTGTACGTATTCCAACTTTATCAGTATATTGGGATTAAATCTTAGGATAACAACGAGTTCTATGTAAGAAACATGGAACTTATACCAGTTGATCACACTCTAAAACTCATGTTTGATCAAACCCGACTTCTGAGAGGCAAAAGAATATTTAAATTCATAGCCAATGTCTGTGTAACGTAAATATTTCTTGGGTCGTGTTCTGGGATTCTCCTTAACTTATATGAGCCCAGCCATATGAACCAAAATTTAGGAACGAAAAACAATTTTGTAAGGAATATTAAAGACTATAAAGACTAAGTTATTACAACTACAAAATCTAAGGCACCTTTACAAAAAGATTTAAGACTGTCACCCTCGAGAAAACCAATTTCAACGAAGTGGACTTTTCACGGAACCAACAAAATAGTACGAAGGAAACTTACTGTCTTTCTCTTCATCAAAAGAAATCATGCGAACGCAAATTTTCTCAAGTCAATTCTAAACGTTTGAAACGAGAACACTTTTTACAGGGCTATACGGGTATTTGAGAATGTTGGATTGAAGGAAATAATATATCCACGAACCTGTTTTCAAACAAAAAGTAGAAACGGAAAAATGGTATATTTTCATCAAGATCCAAGTTTGCCAATCGCATAATCCTGGGAACTAGGCCTTCTCACTCAAATAAAGAAGAATCTGGTTAAAAACTACAATATAGCCATGTATTTGGCGAAATTCACCAGTTTACTGATTAGCTTGAATGGGAATTCCATTATTGAGTTAGTGGCATACTGATTCGAAACTGGGTGAAAATTAAGTTCAAACGGGGTAGAGTGTACTAGTTTAGATCTCATTTCAATGGACGAGCTGATGGCTCTCGTAATTAAACCTCTAAATGTGAAAGAGTAAAAGTATACCAAAATGATTAGCTTCAATAAGCTATCTCTGATTCTACTCTCTGTCGAGTGCCAGTTCCACTTGTTTAGACTTACTTGACACTGCAGGCAGAGTGAAGTGTCAGTCGATTTTTACTCGATCAAAGAGTGGTCTTTGTTGGCAGTCATCAAAGATTGAATTTCACTTCTAAATTTCAAACGAAAATGAGCAAAATTTTGGTTGAAGGGAGTGAGACTAGGAAGAGAGACAGACTAACGTGAAACTGTTAACTACAAGTTGACTACTTCTTTATTTTTCTGAAATTGTTTTAATTCTATTCGATTTCTTTTTACAGAAAACAAGACTCGTGAGGAAATTGCCGAAATGTTGACAACCATCTTGTCAGAGAGACGCGATCTTGTCAAGAAACTCGAAATGTATCCTCCGCCGAAAGGCTACATGATCCGCATGAAGAACCGCACTGACGTCGTGCGCATGTGCGTCACCTCTCCTTGTGAAATGAAGAAGTGCCAGCGCATTGCTTCCATCATGACTTATAAAGTGACCCCTCGCAAAGAATGGTTCTGTCAGCTTGCTACAAGCACCGAACAATGTCTTTTCTGGTGAGATTTCTTTAAAATAAATTTGCGAATCAAAACATGAAGATGTCCTGAGAGGGAAATGGAAGAACATACTTTTCTATTTAGTCCTATTAAGTGATATTCTAAAATCGAGCCCAGTCATTGCCAATGGAAGTAGTTAATTGTGTTTAGTATCATAAAAACATTGTTTCATTTATATTGAAAGTTGGAACCTGGGGTATTTTTGGAGAATCAGTCCCTCACAGGTCAAGAGCATTTCCTTAATCTTAGTTATTCTCATCAACTTCTTCTTACTTTCAAGTTACTCCATTATATTTCAGGACTTGAAATATCTCATAACATTAATTCAATAATTTATGGAGAAAAATATTGCCCCATTGGCCTGAAGAACTACTCATGAAAAAATATAGACTACTACACTAATTAAAATTGGGTCTTACCCTTTAAGATCAAAATCAAGAAATTTGTCTGACCAATATTCCACAACGAAATTAAAAATTTTCCCAAACGAAAGTAGCTGGTACTGATCACCCTAACCACTCATCACTTAGTAATGAGTTTAACAATGAAAAACTTAGTCTTGTGAATAGTATTAGGTTCTTACCAATATGTTGGGTCTAAATTTGTATATGCCAAAATGTAAAATAGGACATTTTCTCGCACTGAGGACTCACCTCATCCTTTCTCCAGAATTACCCTTAGGCAATAACTGATGAACCTTTTTCTTAAGTCCTCCTGACTCTCTGGCAAAGGGCCGTTCGGCGAAACCAAACTTTAACTGTTTCCCAAAGAAGCCATTACGTCCACTGAAGGACAATACTTAACCAGCCTCATGGCCTTCGGACCCAGTGGCGTAGCTAGGATTTTTTCCAGAGGGGGGAAAGGTATGAAATTTCCCCAAAACACTTCCCGGTCAATGTGTGTGAATTCCATATAAAATATGCAAATTTACAAGTATAACAACATTACCATGTCATTATGTAATATTGACCTATCTGTATTTTAATAATTTAAGTATAACATAGAGCAATTGGAAATAACAACTCTTAGTATATTATTTTGGTCAACACTATCTGGTTTATTTGTATGTACTAACGCAGTGGCATACGCAGGATTTCTCTGAAAGGGGGGGCATATAGTATGGTGGAAGAGGAGGGGTGTCCGGAATTTTTTGACGTTTTCAAGGAGCCTAGATGCAAAATGGTGCAAGATTTTCGACTTTGACAGGAACAGTGTTAAAACGTTATTATGTCATAAAGATTATCTAAGCGGAGTGCCACCATTGGTTGGCGCGGAGCGTAGATAAAATTTCGAAAAATCAGACCCCTCAGATGGCCAGAAATAGCATTTTCCAGACTTATACGAAGAATCTAACGAGTCGCTATCTTTTTTTTTGTCGTTTGCAGTAAATCGTTCACTTCAAAATATGTTCGCAAACGGCAAAGTGATCAGAGAGTTTAGAGCTAATTTGACCCCAAAAATGTAATTTTGCCCAAAAGACTGATCGAAGCGCCGCCACTGGTTGGCGCGGAGAAAATTTCGAAAAATAAGACCCCTCAGATGGCCAAAAATAGCTTATTCATACTTGTAAAGAGAATCGAAACATGTAGTCTTTATTTTAATTGATGCCACCAGTGGGATACAGAGTCTACCTTTTTAAGTAAAAATTGGAATTTGACAGAATTTGCCTATTTGTAGGAATTACAAAAATTTACATCACTGAGGGGCCTTGCAGAGACAATCCTTCCCCTTTGAAAATTTTTCAAAAATTGGGTCTCTTTATTTGCAATCTGGTGCAACATATGCTATCTTTAAGCTTCCAAGGATTAGGCTAAGTAACGAAATCTAAGTAGGCCTATGCCCATGGATCCCGTTCATTCTAATTTCTAGACTAACGTTAAGTTTATCGTTGGCCATGGATTGTTTCAGCCCCATCCATCGTTATGCACACAGAGTAGGATCGGTATAGTTTAAGCCCTTCCCCTTGCTAGCTTGTAGAGACAATATAACCCCGGGGGAGGGGGGTCTACGTTAGTGAGTTGTCAGTTTTCACATCTTTTTACTGAATTCCCAAAGGTACAACGCTGAGACTGTTAACAAAGGGGATAAGTTCGGGTTTACAGCCTTTCAGTGTTAGTTGTAATGTATCAGCTGTTGTTAAATTCCTGAATTACAGCTTCCTGTGCCCTGAAATGAAATGATCATAACACCCGTGCCTATACAAGAGAACATTCAATCTGCTACGCGGCGAGGACATTTGTGTGGAACGTGAGTAGGGCCGGTTCATGCGACACTGACGAAATCTGGGTTAATTTGTTGCATGAAAATACGAATTATGTATGAGAAATGTCTCACGATTTCTAATTCTAACAAAAATTTTGAGAAATTTTTGTTAGAATAAGAAAATTCATCAAATATTCCCAAATCATTTTCCAGGGAGGGGGGGGGCAACTTGCCCCCCTTCCCCTCCCCCAGTAGCTACGCCACTGCTCGGACCATTCACATCATTGGTCTGTCATGTATGGCTCCATTCTAGACTGGATGAAAAGAACAGATAATGCCCATGATCTTAGCCAAAAGGCCAAGAAACTTTTTCTTAAGTCCTCCCGACCATCTGGCAAAGAGCTGCTCGGCGAAACCAAACTTTAAACTGCTTCCCGAAGAAGCTAAACGTCCACTCAAAGAAAACACTTGACAAACCTCGGCCCTCAGACCATGTACATCGAAACGGAACCTTTTCCGCTGATCACAAGTAACATGTTTGAAACTGTGTGTATTGAAGAATGCTAAAGATGAAAGCAAAACGATGCCCCAAATTGACCGCCTTTAAAGGACACTTGCACTTTTACACTTATACTAAGAGTTTTCTTTGTAAATCAAACCATGCTAGATTTAGTAAGACCGATATGAATGCCAGAGTGTTAACATACCTGTACCCGAAATGCAAAACTTTCAGAAAATCGGGAAGCAGTCTGTCCCCTGATCCCGCCTAGGGGTCTAAGGGAAAGGCCGTATCCCTTTCTTTTGAAATTCTTTGAAAAAAATCGGATGTCCGTAAGTGCAATCTGGTGCCATATGAGCCACCTTTGAATTAAGCTTTCGTGTTGAAATATTTGTCTTATTGAGGAACTAAAATATTCCATGTACGAGGAGAGGAAGCATGGCCGCTGCATATGGCTATATTAGTGGTACCATTTCTTTCATTGACCTATCGGATACCGGTGCTATGGCCGAGTGGATAAAGGCGGTGGCATTTGAGCGATGAAAATTAGCGACCGAGATTTCGATTCCTGGCCGGGTCAAAGTAAGGTGGGGTTTTCATCCAAGAGCAATCTACGGTTTTCCCATCTGAACTGGCCTTTCAAAAAATACCAAATTTGATCCAAATTGTTGAACTGGTTGCCGCCCGACGTGAAGTTGTAATTCATAGCCAACTTGGCTGCTCCCACATTCGTGGTCGCTCAGCGTCGTAAAACAACTGCCATTCCAGGCCTGAGGCATGTTACAATCGCCCCAAAGTAGTTGCTATCTGTATAAATTTTCTTGCAGGTTGCTGGAAGGGTCATGAAGGGCATATATATATATATATATATATATATATATATATATATATATATATATATATATATATATATATATATATATATATATATATATATATATATATAACGCTGGATCCTAACGACATCGACCTTAAGTCGACATATACATATTTCACATATTTGAATGTATCTGCACATACAGACACTAAAAAATTCAAATAAAATACCACCATAAACTTCAACAGCGCCAACAATAATATGTATGGTATAATTATTATGTATGACGTACGCACAAGTTATAATAAAATAAACAAAGTATTAAAGGTATTTTGCAATATTTACGTGTTAACTTAATGTACATTTTTAGACAACGCAAGATATAACACCCCTTTTTTCACGTGCAAATCTACATACTATACATTGTGTTTATAACGTCTATATACAGACACAATAAAGAGGGCGCCATGACGGTATTATACATGCACTTATTTCATTAAGAATGTATGCAGAAGGGGTTGAAATCGTGAACAAAACATTAGGTCGACACGAAAATGTTGACCTATCGTAATTGTCGACCTAATGTACATTTTTAGACGAAGGAATGTCGACCAAAGGTAGGATCCAGGTAAATATATATATATATATATATATATATATATATATATATATATATATATATATATATATATATATATATATATATATATATAATCCTCTCCACTCTTCGTCTTTTCTTCTTCTTTCTTTTTTTCAACTTCATCCCTCCTTCTTATTTCATTCTCTTCTCTTTCTTTCTTCCTTTTCATCTTGTATTCTATTTTTGCAAATTACGGGGGGTGGGCTGACGTCGCTGCTCGATGTGGCGCATCCCGTTTTTGGGTGGTTATTTTTCAAACTATAAATAACTATACCAACTTGCCAAAGAATAAAATTTTATTTAAGCATTGCCTGATTGTGAGGGTTTGATGCAAGTAAAATGGTTCAAGTTTTATTTGGTGCACTAACTCAAGTATATTTCTGTCTTACATCAGGGCTGAACGTGGTTGGACCGACACTGTCATTGCCAGAGAAAACAAAATTCTCATCGCCAAGGAGAATTTTAACGTTACAGCAGTAGCCGTTGAGAAGAACGAAAAGGCTGTAAGTTTTCTCTCTTTTTTTATGGGGGGGGGGGATGCTTATTAAACCTCGAAACAGGAGTTTAGTGATAATTTGATTTGGTTATAGACGAATCCAAACAGTCAAGTGATATTCTGATTTTAGTCGGACATAACATAGTCTTTCATTGTCCTTGCTAACCTGTATCATATATGGCTGTACACTAAATTGCATCTTAATTCCGCGAATTTCATTGAATACGAGTGTTTGAAATTCATGTAGATAGTAGTAAATGAAGGCGATTTAAGACTGATGGACCCCAGTTATGACTGCCTACAGTCACCTAACACAATCGCAGATCGGATTCGTCTGTAGGACCTTTTTCCAAATGCGCCTAAAACATTGCTTACGTGAGTAAATGGCGATGTAAAAATTGATTTTTTTCACATATGTCTCCGACAGGTTAAGGTTGTTTATTCTAGTCACAACGAAGGGAGTAGGTAGACATCTTTACTCCTACCTGAAGACCCGTCGCCCATGAGATGACCATCTTTGCGTGTAATCATGATACAATGGTATGCTTGTATCATACTACGGATTATTTAGGCATATGGACATGGTCACATGATCAATGGGCTTAACATTTCAAAAATTTCAAAAGCTTTAAATGAGTCTTATTTTGTGCACGCATTGACTTGTGCTTGTATTTCAAATGTATTTGTAACGGTTGGGTTTTACACTACAGTTGACGAAGCCCTCAGGAGAGGGCGAAAATTTCTGTTTTAATAAATAATTCAAAGTTGTATCAAAATGCACACTCTCCTTTTTATCTTTGGTTATCCACTGCATCCAACACACGGCTTTAATTTATATATACACACACAAACACACCAACACTCACTCACACACACACACATATATATAAATATATATATATATATGGAGTAGAAAATACCATACTCAACTACGTACCAAAAAAATGCACAAGATCTACGGTGTTGTTGGAAGCTTTCGACTATTTATTCAGTCTTCCTCAGCCAACTGTATGACCAATAAAATGATTTACACTTATATATACAAGGCTAAATGCACAAGAAGGGGGTAAAAAGTAAAAACTTAAAGGTCCTAGTAGAAAAAGCAAAAGGATGAAAGGGGAGTCAAAATACAAAAAGATAAAATACAAAAGAAAAACAAAATAAAGACCATGTACAGGGCATCAGTCCAAGAAAAAAGGGGGAAATAATTACATAAAAATTTAAACAATAAAAGATTTAAAAAATATTGAAAGGGAGTTAAACCAAGAGAGAAAAGCCTAAACAAAAGGAAACACAGGGCTAAAAAGTCTGAATAGGGCTAAAAATCAAAATAAAAGGCGGATAAGATAGTAACTACAATAAGACACAAGGAAGAAGAGAAGGTAAAATACTCAGGTAGAAATACAAAGGGGTAACTACAAAAAACAGGTTCTTTTGCGAGAATTAAATTCCTTTCTTTTATTTAGGCCTGAGGGTTGAAGTGTGTTTAATTGAGCCATCCAATAACCTTCCCGTTTGCTCAAAACGACTTCCAAATTAATAGAAGAGTGAATCTTTTCAATGATAATGAATTTAATGTCATTTAGTGAATGTAAGGTACCTGAGAAATGTAAAGCTAATTCGCAACGATTTTTTCCGTTCACCATATCAGGCTTATGGTTTCTAAACCGAACCTTAAACTCAGTAGAAGAGGAACCAACATATTGCACATTGCATTTAACACAGGTGGCAAGATAAACAACATTACGACTATCACAAGAAACAGAGTCAACACTAGGATAAGATTTACCAGTACTAGAACTATGGAACTTAGTGGAGGACAATAAAAAATTAGCACAAAGGTCACAGCGTTTTCTGGTACACTTATGACAGCCTAGGGAAGGACCGGTGGTTTGACCGATTGAGGTCGGACGGTTTTTATTTTTGGAATTACGTAAATGTTCCTTCAGCGATTTACATTTGCGAAAGGCTCCAAAAATGGCATGCTCTGGGAAAAGTTTCTGAAGTGAAGGGGAGGAGTGGAGTAAGGGGAGATGTTTTGAAATAATCTTACCTATATTTGGCAGGGCAGGGTTAAAGTCCACAATTAGGGGGAAACGTCTGTTGCTAAGCCTCCTTTTAGTAGGTTTAAGCAAATTCTCCCGAGGGATGTCATTAACTTTATTAAACTGGGCCTTAACAAAATCTGGGTGATATCCTCTACTGATGAGGTAGCCACTATACTCTTCAATTCTCCGATTCAGATATTCAGGTTTAGGCCAAATACGCTTAAGGCGTAAAGCAATACTATAAGGAATACTCTTCTTAGTATTAATAGGGTGGGCACTAGTGGTGAGAAGGTAGAGGTGGCCGTCTGTAGGTTTGGAAAAAACATCGGTGGAAATATCCCCGTTATCAAGATGGACCAAAACATCCAAAAATTCTAATTGGGATTTAGAAGAGCGAATGACAAAATTAATAGAGGGGTAAATAGAATTGATAAAATCCGTGAAAATTTTCAAGGCGGCTTCACCATGGGTTCAAATTTCAAAAATATCATCCCTATAACGCCACCAGTTATTAGGGATAAACGGGCCTTGCGAATTAGCAATTTCATCGACGTATGTCATGGCTATATCCGCATAACTACAAGCATTTTTTGGCCCCATGGCAGTGCCATTAGTTTGAAGAAAGTGGTTACCATTGAACATAGAATTATTAAGAAGGAGGCATAATTGAACGGCTTCAAGTAAACATTTAGTACTGGGTGTACTGTGATACCTAGAGGCTAGCACTTTCTCCACCATGGAGAGGCCTAAATTGTTGTCGATATTAGGAAACATGGCTTTAACATCCCAAGAAACCAGAATGGCATCATCAGGGATTCTAGTTGAAATGCAAAATGATTTTAACTTACATAAAAAATCGGTAGTATCTTTAATAAAATACTTAGAGTTTTGCGATAGTTGTTTAAGAAAATATATATATATATAAAAAATATGTATATATATAATATATATATATATGTTTATATATATATATATGTTTATATATATATATATATATATTGGAAAGGTTGCAATAAGTTCTTACAACATAGCTTTACAGAACTGTTTCGTAAGGGCCAATAATGTAGGTCCTCACTTCTCAGAAGCCTGAAGTAGATCTACTTCAGGCTTCTGAGGAGTGAGGACCTACAGTAAAGCTGTAAAGCTATGTTGTAAGAACTTATTGCAACCTTTTCAATATTACAGCTCCCTTCACAGGGTTGAGCACTTTACCATTGCCTGGTTGACATTATTAATTTTTACTATTACGGTTATATATATATATATATATATATATATATATATATATATATATATATATATATATATATATATATATATATATATATATATGTGCGTGTGTGTGTGTGTGCGTGTGTGTGTGTGTGTGTGGGTGTGTGTGGGTGTGTGTGTGGGTGCTTGAGTGTAATAATATGTAATATAAATATTGGTATTGAAGTGAATTGTGAATTGGTGTTGTGTATATATAATAAATCTTTCATCCTTATACTTTCAGCCCACCGACATAGAGAAGAGGATCCAAAACATTACACTGGCCGTGACACTTGAAAAAACAAACATTGATACCTTCACCCAGCTTAGCGGTCGCAAGATTTGCAGCGGCGGTATCAATTTAACTGCTAGTTTCGTCACCCCAGTCTGCAACCTCATCCAGAAAAATGTTATACCACCAACCGGTGACGTAGTGGAAAGTGCATCTGATTTCTTTGGGGACTTGTGTGTGCCAGGTACGTTACATAACGTATTCAAAATGACGCCACATATATATTCATATTCAAAATCTCCAAAGGGGAGGAGGCGTCGCCGGTGCGGTGGTAATCTCTTTTAGAACATAAACGAGTCATAAGAAAGTGAAAAAATTAGCACCAACTCCAACATGCAATTGTTATTTTTAAACTATTGTAAAAGGTGGTCAACAGGTCAGGGTTATTAAGGTTAAATCTGTTGAAAATTCACGGGGCTTATCCGCAAAATTTGATCATCGAGCAATTAATTACCCCGTAGATCTTTTATGTCATGACGACTGCGAGCCGTCAATTTGAGTCAATCTATCAAGGAGAGCAAAATCAAAACCAAACCACTGTTTTTTGCAATCTCATATGTGCATTGACGTCATGTATACCCTATACTTCAAATCTTATGTGAATCATACAAAAACTTTAACAAAACCAAGCACCTTTCTTTCGTCAAACTTGAAACAGAAACATGACGCCGGATTGAAAGCAAACATTTTAGGTTATGGTATATGTAGTGGCGTCACCAGAGTATCAAATGGGGGGGGGGGGGTAAGGGCAAAGGGAAATGTTGGGGGAAAACCTTTTCGGGCGAAACCGAGTTCAAAGCGCCCACTCTTGCGGGTTCAGGTCCAACGAGGGAAGACCAAGAAGTTCTTGGGATTTAGCATTTCTCTGGATGAAAACTTAAGTCTCAGGAGAATGTTTATTATTTATTTTTTCGGTTAACCTATCTCCTAAATGACCTAACTTGGGAGGATGACAAGTTTGAGGGCAAGAACAAAATCTGAGGGTGAAAATACAGCCTCTCGCCCCGCTGGCCGCCACTGGCAATGTGTCGTCTGTCTATTATTTTGTTGATATAATTTCTCTATTTTCTTGCCATGGTAGGAGTATTGAACAAGACTTTTGACAAGAACGAGACATATCCAGACAAACTGACGAAACTATGCGGCAACAGGGAGGTCGATTTCACTGGTGTTTATGGGTCTAAGACGTGCATGGAGATTAATGAAGGTGTAACTTTCGTGGATAGCAAAGTAGTTAAAGAACTCTACAAAGAGAATGGTAAGTATGTAGAGAAAAATATGCGGGGACAAGTTGCGGGATATTTTGCCTTTATGTTCTGGGTGAGGAAATAGTGGGCCTTCTGGCGATCCCTTTGGGGAAGCAAGAAGGTAATTTTAAAGAGCCCTTTTTTCGTCAAAACTCCTTTGTTAGTTACCTTGGCTCCTTTAACCAAGATGGTATAAGATTGAGGCTCAAAACTTCCTAGACTTTCTAGAAGCAGCATGTTTCCACATTGTAATCATTTTGTTCTGCTTAAGGTTTTTTTTTCAAATACCAAAAGCAACTCGAATCAGTGACAAATATTTAAAAAGGCAATGTAAAAGGACTGAAGCTGCGTCACTGATTGGGACACCAAAACTAAAAAAAAGAAAGAAAAGTTTGTGTGAATGAAATAATTATTGCATTCATGAGAAACGATGAATTCAAAAAAAATTTCCTTTAATAGGCAACGATTATTTTGTTCATACGAAATATTTTTTTCGCATATTTAAAAAATGAAAAATTGCGTCATGACTGGCATTTATGTTTTACCAATGATGTTAAAATATTGCAAGAGAAATACACCAACGAGGCTGCCTTAAAATTGTAAAGCATGCAGGGAGCGTTCACTAGTGCTTAACTTGTGATGGTAAAGCAGTGTACGGGGAATACACCAATACCTAACTTACGAAGGTCAAGCATTGCATGAGGCATACACCATACCCTACCGTGTGATGGTAAAGCAGTGTACGGGGAATAAACCAATACCTAACTTATGAAGGTCAAGCATTGCATGAGGCATACACCATTCCCTACCGTATGATGGTAAAGCATTGCAGAAGGCGTACACCAATTCATCATTTGTGATGATAAAGCATTGCAGAGGGCATACCCCAATACATCACCGAGGATGAAAAAGCATTCCAAGATGCATACACCAGGGAGACATACACCAATGACTGTCTTATGAAGGAAAAGCTTTGCAGGAGGCATACACTAAACTGAAATTGTGTCTCGATGAGAACGAGTTTTAGACAGTTGTAGAGTTAGTTACATGGGGTTTTACGTCCCAGTTGTAAAAGAGGCTAAAGTAAGTTGCTTGGGAGAATTGGAACTGTTTGGAGTGAGAGGATTAGGCCTTCAAACAGGTTTTTCGGCTCAAATTAAACCGTTTTCAAGTTGATTTATAATATGCTTTCTCTTTAGCCGACAAGTACAAACTCATTTGTGAAGATGCGTCCCTGCCTCTCAATGAGTGGGCGCAGACTAAGTGCCATCTGGGATACACCCTACGTCCAGTGCTCTTCTTGAATCCTGAGAGAAATGTTACTTACAAGAACGAGCTTCTCACAATCATCGAGGAAGTCACAAAGGTGAGTTCATCGGCAGGATGAAAGAAGATGGGAAGAGGGGGACGAAGAAAGAAGGGGGGCAAAGAAAGTATTTGAAGAATAAAGCCCCTTTATAATATGTCTTAAGGATTCATGCATATGTATTTGGGTACGGTAACAACATTGAAATTCTGCTGGCATATTTGTAGTAAAAAGAAATAACTTCTGCTGTGACTTGACTGATAGTAACATTCTTCCACAACTATCCTCCACAAACACCTATCACGAGAAAATGCATATCCTCCTATACAGATTTAAATCTGTACAACCAGGGAGGTGTTATTATCTAATAACGCCTCCCTGGTACAACATACCAGCAAAGGCGTGTTCACTTTATGTAATGATTTAATGCACAAGTATACACTCGACAAAACTTTGATCCCTTCTTACAGTTCTGTATACCGCAGACAAAATGAAACAAAAAGAGAATCCCTTTAGAGAAAAGCATAACGTCGAAACTCATTTCCTCTTCATAATTAATTCTCTTAAGGAATTTATTTGAACCTTATATTAAATGTTTAATGAGAAGGTTACCTCCATATAGAATAAAATATCTCAAATCTAATTGCCATTGTTTTCGTGATATACTAAATTCAAATCCTTACAAAAGTGAACATGTGTCTGAAACCTGTGAGGTATTGTAGAGTGAATCCAAACTTCCATCTAAAATGAACGTTGTATCGTCCACATTTTAAACTATTTGAAAAAAATTATGGCCACAAAGTCTAAACATTTTTTATTATGTGATCATAAGGAATTCCTTCAATAAATACAAAATTGCAGGTGACAATGCCCGGTCACATTCTCTAGAGAGATTGTCTGGCGAGAGACAGCCATTAAAAAAGTGCAATTAGAGCTTTTTAAAAAAGTTAAACCTATGTTAAGAACGCTCAAACGAACAACGCTAAATCAAAGAAAGGCCTGTAATTTGTATTTTTCTGACAGAAAACTGAAGAAAATAGTACCGTATGTAAAGCAACAAAATTAGCTCGTAAATCAGAAATTATAGACATACAATAAAAAAGATATACAAAGATCCACAAAATAAAACAGAAATAATTGCTAGCAACTGATTTTTAAACATAGACGGACCGAATTTTTGTTTTCCTTTTGTACTACTCTGTCCTCCTTCTGTATACATACAGAAATTTTAGACATTTTATGGAACAGTTAACCACGAAGTAATAATTCTCAGGCTTTTGGCTGGTATCCTAGAAAAAGCAATTCCTGGGACAATCAATTGCTTGATTTTTCTCCAGGCGAAGACGCCAGTCATTGATATATTTAACAGCAGTGATTACAACTGTATGGTTGGGGATAATAGAGATCTAATCTTTATGGACGAGAACACAAAGCTGGAATTCATTGACAACCCTCTGGACATTCCACAAGTGCAGGAGCTCTTCCGAGTCTTCAACACATGCAAAGCTCTGGTACCCAAACCCCGTGCCAAGATCTGTACCACAACACCAGTCCAGTACGAAAACTGTATCACCATGAAAAAGGTCTTCCAAAAGGACGATCAGGTAATCATGGCTTAAAATAAAAATAAGACAGAGTTAACTACAGTAGTATACGCCTCGTAGAAAAAACTGTTTCGTTATAATTAAGGTGCCTATTAAAGTGCGTTTTAGTGAGGTAAAACAAGTATCTACTTAAGTGATTAAGCAGTCTCGGTTCGTTACTTACGGTATCCAAGAGACTTGAATGATTTATAACGACTTCAAATTTAAGTTGATATCCTAAAGGCTCTTTCCAATCGATGGACTTTTATTATTTTCACCCATGAGACTAGAAAATTTGAAAAAAAAAATAAGAATTATATTCAATAAAGATTTAATTGATGTTACTTCACAATAGTTTCATTATTTAACTGTATCAGAAGGGAAAAGGTATTTTTGTCCATTTTCAACATTTAAGGAAGCCTCAAAGGGAATGTTTAAAAAGTAATTGTTTTCAACTGCCAAATAACACGGAAAGAATGAAAGGTGCTCAGGTTCAGTGTCCAATAGTTTGTCATCTATCCTCCACTACATCTGAATTCGGCAACGGTAATGAAAATCGAGCAAGTTGTATTGAAGATAATCAAATAATGGCATTTTAGAGAGGGAGAATATTTCCCAGAAGTCTGCCGGAAAATTCATTTGCACCTTGTAACTTGACATTTTTCAAAAGGCGTTAGTAAAATCATTCATAGTCTGGAGATTAAATAGACAATCTTACTAATTTAATATATTCTGAATTTAGCCAATACTCTTAAAACATCACTATGTTTTGAAATGAGGTTGCATAGTTTTCCAACGAAAAGATACAAGACCATTTTATCCAATGATAGTGGTACATTTCATCTGGAAATGTTTTGATCACTTCGCAATTTGCTGATTTTTCAGTTGGAGTGAAAATTGAATTTGCAAACGAAAGATAAAAAAGACTGCTTCGTTTCTACTAACAAGCTTTGGAACTGATATATCAGGATGTCTGAGGGGTCCGATTTTTCAAAACTTCCTCTGGTGAGGCTCCGCTTAGATAGTTTTCGGGCAGAATTACATTTTCGGGCAATACTCTTCTGCCCTGAAAAAGTATAATGATCCCGTATGCCTAGCATATTGGGCTGTATGGCTTGAACTGGTGTTTTAATACATAAAAAGTGTGCACGTGTAAGGTTGTTGAGGAAAGTAAAAATAACAAGACGTATGACATATACTTCCTTTACTAATTTTTTTAGCTGAAGAAAATTTCATGGGGATGTGTGCTCGCTAGGACTGAGATGGACTGCATGCGCAACGTCCTCAACGGCACTGCTGATCTTTACTCTGGTGACGTCAAAGAGATCTTTATCGCCGGTAACGATTTCAACCTGCAGCCAATGATGGTTCAGGACGAAAACCTTCGCTTCGAGAATGGCACATACTTCAACGAAACCGTCAAGAGCTACACCATCGCCATCATGAGGAAGTCGAGACTCTTTAAGAAATTTGGAGAAGATGCTAAATTCGTCAATATGCGAAACCTTACCGTCTGCACCTCAGACATCAAAAGCGTTCCTAACTTCCATTTACCTGTCGGACAACTTCTATCCACCGGAGTCATGCCACGCATTGGATCAGTCTTCGAATCAGTCAACCGCTTCTTCAAGGGTGCTTGTTTGCCAGGTATGAGGTAGTCTTACTTTAACAATATTGTTTTCGTTCTCTGTCTTGTAATAATTTGCACTGTTTACCCACGGAACCAGGTGATGCCATTACTGGAGACTAGTTCCACCAGAGTAAACGGTTTCCTTTGTCCTTTTGTACCATGGATAGTCGCATTAAATTCAAATCTGCTTTTTATCTGCTTATGTTTGCGTTTTGGTTTGTTTGCAGTCATCTATCGTTCAGGTAGGTCCTAAATAAAAGAATTGGGATGATAACCTCTGGATGGCCCCAAGTTATGACGTTAATCTGAGCATCACTTAGACACAGTAGAAAGATTTGATTAAGGCAATTTTGAAGATGTATATTTTCATATAAGCATATAGTGTCGTCCAAAATTGACAAGGTGAGACAACTTGATCTACTGTAATTTACAAAGCTATGAAGGTTAAACGTTTCCTCGGACATGTCTACAAATAAATTTAAAGTGCTTTGTTTTTATACAGGCTTATTTTCCTGTTCTCACATTTCGGCACATTTCTTTCCATTCATTTGGACTTTTATTTGCTGTTTCTGTAAATTCCTTTTGTTAAAGGGCCAAACCTCTCACCCCAAACTACAATTTTGGTACCCGGGTACCGAAATTCTCAATTGCCTCAGCTCTTTGATTTACAGCTAATTTAAACAATACAGATTGTCAAAGCTTATATTACACAGTATGAACGGTACTGAGAGTACTTTGATTATATAAATTGAATTTTTCTATACTCACCTTGAAGCAATAAACTGAGATTGTGTCTGGATGAAGATTAATTTCAGACAATTGTGGGAGGGGCTTAAGTAACAAGGTTAGGAGAATTGGTACTGTTTAGGGTGAGAGAACTGGCCCTTTAAAGTTAGGCTATATTCACAGTTACGTATTACACTAGGCTATCTGGTTAAATTTATTTTTTACATGTTGTTTGATCGTGAGTCATGTTTAAAAAATTTTATTTCACCACTTTGTAAAGGTGTTTCCCCTGTTGAATTTACCTGGGATTCCGATCTTATCTTCGGCCACGAATTGAACTGGGGAGTGCCTGGCCTCAGCTTCTACAACTTCACCGGATATGATTGGTTCATCTGGAATGCACCTCACACGTGGACCTTCTACAACTACAACAGGAAGACCCCAGGGTAAGGTTTCTCTTTAAGCACATTTGTCTTTTTCGAAAGAGTATGTTATGTCTCAAATAGCCACCCAGTTGCAGTAAAGAACTGCAAGACTTTTTCATGCAAAATTATTCATTTAATTGCCAGTAAATTTTTGAATCATTTACTCCCACTAGTGGTAAACAAACTTCACTGCAATTATCAACTGTAGAGTTCACCAGTGGCGTCACAAGGGGGGTGGGTCAGGGAGGGGAAGCTGCACCCCTCCACGTTTCGGGGGGAGGGGCAAAATTTGGGTTTGTTGGGAAAGAAATTTTGTGGCCAAAATAGGAGAAGTCAGATATTTGAGAAAAAGTGGAGGAAAAGTAACGATTAACATTAGACGGAGCTGATAATCTCTGGCTGTTTAGATTGGAACTGAATTTCTTATGGTAATTTTGGCAATCGCCGCAACAAACTATTCCAAACTGCAACCTATGGATATTACTTTCAACCGAAGACACTATAGAGCCCCCTTCCCCGTCCGCTCTCCAAAAAATCAGTTTTTTCAGTCAACCTCTCTACGCCCCTTCGACAAGTTGGGCGTAGAATGATAACAAACACAGGCAAAAGTTCAGCATGGAGGCGCAAGTTGAGTCTTCTGCACTCCCCTACACCCAGCTGTTGTGACGCCACTGGAGTTCACTCGCACAAATGAGTTTTACCTTCTGTTCTCAAGTAACTAAAATTTAAAGGAGTGTTGTTTCTCTTTTTAGTCTTCCTGAAAGTAGCCCGTCAGGCTAAATTGTATCTTTAGCCGTGCATCTGCTCATTTTTTTCAGAACCCTCCAGAAATTCATGCAGAACCGTATGCTGATCCCACTCCTCGAGGGTAAACTCACCGTACCAGAAGGGTTCAACCCAGATACCTTCGACTATACGATCCTTGACGATGTCTTGAGTGTTGAGGGCCTTGGTGACATCTTGAACGACATCCCAGACGAGATCCGTGACTCTCTTGTTGATATCAGGAGCAGGAAGGTCGATAGGGTGAGACAAACATTTTAAATAAGCTAGTTCGGTAATTCGTTTTCGTTGCTTTGAACTTGCACACATCCTCCAAATCGCCCGGATGAACAAACCAACCTCGCACATACAACATGTATTCCAAACTTTGAGTTTTCATGAACATTTCATGAAAACATTTTTCTTCATTCATGAAGAGCATAAGAGGGATCTCAAGTATGGCTTTTTGCAGTAGATTTTGTCTAAGCTGTCTTTTTGATGTGAAAATTTTCATTTTAATCTGTCGTAAAGTAGGAATGAGACCATGATTTTCGTTCGATATTGCTAGACACTTAGATCACGTACATACGAAAAACTGCTGAGCTCGGGAAGTATATCCCCCGCTGTGCCCCACAATTCCATGCGGTAACTCATTACCGAGCTAGCTTATTGATAACCTCTGAACTCATTGGCCCCAATGGATGTGGTTGTGAATCATGACAAAGCTTACACTGTTAGAATTAAATCCTGCTTTGGAAGATTAAAAGTTTCAAAGTTCAAATGAAAAGAAATCGTTTCAAACCTTCTGTAAATGTATGATTTTTTGAATTTGTGGAATATGCCAGCCAGTTTGCCCCAAATGAAAACAAATCAAACGGACCTTTCTTAACATCCGTTTTCTTTACAGGCAGAGAGATTCAATGAACTGTACAAGGAGAAGACTGGAGATGAATTCGTCAGTTTAAGAGACCGACGCCTTCGCCAACTCACTCTCCGCGGGTAAGAGACTTTTATTTTCTACCTCTTACCAAAATGGTATATGAGGTTCTGTACCAAAAGTGTACTACTTTTATCCTACTTGTCATGCATGTATCGCTTGGATGTACATTACCTTCAGTAAAGTCTTAAACACCTCAGTTCTGTCATTTTCATTTTATTTCTAATTTTGGGCACTTTTATTTTGAATAGTGAAACGTTTAAGTTTCTTTTATAAGACACGAACTGTTTGGCATCATACAACGGCATAGAAAAATCCCTGTTACATTCCCATCGTATTAACTACTTGTTTGATTTCCACGCAGATTCTTGCAGCAGTCCTTCCAGAATATGGAAGATGAGTGGGGCATCTTCGATGGCATAGATAAACCAGTTATGAGAACTTCCGTTAAGACAAAACATGGCCAAAGAGTGAGCAGCTTGCGTGACCTTCTCCACGGTGTGACCACATCCACAGACGATAACTCTGCTATTGCCAATCTTCTCAGAGACTACGACAAGTAAGCATTCAACTTACCACCTTCGAATAAAACATGAAATTTTGTTTCGGACGATAGCACCTTTTAAGAAGTGGCATCGTGGCAATTTCAGGAAGAAATTTGCTTTAGAACTCTGTTAGCCCCACCACTGCGAATCAGCCATTTTGACTGGGACCCTTGTTCAGTGTCAGTTACTACATGCAGCTGAAAGTTACTCAAGCATAAACAAAGATAGAGAAACCAATTGTTCAGTTGAGGCAAACAATCTTCTTGCTACCCGTATTAACAGAGGATTACAGGGGGCCATTGTCTAGATTGTTGTTAAGAGGTACATTAATCATGATTTGAAACCTTTAAACCTTTTCATCAACCGTATGATGTAGGTTCACTTTAAAGGTCCCTACGTCAGGAGTGTTCATTTGTTCCGATCGAAGGTCACCTTTACTCGACTTTCTACTTAAATCTTATGTACCGACCAAACATCCGAAGACCGGGTGTTTGGATTAGTGGTAGAGCATCCATCTTTTACCCAACCGGGCCCAACCGATTCCCAGACCTAATTAAACTTTAAAAAGTCTATCTTCAAAAATGGAAACTGCTGCCGTTGTTCGTATTGTTCCACATCTCCGCATCAGCAATTGAGTGGGAAAACCAGTCCATTGACCCGCAACTGGAAAAGGGCCTTGGGTACCGTTAAAGTAAATCAAAAGCTCGGAAGTTGACGCGTAAAGCTGCAACAAATAAAACCAAACTAAACACTCGAAAAATTGGTGGGGCTATAGAAGCTAACCTACGCCATGAGAATTGGCTTGGCCAAAAGATTATCAAGCAGCTTGTTGCATAAGTAAGCTCCCATGCGCATTTCAATTGCACTCTGTGGGTCGCAAATGGCTCATAGGAGACGGTGACCACTTGCGGAAACCTGAAAATTCTGAGGAGCAGCGGCAGTGGCGTAGCTACGGAGGGGGGGGGGGCACTGAATCGCACAGCTCCGAGCAGCCCCACCCCCCCCCCACACTGATAACCTGGGCAAAAAAAATTATATTCATGCAGGTCGATGATAATATTCAACCCGGGCTACCCGGCTTCTATGACATAGATACACTTGCGATAGATCCACGCAGTTGCAGAGTATTCTGCAATTGTGCCCCACTCTGAATTTCGGAATAAATTTGGGAGACTGTGACAAGCTTTATATCTTCGGAATCCCTTGACTTCTTATTCGTTTGGTTTCTGGATGGATAATTTTTCTAGCAGATTTGGAGTGGATGAAATTGGCTACCTTGGTGTGGATAAAAGTATGCTCCTAGCACCTGGCCTGTTTCCATCTCCTGTAGGAATTTTTCAGTTCTTGGGTATGCACAAATTGTTCTAAAATCATACTTCGTGTGGTGGGTAGAATGTTTAAGTCAAATATGGTTGGAAGGAATTTTCACTTTGCACGGCCGTTGCTGCCAGTCATTGAACAGTGCCACAACCAAACCCGTGTTGGGTCAATGCAGTATCAAGGGTCGCAACCTTACCACCCGACCACTAATACCTCACAGCACCTCACTTAGCTCTTGAGTGGAGTGAACGTACCCAGTGGCGTGCGGGACCGGGCTGTGGGAAGACCAAAATCGAAATTCGGGCAGGAATTTGGAAAACTTTCGGGCAGGAATTTGAAAAAAAAAAAAAAAACCCGACAGCCCTTTAATTTTGAAAAAATGGAATGGTTTTTCGGAAAATTCCTAAACGTGACCGAAATCTTGACTGACTCGGGAAGAGCGTTTGACTTTTCTCAATATAGAAAAGAACAGGGATGAAAGTCCGAGTCTGGAAAAGGAAAGAAACGTCTTTTAGCGGCAAAACAATTTTCACGAATAACCATAACGGTCAAGATTCCAAAAAATTACTTCACCTTCGGGCAGCGCCAAAAGCTATTATTTGTTGCTTTTACTTCACAGGCAATGACAATACAATGCCAGAAATTGTCGAATATCCAAAATTCTTTCAAGCATTTGACCGAAAATGGAAAAGTATCACACTAAGGATAACATAGTTACGAAAAACAAACAGATAAAAAATTGCAACACATTTTGGAAGCCTGTGGCTTAAAAGAAAGTATCATTCGTGAGCCTGTTTTTAAATCTTATGTACCGCGATACCGAAATGGCCGATTATTTTAATAGCTTCAAACCTTTGCCGAAGGATAGAAAACACTATATTTAAAGTAAAATTTTCATGAAAAATAACAAAGATCTACGACACATTCGGGTAGAATGTGAAAAGAGGTTTTCATCATCCCCACTTCATACTCTAAAATATAAGACCACAGAGCAGGGGGGTGGGGCAAGCCGAGGAGCAGGGGGGTCTGCCCCCCCCCCCCTTGGTTACGGGCCTGCTATAAGTCCGAGAAATGCCATTTCCAACTGTCTGATGGATGGGATATTTCAAAATTTTCTGTAAGCTTCACGCCAACTAATGGTGGCGCTCTGCTCAGTCTTTCTGGCTGAATTTTAGATTGGAGTAAACGTTTATCTGCAATTCAAACTCAAAATAGTGACTGCTTGGATCCCCTTTATTAGCCCGGGAAATGTCATTTTCGACTGTCCGAGAGCTACGAATTTTCGAATTTTCTGGACGCTCCGCGCCAACAAGTGGTGGCTCTCCGCTTTGAATGTTTTACGGGAAGAATGATATTTTTTCGGGCAAAAATCTTCTGTAGCCAAACTGAAATGCCCCCTTCGTCTATTGAAATACCTCACTTAGGCGAACAGCTGCTTGCAATGTACAGCAGGATTCCGGATTTGCAATCCTAGGATACATGGTCTAGTGGTTTAATGATCTGAGCTAATCAGTATCTCAAAGGTGTTTTGAATCTGAGAAAAATCACAAATTTTTCTCATCAGAATTAAAGACAATTAAACCTGGCAAATGCCATTTCCAGCCATCTGGGAGGTGTTAAAATCCAAATTTTTTGGGGTATGCTCCGCACCAAGCGATGGAAAGCTACGCTTAGATAGTAAACTCCAGCCCCCTAAAAAGTATCCGGCCTCCACAGCCCTCTCCCCATGAAAAATCCTAGCTTCACCACTCTCATCGGGTATCTGTATGGTGGGGAGCACAGAATATTTATGCATGATTTATGAATTATATCCATTCCACAGACCAGTAGTAAAAATGATATATGCCTAAAGTTTGAAACTTGAAAACTTCTGTAAAACGATTTCTTGCAAAACAGGATGCAATGTCTCTGTTTCCCTTCCAGTGAATACACCGTTCCAGTCATCAGCCGAATCTTTGCCAGAATCCTGACTGAACGTTTTGATGTACTTGGTGGTATGGCCCAGACTCTGGAGATGCTCCACGATGCCCCAATTATGACTTCTGTCACCGGAGAAGACTTTGAATGGATGAAACACCCATCTGTCCAGGTTGGTACTCTTCCATTACACCCTGCAACTGCTCTAGCATCCATTTTGCAGCTAGAACCACCCTGACCACCCTTCTTTTTTTTTTTTGCAAATGCATATGGTCGGTGTGTAAGGTCTTCATGAACGTGTATGCTTGAAGAGTGCACGGGTGCATGTGTTATGACTTTGGTAATTCTGTGATCCTGATATTTAAGGAATAAAGTGCATTCGTCGAATTATTGTCTGATGAATAAACAGTCAAGACTACAAGTTTGGGGAACTACCCATTACGTTTTTGTCAAAATTTGCTGACCTACCGTACGTAGTTGCCTTTCTACTTAACATTATATGTCTTACTCATCAAAGAAAGGGGAGGATGTTACAAAAAGCGACAGGTAGATGATAATGTAAATATAGACTTGCTTGCAACAAATTTTGTTTCCCATGTTCCCACTTGAACGAAACCTGAAGGATGTCAGAAGAGATCTGAGCTTTGGGGTGGATTGCCGTCTCGCAGATAAAGGTTGATCTTGAAAAGGTTCAACGATTGGGCTTGTCTGTCTGAATAATACAAAATTTTGAGAGAAATTATGTAAGCATTTATGTTTTACAAAAAAAATAGCCGCACACAATTGGAATACGTGTGTTACAACTTTATATTGCCAGAAAGCAATTTGCCTTGGATGTAACCGCAGCCCTTTTCACAACGGGTTAGAGGGTGTTAATTATTGAGAAAATCATCAAGGAAGTTACTAACATGTTACCTCGAGACTGTCCTCCTCCCATTCATAGTGTCCAAATAACGGTCAGTGGACATCGTGGAAAATTTGCAGATCATTTTTCTTACCACTGAAATTATCAAAGTCATATTTAAATTTGTTTCAGGCTTACCTGAGAATCTATGCTCCTCGACTCATCAACTATTTCTCTGACTTGTACGATAACACCGAAGTCGTCCAGAACCAATTTAGCAGATACCTTAACCCCATCTGGTTGTCAAAGGATTTCCAGGAATTCTTGGACGTCACCAAGGTAAATCCACGAGTCATTGAGTATTAAACTTTTGTTTCAATTTCCTTGTACAGGGTCAACTTCTCTGCAACTTCTTAGCAAGCGGTTTTTAGGGGATGGGGGACTGGAAGGGGGGGGGGGTATTGGGTGGATATTTTCCACACCCGAGAGTTCAGTGAATCCCAAACAATCCGGATTTGGCTCTTTCAAAGTCTAACACCTATTCTGTCATTCCTCATGGATACCGGAAAATTCTTTGTGTTCTGTCCATGGGCCCCGTGGTTTAACTACGTCGCCGCGATCCTATACCGTTTGCTATGTGGGCTTGCTTCTATTCCATCAATGGCTATCACTTCGACTATTGGGATTTCTCAGTTTGTCACCTTTGTTTGATATCACTTTTTTGTGTCATTACTCCATTTGAACACAATTTCTACGAACATACAGTTTTCTTCATCTGCTACAAAGTTACATTGACTATTTCTTGAGGCGATTTGTTTATAACCGCTTTTCCGAATTCACAACATGGTCGTGTTCCAGAATGAATGTTCAGCCCATTTTAGGTAAAAGATAAAGATACCATCTTCCATCTTTATCTGGAACTTTATTTCCTCTGTGTTTGCTTTAGAATTACCTCCCTTTTGAATAATTTATTAGAGTTTCCTGAAAGAGTAGTGCCGTGCAATAGATCAAAGGGGAACACCTATGAGTGTGTTTCAGCTGATGGCGAGGTGAAAATAAAACAGTGCGCGGACGGTGCCCCACTCAAATGATTTGTTACCAGTTGACCTGAACCACGGACTTCCTATACATGGACAGAGCATACTGCATGGTAGATTGTCGCCGCCGTACGTACAGACGTATTGGTACAGGCGTAAAAAGATGGTTGTCTGCTATGGTTTTGTGTGTGTGTGTGTAAAAGTTTGGACTTGCTCAAGTGGTTTAAATCAATACGTTTTGCATCAGTACATGTGGGAATATGTTATTCCCATTCAAGTTTAACTTCTGTTTAAAATATTACATTTACGTCCTCAGATGGTACAAATTAGCCTACACCTTCACGGCAGCCATCTTTGTGCGCTTTTTTTTTGTCCCAGTCGGTGGCGACAATCTACGCATTCGACGTACGCATTACATGTTCTGTCCATGTATATAGGAAGTCCGTGACATGAACAGAAAGGCAGATAAAAACTTCGAAATCGTCTATTCTGATAGCTCGATATGTAAATACTCCTTGAATCTCTTCATCTAAGAAGGGAGTAGAAAAAATAAATTACGCAAAATATCTAACATTTTTCTTTTAACAAGACTCACATGACCGAACTGACTAAGCTCTGCCTGGGATACGGGGACAGGAGAGGAGTTGGAAACGATAACGAACCCTACTTTGGAGAGGAAGGCGTTCTCAGATGTATCAAAGACACATCACCAGGTGACATCGCCTTCTACGACATAAATAGAGCGAAGGCTATGGTGAATAACATGACTCGTTACGTTATGGTGACGCCCGTTGGAATTGTCCAGCACATAAACCAAGATAACATCATCAACGGCAGCTTTGGAACCGTCCCATTCCCAGCCATCATGACTTCCTTCAACAAGACAGGTAAAGCTAATGGTACATTAAAAGGATAAAAAGTAAGAATTTAACTAAGGTTGCCGGAGCCCATCCTGTCCCTCATCTCACTGGTAGCATTGTATGTAAAAGCAAACAAGGATTCCTCTCTTTGTTGATTTATCTGTATCACGAAGCTTCTAAAAATTCTTACGTTCTTTGTGAGCATCTTCCAAGCTCATTTACAGGTACACAGGGCAGAATTCAGGCATGTGCCAGCTTTAACCACTTACAAATTTTTATTATTTTATTTTGGATAAAGTACTACGTGCTTAACCCATAGATGCAATTATTGGAAATGATTTGTGCTAATTTCAAATCGTTTGCTTACATGTTAAGAAATTCTATGAAGATAATTCGAGTGGAGATAAAAGGGAGGGGATAAGGTATCCTACATTCATGAATTGTCGATGTTGCTCCCACATTATTTTGTGCCGCGTGGTCTCAATAATAAATCCGGTCAAGCGAATATCCCTCAGACGACTGTGCGCACAAGAATGTGTTTATATCTTACACGATGCACTAATCCTCCCCTGCGAGCGCGGGTTTCGATTTTTTTCAAAACTAGAACAAAGCGCTTTCAATTGTTAAACGAAGAATATCAAACAAGATAAATTTCTAGGTGTTACATAATCACTTCATGCCGACCAGTGAACTTAGATACGTACTGGGTTTCATCCTCATTTAACAAGTAAAAAAATCAATAACTGAAAATAAGTCTTCCGAGCTCTCTGATTTTCTTAATTTAGGAACCTGGAGGTGGAACATCACAAAGGCTCTCTTGATCGCCCAAAAGAAATACCCCATCAACGCGACCAATGGTGACTACAGCATGTTTGGACAAAACAGCGTTCTCAAGCCTGTGACTAAGAAACTGTATCCAGTCCCACTTAATCTGCAGACACATCCAACCTACCTCGGGCCCAAACTCACTCGTTCTTTCGAGGCCATCATCAAACCATCCACTCGTGAGTTTTATGCAACTATATATACACTTCATACTTATTATGAAATAACTTTGAAATGGAACAAAGGTATATCATCAATGTATCAATAACAGAAGCTGTGTTGACGGTATTCTTAACCTCATACTACACAACATTCCCAGGTACATAAAAGCTATCATTCACTTTTTTTAATTAACCTAAAACGGACATGGGTCTACCCACTCTTTCCCCACCACCTAAGCTCTCTTTGTTACTTTGAACGTTACCACGTCGCTCTACACCAAAAATATTTTTCACGGAGGCGTACTTGCGTCTAAAGATTTTTCTTTCCTTTGGGCCCGTGGTAATGATACTCTCGAAAGCTTTATCGCCCATGCCAATTCCTTAAGTCCATGAAATCGTTTAATTTACTTTCGAACTTTCGAGATTTCCACTTCTCAAGTTGCATTCACCTGACGAACTCTTAAAATTGAACACAGGCGCCATATTGTAACTTCCCGCTTTGCAAACATATGTCAATCTGTTATTACAGATTAAGATATCCATATGCATGCATGGCACTGCTTTAATGCAAAGCAGGTAATGAGATTAAGTACTGTCAAAAAAGACACGACTGCAGAACTTTCACTTTACAAGCTTTTAACAGGCTTTTGTACTTGTTTATAAACAGATGAAGGGAATAAAGCCGCGATCACACTACAGCGAATTCGGATCTGATTCCGAACCGATCTTTCCGGGTTTTTGCTGAATTTACTTCACCTCTGGTCGGAAAGAGCCAATAATTTTTCAACCAGTGTAAATATGTGATTTGCATCTGATGTCTATAGGGCTAAAGACAAAATGCCAGCTTACTTTAAGCGACGTCACATCGGCATACATTTTTGTCGGGCAGCTTGTCTACATGTCTATCGATGTATGGTGACGAAAGGCTTATAGCATTAATTAAATTTTCATATTTCTGTGTACTACACCTCTTAAATTTACAATGGTTGGCAAATTTTTGGCTCTTTCCGACCAAATATGAAGATGATTTTAACAAAAACTCACAAAAATCGGATCGGAATTCCATCCAAATTCGTTGTAGTGTGACCGCCGTTTAAAAACGCTTTTTAATATTTACGTCTAGAACAATCATGAAGATAACCCAATTGGCTGCATCGGATCATCCTAGGGTGCGATGCCTATAAAATTGATCTGACAATGAACTAGGATAACGTCGTTCAACCAATGCTGTTAGCATAAAAACACAAACACGCACGCGCGCGCACACACACACACGTACAAATCCCTATAGATAGATCACGAATGTGTTCCCTCCTCTATTTATCAGATGACTGGTGGAAGGAGAGGCGCCACATCTGCTCTGGTGAGACCTACACCAACGTCATTGAACAGAACAATGGAACCTGCAAAGCAATTGTTAAGGACGTTACTTGCACTGGCTTGCCACGCCCCAAGGTCATCAGTGTTGGCACTACAGAGAACAAAAAACCAGTTGTCGTTAGGATGTGCAGGTATGTCCACTCACCACGTGACATAGCATATGGTGTTTTCAACATTTAAAGTAGTGTTTGTGATGTGACATAAGCACCATTTGGGAAACGGCAGGACTTAACATGCAATGATGAATGCTGTTTGGAATACCAACTGGACGTTTAGTTAATTAATCCTGTTCCTTGATGATGTCTCTTCAAATGTAATTATTTAAAGGGCCAGTTCCCCTTCTCCCCCAAACTGCAAATTTTGTAGTCAGTCCACAGGAATTCCCAATTGGCACAGATCTTTGGTTAACAACTACTTCAAAAATGCATATAACACAGAATTTACTGTACTGAGAAGTAGAATGTCCTGTACTGAGAGGGTTTGATTACACACTGGGGTCTTGTGTACTCACTCTCTACCAGTGAACTGCGATTGTGTCCGGATGAGGATGAACTTTAGACAGTTGTGGGAGGGGGTTAAGTAAGTAGGTTAGGATAATCTGTACTGTTTGGGGTGAAAAGCGTTAGACTTTTAAATTTCATCTCATTACAAGGATTGGCGTAGTTGTAAAAGCTCAGTGGTATTATGTGTGTGATACGTTATCCTTCACAAGGTATAAAACATGTCAAGGGCCTCGAAATCTGGAATTTTCTATTAGAAAGTCACATAAAACCAATTGTACTGTAACATGTATTTTGTTCCCACCGCATATTTTGCATTTGACAAAATCGATTAAAACCTTCTCCTTCAGCCGACCAACTCGCTTCATTCGTCAGATGGCCGAATTCCGCTGTGACAACGGCTACGGTTACATTAAGCCTGTGATGGTCCCAACCACTTGCGAGTGCATACCATGTGAAGAAGTGGAATACATTCCAACTTGGACAACCGACAGGATGTGGACACTTGAGGACAGAGAGCACATTGTTACCGAGGAACTTGAAAATGTGTCACTCTGGGGTGAGTTGATCTCGTTTGAGCTTTCTCTTTGGGGATGAAAGGGACAACGGTTGCATTCTTAGGAAGAACTACTTTACAATCATGCTATTAAGTTTAGAGCCGGAAGAACTAGTACTTCCATGGTTAGAGACATTCTACACCAGAGACGTTAGACTTTCCTTTTAAGTTTCCTGTTAGATGTTGATAAACACCAAACTATTCTACATAGCAACAAAGTATGCATACCAGAGTTGTAGGAACGGCCCGGGATGGGATGGGGGGGGGGGGGGCTAGGTACATATGTGCCACCTCCTTTACTGAATATGGTAAAATACCCTCCTCTTGAAATGCAAAACATGTATACTCAGATAAATTTCTATGAAGTTCCTGGTGTAACACATGGCGATACGTGCCTAATGTCTGCAAAGTAGAACGATAAATTATTCATTATTTTATATATATATATATATATATATATATATATATATATATATATATATATATATATATATATATATATATATATATATATATATATATATATATATATATATATATATATATATATATATATATATATATATATATATATATATATATATATATATATGAAATAAATAAATTATTCATTATTATACGAATCAAATAATAATATTATTATATTTTATCAAAATTTGTAATACTGAAATACAATCGCACAAACCTGCATATTTTTACACCACGTTTCTCGTTGATCACGTATTCTGCTCAGTTATGTAGCCTACGTATAAGGTAAACGAATATGTAGGGACAGGCAGGTAAACAATAGGCAAATTAGAAAATGTTCAATGCATCATGGGGAGGGTCAAAGGTGTAGTGTCCCACTAGTCTTAGAGGCGGTTGCTGAAAATGGACTTTGAATAAAGATAGTGCAGCGCATGTGTAGTACAATGTCCAACGGCTAGGCAAGTATACTACTGTATGCATGGTCACGAAAGCTAAACAAACGCTTATAGACCTTATGCATATGTCGTCACAGAACAAAAAGTACGCCATCCTTTGGGGAAAAACAAACCAGAACCGACAAATGCAGACAGTTGATTTGTCAACCAGTCGTCTACGCACATAGTCTGCTACACTTGCATGGTAAAGTCTTATGCGTAATCTCACATGTTCCATAGCTCTGCTCCAAATGATGACGTCAGTGTGTGTCAATGCATAAGATCTATGTACAGCTGGCCTCGTGGCCTTGTCGGAAATACCACATTTCACAGTTCGTATTATGTTGCAAAGTATCCCCATATTGAGAAGTTCCTTACCATTGTCACGGCCCATTAACTTTAGGATGTTGGTAGAAATAACGTAAAAATCAGTCTCGCAGGAGTCCCTATAGCCTAGAAAAGAATAATGAATGTACATGACACTTTCAATTTTATTCAGGTAATGACGAATTCTGGGCCAACCACGATCTGAACACCAACTTCCAAATTGGAGTAGATGTCGATAGTGATGCTGACACCAATGCCAACAACCCTGTGCCAATTATCAAGCCCGTCGGTACATGTGAAGGAAACTGGTATGGCAAGGCGTGGAACCCAGAGTGGTTTGCCAACACCACTGAGCAAGTATGCATGGGTACCGTCCCCGGTCTTCGTCGTGTACTAACTTCCCAGAGAATGGAATCTAAGTTTTTGCCATGAATGTAAACTTTCGTTCGAAAAACCTGATATTTGCAACGAACTTAATTTGACCCGAATTTCTTATGGCTAAATCTGTTTAAAAATCTTCCAAAGAACACTCAACAGTATTAGGTGGTGTGTGAATCATGTCGGGGATCCATTAAAAATTATTCATGCAATTCATGTAACATACAATTAGAATAAAATCTTGTTATGTCCCGAAAATGTTGAAAAAAGGTATTGTATTTCATTTATGGAATCAGCTTTCAGTTTTTATCCTGGATGAAATATATCGAGAAAGTACTAATTATAGCATCATACTGTCTTTCTTTCGCATCTTTAAAACATTGAAATAGACCTTATACATATGCATTGTGTCAATCTCAGGGACAGGGGACACATCCCCACATTTTCGAAATACACCCGTTGGCTTAAGATTTTTACACATATTTTTGACGAAAGTGACCATGACCCCCTAAATCATTAAAGTAAAGATTATCACCACGGGTGTGATACGCAAATCGGCTGTAAAAGTAAAAGGGAACAAAAGAGTGAAATACATCCCAGAAAGAGCGTGCAGACGAATCACTCCTTGAAAGTGGTTTTTCACTCGGAGTGATGTGGAAATGCGCTCCAAATAAGTGATTAGTCATTCCGACAAACATTTGAAATATAGCTCTTCTTAGAGTTAATTTTCAATCGATGCCGGGTAATACTCACTTCTGCTAGGATTGGACTCTTTTGGAGTAAATTTCACTCCGGTGTTTTAGAGTTCAATTAAACCACGCTCCCTTGCAACATTTACGTCATGCGCGTGTGTGCTTCCAAAATGATGTCACGTGATGTCAATGCAAACAAAAGATATATGGCTGTTGTGATGGGACTCAGCTTGTCTTTGACTAGCCCGCGGAGCGGACGAAGTCTTTTCGTTCAGCTCATCGCTACGAAAAAAAACAAACCTGAGGGGCGGCAGCCTAAAGGGAGCTGCAGCCAAAGAGGTGCTTCGCAGGCTAGTCTTTGACAAAACACAAGAGCAACAATGTTGCGGTAGCTCAGCGTATCCTTGGAACGAAAAATGACTAGCATCTCTGTATTTTGGCTACGATCATGTTCATTATATGTTCTTTGAGCCATTCTAGAACGGAGCCATTCTGGACAGATCTATGTTCTAAATTGTCAGAAAGCATTTTTAACTCGGGCTATGTCTCATGTTAATTATGCGTTCGGTGGCCACGATTACTACATATTTTGGTAGAAATAACATCCCTCTCATGTTATAAATGTGAAGTTTCATGTTAGTAAATTTAGAACATATGGGGGTACTGGTTTGAGCTTTGACCTCTACAATCAGATCTTCACTTCTGGGAGTCTCCGAGACACTTCTTCCCACCCTGGGACAACTTCCAACCAAGTTGAAAGGAATCCATTCAGCCCACTAGGTCCATAAAACGTTTTCGCTTCAAACTTAGTTTATTTCCACGTCCACCACGTGATTGCTGACCTCTCGGTATTGCAAACAACGACAATCACATATTTTCGGTACAATTTGATAATTTGATGTTATATGCGTAGAAAGATTCATGTAAGTGACATGTTTCGCCTCTGAAATAGTCAAAGGGAAAAACACACGATTTTCACCTCATTCTACCTTTAACGGGCATTAGCAATCACTCAACCCCAACTTGGAGTAGTGTAGTAAGTTCTGCTTGATGATTGGCTCTTGAGAGTCACGTGACAATATTTCTTCTCCTAAAATGTGAACTTTACTTGTAATAGCTGCTTGCTCTGTCTTGGATATGCAATATTGGAGCTTTCAAATATTATTAGACCTACCTTGAATAGAAATAAGAAAAAATTGGGAAATGTAGCGGTTTCCTCAAAATAAGGCTGGGTTACTGCTCTTGACCTTTGACCTTTGAGCTTGACTCACTGATCTACAAACCTGGAAGTAAGGTGGTGCCGAAAAATTGAAGCGTCAGAGCCCCTGTATTGTGTGTGGCAAAAGCGTCGTGCAACAGCGGCACTCTCCACACAGTTGGATAGGCAATGATATGATGGCTTAATGATTTGACGTCTTGGGTTGAAGTAAAGCCAAATATGCTTTGGAATGTGCTCATTTTCAACAGAAAATGTCAATTACTTTAAAAAATGAACAAAATCATGTTATATTGAGTGCAAAACTTTCAATTAGTGCAGTTCGTGGTGGATTGAAGATCAACTTGACTGAGTGGCTACGGCGTCTGAGTCAATCCTCTTAAGTTCACAGTGACAACTAAGGCGCAATTTCAATAAAAGGTGGTGGTGGTGGTGGTGGGGGGGGGGGGGGGTGTCGAGTCTCACCCTATAAATTTGAACCCACGTAATCGTCTACACAACTAGACCCCCTAACAAAATCTCCCCTTACAACTCCACCCCTCAGTTCATACCGGCCCTGTGACTTCAACTCCTTTTATGACTGAAACTAGTGAGTAGGTGACTGTCCCAATTATACTCCGATCCCCTCATGTTCCGACACCCCTTTGTTACGACAACCTCTATATTCTTCAACGCCCAAGTTGTCGGAACATAGGGATGTTGGAGCAAAGCCTGTATTGGAACGTAATGGATTTGTAGGAATAAAGCCCTGGTGTCGGAATTTAGTGGTGTCGAAATATAGGGCTGTAACCAACTGAATTAAGCTTCACTCCATAGGCTGAAGTCAATAAACCATGAGACGTAATCAACTCTTTCTCAGAAATACTGTTGAATATTTTACTGTCCCAGTGAAGAGAAGCCTGCAGTTAATAGTACCAGACGAATGTCCGCCGATGCTTCATTGTGGTCAAAACCGAAGGGGCTGATCGGGGGGGGGGGGGCTTTTACGGCCTCAGCCCTCCTTTTTCGCCACATCGACATAGTAAGACAGATGGAAAAATTAGCACTACAGTTCAGTTCCCTCAGGCTGCTTTCTCTAAAGTCAGCCCCTCCCCCATTTTGGAATTCCTGAATCCGCGGTGCCTGTATGTGACACAATGGGGGCAATGCAGTGACTCAAGTCGTCGGCTCCTAAAATTTACCTCTGACAAAGTCGCCTGGTTAGCCAAAGCTGCCTGTAACAAAGTTGTCCCTCACAAAATCTACTCAGTCCTGATAAAGTCGACGATCCCTAAACTAAATGTTAAAAAACGTGCTATCAAACATAGGTCGTAAACCTGTATGGGTCCTTTATGGACTGATGGAATGGGTTGTCGAATGTGCCCACGGTATCCCCCCCCCCCCCCCCCGCCTGTCGTACTAGAGGCGACTAAACGGTAGGATTTGTACCGCATTTGACCAATATAAGACTATATATTTACAACACATTCGTGTTGGTTTGTCGTCACGGTTAACTCTTATCTACCTAACCATTGTGGGTAAGCTCATACCTGTTGGGGCATTTACCTAGATTGATGAGGACCCATATGGGTAGCCCACATGCACGAGGACTATAAAAGAATTGAAGTGGACTCATATTCTGACACACACTATCAGTTGTTTGAATGGGTCTTAGAACTAGTTTCTTATATGCGTCATTTGGATTTACGTAAGGGGCTGCCCATGGCTCTCGCTAGCCAAAATGCCCAGTCGGGCCCCGACCGGGCTCCAGCTGGGCTACTTGCTGGGCCCCAGCTGGGACCCATTCGTGTTTGTCAGGTGTTCCCACGTGGGACCCAAGTGGGTTAGTTTTTACCAGCTGAAGCCTAGCTAGGTTTCAGCTGTTGGAGCCGAGTCCAGCTTGGCTTCAACTGCTTCAACTACAACAAAATATTGAATTAAGCCTTTCTCGCCCTGAACTTTTTTTTAAGTTAAGAAAACTGTTACATGTAATTAAAATATAGCTATAATTGATGATCCCGAGTCATTGACTCGAGTCACTGTGCTATTCTAATGGGTGAAGTTACTCCTGAATTCTATCGAGTCACTATCATTTTGAGAGGAAGTGACTCGAGTCGTGACCTGTTACAACACTGACTATAACCATAACCCTCTTTATCAGAATTCCTGGCCACGGGTCGGTCGGGGTGAATGAAGGGGCCGGAGAACGCATGGATGGGGGTGTGACTCGTGATGAAACCATTTTGACAAGTTTCCGTACATTCACTTTTGATACCCCAGTTACGCTACTGAATGCTGTCATGTAAGTAAAAATTTTGTTCACTTGGAGATGTATCATACGGAAAAATCATTCTTCAGGAAATTAAAGAAGGCAAAAATTTCATGACAGACTGAGCAAATTCAGTTTTGAAAGCTGTAGGCTTTGACTGAAGCTCTAGACTTCAATTAATTAAGCAAAACATACATTGCGAAGGCACTCAAACACTAACATTTCTCGCAGGTAGTATACAAAACGATAAAATAATACTGACGGTATCAGGAACATGAAACAGCGACCGACTCAGTTGTGGTTATAATTATGTGTCGTCCAAAGGAGAATGAAGTTGCATAGTATGAAAACTTACATCCCGACACGTCGGTCCTTGCATGAAACGGGATGGGTTTCTGTTGGAACCTTCAGAGGCATTTTTCATCTATCCCAGAAAAGAGAAATTATGGCATATTTAGAAACTTTGTCGCTAGGTGAAAAACAGGATCTTGTTTGAAAGGTCAAGGTATATGTTTTGAAATAGTGAGCAATTTTGTTGCCACGTTCCGTGTCTTTGTAATTTTAAATAAAAGACTTGACACAACTTTAAGTTTAACGCAATGTCTTCTAGCTACGGAAAGGTTCGTACGTGAATTATGCCTCCACTTTTCATTACCAAGTTAATGAAAGTATCTTGAGATATCGGTCGGTGGAGGTGAAACTTGTATTTGAATACACATACATTTATCATACAAAGCGACGACTGTGAAGAGGTACTTATAAGCTACTTGTACATATTCATGCTGATTTTCTTCGCCAGATTGGAGAAATTTATCATTTTAAGGTTAGATACCTGACAAGTGCTTCTTAAATATTAAAGTAATCTATTCCTCCGATATGAAAGCCGAGACTCTTTTCTTTAAAATCCAGTTTAGCAAGCTCGATTGTATTTATTCTTGGTTTCTTTGGTACCTTGGTTTCACTGCAGTTTTGAAGTTATTGATGCCAAATTCTGTTAACAAACTGATCTTCCACTGATCAGTGAACCTCTTTGTTTGAAAAAAAAAATTAAAGCTGTTAAGATATCGTGGACATTGCACAACTCATTCCAAGGTGAAATTCCAACATGGGGCCCTCATAGGTCTTATTTCTTTGCCTATATGTGGTCCATTTGATTTTGGCACGCGGGATTAAGAAAGGGTCGATATGGGCTAGACCACATGGCCTGTATGGCCCATTTGGAATAGTTTAGCCCACATAACCCTTTTGACCCATGTGGGATAGTTGATAGTTCCGGGCCCTTAAACCCTAAAACCCTTTAACGACTGAAATGTTGGGAAAGAAGGCATAAAGATAGTCCAACTAAGCCAATCCCTTGTGAAGTGAAATTCATTTTTTCATTGACCAAATATGTTTCGAAACACTTATTTTCAAAAAGAGGTCGAAAATCAAGAAAAACATTTATTAATGTCATAGGCCACATTGATCTCTCTCACAATGAGAGCCACGATTACGGAGTTACATTGATCAGTTTGATAAGCAACTTGGAACAGTTTAGGATTACAGATTACATGGATATTAGGGACCAGGCAGATTGGGTTGAACACTAATTGAACAATACAACATCGTGATTATGTGTTTCCATATCGGAGGTTTCAAACATCTTGGCTCGGTTGGAGTTCAAAGATATAGACGGATCTGATTAGCGCTTGCTTTTAGTGACTGTATGTAGCCATTAGTGGGGTCCACCATCCTTCAATTGTCTTCCTCTATTGTCTGCGTGAATTTCAAATTCTCATATTTAGTTAAGTTGAGAAAATTAAGATACACTTCAGTGTACAACCATCCATGGAACAGGTAAGGAAGGAAATTTAAAGATTAATGATGATGGACCCCAGTAATGACCGACTAAAATTGGCCCATCACAATCTGTCCGGATTCGTCTATAGACAGATGTGGAAGGAGGAGGCAAACAGTTTTGGTCGGTTGGACATTTAGCGATATTAACAGATGTGCCGTTTGTGGTCAGTAGATGAATGACAATGGAGAATATTCGCTTTTTGAAGAGAGCAATCAAGTAACCTTTAAAATTTCAAACTGCTTCAAATTTCAAAATTTTTATAATATTTCACGCTGACATTGGGAAATGCTTTGAAAAGAGTTAATGAATTTACTACCATCTCGTCATGTAAAACATATCAATATCACAATATCACAGTTGTAGAAAAGCCTCCCGTCAATATTACAAACCCCTCCACAGTGTGAACGATTTGAAATTCTACAACTGAGATTCGTAAAAACAAGAATTAAGGCTAATCTTCAGGTTTGAGAGTCACGTCCACGGTCTTAACCGTGACCTTTCATTCATGGCCAACAAGCGTGACCGCTGATCAAGTCGCTTGTACTTTCCTCTTCGTAACAATGTTAAGCTTTCCATTATACTGTCGATAAGGAACCTAGGAGGTTCGAAACGTTCAGTTTGTACATATTCTGAATTTTGTTAGTATTTGCCTTTTGTTCAACTATAAAGCACAAGATTACAGAATGTACCATCGTTTTCGTTTTCCTTGGTTGGTGGCAGAGGCAGTGTTCTTTTTCCAGGCTGCTTATCTTGTGTATTTATTTTCCACCAAGGCACAGACTTCACCATGTTATTTGGTCCACGTATATATATATATATATATATATATATATATATATATATATATATATATATATATATATATATATATATATATATATATATATATATATATATATATATATATATATATATATATATATATATATATATATATATATATATATATATATATATATATATATATATATATATATATATATATATATAGGTCGAAGTTGAGGTTGGTAGATAGTAGTCAGGTAGGTCGAAAGTATTGTAGTTATTCATTTGATACCACACCTTGGTACAAGGTGCAGTAACTACCAGAGAAACAAACACAAAAATTGTAATTTGAGTAGTAAAGCAATGATATCACACATTATTGCACAATGTATCATTTTCCTTTGAGTAACTCAATATTTTATTTTATTTTTTCAGTTAATAAACTTTTTAATTTTATATCTCGGTTTAAGAATGTCGTGTAAAGAGTAGAGAAGAACTGTCAGAATTCATTCCATTATTTAATATATATTTGACTTTTTGGACTTGAAGTACGCTTTAAGCACACCAACGTCTTGTTTGGTTTTTGTTGTGCTTCCGTTCTCATGGTATAATGTCCAACGGTATCAAAAGCCACTGAAATATTGGCAACTGTCCAAATAGCTCTTATCGCCATACCGAGCTGATATCGCACCGCCATACATTTGCAAGCAACTCATATCACATGACGATGTAATATGACTTCCCTCCCGGAGAGCTAGCATAATGAAGCTGGAAGAACATGTCGTCGCAGCTTGTGATAAGGTCGGTCTTTAGCTGTACATACCAGCAAGGGATTTTCCAACTTTCCGCAAACAGAATGATCAAGGACTGCACAGAAACTGAAAGTGCCTTCTATGTACATTGCAGACTGTAGTTCGAACCGTGTTACGAACAATAAACAGTACTTCATGTGATTCTTTGCTTATTCTTTTGCCCTCCACCTTATACAGTATGAGTCAAATCGTCTTTTTACTTTTATAAATGGAGGTGAGTACATTTTGTCGAAATTTCAAATACGGTAAACAGAACTTGTGAACGTGCCAATTGCTGTCATTCTGTAACAGCTCGTTTTTGCTAAAATCGAAAAGGTTGTGTACACTAGGACTAGGTTTGAAGTTATAGGGTATGATTTCATGTTGCTTTGTTCAGCTTTTTACCTGTAAAATAGGGCAAATGGCTACATCTATCCTCCTGTGTTAGACCGATTGCTTGAATCGAAAGCTGTTTCAGGCGGTCTTCTCGTCAGCACACTGATGCATGTAGCTTACGGAGTGTTCCTTAATTTTTAGAACTTGTAAATGTGAGGGACCACTCTCTGCAGCTTGTACCAGCCAAGGCTCTGCTACACTCGAAACATCTCGAAATCATGATATGTACCAATGAAGCCTTTCGTCTTGTATCATATGAAGGCACTTCATGTCCTCTTGACTAGTTAGACGGAGCATTTTTCCCAGCCATGAAAATTCATATGTATGTGTACAATGTTGACTGCTTTGCTTTGTGTTGCTATTTATTTCCAAAACCAGTTCAATGGACCCGACAATATTGGCTATTAGTGGAGGATTTTACTGGGTTACATTATCTGAAACACTCTTATACGATGCAACTCTATGTTGATTAGAGTGATAGTCACGCAGCTCACATATTTAGTAATAATAATAGTAACCAGAAAGCCCTCCAAAAACTTACCAATTCCTCTCCTGAAGAGAAAATATTCTCTTTGACCTCTGGTGACCTCAGAAGAAAATCTTGGAAGTTCGACCTTTTGATGGCAATTGACCTCAGGTGACTTCCCCTAAAACAATACGGATTTTTTTCCTAACCATACTACATCCACCTACCAAATGGGAAATTCTTCCAGCATTCCCATTCAAAGATATCTTTTAAAAATAACAATGCTTTGAACTCCTGGTAACCTCATATGATATTTGACCTATGGTAACCTGGTTTTTGACCTCTGGTACCTGGCAGACTTCCTTAAAGACAATAGACTTCTTCCTCCCACCACGACAAAACTGCATACTAAACATGAAAAGTGCTCATCATTGCTGTCTTGAAATATTGTATTGTATTTACCAGGTTTCTCACATTTAGCTCCTGTAACATCAAACGACCTTTGACCTCCACCAAATCGATAGGCTTCTCTTGTCAACTTTGCAAATCAACAAACCAAATAAGAAAAGTGTCTACCATTACAATCTTCAAGCCATTCAAACCTGAGACCAGGCAAGGCAATGGAGGGGGCAAATTTTTCAGGTCAAAATGGTCCTTGACCCCAAACAAGGACTTAAGCGTTCTCGCTCGCAACATGACAAATTAATACCTCTGGTGACATCATATGACCTGTGACCCCCATCAAGATCAATAGGGTTCTTCGTCTCACCATGGCAAATCTATACACTAACATATCATATGAAAAGTGTCTTACATTCCTTTCTTGAGATACCGTGTTTACAAGCGAAAGTGTCACAGACACACGCAAACACACACTATATCACCATCACATAGATTCCTTGCCTGCATTTGGCAAGGAATCAATGATAGTAAAGACAAAAGATGCATAAGAGGTAAGATAATGAGGATACAAGTTTTAGTACTTGGACAGTGACCTGGTGACATCATGTAATTTCACCTAAACAGTAACACGTCACAAGCCCGCCCGGCTTTTTAATAGAGAAGAATTTGTGTATAGCTAGCTAAGAGTGAGCGAAAGACGGGTGTGATGACTGCTGCTTTTTGTCCAGCAGTGGGCGTGGCTACCCAAGTATAGAGTCACGTGATGATAGATTTATTAGTTTAGAAGATAATTGGTGATGGAAGGAACAAAACTAGGAAGTTTAGTGCGATAATTATTTGGACCCTTATCCAAGGAATCTGTTAGAGTGGCAACTTCCTGCTTATGCATACAGATACATTATTAATCTGACTTTCAAATTGTCTCGAAATTATCACAAAGTGACCATGAAGAAACATTCTTCTAGCCCGGCGAGCGTCTTCCTTTTCAGGCACAAACCTGATATTTCTACTAATATAGCTATGGTCTATTCTCCAAACTTACTTAAAAGTGTACTTCAAGTCTAGAATTTCAAAAGTAAATTTGGCAGAGTCCCCCTCTGTACAACAAGCTATGCAAGCAAACAGGAAGTTTTCAAGGTCATAAAATCATTTTTAAAATCAATGGGAAACAAAAAGCAGCCTGGGTTATATGATTTGTAAAACAAGTAAGTCACAAATTATTGCGCAACGGACTATTTTGTTTTGAGTGAATAAATTTCAACTTTTAATATCTTAACAAGGAAACAAGCTATAACAATGGGAGTTGGATAAATAAAATTCAATTTGCAACCTTTAAATACCTCTGAAAATATATTTTTAAAGTCCTAGGCCTAAGTTACACTTTACCCAAATATCTCAAAGGGCATTGCTACGCTGAGACTCTCTAGCATGGCGTCAATAGAGTACAGGAGCTAGGTTTTTGAGGCCTGTAAAATAAGAGCAAGGGGCCCTCAACCCAGGACACATTACATCAAAGATAGTTGGTGCAAGCCCAAATCGCCAATACCTAGCATTTCTCTTATTGTAATGTATGAAATGGCTTCAGTGAGGTAGCCACGAGGGGGTTTGGGGGAATCCCCCCAATGACCCAACCTTGCAATGCAAAAAACACGCAAAATAGCGGTTTTTTCTCTCTGTCCTTAGAGTTTTCCCTCATTTCGTGCCCCAACCCCCCATGACACCAACCCCAGCCAATATCAAACAATATCAAGGAAATAAAAAAACGTCCTAGTTATAGTAGACGACGTGAACATGACTCACTTCAGAGTACCAAATTTTCAAAATGAAATATATAGTAAAAAAGGATTTTTTTCTGTGCAGGTCCTAAAATGTGGAACAAGTTTAGTAATGAAGGTAGGCAATGCAAATCTCTGAATTCGTTTAAATATCACTTAAGACGCACCAGCCTATTAAAGTTAAATAAGACATGCCCTTAGTTTCCACTAAATGATTGGTTTATACGAAATTTGCCTTGAAGAGCCCCCTCTCCATATAGGATCATATCCCCATGGTTGGAGCAGGCTGCTTGATGACAGTTCCATACTTTGGACCCTTAATGTTCATCTACTGATCCAGCCCCAATCTTTAAGAGTTGTCTTTTACGACATCATCGGGTAGTTCATTTCAAAATTCCTAAATTCTGTTTAAGAATAAGATTCTTCTATATTCTATTCTCTGGCGTACTTGGGTCCTATTTTAGAAGAATTATCTCTTGTTCTTATTTTTCCCACAATTTCTATTATTCTACTCAGTTTGATATCCATCTTCTTATACTGTAAAGTAAAAAGTAAACAAGTCTTGTATGATGTGATTCTGTTTTGTAACATTAAGTTCACATCTTTCCATCTTTCCTCATTAGTTTTTTTTTTGTTTAAGTCTTGTCATTCTCCTTTGAACAATTTCCATTGTATTGATGTCTTTCTGTAGATAAGAGTTCCATACTTGCACTGCATAGTCTAAATGTATCTTAACCAGAGATTCATACCACTTCCAAAACATATTCAATATCAAAAGTTGTACAATTCCACCGAATGATTCCAGTCACTCTTTTCCCTTTGAATGTCTTTGATCCTTATTTATATTTAGTTTCTTACTTCACTTTTAAGGTTTTACCCAATGGTGACGTAACTGAGGGTTTTTAGTTTCATTTGTTTTATCTTTAATGCTGGTTTCTATTTCATAATTCTTTCTTACATTTTTTAAGTTTTTACCATTTGTGCATGTTTTACATTTTTGGAATCTGTGAGGTTAATTGTACTGTATTTTATTTGTAACACAAGCCTAGCTTCCCTGCTGATACAGATGACCCTAGTTAAAGATGAAAAATGGGTAAATACTTGCAATGACGTGTTAGCTGAACATAATGGTATCCTTTGCAAAGCACATGGTCTCCTTCCAGCGACGTGGAATCCTTGTAGAATCCTTATTGAATTTAGCCATAGGTCTCTCTTGATAATTCATCTACACGTGCCGACTGTGCGAAAGGAGAAAGTGATATGACATCCCCTTTACCTTCAAAGTTACTGCATCCCCCTCCCAACACTCCCGAACCTGGCAAGTGACCCGGCAACGAACACACTTTAAATTAATTCCACGCCGAAGGTCACTTACAAGCAGTTGAAATAAAATTTTCTCGAAGTCCTCTTTAGCTGAATGAGAAAAGGCTAAAACCAAACGAAACGAAAGAGGTTTTCCTCCCTCGAGAGCGGAAAGCACCCGGGTGAGAAAGCCCTTATGGACTGAGGTCATCACTGGAGTCAATATGTAGAAACAAAAAGGTATGAACATTTGACTGAACCACTGACCTTAAGCGGCATTAGGTAGTAGAATTCACCAGTAAGCCACAACTGGAAAAAAGGCCGTGGCCGGCTCGACTTGAACCAATCGGTTGGAAATTATGCCGTAAAATTATCTATGTAACCAACCGACCGACCGACAGACCGACCGACTAACTAATTAACCAACTAACTCACTCCCTTACTAATTGACTAATTAACCAATTAACCAAGTAACCAATTAACCAATTTACCAATAAACCAATTAACCAATTAACCATTTAAGCAATTTAGCAATTAACCAATTAACCAACCGACCGACCGCTAATTAATTAACCAATGAACCAACCGACCGACAGACCGACCAACCAACTCACTAACTCACTGACTAAATGACTGACTAACTAACTAATTGACAGACTGAATGACTGACTGACTTGCTCACTCACTCACTCATTCACTAACTCACTAACTCTCTAACTCACTTACTCACTTACTCACTTACTCACTAACTCACTAACTCACTCACTAACTGACTGACTGACTGACTGACTGACTGACTGGCTGGCTGGCTGGCAGGTCGGCTGGCTGGCTGGTTGGCTGGCTGGCTGGTTGGCTGGCTGACTGACTGACTGACTGGCTGGCTGGCTGGCTGGCTGGCTGACTGGCTGATTGGCTGACTGGCTGGCTGACTGACTGACTGACTGACTTACTCACTAACTCACTTACTCACTCACTCACTTACTCACTAACTCATTTACTCACTAACTCACGAACCGACCGACCGGCTGACCGACCAACTGACCAACTAACTAAGTAACTAAGGGAGTAGAATTCGCCTCACGTGTGCCCGGACTTACGCGCAAATCCGATTGGTTGACTTATCAACTGTTTGCATTTGTTGGCGGTGGTTTGCTATTCCTCCAATGGAGGGTGTACCTTTTGTATTGTGACATAATATGCATATGACCTTTACTTTGATCAGGGTAATCATGCCTGCATTTCAACCATCAGACAAACAGGTTTGTACAGGTTGGTCATACATGACCCCTTTCTATACTGACTGAATGGAGCAGATGATACCCCGCATGACGAAGCATTTCTTTAATACAAGCAAGAACTGAATGATATAACTGCAACACAATTTGTTGAGTAATTATCTAATTGGTGTTAAGGCTGGATATCGAACGTAACGGTGATAAACAAAATCGTTCATTTAAAAGAGTTTCTGCTCACCAGAAGGAGATACTTGCCCCCCCCCCCCCAAGACACTACTACCTAATATAGTCATCCTCGTGACCTTCAGACAAGAAATGCCATCTTGTTCTTTCCACAATTTCCAAATTGTAAGCAAAAACTTCCTCCCGATTGGCTGGGATCAATAAACACCCTGACTTTGCTTACTTGAGAATTAATCAAACGTGAATCTGATAGGTCAATACTTGATTCCCGTGTTACCTAGAGCATATATAGTTACCGCATAGAAACAACAACAAAAAAAAAACAGTACCGAAACAGAAAGAGAAAATCCAGGTTTCAAGTGAATCTTTTTCCTTTCGACATTGAGAAGCACATACACCTGCTCAAATTATTTTCTCTCTAAGAGGTGTATTATTGAATCAACATTATTTAAAGTGAAAGTAGTTCCTTTTTTAAATTTTTCACAACTTTATTTCTGCACCACATTTGTTGTATATTGACGTTATAAAACTAATGAAAGATGATCCGTCATCACGGTCTAAATTTCGTGATTGGTTACAGTGTAGTCGAGGTTGGCTAGTCCTGCATCTCTGTAATTTTTTTACCCGACAAATAATCAGAATTTCCATTCAATAGTAATAAACACAAAAACCTCTTCCATGTTGGTATATTTTGGTAAGAAATCAGTTCAGAGGGGGAAACAAAGTGCTGGAGGAATATGTTAATATTCTCTGACGAATTCTGATCGTAGTATTTAAAGTGGAATGGGAGTTTGTATTAAGAAATACGTTTAATTTTAAACAAATATAGCGAGAGCCAGATAGGTGATGTTGGAAACTGTTTAATCGGTTTTAAAATACTTTGACGAACAGTCTTAGCTACTTTCGGGAGTGATCTTTGTCCGAAATGCAGATGTTGAATTTGGTTTGCCAAGTGATATTCGAGTTTTTTCCTCATAGTGATCCTACTGCCAGGAGTATGAAACAACGAAACCCTGTTTATGATTATTTATGTATAAACAACTATAGGTGTCATGCGTACATGCTCGGGGGAAAGTGAAATATACACACGAAAACAGTACGTCCAGAGCATTTGTTTGTATTTTCTACGGATGGCCTATACACAAACATTCTAGAGCTATACTCACGTTAGTGTAACGTAGGTCAGTCTTAGAACTGAAATGTAGTAAGAAACATAACCCACATCGATATTGTTTCCCAACAAAATGAAATGGAGGTAAATCTCACCTGAAAGCCTAAGTGAAATAAGGGGAGAACGCTTTTGCCTGACACAGAGAGGCAAAATAGGCTTCAAGACTACAGGTATGAACACGTTCTGTAAGGCCCTAGAGCTATACATTTTCCGTGCAGCAAACACATGTTGTAGCCTAGAATTCGTCGTTGATTAGGGTTAAATGAAAATATGGTGTACGAGTGCCTACGTTTCGGTATACATTGGCTGTTGAAAGTGTTGTTCAGTCGTCAGCATGATGCAATCTCGAAAGCAGCTGATTAAGGAATATTCATAAAGTTCCTGAAACAACCTGCAGAGGAAACGATTGCATATTCTACAGTCGTTTAAGTTACTGTACCTGTTTTAACCGCTTTTGTCTTTTACCCTTTTAAAAGCTCTTTTCTGCTAAAAGCGTTCTCTTGGTTAAGCCTATAGTTTTGGTGAAGAACATGAAGCACACTCTCTTATTTGCTTTTTGGAATTGTCTGAAGGCGCGTTCTTCCACTTTAAGAAATAGTATGTGATATAGGCCCCGCTCGTTGCAAAATCAGTGGTACAACCGGTTACATATCTATGTTTCGACATCTCTATGTTCCGACATCTCTATGTTCCGACATCTCTTTGTTCCGATAAAACGACGCCAAAGTACACTTTGTCGGTACCAAAGTACATTATTATCGGCGCCAAGGTTAATTTTTGTCGGGGCCAAAGTACACTTTGTCGGAACATGGAGACTTCGGAACAAGGAAATGTCGGAACATAGGGATGTCCCCGTATAACCATATGTGCATTTATAATGTGGCAATAGATACACACACAGTACAAGGGACCAGGGTGGTAAAACGATAGCCAATAGCTGCATGGGCAGTTAAGACAGTCAGCTGGTTTCAGAAAAGAAAATATTATTTATAGATCAATGTACAAGAAAATGACCCAAATTGCAATTGTATTCTGACGGATTGCCACATGTACCACTCCTCTAAAGAAAATCTCTTCAGATCCCACTATTCCAGGGCAATGGGTAGATTTCCAAGATTCTGAAAACCCATCTTCACACTTGCACCATTGGAAAGGGCATAAACGGTGGCCATCTTGTAAACAATAATTTCTCCAAAATTCTTTCTACTGATCCCTAGATGGAAACAGAAACGTTACCGAAGGTCTTCTTCTCCTAGGATCCTTACTAGGATCTGACTGAAAAATCACGTGACCCTCAAACCCTTTCAGTTTATCATTCATGTGTAATTCTTTTCTATAATTGAACACTAATTTTTTCCTTTTTTTGCTAAAAGTTTAAGGACGAAACATATAGATATACAAGTCATATGTTCACCGAAAGATGACTATATGAGTCGTTTATTCAGAATCTTCCATACTTATTCAATCAGGGAAATTAGAGTTTCATATCCTAGTTTCATTAAAATGTATTTCCATCGAAGCATTTCAGGTGTGGGCTTTACTTCTGGTTGTTTGTGAATGCAGAAGTTTCGCTTTCTCTATCCTGGTTTTTTTTGTTTGTTTGTTTGTTTGTTTTTTTTTTTGTGTGTGTGTGTGTGTGTGTTTTTTTTTTTTTTTTTTTTTTTTTTTGCTGTGTAACCTTTCCAAAGTTCTCCCGACTGAGAGGAGCTAAGGTTGAAAACCACTTACTAGTGACTGACTCGAAGCTCAACAAAGGTAAAGTGTCGTTAATACGAAAGGGAGGCTTTGGGACTGTGCAGTCCCCCATGAATACTGTCCAGCTCCCTTCAACAGCTCCCAATGGGGATCGGGGGTAAAAAAATATGACACCAAAAATTGTGTGTACACAAACAAAGTAAGAAATGATGATCATTATCTAAATTAACAATACATTTGCCATTAATATTTTAAAATGATCATTTAAAAATAGCAAAATTTTGCTCACCTGAATTTTCAATCCCTGGTGCAATTTTGCTTACATTTTAAAAAAAATTATCCTATGTTATAGCAGATCATCATGTAACAATGTTCAACTGCAGTGATGGTTTTCCACAGCTTAACTTAGATAAAATTCTTGTTTTTCGATACACACCCTTAGTTTGAAAACATTTTTATTTTCTAAAAAAAGACAAGAAAGTTTCGGAAGCTTTTAAAACTGTTACAGGTCGTCGTAAAGCCTAAGATGACAGTATGTAACAACAACCATCTTCACTTGCCGTGCAATATCGGATTTGCTAATTGTAAGGACGGTTTCTCCAATAATTACCATTTTTTCAAATATCTTTTCCGGAAACCCAAACTAAAATATTATGCGATATAACTGAATGTTCTCGAAATTTTTACAGTTGTATGAAACATCAAAATGGCAAATCGAATCTCTAGTTTCTCTGTCGTACAATTTGTTAGGAGATGGACGGCTCGGTCCATGAATGAACACACAAGTACAATGTGCTATTCGAATAACCTGACTGGAGTGCATCAGAAATAAGCCTACGGAAAAAATAAGTGAAGATCAAAACCAATTGGAAATGTTTTGATCCAGAGTCATCTGATGAGTGTGGCAATACGCTTTTCTTCAGAGTTGTCAGAGTGATACTTCTCTTCAACAAAGAATCTTTCTAAAAACAAGTTCTTAATATGAAAACCTTATAAATGATGCCTTCAAGATCCGGAGTGTCATTACCTCCAATCTAGATGTATTTTGCCAAAAAGTTCTCTAATGATGTTGATGAAAAAATTATAGTAGTCAGAAAAATTGGCGAAACATTTGTAAAGCTTGTAAAACAAAATGTTTTCTTTAGCATCTCGTCGTTATCCTTGGCAATATTTTATCTACAATGGTAGAATAATTTGTTCGGGCAAAAACTGCAAAACTCATCGATGTTTTCAGTTGGTATTCTTTTAAATCATTTTGCAATTCGCTCCTTTCGAGATTTTTAAAAAACTGTGGCACCCTCCGCGCAAATGATGGCGGCGATGAATTTTAGATAGGGCACCTTTCGTGTCAAAAGTCAAAACCACAAAAATGGCAGTCCTCCCTCAGTCCCACATTAAGATAATAGGTTCAACCAGCTCCAAAGATAGTTATGTCCTAGATATATTTTCCGGAAATTGGTGCTTAAATGTTTTCATATTATAGCCTTACCCTATTGGTTCCTTTCTTTTTCCTTCAACCGCTTACCCTTTTCCTCCCACCATTCCTGAGGAATACACTCGACGAATCACCTTTTGTTTGACTTGCTTCTCCCTTTTGGAAATTGAAATGAACTACAGTCGTTACATTAGAATCTTGAATGGGAGTTGACAGTATGATTAACACAAAAAAAGTATCATTCATATTTTGCCATATCAGGCCAGTCACAAGGAAAACAAATCTAATCGAAAGTAGATAAGAAAAATTGTGGTTTGATTATGAAAAGTCTCGTAAGCTCTGGATGAAAACGAAATTTAAGGGACAACCATATTCTATCGATAACAGGTTGTAAAAGAAATTGTTGCACATAAACTTTTAACCATTCATTTTGCGAGGATCCAGAAGAATTTTATATATTTTAACGATGCTTCTAAAAAACCAGTGTAAATGCTAATGTTTTACATTTACAATGTGGTAAGTGATAGAGACACAACCAAATGATTTCAAGTTCCTGTCTGTTCAGCGATTTTGTTCTATTCAATCAAGTGTTCCCGTTAGCTTAGTTATTGCAAGAATTAATCTTGAAATTTAGTTGAAATCGGTATGATATTATTCATAGCCAAATTCTTATTACTGTGAAAAACGGCCCTTGCGTTTGGCTATTCATAGCCAAATTTTTGTTATTGTTAGGCACGGGCCTTACGTACCCGGAACTGCGACAACAGGGCTTAGTAATATGTTGAGAACATTATGTAAGTTTTAACTCTAAAGCAGTCATTACGCTGTCAGCTGAATACTTGCCGAGTGTTAAAACCTGACATCTCTTTTAAAGCAACTCATTGAATTGATTCATGAAATTCAACAAAGTTTTCCAAAGCTGCTAAGTTTCCTTTACATACCAATGACAATTGGTCAAACTTAGACAATAGCCATATCCTACAAACAAATAACTGTTTAATGAGTACTGAACCGTTCAATTTTTTTTTTTTTTCAAAAAATCGTGACTAGACACTTTTTCAAATTATGCATGAGACCGTTACAGTCAGGGCACCAAACAATTCATAACTTTTAACTTTTCACGTAGCTAGAATTGAATATGAGACTTGACTTATCACGCTTATTGGAAGCATTTTCATGTGTCATTAAGTTATCGATATCAACTCAATGGGAACATCTAAACGAAGCTTTCATTTAAATGTTACTTCCAGCTCGATTCAATTTATGATATTTATTTCTTCAATTACACATTCATAGCAAATTTGCTTCAATGCGTTCATCTAGAATCGTAGAAGTGAGAAGAAACATCTCTTCTGGCTTATACTGAATCATTGAATGACTTATATGGCATCAAAGTAATGCTAAATAGTCATATTAATAAGAGCAAAGTTTTTTTTTTGCGGTAAATTACTACATGTAAGGCTACCTCGAACTGAGGTGAAAAGACAGCTGAAGGGAGAAGAATAGGCTTAAAAGCCTAACGTGAATAGGATTAGTAGATATCTATTCGACTTCTTATCGGTTTCAACTCAAAGACACTAAATTAAATTTGAAACAAGGAAAAAAGAAGTTCTTTGTTTTAAAAGGAACAAGATGAACAAATTGATGTTATTATACCCTTATGAATAGATAGTGTTTGCACTTTAAGGTGAGAAATACGATACTTAGGACTGATGTACTTGTGAATGACAAACTGTTGTTTGTCTGGAGAAGCCAACAGAATTACTCTTTAAAAAGGTAATATTGATACGTTAAATACTACTGCAGCCACTTTTTACGTTACAATGTCATAAACTAGAATTTTCATGTTTCTGAAAATGATTTTTTATTAAAGCTTTCAAAAATATTTAGGTACTTAGATTTTGTTCGAAATGGTTACCAAAAGTTTTAACTGCATTTTTTTCTTTGGGAAAATAGAGAAACGTGTAGAGTTTTATAGACACATAAAAATTATGAATTGACATTTGATTTTTTAGGGTATTATGGACTTTAAACTTGAAAGTTTCGAAAATGAGAAAACTGTTGGTAGAGATCTGAACACAAAGTTGGCTGGGTTGGCTTAGAAAGAAACACATGGTTACTTGACTTGCTAAAACTAAAACATATTGTCAAGTGACTAGATTTTCTGTTTAAATTAATTATATTTGAAGTCAAACATTTGACGTCAGCTTTTCAACATCCTTCAAAAAAGTGACATATTTGCCCAAAAAATATGTCATTTATATTATGGTTGAAGGTTACATATTCTACTGAAGCCTACCGGTTTGCATTCGACAAGTTCAGTGTGGAATTTTGATGACACAATCAGTAAATGAAATATCTCTATTTTCAATATTCAGCACCTACATGTCAGACCTTGACATCAAGCAATTTGAAGCCATGGGCTAGTTTTGCAATGCAATTGACTGCTTTTTAATACCTTTTGTACCCCCTTCGTACATATTCCATCGCTTTTGTTTCGTTGTTTTTTCATTATCGTATATGTGCATGTTATGTATTTATTGATATCCCAAAAATCAGGAATTTACTTTAAACAAAAAATATGTAGCTGCCCAGAGATTTATGAATCACAATACATCATAATGCACGGTATGTTTCATTATTGGAAGCTTTCTTACCGCATAATTGATATATTATATAAATGCGCAAATTATTATCAATATTTCAGATAAGTTGATATGATAACAAACCTAAAACTCTAACAAAATGGCTACTCAGTTCCTTTCTAGAACTAGTGGCGACGCATCGATAAGCTCCATTATGGAACAATGACACTGCAGTGATGGAGAAGGAGTTATTTCTGCTGAAGAAAGTGTTGTTTTCGAATCTGGGATCAATTACGAATTTATTGATGGTGATGAAATCGTCTTGGAATGTCCATTGTGTACTGAAGTTTAATTTTCCAATGTTGCTACAATTTAACGACACAGAGTCCGCCGTCAACACTGGGTAAGTATATTTCTGTGGAATGACTGAAGCAGATTGGTAAAATCCCGTCATAAAAAGCATAAAAAAGAAACGACGATAGTTAAAAAGAGAATTAACAACACTCTCCCTTCTTATAAACATAGCTGATGGATTTAGATGTGACGATATGCGTTCAGAGAAGTCCATGTCCACATATAGTGGTGAACGTAGTAAACGCAATATTTGCAACCGGAATTTAGCCAACAGAATTCCCTTTCAACAACTGCTTCAGCACACTGCAAAATGAGACGCCCTTAGTATATATTTCTTAATATTTGCCTACCCTCGATAACGTTATGCAAACGGGACGCCAGCTACTGCAACTTTTCCTTTCAGTACATAACTTAGTGGCTTTAACGATTCAAAACTGCGCTTATGTTTACTACAGTAATTTGAACGTTTCAATATGTGACCAACGTCTTTCTGGTCTTTCGTACACATTCATTTCAACATACCTACTAAGGCTTTCGGCTAGGCACGGGGAGAGATACGGATTTATGAGTGTATTACGTGATATCCAATTCCGAGGGGAATCAGTGATACGTTATACATATTGTCTTTGGATTTCAAAATTCAATGATATGGATCATTAGTGTGACATTACCAGTTTTTTCACAGGCAGACAAATGTATGATTATTATATAACTCGAGATTGTTTAACTATTTACACGTTAACCATAAAATTATTTATGTAATGTTTTCAAATCTATTAAAAGAATGTGAGATACAACAGAGAAATAATGCTCAAAATTAATTTATTCATATCCGTGATTATCTATTGGGTATCAAGCTAACATCAGAAAATAGTAACTTCACTTTTTACAGTTTCAGGAAGAAAATGGGGATGCAAGTCTAAGAAAAGCTCTCCGTTACTAACGTAGTCTTAATATCTGTCCTTTTAAAATATGTCTTGACTGTTTTGATTGCTACAACGTATTTTATTTGAAACAAAATTTATTTTGCAGAAGTGTTACTGCATGATGTACTGCCATACATATGTACTGTTGCTTGAACTTTTTCGGTGCTTAGGTAAGTTTTTATTCATAAATAGAGAATTTGAATATTACTTGCTTACTTAGAAGCGAAGGGCCTACTTGAAAAAAAAAAGCAACAATAAAAACGTCTGAAAACGTTCAAGAAACCATAATAATTTGCAGGTAACAAAAGAATATCTCCCTCTAGTGAATTTGTTTTTGCCTCAATACCTTCAATATATCTGTATGGAGATGAGACAGATATTTAGTATACTGAACCTAATGAAGCGTGAGTGCTTTAGGAACTCCGCTCATCATTCTCTGACAGTATTAGTCTGTGGGTGTGAGCCTTCGCGCTGTTAGTTTAACAAATTTCAAATTGGTTGAGAACTTAAATTGGACAACTTCAGCATGTGTAGTTTGTGAAGTCACGAGTTAACGGTCATAGAAACAAAAAATCGGGTTTTACCATATTTCACAACATCAATACTTTGAAGAAAATCAGGACACCACATGATGGATAAACAATTAAATCATGCTTTTTGCTTAATGGAGGTTGAGATCTAAGGTAAAACGTAAATCAAACGTCAAATATGCCAACATTTGGAGAAACGTTCTTCTCGAGCTACTCTATCATTTCAAACTTTGAGGGGGTACACACGTCGGAAACCTGGGAAGGGGCAGAGGGCGAAAGAACCCTAGAATGTAGATTAACCGTTGACTTTATATCTTAATACGACTTTTTCTACCTTTGAACAATGTTTGCACCCTGGAATTCAACTCTTCCCCTTATAATAATTTCTCTGGTTCCAATGCTCCAAACTTTTGCCTATGTAACCAGGAAGGTGGACTTTCAAAAGTATTCCAAATTTAGTTTGTCTTTTTTTACCCTGCAAGTTTATAGGCGTCAAGTTTCCATACTAAATACAAATCTGCTCGGAGACTGAGAATTTGAGACCATATCAGTGGATTGCCTGATGGTTATAGATTCTTCCTTCTATTGAGGATAGTTTGAAAACAACGTCACAGGGACCCCGAAGCCGTGATACACGGGATCAAAGCGCATTAGAGTGGGTCTTATACGCATGGATTTTCTGGAAGCCCTGAGATATTTTCAGACTTGTAAACTTAAAAGTTGCTTCACAGATGTCTTCAGAAATAAACAACAACTTGTTTGCTTGTATTGTTTACTGTCTCTATCGCTCAATAACCATCACCAGTGTCAGTGAGAGTTTTCCGTGAAGCTCAAAGATTAAACCAATCATTCAGAAATGTTTCCAACATCTCTATACAGGTGTTGCAACCAGCGTGAGTTGCGCTTCGCCCCAGAATCTTGAATATGGGAAAACAGGCGCCATAATGTGTTCATTTGAAGAGGGGTTTTATGGAGTGTACTGGTACAATTCAACGGATCTTCAGCAGGATGACCCTATAATATACATTTCAAAGTCAGTTAAAGGTGGAAAAGGTTATACAACTGGAGAATTTGACATTTATCCCAATGGATCACTTTTAATCAACAACGTGACTCTTCAACACGATAAAGTCTTCACAGCATCCTTTTTACAGTCTCAAAGTGATATCCAAATCAATATAAAGGTCCTTGCAATTGTGATTGGTAAGTTTTGTTTCAATAATAAATTTCACATCATGAAGTGTTAATCAATTCAACAGCGTTTTCACCTAGTTAATCTTTGCTGTTGTAGTATTTAGTATGACCACCTAATTTGGGCCAATACAAACGGATAGGGATAGGGCAGTAGCTAAAAGCTTTTCAAAGAAAGTCTAGAATGAATTTTGGATATGCACGAGTTAAGACGAGTTTGGGACGCTAAGCTTCTTAAGGGAGCAGAACTCCTCCGGGAGTAATCGTTTGGTTTTCGCCCCTAGGCTCTTCGCCAGTGAGTCGTGGGGACTTTTAGAAAAAAGTTAAGAGCAGTGTGAAACAGGGGACTGTGGGATCGTTTGTTTGTGTAAGGTGACGAACATTTTACGAAGTGGCAGTTTTGCTAAAAGTTTACTCTGTTTACAGATTAATTTTCAACTGTTTAGAGTTAATCCCCCTTTATAATCTAAGTTTTAGGTAACAAAGTTTCCTCCAATTTTAGAACGCTTCTCTTACTCCCTTAGTAAGTATGTTACTTGAAGGCAAATTGTTTATATGATAGGGTATAAACCTAAGTAATGAAATTTGTAATTTGCTCAAAAGAGAAACATGATAACATGGAAACACACTAGACAGGCGTTTCATTACAGGGAGGGGGGAGTAAACTTAAAAAGAATGATTACACTATTTTGTTTAAGATCGTTGAACCTTTCAGGGATATATTATCGTATCAGTTGTTTACCTCGTTAACTAAAATCGTCGTTTATATTATTACACCTAAATTACAAATATGAAAGGGAAGATTTCCACTCAATAGTGGCTATAATTGTAAATTATCGTTGTAAAACGAAACTGTAAGAGGTAATGGGCTATAAGGGGACGGCGGACAGCATGTGAAGTAACATATGGTGATGAAAACATACGCCGCTTCTGGCTACCCAAAATGTGGTGACTTCGTCCCCGGTGGCTCACAGAATAACTGAGTGGAAAGCTTGAATCAAAATTTTCACTTAAAAAGCAACATCGTCAGACAAGCTTTGATGGAGAACACCAAAGGAACCCTATGAAATAATCTCTATCGCATTATAAAAAGATTTCATTCAATTTGTAGCATTTCGGTTCAATCTAAATGTCGTAAGATGTTTGCTTGAAGTGTTAGTACCGAAAAGAGTCCCGCATTTGTTCAAATTGAACATTAACCCTTTACCGTTGTGCTCCGATCGGGGCATATTTGCGCGCCTCGGGATGGGGCGGAAAAGCGGACGTAGCCTGCCCCGCATCAGCTTCCGTAGGCCATTGACCCCGTGACCTTGAACTATTGTCTCTCTCGCTGTTGTGGCCGAATTTTCGGGTAGCTACTCGCAGTTTCGAGCTCCGCGTGAAACAGTAAAGATGTGTGACAGCCGAGCTCTCCGCATGGGTCCAAAAGGACCCAAACAACGGTAAAGGGTCAACACCAGTAAATGGCATTCCGTATGATATGAATTACATTTGGCAGGGACAACACATTGTTGAAATATTAATAGGATCTGCAATTAATATGTACACAGACGCACGTAATCAGTGTAAAGATGACCCTCATACAACCAGCCAACATTAATTATCATTTAATTCTTTCCATGAAACAGACATTCAATTAAGGAGGTTACACTCTAAAATCAAAAGATTGAACTTAGTCACTCCCTTATAGAATGAAATGTGATTTCACTCCTTTAGAGTGTTTATTCACTCCAAAATGAGTGAAAATTCACTTTTTGACGTGTGCCTGTATGGATCACTCTTTTTTTAAAAGAATGGTCCCTGTAGGCACTCCATCATTTTTTTTTAAACAACTGTATTTAACCAACTTTCACAATTTAAACAATATATCGTTGTACATTACGAAATAATAGATACATAACATTTTTATTTTAATAACGACGAGATATCATAGAGATTAAATGAAATAATTTTGAAATGTCCTCGTTCTGTCATGAAAATTGTTCTTCTTTAAAATATGTCATTCAACATCCAAACTAAAATGAAACTTATATTAAAAAATAAATGCATCAGGGATTATGCTATCGAATTTACAGGAGAAGATATAATGCTTAGCATAAAGAATGAGGGAATTAATAGGGTGAATAATATTGGCAAAATGACCAAAGCAAAAATCTGCGGCAGAAAAATTATAACCATTTCTAACACAATTACTTGATACTTCTTCCCAAAATTTCTAACGTAATTACCTCGTAAAATAAATGTAAGAGTGTTTCCTCTTCAATGGCGCAGAAGGAACATAAAGGATCAGATAACTTCATTTTGTTAAGCAAATAGTTCACTCCAAGAATTCTGTGAAGAAATCTCACTTGCAAATAAATAACCGTCATGTTGCGAACGGTCTTAAAACTTAAAGAGAAAAAAAAGGGGCCAATTAAAATTATTACATAAATTGCATTGATTCCATTTCGCGATGGCTGTCGGAGGAGTGGATTGTTTTCTACCAGAGTACGAAAAATAAATCGAGAAATTTTGGGACTGTCGTAAGAAGATATAAAGATATTCTCACTTCGATAAACAGTTGAGAGGTTACAAGGTCTATAACGTCGCCACTCGTTTGGAATGGCTTTTCAAATACCAAAGTAAAGTGTAAATGGAAAGTGAGGCACATTAAATGAGTTCTGAAAATCATTGTAAGATAGATATGACCCATCAGATCTATAAAAAAAAAAAAAATTTAACACACACAATATTTCGATTACAGAGATCTTGGTGAAAAGTAATTTTATCATCAATTTTTATATAAGCATTATTCGGAATGATCTCTCTCTCAAAGCTTTCTGTGGGAGCATGAAAAATAAAATCGGCCCAGGCCTCGCAAAATTCTTTACAAAAGAGATGACTTATTTTGGAGATGTCGTCATTATTGACATTACATTTAAATAAGAAGGAACAGCCAAAAAGCCGAAGATGAAGATCATAGAAACATTTCCATTGGCAATGCCTGCCATCAATATAACGTTCACCCAGCTGCATTTCCGTGCTTAAAAAAAGGCCAGTAGATCGACCATATTGAGACCACCTGAACCAATGGTATTTATAACCGTAGAACGTTAAATTGTATCGATTATTCCATTCCATAAGAAATTGTATAAACATTCATTTACTTGTACCAAAAAATCAGGAGGTGGATTATTTAAAACGGTTAACAAAATAAATAAACAATTGAGAAATAGCAAAAGTTTTAATAACAGTGATTTTCCCCAAAGGGGTGAGGTCTCTTGAAGACTATTGATTAATCAGCTTTCTTAAACGTGAGAAGTTTGGTAAGAAGTTCAGCCTGAAAAGTCATCCTCGTGGTGAGAGTGAGAAATGCCAGATGAAACAGAAAAATTAAAGTCAGAAAATTAACGTGGAGGAGTATTTTCCAAATCGCCGAGTGAAAAAAGAAAATATTTTCCGTAATTAACCCTTAGACCCGAAGCCGCAGAGAAAGCGTTTAGTATTAAAGCTCTCGGAACCATTTTACTTGGGTTGGTCACAATGAAGTTTCTGTTTCATTTAAACATCACAGTTGTCCCAACGCCACCAGTGCCTGTAATACAAGAATGTGAAGAAGATTGGACTACGCCGGTGTGCTTCCTACAAGTGAGCAGACCATTAGAGTTGGTATGTTCCATTAACAATTCAAGGCCTTCATTTGGTCTTAACTGGATGCTCCCACTAGAACAAGGCGACAAAAATGAGACATCGAACTTGTGGAAGTTGACCACGGGAACACGGTACACAACTGTCGCAACGACAAATGTCCTTGCACACAATTCGTTGCGACTACATCTACTATCATGTGTTGCAGACAATCCACCTGGGGTATTAGTGAGGAACAAATCCTACATTTTGGTTCAGAATACAACCATTGATTGGACGGATTTTGAGAAATTACCGAAGGTTTTCGAACGCTTCTCAAAAATGGAATTGACTTGCACGGACGATCAAGTAAGTTTTCTTGTTTGGAAGAAGGATATTTCAACAACTACAGCAAAGAATATTCTGTATACTGTCGTCTCTGAAAACAAGTTGGTGACTACAATAGATGTGGATTATGAATTTGGCTGGGGGAATCCGTTAATCCTCCCAAGCATCAACTTAAATCACCAAGGCCTCTATGCTTGTATTTACAGCAATGGAATTAATGATGGTGTGACGCTTTATGAGGTCACCGTTATTGGTAGGTATTCTTCATCTTTGAAGAATAGGATAAAATAAGTTACCATTGGTCATTTAAATTTTACTATCTCCATTTAGTCATTTGGAACCATTGAAGGCATTTTTCCGGGAACAAAGTTCATTGACTCCAAAATATGCAGAAAAATGTTTTCTTTTACAAGGTGAAAACGGCATTTCAATAGCGGTGGGAAGGTACTAATTTTCAAAGTATTTTAATTTTCCTTCAGATTTAGGGCATTATGCGAAATTCGTGATGTCATCGCAGCACATAAATTTGGTATTGCATTCAATTTATCTTTCATTATTCCTGCAGGGAATGTTAAGCGACATAGTTCACTGTACCATACCTATCGTGTAGAGTAATTTTATGTCATGTGGGGCATATGGGAATGTTAACTCTATATCGCACACAGCAGGATTTTTCGGGGAATCGGTTCTTAAGCTGCCACGCGAGAATGGTTTTGCGTATATGGAGTTCAAATATTTTCAACTTTTCTTTCCAATTTGATGTCGAAATGACGAGGGTTTTCTCTGTCCAATCAAACTGAATTTTGAAAATGTCTTAAGGAATGATATGTAATTTTTTAAACCACGTGAAATTATTTGACTGGTGACACTTGGGAAGAATTGTGACAAGTTTTGTCTGGTGCTACAGGCCAAAAACACTCTACAATCTGTGTTTCCAATGGAACTATCATAAAATCCCCTCTATGGAAATTGACAACACTTTTTCTCAAGATACCAAAATAAAACTTAACAGTTTAAAGAGAACTGTTTAAATTAACCAAACGTGAGTTAAATTCCTTTATTTGTTATGTGTTTGGGCAGGATGGGGTTCACTTTATCAAAAAATTGCCATATTATCAAAGTGATTCACACAGTTAAGTGTGTACACTGCACGCATGTGCACTGAACAATCACATGTTCACCAGTGATCAGAACTGAAACCTTGTTTACAAGATTACGCAAGTTACTAACCTCCGGTAGATTCCATACGAGGTATGTGGATGACCTGCAGTACAAGAAAGATATGTATTTGTTTCTATGGCAAATATTTAGTCTAGGAAAATCCTTTATCGAGTCCGATCCTGCTGGGTAGTGTACAATGTCATTAGTGCTACCCCACCGTCGTATTTTCATCAAATTGGTAAGATCGTCTGCCCACACATTGAACCATTCTCTCTCTTTCCTTTCCGTTAATATGGTTGGACTCTACAACTTTTACCAATAAATCTTTCCAACAGTGCAACCTGTTCCTTCCTACCTTGTGATAGAGGGCTGTAATAAAGACCAGTACTGCTTATTGGAAGTCGAACATCGTTTTAACCTAACTTGCCACATACGAGGTGTATTCCCTGAGGTTCAATTGAAATGGACAGTCTATGGTTTTGACGAAAATATTATAGCTTTCACTAGCGAAAGAGTTCACACCAAGGAAAGAGATGACTTATTTGATGTAACTATCACTACCACCTTCGAGTTCAAAGAACTGCCACGGGACAAAATGGCCGCGAAATGCTCCGCAATTGGGCAAAATGCCAAAAACTTGAACTTTTACAGAGTGATTGATTTATCCTTTCTAAAAGGTAATTGATCATATTTGAGGAGGCTTATCATATTGGTGTAGTTGTTCAGATCTTCTTGGGGTTTAGTCTAGTGTCTCAGCCACAGGGGGGTAGAGCCCCCATGACCGAACCTTGCAATGCAAAAAACGCCTAAATGGCGGGTTTTTCTCTCTATTCTTAGACTTATACCTCATGTCGTGCCCCGAACCCCCATGACACCACCACCCCCCCCCCCTTACATGACACAATCCTGGCTACGCGCCTGGTTTATTCAATGACATCTTATGCTCTCTTCTTCTTTCACCTCCCATACTTATATTTTCGGTTTTACTTGTAGCAAGGAGCTGCCATTGCTTGTATTGCCCTCATCAGACATTTGTTCGTTTAAAGAAATTTTGAAAAGTTATTGAGTTAATAGGATAAGTAGTTGATACAAATTTAACAGTGCAAGCGTTTTATTTTTTGTCATGATGATTACGCCTTTAACGCGATCATCCGTCTAAAAAACTTTGATATCGATTTTTAAATTGTTTTGTATAACATTGTACGGACAAATGAGCGAAGGGAACAAAACGATATGTCTTAAGAGCAAATGAACATGCTCTTTTACTTTCAAGATAATCTTGTCAACAACAGTGTCAACACAAATTATTCAAACAGTGCCCGAATTGACTTATAACGTAAGTCAACAATATTGGCTGATATTTGACCCAATTATTTAGTTTCCTTGATTAAGGTTTGACTGATATTCTTGAGTCCATCAACACGAAATCGGTCAGACTTTTTTTACAAGTTAGTCGAACATGAGTAACTAACGTGGCTAGTCAATTCAAGCTCCGCGGTGACTAATTTGCGTTTACAGTGAATTGAAGTTAGTTTTGTTGAAGAATGATTTTTAGGTATTTCAAACACAATATAGCCCAAGTGCAAAGTCAATTTTTTGTGTGGAAAAGGAGTTCATACTCCTAAAATTGAAAGGAAGCCCAATAACCGAGAGAATTAAAAAATAATTCCAGTTATAGAATAGCTTAATAGTTTCTTTGTAATTTGGTTCAACGTTCACGTAAAAAAGGGCATGTAGTTTTGTTGAGAATGAGTATTAGTTATCTTTAAAACAACATTACGTGAATATAATTGTCTTATGTGTGGCCAAAAAGTTCATACTACTTATAGACGAATCCGATTAGAGCTTGTTTATAGTGACTGTAGGCCGCCATTAGTGGGGTCCATAAGCCTTTAAAACCGTCTTTATTTATTGTTTACATGAATTTCAAACCCTCATATTTAGTGAACTTGGAGAATTTAAGATACCAATTAGTGTACAACCATCCATGATAGAGGTGAGCATGGTAATCGAAGATTTAAAGGTGATGGACCCCAGTTATGGCCGACTGAAATCAGACCATCATGTGCTGTCCGGATTCGTGTACATTGGAAGGGACCCCAAAAATCAGGAGAAGTACATAAGTGAAAACCAGTTCTGGAATCGCGAAATCATTCCTTTGTAATTTGATTTGGACATGAAAATTGGGAATCATTGGTTTAAGCCGCGGTCACACTAAAACGATTTCGGATCTGATTCCGATCCGATTTTTGTGATTTTTTGTTAAAATCTTCTCTATCTTTGGTCGAAAAGAGCCAAAAATTTGCCAACGTGTGCAAATATATGAGTTGTACCTCAGTTGGCGATATATTTTCATAGACATTAGATGCAAATCATATGATTTTACAGGGTGACAAATTTTTTGTTCTTTCCGACCAGAGATGAAGAAGATTTTGACATCCCCCCTCAACAAAACGGATCCTATCCCGATCCTAATTCGCTGTAGTGTAGCCGCGGCTTAAGATCAGACGATGTAATCTCGGAGTGAAATTCATTTGATGTGTTAATCTCTTTCTTATTTTTTTCGTTTGCTGAAAATAAGTCATGTCTGTAAGATAATACACTGTCAGATGTTTTTGTTAAAAATTAAAAAAAAAAAAAAAGCTGAACACTAATTCTACCGACAAATGAGGGGGGGGGTACATGAACAAACACCCATAGCAGATGGCATTCCAAGTATATCGTATGCGTAGCTTTAAATAAGCTTTGGTAAGAGATCTCATACTTCCTTCTATCCAGGATTACCAAATGAAATCGAGGAACGACCTGGTGAAAGAAAACAATCACACTCTTTGTGGATTACATTGATCCTGTCAATTACAGCTATCGTTATTATTGTTATTGTTTTAAAAGGAACAAAAGGTAACTACAAATATCCAACATTTACATAACTATTGGTGTAGCTTATTTATTTGTCCTTTTGATCATGATAAGAAGAACATGTCAAGGGAAGTATTACTTTCACAAGTCTTTTTACACATCAAAAGCTAGGCATCCACTATTAACGGTTAGCTCTATACGTCTTAATCCGATTGGTGAAAGCACACTGCCAAATTCAGACATTTCTGATTGGCCTGTCCCTGTGTGGATATAAGGTCTGGACATTTTAATGTAAAATGGGTTATTGTTAATTTGTCTGTGGGGGGGGGGGGGGGGGGTTGAACAAGTGTTGGTTTTTATATTGACGAAACTGATAGAGATAAGTTTGCTTAAAAGTATTTAAACAATTGAGAGAAGTTGTGCTTCCCTTAAAAAATTTTGATAAATTTTCGCCAAAATCTTTTCAGATATACTCAACGGAAGAAAGAACAGAGTTGGTGTATTGGGAGGAAATGAGGTAAACAATTGAAGTATTCAAAGCTTATTTAGTCATAGTGTTGAAGGCTTATTTTGTCATAGTATTCAAGGCTAATTTAGTAAAACGATAGGTTAATACTTTCCCCTTTCAACCCTGGATCAGATGGTAGTCAATTTTAAATATTTGGAATGTTTGCTATTTAAAAATAGAACTATCGTATTGCCTGTCATGTTATTAACCAGGCAATTACAGCTTTGTTCATTTGCTTCCTTGGTAGGCTACCTTTGCTTCCTTGGTAGGCTACCATTCTTAAAGTTTTTTTTTTCTCACAATAAACATTTCACATGGATTTCTCTTTCTTTCGCGAACAGTAAATAGGATACTTAAATCCACAAAAGAACTAGACGAAGGATTCCACTTAATGGATCACATATTAATTCAAAATCAATAGCCAACTCATGCCCCAAGCTTTAATTGCAGTGACGTCGCTAGACTTTTCATCGTAGGAGGCAGTGGGGGCACAAGGGTTTTGCGAGAGGCACTACTAGACACTCATGTCGCCGGAGGGACCGATGCTTAAAGAGGGTGTTTGGAAAATTAGTTGTTGACTCAAGTTAGTGAATATCCCACATGGTTGGTGACGAAAAGGTCGGAGTGTCCCTTGAAAACTTCCCGGGTGGGGCGACTTCATACCGAGCTCAGAAAGGGTAGAAAGGAAGAATAAGGAAAAGGGGAAAGAAAGAGACGACGGAGTTTAGAGAGAAAAGGGTAAAAAGAGATAGTAGAAGACCCCTACGTATAAAGACCAAACACAGAAATGATTCAGACAGGTTTGTTTTCGTAACTCTTCATTTTGTAGATCTTATGCAAGAGATCCAGTGCGACGAGGTAAAGGGGAATTTACAAAAAATACCGACGAACCATAACATCTTTTACTAGTATGTTAGTTTCTTTTGCAAACGTTGGTCGTGGACACTTTTCAGTCATCTCGTGGCAGTCCTGCCGCTACATGCTCCTCGAATGTAATCCTTTCTGAGTTATTCGCATAACAAAGGTGAAAATGACTGGAAAATACGGTCTGAACTACAGGGTACATGATGACACCACTGATCTGTACAAGCATATACGGGTAGCGCTTGTGGCAATTTTTTCGTTGAAGTTACCAGTCCGTCATCGTGCCTATAACAAAATATGAGTCTTCAGTAGATACGACAATTCAACTTCCTTGGTTCCAGGCCCAGAATTCATTTTAGGCAATGAAAAATGATCGCGCAAAGTAAAACCTACATGTCTTTTGTAATATATCTTCAATCATAGCGTCACCCGGCATGCAGGCCATATGGCAATCAGAGGGCGGGACATATTGTGGGTGACCCGCAGGTTAGCTGACCCAAATGGACCCCACTGATGTGTGCACCCAAAATATTGGTGAAGCAAAGGTGGCCGGGTACCTACTTATCTATATTGCAGGGGCCAATGTCTCGAATAATGTTGGGTCCCATAAAGATTTTTCCACAGAACGATGCACTCGACGCGAGCGGCACGTATGGGAGAATTAGGCAAGTTGGCTATTCAAACTACACGAGCCAATTCGATTTATCCAAGACTATGTGCCCAAACACAATACTGTCATTTGGGCCCAAGTATAACTGTAGATCGTAGCCCGTACCCATGCATGACTGGAATCCCATAATAAATGTAGTTGCAGGGCTGGAATGCCCATTCTGTGATCATGAAAATAGTCAACTAACTTTATTGTGCTGGTTTGCTATGCTGTCCATTCATTTGTTCCAGTCTTTCTTTCCTATGCAACCATCAGATGTATGACTTCACTATATACATTTTTATTTTCAGTTGTGGCTAAAGGGGAAACTTTGAAGAAAATACCTAAAGGGGTCCATATATGCTTTGGATGCTAACATATAAAATATTGAAACTACTGCAATATACTGTAATCTGTTGTTTTTGTTGCGCAAAGTTGAAAGTATTTTCCACGATCTTGAACAAATAACTGTAACCCCTCATATCATCTTGCGTGAGCTTGCGTCACCTAATCCTTTTCTAAAGACAAGAATGTTTTACTTTCGAAATAGAGAGAACTGTTGACTGAACGTAAAGCAGTTAAAGTATCTGAGATATGACAAGAGTAGTATATATATTTTGGCAAAGGAGGCGCTATCAATGAAGTTCCTCGACTGTTGCTATACTCTCCATATTTTGAAGAACTCTTTCTCCCCACCCTCATCCTCTTCATTTCCTTCGAGTTTCCCCGGCCGTAGCCTGCGTGTGTGCATGGGGGGGGGGGGGGCAATAGTGGGCAGGAGTAAAATTTCCCCCAAAAGACAATTATAGTTCCTCTGCTTTAGCGAAATACATACATGCTAAAAATCACTATCTTGGTTTCGATTTTAAGGCTCTAAGGACCTGTGAAATCGCATGTAACAATTCATGTTATCTTCAAATGTACCCGTCTACTGCGCGTTTTTACGTGAACGACAATACTGTACTAATAAATCCTCTTCCTCCCACATGATAACAGCCTGAATACACCTATGTATACGTAGGCTAATGATCTTCAGTATTGCACTTAACACCGTGCCACAACACATCTTTATTAAATGGCCAGTTATAACCCTTTTTCTCCTTCTGAAATCAATTGACTCGAAAGGAAACTTTTAATGGAATATACCCTTTCTTCCTGAAATCTGAGCTTTTAAAGCATGGAATCTTTAGGTGTTAAATGGCAAGGCGCAACCAAAATCTCAAGAATGTGTCATGTCCCATTTATGCGAGGGAGTTAACCAAACTTTCGATCAAACATTCTTTGCAGTGCCGGTTTCACCCACAAAATTGACGTATTTATACCCAAAATGGTAAAAATTAGATCCCGCACAGTGACATCCCAAATATGTGTTCATACACCAGTGAATATTGTTAATGTAACACCAATGTGTGACCATTTACACAAGTATCATACATTTGTGACACTGGGTAAATGTACGCCACATATGGATAATATTACTAAATGTTTGTGTTACTTTGTGAAAAGGTAAACTTGGCGTGGGTTGCTGAAGTATAAATACCCACTTGAGGTTTCGCCGTGAAGGATTTACATTCGTAATTTTTAGGGTATATAACCCCTTTTTAGAGTATAAGTTACGGCTACACTCCAACTAACTGTTGCTTTTCTCACCTTTAACCCCTACCCCAATATACAAGATAGTACTCTTGCGTAGTGAAAGCCGGAAGAAAGGGTTCACGCAGAGTGTCAGTTATCTATGGTAACGCCACTAGGTTCCCCGTTTAAAGGGAGGACTGCCCCATCAGGATTTCGCCCAGACAAAGTCCTTGAACCCTTGGTGTATTCATAGGTTATTTTTGTCGTTTCCTCATTCTCTTACTTCGAATTTTCAAGACGGTTTCTTATTTCACTGGTTCCAGCCACAAAAGTTTACTCTGAACCACCCCCTCTCGGAACCGCCCGACATGATTATGAGTTGTGGGTGTAATTATCTATTGTCAATTTTTCTTGCTACGTGCCCCTCTGATTTACAGAGGTGAATACTAAATCACAGCCCCTGTTCAGTAAGCATAGGTTTTCCTGCGTAACACTTCTCACTTGAACTAAGCCGATGTGTGTGACAAAAGTGGACAAAATGTGTGTGACATAAGAAGTGTCCTGTCAAATTGTGACAAATATGGGCGATTGTCGTGGCAAAGGTCGTGACCTCCGTTGTGACAAAAGTGGGCGATGATTGTGACAAAAGTGGTATTTGTGACAAAAGTCGGCAAAAATTTTGGAAAAATTGGTTGGTGAGACAAAAGTGGTATTGGTGACGAAAACTAGTTGCTAAAACTGGTCTAAAATTGGTAAGGTAATTTTCAATTTAAGGTTGTATTGGCAACAAAACTGCCGTAAGATACCGTAAGATATTTTGAAAAATTTGAAGGGAAACGGAAGCTGATATACAGAGAAATCAGGTAATGGTTAGGTGAGTGTGATTCTCTTTCGAAAATGTACAGTTCTGCCTTTCATGGTACCTGAGTTGAGCGCCACCTCCAGTCTGCGCAGGACGGACTGAAACTTTCGAATAAGGCAACCCTTTGGACAGCCGCAAACGGCATTTCCCAGGTGTTTCGAGCATCTTTTCTTATTTGGGGAAATGCAAATCACTGAGTTTTTTGTTCAAAGAAGAATCTAATTATACCAACTCTGGTGCTCACACGCTGAGTGTAGAAGACAGTGTGTTTCTGGTGGAAATACCAAGGCTCATTTAGGGGTACACGCAGGGGGCACAAGGTTTTCCATGGGCAGGCTACCCTCCCCTGCCCCTTGGCGACGCCACTGTTTAATAGTCTAGATAAAATATATTGGGCAAGTCCAACTCTTCGTGAACAAATTTTTGAGTTCAAGTCAGATAAAAGTTTATTTGATTCACAGTTATACGATAAATGGTCATCGCTTTTGTACGACAGCACTGTACTTCCCTTGTATCTCGAATCTGTGACTCGATATAATTGTTTGTAAGGTGTGACTATTTTTGAAACGTACTAAAAGCTAGAGTTGGCCTATGTTTTTTAGTTGATTTCTTAACTTCCAATAAAATGGCTTGATTTCTTTATCTTAACAATGCATCTAAATACTATTAAAGCCAAAATTCCACATTAAGCTTCCTGACGGGAGGATCCTTTTACCACTCTAAAATGCATTCATTTAAGGATACGAACTTCATCGATGGTGTTGTATTTATATTAAGGAAAATCTCGAGGACCGTCACTCATTAGTGGGTGTTGCTTATTCTTTTCATTGCCGGAAATTCATATTTCAAAAGCATATATCTATGTCCAACAAATACCACGACAGGACGTGGCCGGCAACATTTTTGGAAAAAATCTAACAAAGATGCCTTTTTTGGATCACTGTAGAGATCTCTTTTACTCTAATGTAAACGTTGCTTTTTAGAACGTTTTGTATGTGTGCCGACTATTTTAAAGATTACATTTGCTTTCTTTAGAACGTTCAACTAAATTTGTCTGGAAATTCTGAAGATCCACGTGAGTTGCGTATGAATTCCTTTTAACATATTTTTTCCATAGTTCTTTCGGTTATGATATGAAACATGTGCAGTAATTTTGTAGTTCAACGGATATCAGCTGTTAGAGGAGGAAGAAATTTCTTTAGGCTGTCTTATCTTACCCTACACACTAACTACATAATAATCCCAATCTTCTTACTTCTTACTTCCATCTTTAGCAGAAGTATAAATATAAGCAATGCGAAATCTGTACAGGATTTTCAACAAGAAAGCCTTAGTTACGTAAACCTGAAAATAATTCAGAGTAGCGTAACTTCAGTGTTTTTGTGGCTCTATAATGCATTGATGGATTGACTTATTGTACATATGCATAATTTGATATTGAAAATGAGTGGTGACTTTTAAATTAAACCTACAGCTTTACTGCGCAGAAAGCCCTGTCATATGCGTTTCGATTAATTCTTGTCGTTAAATGGTAGGTTGGATCACATTTTATACAGGATAAGTCACATCAAGAAGAAAGTTTGCCTCGTGTAATCTGTATCATTTACGGCAATATGGTGTGTGTAGAATGGTTTATTGATCTTTTTTTATTATTCAATATCACAAATTATTCAGTTCTGTTTTCTTAAAATCTGTTTCAAATTTACTTTTAACCTGATACTATTTATTACTATTACCAGTGGCGGAGGATGGGGGGGGGGGGGGGGTTGTCCCTTGAGGTATCAAATAGACTTTTGACGTGACTCAGTTTTGCAAATTACAAGTTTAAAATGACATGATCAATTAATGTTATGTGAGATCCATATAACAAAATGCTCACACGGCCGGCATATTCTGTCTGTAATTTCAACAGTCTGATTAGAAGGGTACGGAAGCGTAGAAGGGTCATGTTCAGTGAGGTTCACCGAAATTTATATTCATGCTTAGTCCACATTCTGCGTGGTGCTTCGCATAAGCAACGGAGTAGGGGAAACGAGCAAGTGAGCCACAACTGGAAAAAAGCTGTGTCCGGCTCGACTTGAACCAATGGGTTGGAATGTGGGCCGTAAACTCTAACTTACTGACTGACTGACTGACTGACTGACTGACTGACCGACTGACGAACGAACGAACTAACTAACTAACTAAACTAACTAACTAAATAACTAATTAAATAACTAACTAACTAACTAACTAACTAACTAACTAAATGAATAACTAACTAAGTAAATAACTAAATAACTAACTTACTCAAAAATGGAACCTACCATCGTTGTTCCTGATCTTCCGCGTAAGCAATGAAAAGGGAAAATAATCCACAGCTGGAAAAAAGACCATGGGTCCCGATAGATTTCATCACATGGTTATAAACAATGTGGGAGCAAGATTTTGGTCAGAGGGGGAAAGAATAGCCTGCATAAGCACGAGACAATGGCGTGCTGGAGGCATGAGCGCGAGTAGGCTGTTAAAAACCTAGAAAGGGCGCCAGCAGGCAATATCGGTCAGCCACTGGTTATACGTTTAGACGTAAAACCCTTTGTTACTTACTGGGTATAATTCATCTGTTAGACGTCTAAACTGCATTAGCCACAACGCTTGCCATAACATTTTTATGATGACGTAGAAAGTGGGTAGATTAACGGTTGAGAGCATACAACACAAGATCAAACAATTCTTGTATGAAAGGTGTTTTTGACTGTGTAAAAATTTGAACTGAAGGTAATAGTGTCTTTTCCCCAAGGGAAACTTATCATAAATATAAAAAGCATTCCAGAGGAACATTCTGATAAACAAGCAAAGATTTGGTTAAAACACTATCAACTTATTTCGGTCTATTACAGATCTTCAAGGAAAGATAAGCTCATTCTTAAATCAACTGAAAGAAAAGTATAAAGATCTCTATGACGGCGTTCGACCTGTTCCATATAGGAAAGACGAAATGATGAGTGTGAAAAATGTATTTGTTGACAGCATTATTGAGTCTTTTCATTTCAAAGAAAAAGGTCAGCCAGGAAGAAAGGAATGGGGAAGGTTGGGATCATATTTGGAATTATTCGTCGACCAAGAAAAAAACTGGACGAGACGCATCTTGCAGGGCGAGCCTGGATACGGAAAGTCCATTTTATGTCTCCAAGTAGCATATGATTGGTGTAACTCCAATCCTCAGCTTAAAGGTGTAGATCTGCTAATTCTTCTGAAGTTAAAACAAATAGGTGGTGTGAGATCAATATATACAGCTATAAAAAGTTATATTTTACCAATGGATACAACGCTAAATGAAAATGACATCAAAATAATTTTAAAAACATTTAAGTCAGTTTTAGTTATTTTAGATGGATTTGACGAGTATTTGGACCATGATACCGGCGAAGAAAGTGATTTTTTCAGCATCATCTCTAGGCAAATGTTTCAAGAATGTACAGTTGTTATAACGACAAGATCCTCTTCTATTCCTACAAATTATCCCCCAAGTACAAAAATATTTAGATTAAGGGGCTTTGACAAAACATCTCGCTTACAGTATATCCAAAAGTTAAAGATATACGATAATGTTGATGAAAACAAAATCGAGCAAGAAATCATGAAAAATCCAGTTTTAAGTGATTTGTCTGAAATGCCCATGCTGTTTGCCATCTTTGTCAACCTGGAGCAAGAAAGCAACGGCATCTCAAAGGTAACATCCGTCACCGATGTTTTCGAATGCATCATATCCGCTTTTCATGAATACACGAAAAACTTAACGATACAGAAAAACCTTGCAAAGTATGCATCATTTCAGAAAGATCATGGAGCCCTAGATAAAATATGTTTTAAAGCTGTAGCTCAAGAAAAGCAACGGATTGTTTGGGAAAAGAATGAATTAATACAGGCGATTGGGTCGGAATTCTACAAGCAGTACATAAAAACGGGGATTCTTGTAGAAGAAGAGGTGACCGTGGATAACCATGAGCACTGCACAAGTCCAGATCTTAAGTCAAAGGTTGAAGTTAGTTTTGTACATAAGCTCTTTTGCGAATGGTATGCGGCTCATTACTTACGTGATTATCTTAAACGACATCCAGAAGAAATTTTAGAAGGTTTTCTTAAGAATTTATATCCTTCGTCCCTTCAACATGTTTATCGGTTTGCTTGCGGATTAGACATTGGTTGTGCAAAACGACTCATTGAATACCTACCAAACAGGGAAGGTGGAGTCTCGTGTGCAATTCTCTGCATTCAAGAACAACTTAACGCAATCAAAAATTTTTCCAAGACAATCGAATACATATTTTCAAAAGGAATAATAATCAGCGGTCATGACAGCATATTTCTTCAAAGGGCATCCATTAAACTCCTTAAACATGCACGAAATAAAGGGGTAAGTGGCTATTTAAACGTTTACCGACGCCATTTGATTTGTTAGTGTAATATCACAGTCATAATCAAGTACGCATTTTTTTTACCACGTTACACTTTCTCCAAGATTACACCATTTTATATTTAACATCAACACAACTTTCGAAACTACCATAAAATATTTCTCCCCCCATATCTATAGATGAGTATTAATTCTCTTTCCTTATACAACTGTTTGGATACCGTCGACATTTCATCTATGAAGACACTTTCTGGAATGGACTTGTCTCCCGACATACCAGTCGAAAGGCTCAAGCTCAATGTGACAAACAGAGACCTGTCGAAAAAGGAAGCAATGAACATATTAGAGCTTTTGACGAAATTTGAAAGTCTTAACTATGTGATGTAAGTTTATCAATTTGAAATATAATTTGAAATTCATGAATGATTTCTAATCTTATCGATCATAGCGTCACAGAAAATGAATATTTCCCTATTATGACCATCATTTTGTATCTCTTCCAACTTCTGGTGTCTGTACACAAATCATTGCTGGTGTTGGATGGCACAAGACTCAGCTTATGACACCTATAACATGTTTTAAGCTGATACTCGAAAGTTTCCAATTTGCAATTGTGGAACACAAGTGATGTACAGTAGACAACCATTAAAGGTCGATTCCATATCATTTTTTTCTTGAGCATAATCGTGATCAGAAAAGCAGGTAATGGTTACCTCTTTTACCATTAATTGGGTGATACTTCACATGCATTTTGCAGGGAGCTGTAAAGGAAGGAAAACCATCGACCTCATCTGTCAGACAAAATGTACTTGTAAATAATTAAATCCTCTTCAGGTACCGAAATTTGATTGACAGTTCACTCTGTTTTTATTGTTGACGTTTGCAGTGGCGTAGCTAGGATTTTTTCCAGGGGGGCAAAGGTATGAAATTTCCCCCAAACTTTTCCCGGTCAATGTGTATGTATTTCATATAAAATATGCAAACTTACAAGTATAACAACATTACCATGTCATTTTGTAATATTACCTGCATTTTAATCTTAAAGTAAAACAAAGAGCAATCGGAAATAACAAAGTATATTATTTTGGTAAACAATATCTGGTTTATTTGTGTGTACTAACGCAGGATTTCTCTGAAGGAGAGGGGCATGCAGTATGGTCTAAGGGGAGGGGTGTCCGGAAATTTTTTGACGTTTTCAAGGAGCCTAGATGCAAAATGGTGCAAGATTTTCGACTTTGACAGGAACAGTGTTAAAGGTTGAATCATGGTGGTTCATGAGGATAAAACTGAAACTTTTGTGTCTTGACATGCATTTCCTTATGCCATTTATGCTACCCTACGAAGCAAAACTTGTCATTAAATTTGCACACTTTTAGGAGTCCAAATAAAAGAGCATTGATCGATATTTGTGGTTTGCCTTGGCCACAAAATGTCATTTTGTCATAAAGATTATCTAAGCGGAGCGCCACCATTGGTTGGCGCGGAGCGTAGAGAAAATTTGGAAAAATCAGACCACTTAGATGGCCGGAAATAGCATTTTCCAGGCTAATACGAAGAATCTAGCCAGTCGCTTTCTTCTTTTGTCGTTTGCAATAAAATGCTCACTTCAAAATATGTTCGCAAACTGCAAAGTGATCAGAGAGTTAAGAGCTAATTTTACCCCCAAAATGTAATTTTGCCCAAAAGACCGAGCGAAGCGCCACCATTGGTTGGCGCGGAGCGTAAAGAAAATTTGGAAAAATCAGACCACTTAGATGGCCGGAAATAGCATTTTCCAGGCTAATACGAAGAATCTAGCCAGTCGCTTTCTTCTTTTGTCGTTTGCAATAAAATGCTCACTTCAAAATATGTTCGCAAACTGCAAAGTGATCAGAGAGTTAAGAGCTAATTTTACCCCCAAAATGTAATTTTGCCCAAAAGACCGAGCGAAGCGCCACCATTGGTTGGCGCGGAGCGTAAAGAAAATTTCGAAAAATCAGACCCCTCAGATGGTCAAAATAGCGTATTTATGCTTGTAAAGAGAATCTAAACATGTAGTCTTTTTTATCGATGCCACCAGTGGGAAACAGAGTCTACCTTTTAAAGTAAAATTGGAATTTGACAGAATTTGGCATCACTGAAAGACCTTGCAGGGACAATCCTTCCCCTTTGAAAATTTTTGAAAAATTGGGCGTCCTTATAAGCAATCTGGTGCCACATATGCTATCTTTTGAAGTAAAATCTGTGTTAATCAAGTTAGACTACGTATTTTTAAGAACAAAGAAAAAATGGCATCTGTGAGGGGGCATGGCCCAATGGTCTCCCCTTCGCACGCCACTAAGGAGGCCTAATAGTGGCTCGAACACACAGGATATCCTGTTAGAAAAGCAGTCTGTTAAGTGTAGAAGGCTACAAGGTACTCATTGTCCATTTATTGTTACACTCAAAGTGAGCAGAAAGCTATTTTCCCGAACTAGCTTGGCTAAGTAACAAAATCTAAGTGTGCCAACGGATCCTGTTAATTCTAATTTCTAGATTAACTTTAAGTTTATCGTTGGCCATGGATTGTTTCAGCCCCATCCATCGTTATTTACACAGAGTAAAATCGTACAGCTACTGCTAGCTTGTAGAAGAACATAACAACCTCGGGGGTCTACGGTAGTGACTTGTCAGTTTTCACATCCTTTTACTGGATTCCCTAAGTATCACCTGAATAACAGCTTCCTGTGCACTGAAATGCACTGATCATAACCCCCGTGCGAATACAAGCACAAGAGAACATTATATCTGCTACGCGGCGAGGACATTTCTGTGGAACGCGAATTGGGCCGGTTCATGCGACACTGACGAAATCTGAGTTAAGTTGTTGCATGAAAATACGAATTATGTATGAAAAATGTCTCACAATTTCTTATTCTAACAAAAATTTTGAGCAATTTTTGTAATAATAAGAAGATTCATCAAATTTCCCCATTTCCATCAAACTTCCCCAAAATTTTTTCCAGGGGGTGGACTTGCCCCCCTGCCCCCCAGTAGCTACGCCACTGGACGTTTGTTTGCTTTGCTACTAAATGATGACCTCCTTCTTTTCAAGTGCAGTAATCCTGTAACCAAGACCATTGTCAAGATGCTGCCTAAAAAGATAACTGCTCAGCCTACACACGTGAAATGTGCCACATTCAACCGCTAATATCTCGAGAACCAAACATGGGAAATTAATAAAAATTTTACCAGAATGTTTAGAATATGTTCTTTTTTACATATCAAAAATAAATTTGAGCTTTGGACTTTTAAAAGTGAACACAGCCATTGCTCCTACATAATTTAAAGGTGTTTACATCTAGCAGTCTAGATTAAAAACATATATATCCAGAAATTTTACTTTTACCTTATAACGATACATTCCTAAATTGAGAAAGTATTCAGTCATAAAAGTGTGACATTAAAATGTAAATGTTTTACATTAACTGATTGTAAAGCTGTTATGTTTATTTTGTAAAAAGGTTTGGTTTCTGTTTGCCTCCTTGGTCCATTGAAGATCGTTGTCTTTTGATGAAACTTCAATTAAGTAGAATTAAAGGTAAGGCCATTCCTTATCTTCCTTGTCAGCCATTATTTATCGATCTTAAAGGGGCTCATTGAGTTGATATTCATAACTTAATGAGAGTTTTAAAGGGTACTATAGCATATTGCAATGCTTTCAATTAGCAAAATTAGTCAAGTTTCATGTACAAAAGTTACAGAAAAGTTAAAATTTTGAATTTTGTGGTGTCCTGACTTGTAACTGTTTTGTGCATAATTTGAAAAAGTGTCTGGTCACGAAATTTTGAAAACTGAATTGAACTGTTAAATGCTCTCTCATTAAACAGTTATTCGTATGTAGAATATGGGGATTGTCTAAGTTTGACCATTTGTCATTGGTCTGTAAAGAAAACTTTACAGGTTTGGAAAAAATAGTTGAATTTCATGAACCAACTCAATGAGCCGCTTTAAGACTTTGCATCCGTGGTAGAAAAAGCATGATATGAATCACGAACTTGAACCATGAAAGTTGAAAGAAACTACTTAACAGTATTGACCAATCAAAACGCAAAGAATCTTTAAGCATTAATACAGCAGTGGCATAGCTACTGGTGGGGCAGGGGCGATTGCCCCGGGCTGGCTCTGAAAAAATCGAAAATTTGCCATTTGAGACGACACCAGCCAACTACAGTGTAGTTATGCAAAACTTCTTTCATGAAATTCCGAATTGTCTCCCACAAAAAATCCATTTTTGTAATCAAAGAACAATTTTTTCGCGCTCACCCCGCACCGCAATTTGCAATTCTTAATGTAGTAGTGTTCGTTCATAAATCAGTATGGTGACTTTTCCGCGCTCTGGAAATGATAAAAATCGTAAATTTGTCATATGTGATTACATATCACCAAATGATATCAGAAACTGCAGTACTAATTTCATAAATTCTCTGCAATCTAAGCTCTTACCTTTCAAAATGTCGTCGGACAGTCGTATTTCGTAGGCTTTGTGTAGCAACAACGATCTTTGCAGCCTCAGATTTGTCCGGAAGGGAAATGCAGATTGTTCATAAACTCCCAAACTTTTAAATACCCTAACTGAAAGCCCAGAATTCAAATTTTGTGTAATAACAGCTCCATATTTTCAAATATTTGTTTGAAAAAAAAAAAAACTCAGCGCGCTTAGTTTAAAAATATCGAAAACTTTGGGGCGATGCGCACTGTTTAAGTTTCTGAACTGTCTAACGACTGTCCTTATTCCTAACCTAAACATTAACACAATCGACACAAAACAATGGCAACGGCCCATCGATAAACACCTTATTTAACAGTGCCCATTTACCTGAAAATTTGGAGGCCCTCCCGCGCCCCCCGAAAAAATGTCTTATATCTTCCTCACCACCTCACCGAGCCAGAATGGCGTAATGAAAATGAAATTTTAACCCTACATAAAACTACTTTCTAACCTATGTTTATGACATTGGAGGGAACCATAAATTCGTTGTCAGTTCAAACCTCTCGATTTGATTTACTAATTAATTAGAATATGTGCTACACATCTATATTAAATTAAAATCTATGCTCCCTCTTTCAACAGTAAATTGGCGTCTTCATTTTGATTCACCATTCTATACTCTCAACTTTAAGACTGGACATTGGGAGGTTGGTATAGAAATTTCACTCTTACAAAATGCTACAGGATTTTTTGACATAGTACTGTCTCATAAGTGTTCTATAGGTTTTGAAAAACAAAATTATCCGGCAAAACATAAAAAAAAGTAATTTCAACGAACTCCTCACTTGACTTAAGTTACCTTTAATGTGAACGGTATTTGACTTTACATGCCTTTACACCTTATTAGTATGAAAACTAATCGCAATGGGAGTATGAAGAATATCCTATGTTTTGTAGTAATATGGAGAGTTAAAAGCCTGAACCATAAGTAAAGGAGATGTCACCACTTGGATTATAACAACTTCGCTCTAATCTAATAATTTGTGAAGTGATTCAAAAATGTGCACTAAATATAACAGGTTGCAGGTGTGTAGATATTTTCTCTAGTTGGTCAAGAATGGCTCATAAGCCTACTGTCAGTTGTGTTCCCAATAACTGTGATATCACATACTGTGGTCGGGCCAATACTGCCTCAAACAATTTAAATTCAGTGCAGGCTGTAGGGGTTTTTTGATGCTTCTCATTTATTTTATTATCCCTTAATCCCTTATTTTGTCTTACTAAAAAGTTCTTCTTCTTCTTCTTCTTCTCCTTCTCCTTCTCCTTCTTCTTTTGTTTTTTTTTTAGGGATAACATACTGCACTTTTCCAAATAGACGTTGAAAGCTTGCTTTTGTTTAAAAAAAAAAAGGAAGACCCGAATGGACTTTTTTTGTACAAAAAATCAAGATACAAACAAGTGCACTCAACGACCAACATTTTTCTACAGTAGTTAATACTTCAAAAAGGTTTCAAAAAGGTTTCAACGGCATTAGGGAATTGAGCTGATAAAAATTTAAAAATTGTCCAGGCTTTTGCCAAATATGTGATAAAGTCGTCGAAATAATAAGAAAAAACTTCAGTTTTTCAAAATTTGTAGCTCCATAATTTCACCATCGACACTCATTGTGTAAAAGAAATTGCCTTTTCAATAAGCATAGAAATACCCAGCAAAATGGTGGAGGAAAAAGGTTTAAGATGATAAGTTATGGAGGAGAATGTCGACAGTCTAGGATAAGATGAGAGAGTTCTCACTCAATTGAAGAAGTGACAAATTGACCTTTTCAAAACTTCTTGTGTCATCCTTTTGAATTATGGAAAAGGGCGTTTCTTTTATACATAATGTTCCCGTTAGTGTCAACTTTTGAATATTTCTTCGGTTATGTTTTATTTGTTTTTCGTTTCCGTTAACATTAAAATATATCCTAAGTACGACCTTCCACAACCATACAGCGTCAACATGCTGGTAATAGAATTAACCTCAGTTGAGTTAATTGAGCAACCATAATGATTCACTTGAGTCAGTTACATTCATTCTCACAGTGTAATCATTGCAATTTATGTTTCCTCTTTCAGAGAGATCTAGGAGAAAGTGAGGTATGTTTAAGAAAAAGGTTGCCATATTTAATTTTTCTGTCAGTTGAAATATCATGTGACTTCTCCGCATGCATTCTTGCATGAGGATATGGGATAATTTGAATAAATTCGTTCATTCTGTATGTTAAACGTCATGACAAAAGCACAGCAGGCTACAGGCTACTTGGCTACTTAAGTGCACTATTTGTTTTATAAGGATCCTAATTCGTACAACTTTCGAATCGAAAGAAAGTAGCCCATGGAAATGTCCCTTTGACAACGGTACTGTTCTTTGTGGAACCTGTTCGGTTTCAGGTTTACCAGCATCTTTGCATATATTTAAAAACGGCTGTATAATAGTAACAGCAGCAAGTATCTAACCCATTAACATATACATTGTTAATCTTAACTTACGCTCTTAGCTTTTCCTTACTTCTGACGAATGGCTATGTAGGAGCACAACATTTTAAGAATGAATATCAAGGAATTCGTTTTGCTTTAACAACACTGTTATCTTATGACCAGACAACAGAATCACCTAATTTTAAATTGGAAACTCATTTAATGAAACTGAAGATTTCCGGGTGGAAAGTCTGCATGAAACCTTTGTCATGGGATAAAATAATTTGTTAATTGTGATTCAATTCAAACTTTTTGCAGGTTTTTGTCGCGCTTCCATCGCGGTGCGATCCTTACATTTTATGACTACTATCAGAAAAATAAATTTACACTGACGATGTCTTACTACAGATGATTAAATATAACCAGAAAGATAGCAGACTGAACTGAAATGAATATAGCGTCCAAGCATTATCCCATATGACCTTTATAAGAATACGTCAAGATCTTCAGAGGTCGCTAAAACTCCCTCAACAGAAATCCTGAATGGAAGTTTTGGCATGGATATAATATGTTCTTCAAATTGTAAGGTCATTTGCGCCCGATATAGCAGATAGATGGCAGATATAGATAGCATCATTTCGCTTCATCCAAACCTTACAAATACCTGAACGTGTAGAAATGGGTAGAAATATGTGCCTCTTCACCCCTCCTTATACCCCACAAAAAGTCCTTGTCTTAAAAGAGTGCAACCGATAGGAAACCAATTATATACTGCATTGTGCGTTGCCGTTTTCGTTTTTATGGTGTTATTCAGACTAGTAGTTGTCGTTTTTTGTCTCCAAGAGCGCAGAACTAAGTTGGGTCAAAATTCTCCGCAAGTCATTACTGAAATCTAAGTCAAATTAGGCTACTGCTCCCATGTTTAACGCATAAAAAGAGAGACCTTAAACTCTCAGTCACGACCTACAGGATGATACGGAAGAAACCTCTTGTAGGCTCTGTCCACTGCAGGGGACTTTCCCCAGTCAACTTCAGACATCAAGCAACCATATGCATCCATCTGCGAAAAGAGCAAGAGAGGGGCGAGTTAGGGAATGTCGAAGCAGAGTTTACGCTGGACATACTGAAGGGAAAGCCATCAGGGATACAGAAGTTTCTGGAACCACCACAAAGATATCCAAACTTTTTAAAAACCTCAGCCCACCGAAGATCAGCTGCTTCACGGTTGGTGACATGGAACTTCATAAATATACTGGGAATTGTCATCAACTTTTAAATCATTTGTATAGCATTGACGTCGTGTCTTCTTATCTCCGACTATCTACGCCTGTTGGACGGACTTTTGACTTGCCGCTGAGTCGTCTATCGCTCTAGCCGTTTTGAAACTTGTTCACTACAGTTACGTTGCATACATGGCGTTGTAAGTAGGTTTCCAAGTAGACTCTGCAGAGCCTGCTCGAATCATCTTTACAAAATCAAATTTCACTCCCTCTTTAATAAGACCCGTAACCATCGCTCTTCTCGTTTACTCCCTCTTTCTGCGTTCATTTTATCCGGCGGACGTGGATACAAAGCGGCCACAAATAGAGGGCGTAAGGTCTTGAAGAGTTATAAATAATGGCTAATCGGCTTGGATAAAACATTTTAAGCATTGGTGGGAGAATGATATCTCCAGGAGAGACTTTGCAAAGTCTAGTTTCCAAGGGGTCCCTGGCTGTATGAGCAACTTCAGCACTGCGTGGGTTTTGAACAAGTTCAAACTTTATTTAGCGAAAAAAGAGTCTTCGTCGACCATCATGGAGATCTCTTCACGTTCATGAAAGTTTTAACTGCCGGCGTCTTCACGTGGTTCTAGGAGTTCTCGTTGCGTTTGAAAGCTTTTCCATTGTCTTGGCGGGAAACCCACTAACGTAGCTTCTGCTCGAAGGGGGTTTATTACGACACTCGGAAGCAGGCATGTTGGTTATGAAGCCCAAACACACGTGGCAACAGCAATCAGCGCAAAGAACTTTTATGCATGATACTGTCTCGTTAAACATATATAACACAGGAAGTTGCCTCTAGTATCGAGGGAAACCCCGGGCCCATGTAAAAGGTCTGTACAAAACAATCCACGGAGTCACATAAAACGTTTAAATGTCACAAAGCCGAAAGTACTCCCTCCTTTGAGGGCAAAACAAACACCCACAAATGCAGACAGCTGATTTGTCAACTAGTCGAATACGCCCATAGTCTGTTACAGGTACATGACGAATTCGTATACGTGTGGCCCTGTGTTCCATTGTTATGCTGAAAGGATGACGTCAGCATGTTGACAATGCACAAGGCGTATAAACAGCCAATTTCTCATACATTCATTCAGTTGTAGCCTGTACCTGTTCTAACTTTTTGAAGAAAGTTTTCCATGACTAAGAAGAGCGTAAAAATCATGATATATCAGTAATTGACCTCCTTTCAAAATAACAAAGGATTGTAAAATAGGTCAACTGATACGTAATCCCCGTTTTTCCATGACATTTTACTGCGGAAAAACGACGATCACCAAAACCTACTTCCATAATCCTTTTTAATTGCAGGCTATATTTAAGTTTCTTCTGCAATACCGTAATCGACATCTTTCTGTTGACGTGTAAATTTCTTTGCAGGCAGAAAAGGTACCAATTCCCCTGACGGATGCAGCAATCCAAAAAATTGTGAGAATTGCAAATTATGCGATTATTTTTTCATCAGTCAATTTGTATTTGGATATATTTTATCCTTTGAGAAAGCATCATTTTTGAAGAAAATCATTGTCGCTTCACTAGAGAAGATGCGTATGGCGGGTACTGCTATTTCGGAAGCCCACCAATACCAATCGTTTTTTTATGATACGTCATAAGATTAGTTCCCATGCCTCTTACAAAAATCTTGCAGAAAAGTGTGTTTCTTTCAATCCGTCAATCGTGTTCAAAATTGAACCCATGGAGAGTAGAACACCCTCAAATTCAAAACTCTGTTTAGTGGCTTAATGTAGGATCATTATTCATTTTAAAGCAGGCTATTTTACTGAGACTGTAACTTACTAATATAGCTAGTACAATTGATTCACTCATTTTGAAATAATCCATTGCCCAATTATTTGTGACGTCATTCATGGACAACTCGTCGTACCTCTTTTTACTTCCTCCTCTGCAGATCGCGGAACATGCTAGAGCTATGACGAAGGAAACGGAAGAAAAGTGCAGAAATGACGTAAGATATTTTGGCAAATGAAAGGAATTACCTTTATCTTTATTTGATATTTCCCCTTCATTGTGTTTGCAAACTATTGCCCACATCATAGAAAAATTCTTGCATGGTCGGTGTTCCAGGATACTTCTATGGTATATCTTGTGGAACTTTGATTGTATCACTGTTAGAAGTCACGAATGGTCCTCTAAATTTTCTTATAAGTATACTCTCGTTAAATCGGTATGAAATGCTTTGATTTCAATCTTCCATTTTGCTTTGTTGCAGGTGGAGAATGGTCGAGAGGTCTTGAGGTAAGACAGTCCATTTCAATATTTTGATTCAAAGTTTTACTGCATTAGCATTTACCACTAAGGTAATCAGAATCAGATGTAAACAGGCGCATCGGGACGGAGACACTATTGGGAGGCTAATCCCCTTAGCAACGCTATCGCCGGGTTGACGTGGAGTTTACGAATAAAAATATTTGACTTCTTGAAGTCGCACTTAACAAATATTAGGGGGAGGGCTGAACACAATTTACCTCCCACATTTTTGATTGAGCGGTTGAGCTCCCAACCCTCTTGTTCAGCAGTCACTGACTCAAAAGCGGTTTCTCGTACATACGCTATTTGGTAAAGAGCATCATATACGGGCTGTATCGAGGTTTTGGAATGTCTATTTCAAGGTTACTGGTTTTGGATGGATCCCATAGGACCGAAAAACAGGTTTTGTTCAAGATTAATTTTCTACATATGATATCGTTATAAAAGTTCTGGAAAGCTAAGGTTTAGTGAGTCCTTCCTGTAAGAAACTTAAATGTATCAAACTTTACATCAAGCTTTTGAAACAGGATCAAGCTAGGCCTATCAACTGTTTCCTGGCAATGAGGTTTGGTGGTTTATTTACCGACTTCATGAAACTTTTGCTGTTCGTAAAAACACTTGTGGAGATCATGTGCTTTTTTGGGAACCAAAGTTATTTAGTGCATTTGGGGGATCGAAGCAATATTAGAGAAAATGAGTTCCTACACACCTTGCAAAAATGGCGGGCGAGAAAGTTGCTTAATACGTCTCCCTTTAAATGACCACCGCTATCTTGCAAACCCCCACAAAATTTGTTTATTCAATCAGACAGCTCAAATGCCGAAAAAAGTTTCAGTTCTTACTGAATCTGGTAGTAAAGAGATAGAACGAGCATTTCAATAATTTTGAAAATGCAAGCTTTTGCAATCCAAGATCCATTTCGGAGGTATAAAAAGGCCATTGATCACAGGTACTTGAAGGACATCCAAATCCCAACAATCCTGTGATTCAAAATATTATTGATAACATTTGCGAACTCTATGGCCCCCTGAACGCGTAATCAAATGGTAGCAGTAAATAGGCCTTTGTTGGGCTAACCCATTCAATATGGCTGTCAAAAATAAAATGGCAACAAAGTTTATGGTTATTAGTATAATTTTGAATTGATGAAATTTTCGCATTGGGAACCACATTCCTTTTCAGCCTTCTTGGTTGACTGATTTCCAAAATATGTTTTGGAAATATAGTTCGTGGTCATGCATAAAATCAGGTGCGGATGTAGACTTTGTTATATGGGGACTTAAAGGGGGCTTGAAACGGAAGGATTAAATTTTTCTAAATATGAGAATTGGCACTAACAAGCTGAATACCATGCTGATAAATTCATTGATATACCATACATGACAAATTCAACTTATAGGCCTATTTTTATGTCATGTTCATGTAATATTATGTTAGGCACGCGGATTGAGGCTTCCCGACGGTGTTTAAAATGTTTTTGAAACTTTGTTGTCTTCTGTAAACAAATGTTAGAAAATCAAGAGCTCTTATTACAGAAAATTATGAACATATTGAGGAAAATTTAGGGAAAATGTCTGTAGTTGACAAGTGTCTCTGTCAATCAGTTATGCATGTCATATTTCCTTATGATTTGGTTTCACATGTATAGAATCGCAAATTTCAGGATTTTTCATTAATCAGAGCCAAAGGGCAATCACCCTCCTGTCCCACGGGTAGCTACACCTCTGACTGTGTCGCGTTCGAATTTGCATGCATATGGCTTCGAACGTAAAAATACAGCTTAGTTTAAGCTGTTAAGCTACGAGATTCCCTGCACTGTTTCCGTAGGCTACCGTATACATCATGGATTGTCGACTTGTACCATACGCATGTAGTCAATCAAGATGTAGCCCGTGTACGTGGCGTCACTGAAGTGGTGTGCAAGTAACGAGATCACGTAACTATCTTGCATGACGCATTGAGCTCTTGCTTGAATTAAAGAGGAAGCATACCGGTGGTTTACGCGAATGAGATTCAACCACCTGCGACGAGCGGAAAATTAGGCTGGAGTCTATCGGGAGGGGCGAGACAGCATATATGTATAGATGTAATTTTTAACATTGGCGGCCATTTTGGTACTTTCGCCATATTAGTTGACCTGCGTAGAAACAAATGTGTAAAGAAAGTTTCTGTACATTGACAACAGAATTAGGACAGAGGTTAGATATACCTATCTCCCAAGTGCTTGCAACTATTACTTTTGTTATCATTATTAAGTATCCTTCAAAATACATTTTTTGGAATCCAAACTATTTTTAGTAAATGGGCTTCCAATGAGATAATTACATCAACTTACTTAAATGAGATAATAGTTACATTGCCAGACATTTTCCATCTTGGTTGACTTAAACGACAATCTGCCATCTTCTTCTCACATTAAAGGCATGAACCATAATCGATATGTTGTTGTCGTTTTATCCGTTATATTGGTTTCGAGCTGGGTCTCGGATAATAAATTAGAAATTATGCAAAAAGTGTTTTTTGCTCTCTCATACAAAGCATTTTGAATTTTAATTCGAAACATGTTTATAAGCTTTATGTTCCATATCATTGTTACGCGGAAGAGTAAGAATTCATATTTGAAACCTGCAAAGTCACATTGGCCAAGTATTCATGAGGTTAGGTTAGGTTAGTTGGAATTTTACGGCCCAGTTTCCAACCAGTTGGTTCAAGTCGAGCCGGTCACGGCATTTTTTTTCATAAGACCATCTGAGCCATTCCTCCCATGTGGGGCCCTAATGTCATAGACACCCCATGTGTTTTTTTTTTTATGGACCCTGTGGTGGCCCATTGATAGGGATGCTTACTTATTGGGGAAAGGAGGAGAAGACTGTCATTTTTTCTCAGAATGACTCCACCATATATGTATTTTATAACATGTGGTATTTTTTCTCTCCGTATTATTACCTCTCGAAACGTTAATTTAATCACCGAGCGGCTTCAAAATGCTGTTAGCGAGATTAACACACCGTCGTTTTATAAGAATAAGTATACTACGGAAGTAATGTTATCATTGCCTAGCCGACGCGACAAGCAAAACAGCATCTATCTAATACTTTGTAAGAATCAAAACGTAGAGACCTCAGTCATTACTTAAAGCGAAGGGAGCCGGAAGAAGGCTCCCTGTGTAAGAATGGTTTTACTGTTGACTTGTTGCTTCTCTTTCTTGTTTGCAGGAAACTTGCAAAATGAATCGCCGACGCAAATGCACTAAGTTGTATTATCCTGTACAAGAACAGCTTACATCAGTTTTTATTCAACTAATTCAGTCTCCTCGGAAAAGTAATAAAACATTGTACCAACAAAAATGCACAATACCCTGAAACCACATCAAATAATCTTTAATCCGTACTTTCGTTGAGTACAATTGATATTGTGCATAAAATGTCACGGACAGAGCCATGTTTAATTATACGGCGCTGGTCATAGAGTGGAAAGTGTGCCTTATTTGGGGGCAAAACATACCAGCAGAAATACCAAATGTAGACAGCTTATTTGTTAATCAGTCGAAAAGGGCATAGTCTGCTTTAGGTACAGGGCCAATTCTTATGCATGTGGCCACGCGTTCCATTGTTTTGTTCAAAGGATGACGTCAGTATCTCGTCAAAGCACAAGGGCTATTAAGTGCCTGGTTTGTGTAGAGGACAACGAATCTTGGCCACCACAAAGATTCTCATTTTTACACAAGCACAAAACATAAACGCTAACGAATGAAGTTAAGACAAAATAGATATCAAACACATTTTCAAAGTCATCAAGCGTAAAGCGTTAAGAAGAAATTAAGTATATTGCTATTGAGGGAAGAAGCTTCCGTTTTATGTGGAGTAAACATTCATTCAATGATTTCTGTAAATTATATGGGGATGACGACTTGTAGAATACATGTTTTGACTGGAGTCATTTAATCATGCAGGTAAGTGCAGCTGAGCACTAAAATATCGGAAATGTCCTGTTAAGGGATCATTTAAGGCATGAATTTAGGAATAAGCATTTGTGAATCTTGATTGGTGACATCTTTGTGCTTGCTGTATGAAAAGAATAGAATAATAACTAGTAGTTTAATAGACGTATAATGCGCCTAATTTAAGAAACGTTACTTGTGATAAGCACAGAATTCAAAACAAAACCAAAATACGATGCAATGATACAACCAACATGCAAACATACAATATAAAGCGCAACATGCAGCAAACAAGCAATTACTTGCAAAACCTAAGCTTACAGAGATGAGTTTCAGTTGACATTTAAACGAATCAATGGAGGGTAGCTTCATTGCCTACAACTAATGCTTAGAATAGAATCTTATTTTATTTCAATTTACGCAGAAGCTGTGCTCCATATATACCATTAGCAGAGAGCATTTTACTGGTGATGTCGTGAATTTTGTGGAAAATAATGTTTTGAGTGGAAACCTGTCAAATCAGTTGCATGTTTCCATTCTTTACAAAAAGTGAATGTGCTAGGCAAATCAAGTTAAAAATAATTAAATACCACATAACGATTATGTTGGTTAATGAATGTTGTTGAGCATAAAAGAAAATTTCGCTAGGAAGCCACTTGAGATTTCAAGTGAGATGGTTTAGTCTTCGTTAAAATATGCAATCCCGGTCTACAGTAACACTCTCACAAGGAAATCGCCTGTGTTGGATCAGCAGCACTTTTATTCGACCACACAGGAGAGATCATGAAGTTAACAATCCATCTGAATGAAATTAATTATCCTTGAAATATCCTCAAATAGGTGCTAGTACTTGTAAGGCCTTGTACAAAGAGAAATGAAAAATCTTTGAAATTTAAGGTACTTTCACGCGTGTCCAGCAACGACAACGGCAACGGCAACGGCAACGGCAAAATATCCCACACATAGAAAGTGACAGACTGTTCACACTAGCACGTCAACGGCAATGCGGCAATCCGGCATTCGGTAAAAAATGCGTCCGGCAAAAAGTAATCGCATATTCAACGCCATTTGCCGTGCGGCAATTATGACCAACTTCAATGTGTGCAAGCACCACCTGACTGTCTCACCGGCGGAAGCCGACGGTACGTGGCAGGGATGTTCTGTGATATCCCGCCAAAAAGTACACAAATTATTTGGTTCCGTCAAACTACAAGATGCCTCGAAGATCTGACTTATTTTACGAGATGATAGAAAAACTGGTCATCCTTGTACAAAAAGAATCATGCATATACGACGTGACAAATCCTGATTACCACGATAAAGTAAAATTATTTAACGTGTGGGAAAATAGCAAAGGAAATGGGAAATCCCCTCTTCAATGTAACTATTCAAATCATTCACCTTGAACGCAGGTACTGTTAATAGTATTGTTAAAGCTATCAATCATAACTTGAAAGTTTTGTCCATGATGTAACGTATGCTAGCCTTGAAAATAATATCTGATTAGGCTATAAATTATTTTTTCTTGAGTACAGACCTATATCGCATTGCAATGTTTATAGAAGGAACATTGGTCGCTCACTCTTTTTTTAAAACGTACGCCTATTTTGCCTTGCCCGACCTTAGACTAGCCTAATGCAGTGGCGCAGGAAGCAATATGAAAGTGGAAGGGGGGGGGGGGGTCCATGTTGGACTATACACCTGACTCTAACCCATTGGCCAAAAGGTACATTTTCGGATGCTAATTTTTTGCGTTATTTTACGAGCAAGAACTTTTTTCAGTAAAAAAAAAATTAAATGCCATACCTCATTTTTTCAAATGAAACTGCGCACTGAAAAAGGTGGAAATATTTGTTTTTTGCCAGCCATGTTACAATAGAGAACAATTCCAGTATATCTATGCCCTCTGCAACAGTGGCGTAGCCAGAATTTTTCCGGGGGGATGGGGCACGTACCCACATTTTCTGGTAACACTGTCACGAAAGTATTTGGCCCAAGTTCTGTTCAGACTTTTATTGTAAAATTAAATTATTCTGCTGTAACCATCTTCTCCTCTTCCGCCCTTTCTTCCGATCTATTTGGTACGCTATTGCCATGTAAAAGTCAGCTCCTCATGAATGACTGCCATGTTCAATAATGGGACGAATTTGTCACCTTCAAATTCCTCTCAGCATCATCCCGTAAAATTTCTACCGTATGCGGCCATAATTTTGCCGTCATATGTGAACAACCATGAACAACCGCATTGCCGTTACTATTTCTTAACCGTTGTCATTGTCGGTGCCGTGCCGGTATGTGTGAACGCACCTTTAAGCAGGAATAAAAAACAAATCTACGGCATCCTAAGGGGATTACTTATGCGGATGTTACACCAAGTGAGAGATGAAAACAAATATCGCCATTTGCAAACAACAAACAAATGTAAACTTGTTCGTCAAATTTGTAATTGTGTGTGATTCGGGAGCGTAGCTATCGGATGTATCAATTTAAGCCTAGGGATTACACTTTTTGGCCAAGTTATCTTTTTTAAAACACCCACACTTCAAATCCGACTTGCTGGACGAGTTTAAGAGTCAAAACATGCATGGAAAACGTACTATTAAAATGAGCGTACAACATGGCTGGATTAGGTGACTTACTCAATTGTATCAAAGACTGAATTACTCAGTGTATCAAAGACATTGCAAACTAGTTGAATTTGAACGGTTCATACGAACAACAAACAGACAAGTAATGGAAAGAAACGGATATGAACGAAATTACAACAGGCAGTCAACGCCAACACACTGTAACGACTTTGCCAGGTTTTTGATCGCAACTTTTTGATATGAATGGATACAAGTGACATCAACATCAACAAAGTGCCATTTCGGTCTTTGTTTCCTCTCCGTTATTTGCATTCCGGTGAGGTGTGATAGGCGGTTAAAGAACGGTACGCGGCGAGGCTTGAGAATAGCACCACCAAGTTTTACATCTCCCTTTTATAGGAAATGATTAAAGATATATATATAATTTGTACAAATAGATAATGAATGCACTCTAAAAATGAAATGGTGAAAATGGACTCGTTAGAAGAGTGTAAGTTGAAACTTTAACTCCAAAAGAGTGAAAATTTACTCCAAGAAGAGTGAAATTCGTTTTAAAACGGCGACGTTTCACTCTTGATGGAGTGCCTATAGGTAACCCTCATAAAAAAATGATCCCTGCAGCACCTATTAAGAGTGAATTCTTTGGAATGAATTTCACTCTTCTTGGAGTAAATTTCACTATCCTTTGGAGTGAATGAACACTCTAATGGAGTAAGTTCACCTTTGTCCCTCTTTTAGAAAGTGACTTGGTTCGCTCCAGGTTTTTTTTTTAGAATGTGAGAGTTTAATCAAGAGCTAAAGTCTTTTTAGGTTGTTAATGGTTACAGTTCGAAAATTACAGATAAATTAGAAACTGGACTGAGTGTGTAGGTTTCTGGCACACTATCTGCTTCCTGAATTCTTACAACATTCAATCGTGGGCAAATATATCTCGGACTTATCCCTTTGCCCATTTGTATATATATATATATATATATATATATATATATATATATATATATATATATATATATATATATATATATATATATATATATATATATATATATATATATATATATATATATATATATATATATATATATATATATATATATATATATAATCTCCTTCGGTATCGCACAAAATCGAACTCTGACCGCATTCCCTTAGTCATCACATACCACCCATCCAATCGCACCCTTACCCACAATATCAAGAAATCTTTTAGAGCCATGTTAGTTCGCAAAACCCTTCCCACTGTAGACAATCCCAAAACAGGCAACAGGAAGTGTAATAAACCCCGGTGCCAAGTTTGCACTCATTTAGAGCTTTCCCCCACCATTTACCATCATGCTTCAGGTATAACTCTAAAACCGGGAGACTTCGATTGTGACTCATGTAATGTAGTTTATTTACTTTTCTGCGCCCAATGTCCCTTAGCTACGTACATAGGCGAAACAATTCCTAATTGTTTCATTAAGCTCAAAGTCATGGCTAATAAAACGTAATTACTTTTTAAACCTTCTTTGTTAATAGAACCTCACATGTCTATCTCTCTTTCTTTTTCTTAAAGAGCCAAACCTCTCACCCCAAACTGCAATTTTGGTACCCGGATCCCGAAATTCTCAATTGGCTCAGCTCTTTGATTGACAGCTAATTCCAACAATGCAGAGTACCAAAGCTTGTTTTACACAGCATGAATGGTACTGAGAGTGTTTTAATTATATAAATTGAGTTTTTCTATACTCACCTAGAAGCAATAAACTGAGATTGTATCTGGATGAGGATGAATTTCAGACAATTGTGGGAGGGGCTTAAATAAGAAGGTTAGGAGAATTGGTACTGTTTGGGGTGAGAGAACTGGTCCTTTAAGTAATTAAAAAAGAAATAAAACAATCGAGTAAATATATTGAGAATAAACAGTGTGACTTTCGTTTATTTTTCGTTGAATTAAAGCCCTTGTTTAAGTTGGGTACATAATGCACATTTAAATATACACTATTGAAAAGAAAAGTATGCAATAACAGAAAATTTCAGACAGGGTAATGGTGATATTTTTAGAGCAAAAAAATCTCAATTGATTTCCATTCTTTAACATGTATACATTATAATAAATAACATAATGTCTTTGAATGTTCGTTATACAAAATAAAAGTGTGATATACAGTATTGAGAACATTGGGATTGACTGGAAACAGGAAAATAACTTTGAATCATTCGATACCATAATATTCCATTGATGCAAGGAAAAGTTGGATATGGGCAAAATGTAACCATCAAGGGATACCGTGATATCATGCCTAAGGAATGCCAAGCAAAATGTGTTTACCAAACCAACAATTAACCCCTATAAGGTAGTTGAACCTGATATGGGACAGCCACAGGAAATCATCCGCTATATATCTGATCCCTTTCTTGATTTTATCAATTACAACAAATGCTAGCCGATGAACTCCACTCTCGCCATCATGCAAAACTCTTGACTTTCATATATTGAGTTTGAATATACAAATAACAAACCACACGGATTTCAAATGCTCCTTTCAAAGTTTTTTTGAAAAAACGCCCATAGGTTGTAGTTGAATGATAAACACCTTCCTCCGGTCTCGTATACTAAAACAAAATAAACACTTGACACTCCCAAAAGATATTGCCACTATTGTTAATTTCGTTACTCGCACTAACTTACAGGAGCGTCGATCCTGGGGGAAGGGGATAATTGTCCACCATTGAAAATATTGGGGACAAAAAAAACGTTTTCTTCCCAATAAAAAAGGTAGTTTTTATTATCAGGCAGAATAAGCTAAATATGACATTGTGGTAAACAGAAGACCTTAGGGTTTAAAGAAAACATCAATTTGAGCCTATAAGTGATAACAGTGAATAATACTGGATTTGTAATGTGCCATCTATATTTTGTGTGTGTGTGTGTGTGTTTCAATATAATATACATATACGCGTTTATGATGTTTTTAAACGTGTGGGGGATCGCGTTGTGGTGAATGACTGCTTAAAGACGAGTACACAATAAAGTGTCCCAACTATTGCAAAAGTATTGTCCCCCAATCCAAAAACAGAGTGAAGCCCCTGCTAACTGGGCATATCCGTCCCCACTCCCCGTTTCTTTTTGACCTTAACAGTGTACAACAGCTCAAGCGCCTTCTATATTTTTCACCTGAGCAATCTGTAGCTTGCTATAGTAGGAATAAGGATTTGTTTTCGAATTCTTCTTAACAACGACCGAGATTTCTTGTCAGAGGTGGGTTGGGGTACCACAAAATGCGATGTTCCATCAATATCCCAATACATATATCGATACTGTTAATACGCATTGGTCTAAACTAACCACTTTGTTTTTATCCTCGTTTCGCAAGTTAGCTGACATAAACTGAAGTCCACGGCGGTCGAAGGTATCCGCTAATAGATCGTGGTATCTAGTTCCACCACTCTAAAATTCCAAAAAAAAAAAAAGGTTTTCTGTTTTTGTCCTTCCACGTTAACTTTGTACAATATATCCATGTGGATTATTTTTTGGAAGTGGACCAGAGGAAAGAGATGGAAGGGGGAGGGGGGGCGGGTATTGTGTTGACACCCATTTGTAGAAAATTGGAGGGGTTTCAATCTCACCACCCTCCCCCCCCCCCCCCCGTTTCTCTACCCTGTTTCTAACCACTCAGTGGTGGTTACGCGTTCACTAGAGTGAGAATTGAGGACTAAGCAAGCAGTTCCGCGCTTTTGCAAAATTGAAAAAAATACCACTAGATGAATGTAACCATGTAACATTTTTTTGAGGAAACTTTTATTTCCTAGTTAAAGCAAATACGTACAATCAAACAAATATTTAAAAGGTTGGCGAATAAACAGGATATTTAAAAAAAAATTCAAAACTGGAAACACTCCATACTTTTGCCTCGAAGACACCTTTTACATATTGACATAAAAAACATACGCATGAAAAATTTGAATGTTCGCAGTTTGAATAGATTACACTTGTTTTTTCAATATATTAATGGTAACCTTTTCTTTTTTTCTAAGAAAATTTACTTTCTAGAGAAAACTGCATACAAATACATATATACAAAAGCACTAATGAGAGAAAGTACCGTAATTTTTTATAAGTCAACAACAATAAATGGCTTGCTTCTTTCTTTTTTCCTTGAGGAAAAGTTTTATTAAAACTCAATGCAGAATATATACAAGGTGATAAAGATATTTACAATTAATACATATTGGTTCAGCTTATTACAACACAATTACAGTTCACATAATTTTGTACATAATGACAATAACACAGATGGCTTGCTTCTAAAAAATTAACTCACCGCGAAAGGGTGAAAGACAAACGCGTCATGGTAATGGTGAAAAATTGTTGATCTGTTCATTGCAATATAACAAAAACTAAAATATAAATCTGACCCCGACGTGATTTGAACACGCAACCTTCTGATCTGGAGTCAGACGCGCTACCGTTGCGCCACGGAGTCATTACTGTGAATCTCAGAAATACCAGTACATACAAAGTTGATTATTCCTTGCCGTCAGCACTGTTGCATATATAATTTCCGGTCCAAAGGTTGTGATGCTTATTTAAATACTGGTTGAATATATATGCTGGTTGAAATACAGACACAGAAAAGTATCGGCACATGCAAATAAACACCCACGCAATTTGTACACAGACTTTCTTCAGTCATAGGTATGAAGCTATTAAGTTTGGTGACTTATTAAAGTGTACCTCAAGTCAAGGTCATAAAAACATTTTAAATTTAAAAAGAAAAACAAAGCATGTTTTGTCACGGTGAGTTGTAGAACAAGAAAGTCACAAATATTGCGCAATGAACCAATTTGTTTTAAGTGAATAAACTTCAATATTTTATCATATCTCAGCTCAGGAATAGCCTCTGAAGATGGGAGTTGGACTGCTATTTTTTTTATATTTTTGGACTTAAGGTACACCTAAAATTTTAACTTTGTATCCTTTTGGCAAAGTATCTCCTCGATCGTGGACCACAACTTTTTTGGGAGTATTTCTTTGGTTCTCCCTTAAAATTTCATGTAATACAGCTCTATACCAGTTCAAAAGGGAGGGATGTAAGAGCAGAACCGTAATAATAAAAAGGCGGCCAGTGCCACCCGAAGCTACGTTTGTAACTTCATTGTAGCTGTAACACTTATCATTATATCATCCCCGAGTTTAACCAGCTTTACTCGGGTGTCGAGTGGTGATAGCCGAGTGTTTCTTTGTAAAGTGCTAACCGGGTTGTACACGTAATACCGGGCAGCGACTGTGATTGAGTTGCGCAAACAGTCGACTTTTGGAGCATTGGGACTTCGGGTAACAAAATTTTCCTCTCCCATCAGTGACGCAGCTAGACATTCATAACTGAGGGGGGGGGGGACAAATTTCGAGGAGGCCAAACCCAAGCAGGGGCTAGCCAGGTATGAGATTGGGGGTGCGAAGTTGTTAAAAGTGGAACTAGAAAATGTGGTGATAGTATCCCTTGCCGCCTCAGCAGCACTAAGCATAGTTAGCGTGCGCCCACAGGCGGGATACAGGGGCCCGGCTAAGGGCCCCTGGTGGGGCCCTCGTGGGGGTTCAGGGAGCGAAGCCCCCGGAAGCTCCCCAGTTTTCCATGATTTTAATGTCTTTAAGTTGACATAAAATAATGGCCAGTGATGGAGTGGAGATAATGATTTAATAGACAATTTTGAAATAATATTTTCAATACAAGGCTTGAGATTCATAGGCATAGTACTGGGTGGGAGTTCAGAGGCCGGAAGCTCTGTAATTCCCATGCTTTGAATGTCTTAAAGTTGACCTAAATAATGGCTAGTGGCAGAGCGACGAAGATCATTGAAGGGAAAATTTTGAGATCATAACGAGCGGGATCAAAGTATGAATGGTTAATTTTGGAAGGTCTTTCATACAATTTCCATCCACAGTCCCAAAATACCTGTCAATCTCAGAAAAAAAAACTTGGAGCAAAGCCCGACCGGGGTCCAGAGCGAAGCTTCCAGAGGTTCTACGACTTTCATTCTTTGAATGTTAAAATTGACCAAAAATAATGGCTAGAAATAAACTGAAGGTGGTGATTGGGGGAGAATATACGGCTATATCTTCAAAGCAAGCCGTCCCAAGAACCTGCATTAGTGCCCTTAGAGGGACTAGGGAGTAAATCCCGTGAGAGATTCTGCAATTTTCATACTTTTAATGCCTTAAACCTGACCTGCTGTAATTTGATGCTACCACTACTAGGCCTACCCGTTTTCATTAAAGAATAATCTTATAGTGTTATGCTGTATGGTGCACTCTCTATGACCTTTAGCAGACGCCATCTTGTTGTTTACATGGTGCGTCATAACTTTTGACCAATCAGGGGACTGCAGGTGTTCAGAGCTCGCACGATTCACAAGACCGAGCCTGTGAGCTGGACACTGGTGCAGCAGACTTCGAAGCAGAAACATATAGCCTAGTCAACTTTGTACATAATGTTAATATTTCAGGAATCATTAATGGCCGGCCGAATTAATTCAACTTGATCATCTTTTATTTTGGAATAAAATCATCAAATAAATAGTTTTCAAATCAACTGGAACTCTCATCTGTTTTTTCGTCTGGAACTCGATCCCGTACCACTCAATATCTAACAATAGCAACTCTGGTCAAACAAATTCTGAAATATATTTCTAAAAATTTTTTCTTAAAGTAGGAGCCTAATATCCTTTACACACATTTATTAGTTGTACTTAAAAAAGGCCGATCCACGAGGACCTAACTTGGTAACGTAACACCAACAGTCGAGTCCACTTCACTGTACCAGAGAAAATGGCGCCCTTCCATAATTGCATATAGTCATGGATGGCCCATATAGGCCTACCGGCTTATCGGCGCTACTTTCTCTGCCTGCGTCAGACGCATGAAGTGACTCCTGTGAGATATAGTTGCATTTACTGGTTCTTTCAAACTTTTTAAAATAAAGACGCCGTTTCAGTCTACGTCAATTGGATAACAACAAAATCAAAACGAATCAGGATTGTTCGATAATAGTTACATTACACTACATAATGAAATCTTCAATTACGTACAAAATGATGACTAAATTTTAATTTTACACCCTCGCATCCCCCTGCCTACGCTCCTGCTAAGGGGCAATCATAGGTGAGATCATTATCTCCAACCAGCGCACGCAAAAAGCAACTACGTCATCTCTTGCCTTTTCACTACTTGCACCAACAAATCGCCAATTGAAATTACTGTTATTACAAGTACTGTGTTTTTTGAACCATTGGCAAATTGATCAATAAAATCAACTATGTCGATGTTGTATAACTAATTTATCACATTTTTAAATTTCAGTATATTTAAAATTTCAAAAAAGGGTTATTTCTGGAGAAATTCCCTTTTAAAAAATTGAAACACGCCTGTAGTTGGTTGACAAAACAACTCTCTACATTTCTTAGTGTTGGTTTGATTTCGTCCCAAATGAGGGGGTACTTCTTGCTCTGTGACGCCATATGCATACGACCTATAGACGAATCCGGACAGGAAGGAGTCGGCCATAACTGGGATGAATTACCTCTAAATCTTTCGAATTCCTTGCTTAACTGTATCATGGATGGTTTTACACTAAATTGTATCTTGATTCATTCAATTTCACTGAATATGAGTGTTTGAAACTCATGTCGACGATATTAAAAGACGATTCAAGGCTGATCGACCCCACTAATGGCTGCCCACAATCACTAAAACAATCGCTGATCGGATTTGTCTATACACGTTTGCTGTAAAGTGGTATGCAAAAATGTGACCAGGTTGACAGAGAGAAAAAAACGCACCCAATAAATAACATGACAAAGGTGTAGCTTTCAAGAAACGCAAAATAGGCTCCGAAAGAGAAAACTCAAGTTTTTCTGAGATTGACAGGTATTTTTTGCTCTGTGGATGGATGATTGTTTGAGAAACCTTCCAAAATTGTTCATTCATACTTTGCAATATTCTCAACTTCTACTGGTCTTGATTGCTGTCAGGTGACTGTGCGTTATCCCTCCATAATGGATAAATGCACTTTTCTTGGACTATCAAAGAATCCGATTGGCGCTTGTGTTTAGTGACTGTAGGCCAGTGTTGTAACAAGTCACGACTCGAGTCACTTCCTCTCAAACTGATATTGACTCGATAGAATTCAGGAGTAATTTCCCCTTTGAAATAGTACAATGATTCGAGTAAATGACTCGACTCGAGTCACTTATAAGTTTGAAAACTGGTGACTCAGTCGAGTCACTAATCTAGTGACTCGATTACAACACTGCTGTAGGCAGCCATTTGGAACGTTCCATCAGCTTTAAATCGTCTTCATTTATTGTCTACATGAATTTCAAACCCTCTTGTTCAGAAAAATTGATGAAATGAAGGTACAATTCAGTGTACATCCATCCATGATACAGGTAAGCAAGGCAATTGAAAGACTTAAGGTAATGGACTGCTGTCATGCCCGAAAAAGTACGACCATCACTTGACTTGACGGATTGACGGATTCGTCTTTACTCTGGATTGTGTACTGCTGTGCATCTTTCCGTCTTTGAAATCAAATGTTGTTGTGTATGCACAAAGATAACGCCATCACTGGATTCATTTACACCTATAGTGCATTATCTTGGGCTAATGCACGATACATCGTAGTAGAAGCTCCTTGGTTGAACTTCATCGGAGAAGTGTTTAATACATAGATCATTCGGTACGGTATTCGGTATTCGGTACGGTATCTTTTTTGTTCTTAAACAAGTATATTTACATTTTGTAGGTTCTATCTGGTACAATGTGCTGGGCTACCCATGCCCATTAAAATCATTACCTAACAAAGTTTCGGAGAATCCCAGCCATACTCATCGATTTCAAAATAATGCGAGAAAATTACATCAAATCATCATAAGCAAGTGATTTTTATGATTCTTCTGTTGTACAATATTCAGCCTAACAGCAAATCTGCAATCTGACAAGATTCTTTTCAGCTTGTTTTAGTTGTTATCCTAAGTTACAAGAAAATAATGTATTTTTTGCTTTTCTCCCTTCCACGTCCATTTCCTCCTAAAAGTCGAACTTTTCCGTATTGTTGTACGATTAAAACACTAACCACTGGAATGAATATACCAAAAGGAAATATTGCATTTTCATTAGAAGCAATTTTTCAGCGAATGAATAATTTGCTTTAAACTGATGCGGAGCATACATCGCTTTGAATGAAGAACTTATTAAAGTTATGTCCTTTCTGTAGGACCGACATGTAAACGTAGTTCAAAATCTAAATACACGGGAGTTTCTTTCGAGGAATAATCATGCACTCTTTCAACAAGACTAAACCTTTTCCTTTGAAACAAACTCAACAGTGTATGATTTCAAAAAAATTAATGGGGAAATTTACAGAAGAATTCCTGTTTTGTCTCCGATATAAGGCGTACAGAATATGAAGTAATATTTTAATGAAAAATCAAGAGAATACAATAATTTTAAACACTTCCGGGCAACTAATGGAAAAAACAAGTTTCCCTAGTCCCCTTCATAATCTTGTTTTTAAACAAACCTTTACCAAAATATTAGAATATGTTGGGGAGGCTTTGTAATATTTTTTTTAATTGCCAGATTTCACGGATAGCGCACGGAATGGTGTACAGATATATCCAGTGATCTAAGCTTTGGCCGAAAAAATCAAGAATTCATCAGAAGCGGTCTCGTGACTTGCCTCCATGGATGGCTGTCAAGTACGGAGACGATGACTAGAATTTGTCCCATCTTCACACCAAATATGGGTACCCCTGCCCTTTGCTTGGAAAATTTCTGACCATTTTGCACCTTTCCAGGGTCTTTTTAGTCGATTTTAATATTTCATTGCCAAAAAGGAAGCTCAAAATAACTGCTGTTTACATTCTGCTATACAAGCCCGGGGAAAACCATCTCCGACAGTTTGTATATGTCGCGATTTTCGAAATTTCCTAAAAAGCTTCGTGCTAACTTCGTGCAGGATTAGACAGTAACAGCTGCTTAGATGTCTGGCGAATACCGTACCATTTTTGGCTGTCTGAGAGGTTGAGATTTTCAAAAAAAAAATCTCCACGTTTCGCACTAAATGATGCTTTTATAATTAGTTCACTGTGAAAAAGCGATATTTTCAGCAACCAAAAAAGATGGGAGAATTCAATCTATTACGCCGAATCTATGTAACTGAAGTCTTATATTCATGGACTGTGATCCGGGGATGTCAACCAATATTTGAGAAACCTTCCTTTCGCTTTCATACAGTAATTAGGGAAGGGAAGGGAGATGAGGTTATGCCCTCTAGTACTGTGGTATTGAGAACAAAATACCGCTGTTGCTAGTGTTACTGGAATCTCAGACGCCTATGTAAACTAATAAATGATTCAAAGAGGGTGTACGCTTACTTCTCTGTAATTAATTCGTTATAAGACTGCAAGAATATCCTAACCCCCTATGCATAATGCACCTTTTAGCGTAATTTATTTGAATGTTTACGTTGTCACTTCCTAGATTTTTTCTACTCCTTTATTAGGATAATGCCGTATTTTGTCAATTTTCTTAGTCGTGAGATACAAATTGTAAATTTGCAATCTTTGGCAATTTTATGTATCTTTTAGACCAAAGATGGTGAAGATTTTAAGTAAAACTCACGAAAATCGGAGTGTTATGCGGTCCGATATCGCCGTAGTGTGACATGTGCCTAAAGAGTACCATGAGGGTATGTTCGCATGAAAGATATGAAAACCCCACCTGAACTCCCATCTCGAGGTGAACCTAGACCTATTGATTTCAATGTCACAATGATGAACTTAGAAAACAAGGGATACAGAACATTACTTATCCATTTGAGGAGGAGTTGATATAACATACATGGCCTCTACTTGCCCACAGCTCACTTTGGGTGACTAATGTTGTAATATTGTAGCACTTGCACTTCAAATAATTGCATTCGAGTGCAAAATGTACATATTCATAGGTTGTCCCAGTGCAACTTGTTATTTGCATAAGCTACGTGTGCAGTGGACCAGACTGACCAATCACGCGTACGACTCTCGTGGTGAGCAGGCATGTACGGTCAGGAGGTCCTCACTAGCATCAAGTCAGCGACACAGGAAAGACGTGGACACCAACTCCGCTGAAGTTCCGAATTGACCGTCCTCGACTTTGACAAGAGAGTACTTACTGCACTTTGAATTATCTACCAAAATCTCGGAGATATCCTACAAGAAATTATTCGTCTCACCAATACATCAGTCCTGTGTAGTCGGGCAGCAGCTGGCAGCTCGACAATTTTTGCTTGGGACTGAGGTGTTGCGTGCGGCGGTAATATCAGTTCCACTACATCGCCGAGCACGAGGTCCTTACAGTGACGCCATTTTGCTGCGGCTCTGGCATTAGAGTTTTTCGTAAATGGAGGTGAGACCATTTCACTTTACATCTCTAAATTGGTGACCCCGACGCTCTAATACCTTTTACCGACCTCGCCGGCAGGAACTGCAGATTTGTTAGAGAATTTTATCAGGTAATTCTGTAGCTAGTCACTCATTATCAATAACGTTACTTACACGTGCTACCATTTGCTGTTATCTGGAAAAAATACATGTCCAATTCGAATGAAAGTTCCACAACATTGTGCAAATTGACTTCATCTTTTACATATCAAAATTAATTACCGATTACACCCATCCTTTAATCTGTCCTTTCGAGTTACGAACGAACCAATTTCAAGCAAGTTTTTCTGTAGCGTCTTTGAAAGAGAGCATAGAGAAGAGGATTTATAAATGAATTTGCATAAAGAATCACAGTCGTCGTTTGAAAAATAAACGTTGGCACGGGAAATCCGAATATAAGAAGGCAGGAAATCGTTGAGAATGGTAGCCAGCAAAGCAAGAATACAGTCACGTATGTGGTCAGTTTTAAAGCAATGCGACGCAGTTTTGCGTTCTCCTTAGCACGCATTACTTGGAACGCTAATGGTGTTTGCATATTCTTTGTTTCGTTATCCTGGATCTCTAACTTCTTGGAAATGGTAGAACTGGTTCTTTTATAGCTGTCGTGCCATCTTTGGGATCCAATAGCGTCTGAGTTCGGATGATGCTCTTCGTTATTTTGTGAGGTACGTGAAACCGAACAGTTTACACAAGATTCGCTAGGTTTGTCACATATTTTTTCTAGTTTAAGTTTTTTGATATCACAAAGATTCTCAAACTTGTCTGGTTTTACCTCTCTGTCTGTAGTTTCTACTTTTAACCGATAATGAAGAAGCACCCCTTCAGAAAATTCACCGTTACTTGTGGGTTTACTTACAGTGGTGCCACCATCGGAATGTAATGTAATGTCCTTGACATTGTGTCGCATGGTCGGCTTGCGTTTCATATCAGACATAAAATGCAGTCTCTGTATTAGTCGCCAGAAAAAGAAGACATTGATTACAATCAGGAGAATTAAAGGAAAAATGACGACAAAGAGTTGAGTTACTACAACGTACCACGTTTGTATACTCAGTTCCATCAAACACAAGTGGTAAATAATTGGAGCCTGCTCCAAGTCTGGAGAAGAGTTAGGCCTAATAAACAAGAATGACCCGAAAAAATGGATAATTGACCAAATTAACGTGGATGAAAGCGAAAGTAGCACCCTTTTATGGATTTTACTGGTTGTATGGGTGCTGGCGTACTTCAGTGGGTCAACTACCATTTGGTATCGATCGAAGCTGAGTAATATTATCATGACCACTGACATGAGGACAGCAGACGTAGTTATGACTTGCCATGCTGAACAGATGACGTCAGACGACAGCACCAAATTGCCCGACCAAGGAGAGAGTAACATACCAAAGACTCCAACCAACACGTCAGCGATTGCTAAATAGAAAATGTGAACATTAACACGTGCCTTACGAACGTCTCGATCTATCAAGAAAATAATGATGATAATTGTATTGGCAAGTATGGTTATAGAACCAAAAGTACTGAACAGGTAGCGGAAAATACGGGTACTATCATTAAAACCCAGACTTATCAAAAATGGCAGTGACGCTGTTGTAGTCCCCGTCGTTGGTAGGACTTCTCCGATTGCTTCTGAAACTTCCATGCCTGACTATGGCCGTTTGCTAAAACATAAGGTAAGGGATGGTTCCAGCCTCAGAGTGTTCAAGAAGCTACAAATTTTTCTAACTCAGCGAAGCAGGTTGAATGTTCTGTGCCTCTTTAAGGCTCCTCAGTCTAATAACTGAAGAGGATGTATTGTACACTCTGCTACGTAGGCAAAACTGCTCTCTCAGTCGTCCCTTGATAGACGTCCTTCAACAATAATGAGTTCGGTCACAAATATCTGCTTGTCTTCTCTTGATGAAGACGTTAACCATCGCTAAATCCATTAAACTGGAAATTTGCTCTTACCGTTGCTTCATGGAGCAAACAAAATAAGCGAAGCCTGCAGAGATGTATTGAAATACTGTGTTTTTATATCACGATTTACTAATAAGTTGAAGGCAGCTAAACTTAAATAGCATCGACCGTACATGATTTTTATGCACTTAAATCGCAATTACGAAAGTGAGCAAAAATTGAAGAGAATGCTGAAAAAGGGTTGTAAATTTCTGAATCTTGCTCTACGTATTGATTTTCTTTTTTTTTTTTTGAATAGGCCTTATTGCTTGACCAAATCACTGCAGCAAATTTAAAAGGTTTGGTCAACTTTTAAAATGAAATGAACTCTCCCCTTCAGCGAATTACAGAGCGGGTGAGTTGTCACACGAACTGCTGGATAAAAACATCTTTACAGAGGAAGTTATGCTGGTAAAACGTCGACAGAAGGAGACGAGATATATACTATCATAATGTTCTGACGTTTTGATTGATCACCGTATGGATGAGACTGTCTAGTCTTGCATCTGTTTGGAATTTCGTTACCAGTTTGGCTTATAACCGCTTTCGGGTAAAATGAAGTTTCCCGAGATGGGGGCAAAAATTGCCAGTCTCAACGACACGAAGATTTATGAACACATACTGCCTACCTCTTCACAGTCGCCAATTTGTTTAATAAATGAGCATGAATTCAAATGTGAAATGAAAGTTTAGACACAAAAGGCCACCTTCAACAACCTATTAACAAACACAAGTGATGGCAAGGTCAACTTGCACATCTTTATGCAGAAAAATGCACACAACAGCTGTGCCGGAGAAAGATATTGCTCGATTTCTCAAAAACGGGGCGGTAAACAACCAAAGATGACAGAGCTTTTTATTCTTCTATCTATAAAAATTTTAAATATGCCCGAATATCTCTTTCCTAAAATCGGTAAAAACTTATTGTACGGTTGTTTGAGCGTTCATCTATGTTTGGATCGCAATGCATCCCGGGAGATATTTGAAAATGGCCCCACTAATGGAAAAGGCCGTGGTTGACTCGACCAATTGGTTGGACACTGGGTTGTATAACTCCATAAAAATTACCCAAGGTGCCCAGAGGCAGTTGTGGTAAAGGGTAACATTATTATTCCCACGTTTTTACATAAAATTCATAACTGGCATTTGCCAGTGCTGTGGCCATGCCAAGGGCAACCTAGAAAGACTCAGCAAATGTATGCCGTCCACACAGGTGACTCCGAGAATAGAGGCTTTTCATATGACGTCATAATAATTCCCGGCGGCCATGTTGGAGTTCATGTAACTGCGTGGTAGAGCACTCAAAGCTCGATGAATGTGTGTGTACCCACCGCGCCTACCACAGTGCACACTGTGCAGTGCGTTCAACACAATGCAACGTCTGTTTTGGCATGGTTGTTCTGCAATATGGCGGATTCGTTCAAATTGCAAAGCCTCTATGGCATAGGCGGCTGAAGCGGGGGAGGGGGCAAGGGGGATGGCCCCAGTATTTTTTATGAGATTTTTGGGGGGCATGGCTCCCCCCAAATAACTGAATATCGCAAAATAAATTTTTTAAAAGAGCAATAGGCCTATTTGGGAATTAACACGCTTTAATTTAAGTATCATTTTGTGTTAGCATGATTTCGACTAAATTCTCTCATGATTAAGTAAGCCTAATATGTTTCAATTTGGACCCTCACACTAACGATAACCTGCAGGAGAGTTTACTTTCGCCCTTCAAACAGTTAAAACAAAAGCTTTTGCAAGCTATCTTTCCTTTTCAAATTATCATTCTTCTTCTCATATTAGGGCCTTTTAAGCATACTGAGCGAGGGGCATGTCCACAGTCCACTTATTGGCCCCAATGACACACATTTGTCCCAGTAAAAATGTCCCTTTTAAGATTATTAGTAATACTTATACAAAGGTACTTTTTTGCTTCCATTAAATCCCCCAAAAGTCTAAAATGTCGGAGCTTCCAGGGGCCCTGTTGCGGGCCCCTGGTTCCCACGCATAAAATTACTGAAAAGTATGTTTCTCCTTAATCAAATGCCATAGTACTTCCCGATTCCATTCTCGTCCCTTACCTCACCCCACTCCTGAATTAAATTCATAGTTTAGAATCCTTAATTTGAATATGATTTTCGCCCTTTCTGGAGCCTCTCAAATCACTAAAATCGCTGAGCTTCCCGGGGCTTCGCCCCTGGACCCCTACCGGGGCCTTGCCCCTGGACCCCACCATGGGCCCCTGGATCCAACGTCGATGGAGTTTTGCGCTTAGCGGACGCCTTACGGCATCACCATTATGTCCGCTACCGAAAATTTGTGGCCCCCAATAAAAACATCTTTCGCCGCCTATATATAGAGGGCTGCGTTGTCAATGATGGTGTTTCTGCATTTAGTGAAAGGATTGAGTGATCGCTGTGTCAAATTTGAAATCTTATCAAAGGCTTTAACTTTACACAATGGATAAAAAATCCTCGTAACTTGAAAAATGTTTCTATTCAAGTTGCAAATTGCCGCCTCTAGTCTGGTAGCAATACTACTTCTTTAAACGATGAATGCAAGACACGTTGTCATTATAATGATAGTTGTCCAACGGTAATGACTTTGTTCAAAAATCACTGCTTCCCTTCGTCTGTCTTGTATGTGGTTCAATTTGACAACTTTGAGCGAATTTTTAAGATGAACTTCACAATTACATTTTAAATAGAATTTTTTCTGCCCGCATCAAGTTTACATCGAAGTGTCAGTAATGGATTGAATCTCTTAGTGTCTGAGGGACTCAATTCTATTTTATTTAATTTTAATTTCTCTTTGGTAAAAACTTTAAATAAGAGAATCTGTAAACTCTTAAAAGGTTCGTGTAAGATGACGTCTTTATTAACTACAGTTACTGACTGACATGAAAATTTTTGCATACAAAACTTCATCTAGCCACGATGATATCAAAATGGACTCTGCTTACATTCTCTATATGTCTTCAACGGGGGAACATACTTGCACCCAAACATGGTTGTGGAGAGGGATAAAATTTTCCCAGGGTAGGCGATTTTTTCCGGGGGCCAAAAGTGTAAAATTGTGTTAAGTCAATGACCAACTTCAACTCTTTATGGGCGAAAAATTTTCGAATTGGGCTTCGTTCCCCTCCCTTGGCTACGAGTTTTAGGGGGATGGATGTATGCAAGAATGGAAAAATGTTAAAAATGTAAATGTATCATTTAAATAGTATGCTACCATAGCGTCAGATTTTCGGATTTTTCTACTAATTCACTTAACAAGTCAACCAGAATTCACAAAGTCCATAATGCAAATCATGTAAAGCTATGGCTGTAATTCTTGGAAGCAAGGAACTATCTTTGGTTTAGAGACATGAGTGTCATTAGTGGCGGCGCCAGCACATCAAAATTTGGTCGGGGCAAAATAAGGGGGCCACTAAGAAAATGTTTGGGGACAAGAAAGTTCCGGGCGCAGAGCAAAACCGAGACCACAGCGCCCGCTCCGAAGCTTGGAGGTTTTAGCACATCTCTGGAAGAAACATCAAATCTCAGGAGAGGTATTTTATTCATTTTTTTTCGGGTAACCGAACTCCTAACTGCTCCGCGGCCTTTTGGCTTAGATCATGTGTAGTATCTGTTCTTTTTATCCAGTCTAGAATGGAGCCATACATGACAGACTATAATGTAGGCTAAATGGTCTGAGGGCCGTGAGGTTGGTCACGTATTGTCCTTTTGTGGGCGCAATACCTTCTTCGGGAAGCAGTTAAATGAGTTTGGCTTGCGCCGATCGAACGCCCCTTTGCCAGAAGGTTGGGAGGACTTTAGAAAAAGTAACCGAACTCCTAACTGATGTAAATGGGGGAAATTTCCACCTCTCGTCCCTCTGTAGCGCCGCCACTGGGTATGATACTTTAAAATGTTTTATACAGTTGAAATTAAGAAAAAGTTGAGTAGTTACAGATTTATAGACCATACTGAAAAAATTGTGGTTGTATGAACAGTCATGCAACGCTTTTTATTTTTAAGGATGACAGTTTTATGGAAACTTTGCCCTCAACTGCAATATAACTCAAGTAAATTTGTATGCCTTACTTACCGTGAACATTTAAAATCCGCTAAATCCAGGATAGGATGGTACGCAGTCAAGCAATGGCGAGTCAAAACAGAAATAAGGCTTAACATCAGATCAAAGGCCTAATCCTCTCACCGCCTCACAGTAACAATTCCCCTAACCTACTTACTTAGGCTCCTCCCACAACTGTCTAAAACTCATCCTCTTCCAGACAAAATCTCAGTTTATTGCTTCAGGGTGAGTGTACAAGACCCCAATGTGTAATCAAAGCACTCAGTAGAGTATACATGCGGTGTAATAAGAGCTACGGTAGGCATAGTCTTCACTTTTTTACCTTGCTGGCAATCAAACAGCTGTGTCCAATGGCGGCCTAGAATGTCAAAATGGGGGCTGGGGTCAAACTAATGACAAAGGAAAATGTTGGGGCAAACATTTTCGGGCGCAGTACGTTTGAGTCATTTTTAGAGCAATGTCTTGGAAATATCATAATAGTGCATGATCATATAAACGTAAATAGTAAGTCGTAACTATTTTCGAAAGAAAGCCTTGACATTATCCAGGAACTATACATACTTTATACACTATAACACTATAATAACAATTTACCTAAATTGTATAATAAAGAAAATATTAAACAAATATTTTACAAATATTTACAAGTTATTAACAATGACTCATACCACGATTAATCATTTTCAAAAATTTACAAAAGTTTTGAGAAAAACCAAAGCATGAAAAGTTACATAATAATGTTTGTGTGCAATTCCTAAGCTGAAATTTAACAAGTGTTAGAATAGTACACCTGAAAGAAAGGTTTACCATCTTTAATTTAAACAAAGGAATTCCGTGGTAGCCAAACCCTTTTTAAACTTTTTATCACCGTTATCTCTGTTTGTCTGCTTTAACAGTTGCTTAGTTAATGCTAAGATTATAGCTTTGGTTGGATGAAGTTTTGACTCAAAAATGTGAGGACATCTGAACTTCCGAAGAAAGAATTTTGTTACATAAACCACATTCTATTGAAGACATCCTTAGCGACTTTAATCCACTGATCTACATACCTGGATAGAAGGTGGTGCCGAAAAATTGAAGCAACAGAGCCGCCATATTATGTGTGGCAAAAGCGTCGTGCAACAGAGCCACTCTCCACACAGTCCTGGGCATGACGTTAAACTGCATCCAGGTTGTGGCTTCTGTTCTATTCAGCCAGTCTAGAGCAGGACCACCCAGTGTTTGCCCTTTGGAGGGCGTACTTGTCCATTTGGGACGTTAAGCTCCTTAAGGGAGCAGAACTCCTCTGGGAGTAATCGTTTGGTTTTCGCCCCTTGGCTCTTCGCCAGAGAGTCGTGGGGACTTTTAGAAAAAAGCCACTCTCCACACAGTTGGATAGGCAATTTGATATGATGGCTTTATAATTTGACGTTTTGGCTTGAAATAAGGCCAAATATGTTATGAAATGTGCTCATTTTCAACAGAAAATGACAATTACTATAAAAACTGACCAAGATTATGTTATATTGAGGGCAAAACTTTCACCTAGTGCAGTTCGTGGTGGATTGAAGACCAACTTGACTGAGTGGCGAGCTATATAGGGCGTAGTCTGAGTCAGTCCTCTTTCACAGTGACAACTGTATATAAGGGCAAGCTGAATACAAGGTTGCAGGGGAGGGGGGAGGTAGGCCTGTCGAGTCCACACCCTATAAATTCAAGCCCACATAGTCGCCCACACAAAATCCCCCCTCTAACAAAGTCTCCCCTGACAACTCTACCCCTCAGTTCATACCGGCCCTAGTCACAGTGACTTCGAATCCTTTCATGAATGAAAAGTGAATGGGGTGCCACCATAACTGCCCTTATACTCCGACACCCTACAGGTTCCGACACCCGTATGTTCCGACAATCTCTACATTCATCAATGATCGAGTTGTCGGCAGTGGCGTAGCCACAGGAGGAGGGAAGGTGGGGGTCAGAACGGTAACCCCCCCCCCCTTATAACCCCGGCAACCTTGTAGTGCAAAAAACACCTAAAAATAGCGGTTTTCTCCTCTATCCTTGGACGTTTCCCTCATTTCGTGCCCCCCCCCCCCCCATGACATAATCGTGGATTCGGCCTGGTTGTCGGAACATAGGGATGTTGGAACGCAATGGATTTGATGGACTATAGGGGTGTCGCAATTTAGGGTTAGGGTTCAGTTGGAACTAAATTAAGCTTCACTCCATAGGTTGAAGTCAATCAACCACGCGAAGTAATCAACTCTTTCTCAGAAATACTGTTGAATATTTCACTGTCCAAGTGAAGCGAGGCATGCAGTCATTTAATAGTACAAGCCAAATGCCGACTGCTTCACCGTGGTCAATAAATCGTATATCAGGCGTGGATCCAAGGGGGCTTTGACAACCTCATATCCCCCCTTTTTCGCCATATCAACTTAGTAAAACATACGGAAAATTAGTACTACAGCACAACTCCCTCACCAGTGGCGGAGCTGCCATATGGTCAGAGGGGCGGTCGCCCCCCCCCCCCCCTGACGGACCAAAATCGTCTGTCGGCGCCCTTTTTAGGTTTTGAACATACTTTGCTCTTGCACCATTATTGGCAAAAGACATAAATTAATAGCGTTGTTTCAAGGTCCAGATAACAAAATGCTCAAACAGCCACTAGATAAGTAACTGTACTATCTGCATTTTATTCTGATGAAAAGGGTCATCTGTAATATAGGGATGGGTTTTGCCGAAACGTATGCTATATACGCACTAATGAATGTTGCACTGATGAATGTTGCCGCTCACCCTCCCGGCCAATGAAAGATGTTTGAAAGGGCGCAACAATAATTTTAGCGCAAATAGTCCTCTTGTTGTCGGGGATAATTGTCAGCATAGACAATAAAAAAGGTTTATAAAGATACCAAAATAGCTTCTAAACCATTTTTCAAAATCATTTGAAGAGAAAATTGAGGTTTCAATAAAATAAACTGTTATAATAGTGGTAATGATTAAGGGCTTTAAAAAGCAGTTTCTATTTTGCTTTTCTTCAAGTGACCATTCTCATGTAGGCTATTTCTGACACCCATGAAAATACTTATTTCTGTACTGTCGGGGTCTCAAAAGCCAGAACATTGCATCTAATAAGTCTAGGTTTAGGCTACTTTTATTTAATATAATTCGGTATCTAGGGAGCCAAGAGGACCTTTTGTCTAAGCTATTTCTTTCAATGTACCTAATTAATGGCTATTTCAGAGTGGTCACATGATGTAAACTACGTCAAGTAATGTTTCTTCGTGTACTTATCTTGATTTCCAGATGCCAAAAATATACACCGAACGATGATTAATTTCCATGACATTGTCCCCTTGTAAAATTGCTTACTATTTAGCTCTAGCAGGTTTAATCTAAATCTTCTCAAAGAAGCCCAATATTACATTAAAATCTTAAATCGAGACCTGACAATAACACAAAATATAATGACCGCCTCAGTACTAGAGTGTGAATGAGAGGGATGGAAACATGGGAGTCCGCAGGTAGGGGAAAGGGGGGAACTTGCCCTCCCATGGAAAATAACGAAGAAAACATAAAGAAAAAGACGAAGAAAATTAACATGAACATCTCTTAACAGTTTCCTCGGTGTTTCTCCTATTTATATGCGGTAAATAAGCTTTAGAAATGCCATTTCCAGCGATCTGAGAGGCATTTTGGGCCCAAATTTTCTTGCGCTCCGCGCCAACTCATGGTGGCGCGGAGCTTTCCCCTCTAAAAAAATCCCCCCCAAGTTTCTTCTGCGGAGGCCCATGGATAGAAAATGTAAACATGTTTTGATAGAAGTCTTCTACCAGGTGCGGGAAATCAAATGGAAAGTCTGAAAAGCCGTGGCTTCGATCGTGCTGAGACCCAGGGTATTAACTCCTTCGAAGCGCCCCTGCAGACCTTTTTCGCCCCTCTGACCGAAATCCCCAGCTCCGCCACTGTCCCCCACACCCCTGCTTAAGTTAAGTCAGCCCCCCTTTGGAATATCTGGATCCGTGCCTGTATATGGCACAGTGGGGGCAATTGCAGTCACTCAAGTCACCCCCTACTAAAATTACCCCTGACAAAGTCCCCTGCTTGGCCAACAAAGCCAACCGTAACAAAGTTGTCCCTAACAAAATTGCCCCAGTTCCTATAAAGTCCACGGCCCCTAGGCTAAAGAAAAAGGTTAAAAAAAAACGAGGCTATTAAACATAGGTACCATAGTAAACCTATATAGGTCCCTTACGGTAAAGGCCCCATGCATATGTGGGCTGGGGGTTGTAGAATATGTCCACGGTATTGACCCCGCCTGTCGTAAGACTAAACTGGAGGATTAGGGTACCGCATTTGACCTATGACACTATATATATTTATAACACATTCGTGTTGGTGTGACGGTCGGTAACGGTTAAATCTTATCTAACTAACTAGCTAACCCTTATGGGTATAAAAGCCCATACCGGTGGGGGCATTTACCGAAATTTATAAGGGGCCCATATAGGAAGCCCACAAGCACGAGGGATATAAAAGGGCAGGAGCAGTCACCCCAACTTGAAGCAGTGTAGAAGACTGTCCAGTTTCATGATTGGCTGTTGAGGGTCATGTGACAACATTTTTACTCCTCAAATGTGAAATTTACTGGAAGTTACTGCTTGGTTTACCTTTCATATGTTATACTGACGTAATAAAATATTATGAAAGATTCTTTGAACAGACATGAGACGCGAATTATGATATTTAGCTGTTGCTTCAAAATAAGTTTAGGGGGACTGCTCTTGACCTTTAAAGGATTGGTTGACCCATATTCTCACACACACTATCAGTTGTTTGAATGAGCCTTAGAACTCCGTCAGTTTCTCACATGGTCATTTGGATTCAACTTGAGGGGCTGCCCATGGGTCTTTATCATCCCAGGTGCAATACCGTACATATGGACCCCTTAGGGTCTATGAAATGGGTCCCGTAAGATTCCCTTGTGAGAATGTTACCAGTAAAATGGCTATTTTGAGGGGGTAAGTCTTTGGGAGGCGGAGGCATATAGAACGCTATAATCTTGTCGTAGGCGACGGACTTAGCCTCGGGGAAACCTGGCTTGTCCGGCAGAGGACTTTTTTCAAGGTCAGACTTTAGTAGACGAGTTTGTCAGGAGTGACTTTGTACCTGCATGGTGTCTCATAAATTTGTTACTAGGAAGACTGTGCAGAGGAGACTTCAACTGTGGGAGGTTTTGCTGGGGTGCCTTGTCAGTAAAAGCATGAACCTGAAGTACTCCCATTTTAACGGTCACGGTAGGCCTACCCAGTGGCGGAGCTAGGGATTTCGGTCAGAGGGGGCGAAATGGTCTGCAGGGGCGCTTCGAAGGAGAAAATACCCTGAGCCGCCGCACAATTGAAGCCACGGCTTTTCAGACTTTCCATTTGATTTTCCTCACCTGGTAGAAGACTTCTTTGCCATTTTTCCTCAGCAAGTTTTCCTATTAAAACATGTTTAAATTTTCTATCCATGGGCCTCCGCAGAAGAAAATTCGGAGGGGGACAAAATTCTTTGAGGCAAAATTCTTTTAGGGGGGAACTCATGGTGGCGCGGAGCGCAAGAAAGTTTTGGCCTCTCAGATCGCTGGAAATGACATTTCTAAAGCCTATTTAAATATAAGTAGGGAAAACACGGAGTGAACTGTTAAGAAATGTTGATGTTAATTTTTTTCGTCTTTTCCCTTATGTTTTCTTCGTTTTTCGGGTTTTTTATTTTCCAGGGGAGGGCAAGTTCCTCCCTTGCCCCTACCTGCGGACGCCCATGTTTCTATCCCTCTCTTTCACATTCTAGTATGAAGGCAGTCATTACATTTTGTGCTATTATCAGGTCTGGATTTAAGATTCTAATGTAATAATAGGCTACTTTGTGAAAATAAAGATTAAACCTGCTAGAGCCAAATAGCAAGCAATCTTACATGGGGAAAAAGTTATGGAAATTAATCACCGTAAGGTGTACATTTTGGTATCTGGAAATCAAGATAAGTACACAAAGAAACATTGATTGACGTAATTTACATCATGTGACCACTCTGAAATAGCCACTAATTAAGTACATTGCAAGAAATAGCCAAGGCAAAAGGTCTGCTTGGCTCTCTAGATACCGAATTCATAATAAATAAAAGTAGCCTAAACCTAGGCTGATTAGATGCATTTTTCTGGCTTTTGACAACACGAAAGTACAGAAATAAGCATTTTCATGGGATTATCGTGCCGTGTCAGAAATAGCAATTTATCATGAGAATTGTCACTTGAAGAAAAGCAAATTGGAAAATACTCATTAAAACTCTTAAACCTTTACCACTATGATAACATTTTTATTTTATTTTAACCTGAATGTTCTCTTCAAATGATTTTGAAAAATGTTGTGGAAGCTATTTTGGTATCTTCATAAACTCTTTTTATTGTCTACGTTGACAATTATCCCCGACAACAAGAGGGCTATTTGCGCTACAATTTTTGTTGCGCCCTTTGCAACATCTTTCATTGGCCGGGAGGGTGAATTTAATGTCAGTCTGTGTATTTTGTAAGCTTATAATTACGCTTGGTGAGGAAGCAATTGACCTAGCACAGCGACAACATTCATCAGTGCGTTTAAAGCACGAAGCCCGTCTCGGCAAAACCTATCCGTATATAACAGAAGATGACCCTTTTCATCGGAACATTATGCAGATAGTACAGTTACTGGTGGCTGTTAAATTTGAGCATTCTGTTATCTGGGCCTTAAAACAACGCCATTAAATTATGTCTTTTTCCAATAATGGTGCAAGAGTAAATTATGTTAAAAACCTAAAAAGGGCGCCGACAGACGATTTTGGTCCGTCCGGGGGGGGGGGGCGACCGCCCCCCTGACCATATGGCAGCTCCGCCACTGGGTCTACCATGAGACCAGCACATGCGTCAATGTTTCTAACTTCATAAGCTTGCAACCTGTTGCTGCATTATTGAAACTAAAAGCAGTACATGTTGGCATTTCTGTTGTCTTCAATTTAAGCTGCATACAATGTACAGAAAATCAAGTCAGAAAATCAAGAAATTTAGCTTGTCAGTTGTCACCCAATGCACATACGGCTATACGAATCAGTGAAGTTTGTGCCGCAGCTCAAATGTTTTTGCCACCTGCAAAATGGCCACCGCGAGACTTCCGGTTGAATACGCAGTTACGTGCACGCCTTACATCCAGGTATGTAGATCAGTGCTTTAATCTCCGAGAAATCATATAAAAATAATTTTGTGTTCATACTGAACTGAGAACTTGAAGCAAATTTAAGTACACAGTTTCCAAGAAAGAATTGGTCTCACTTTCGGGCATTCATCAAAATATTATGTTCAATGGACTCAAGTCAGAAAAGCGCCACTGACTGAAAGTCTTTCACTTCACAATCTAAGATTTCATTATTTTGTTAACATTTAAATTCTGGACCAAGGGTAAACTCGGACTATGGAAACGCTTAATCGTCGGAATCTCGAAGAAGTTTAACAAGTTGTTTCGTGTACTTATACGAAGTGAAAGTATATCATCTAAAGTACATAAACGTTTTACTGAGGAACTTGGCAAGAATAGAGTAAGTGGTCAGTGCAGACATCTGCATTAGGCATGAAATTAGAACATAGTTGATAATACCGCCCCAGAAGTACTTTTGGCAGTAAAATTTCTAGCAACGTTCAGATGGGTGTGTGTGAAGCTAGAATCCACATCATAAAAAAGACTTAGTCAAGAGCACATCCATTTTGTCTTTCAAGCTGTCTAGTCCCGGCCTCTCCCATCCTTAGGTATAGTACCATGACCTTGTGATTAACTAGGTCAGGCTTTTTCTTTCCTCGAAAGAAAGCAAATACAATTTTGTTTACCCCTTGATCACTGACTTTGGGATGGGAAACCAGGAGCGATACGATGAAGTAAAATAAATTTAAGGGTACAGTAGAGAATTAGTAACTATGACGGTCTTACCAAAGAGAGACAAATTGGCAGATTTCCAGAAATTTGCACGTCCAGTTAGCTTTTTACATTTTTTTCTGACCAGTTTTCCATTATGGCATCTTTTGAACCAAACATTATTCCATTAACCTTTATACGAGTTGTGTTCCGTACAATGTCTTGTGGAATTGGCTCAGAGGCCATACGACCAAGATTAGTCTGTGACCGAGGCTCATGTAGCTCTGCGGAACAAATTGAAAACTTCAGTGAACTTGGAAACATCATTTACATTAGAAGTTATACAAGTTGCATCATCAACATACTGAATAAATTTAACCTTTCTGACAGTCCGGCAGGAAAGATGAAATCCTTCAATATCCTTACTTTTTTTTGTATCACGTGCTACTGCAGGGCTCGATTAAGAGGACATACAGAAGGGGAGACAGGGAAAAGCCCTGCTGCACACCCGGGGAAATAGAAACGGGATCGGAACACGGACTTCCTGTTCATGGACAGAGCATAATGCACGGTCGATTGTCGCTACCGTATGGGTAAGAAAAGCGCACCAAGATGGCCGTCTGCTATGGTTTTGTGTGAAAATTTGGACTTGCTCAAGTATGTAACCATATTTTGCAAGAAAGTTGGAATTTTTTTCAAATATAGCAAGGTAAGGTCAAAATCACTTCACGTATTGCAGGAATATGATATTTTTCCCATTCAATTTTAACTTTTGTTTGAAATATTACAGAGTCATTGTCGAATCAGACGATTTATAGATTCACGGCGGCCATCTTGGTGCGCCCTTTTTTGTCCCAGTCATTGGCGACCAGCTACGGATAGAACGTACACTTACATGCTCTGTCCATGTATATAAGTCCGTGGAAGGGAAAGTTCCCCATTTATCAATAAAAAACTTTTAATATCGGTATAAAGTATAGAGATCCATTTAAAAATGTTTTCCCCAAATCCTAGTTTGCGAAATACTTCGAACAAAACAGCCCAACCCACCTTGTCAAATGCCTTTTCCTGGACCACAGAGGGTAAACAACAACCAGTATCCTTTAAATGAATGTATAATCAATTATATTTCTTATATGGATTAAATTATTGGGTATTTTACACCCAAGATCAGCACAAATTTGAGAAACATTAACAAATGTCACCTGTCACTAAGGATAGTGTAGGATGAAGTACTTTAGACAGAATTTTATAGGCTGTATTCAACAAACTTATAGGGCGCCAATTCTCATGGCTCAAAATGTCACCTTCATGAAGAAATAAATGCCCATTACATAGAGTTGTCAAGATCGTTGCGTTTCTTGTTTATCTTATCTGGAAATCATGCCTTAGCTGGGAGCTCCTCTACTGGCTAGCCTGAATCAACAATGAACCATTGTGTGAGCATCCAACAATTATAACAGATCCATTGTGACAATCACAGTTGAAGTTGAGTGCAAACAATGTACATCGTCTTCAAGTTTATGTGTGTGGGCTACCAGCTGATAACAGCTACAATGTCAACGGAGCAAGGTGTGAAATAGGAAGTAAGTTTCAGAATTTTATTACAGCATTTTGCGAGCAAAAACTGTGGTATCAGGTTCACAGATTCTAAAAGGGAGGAATCTCGTAAATGTTTCTTTGCACTCAGTGAAATTACTGCACTTTGTTGCAGGCGCGTATAGCTAGGATTGTGTCATGGTGGACGGTTTTGGTATCATGGGGGACACGAAATGAGGGAGAAGTCTAAGCTTGGATAGAGATTAAAAAACGCTATTTTAGGTGTTTTTTGCATTGCAAGGTTGGGTAATGGGTGGTTCTAACCCCCTAAACCACCCCCAGGCTACGCCACTGGTTTGTTGAGATGAAGTTAAACAACCCCTTACAAATACATCAATTTTTTTCTTTGAAGGAAAAACTTTATTCATTCTGAGTATATAAATAAATGCCAGTACACCATTGAGGCCTACACCCCTAAATGATTTGTTTCAATCAAATCGAAAAATTATAGTGAAATAAATTAATTGAACATTGAGCAAATGGCAAAAATGCTTGAGTGACCCCGACGTGATTTGAACACGCAACCTTCTGATCTGGAGTCAGACGCGCTACCGTTGCGCCACGGAGTCAGTCGCATGCATTGCAATTACATATATAAGATTAAAGGTTAACTTGGCATTATATTCTGGCAGCTTGCAGTCATGTTTTGGCTGTCCATTGTTAACAAATACTTCCGGTAGCAGGAAGTATAACGCCCCTCCATGTTAAGTGTACGTACTTGAAGTCTAAACTTTCAAGACTCATTTTGCAACTGGAGCATGAAACAAGAAATGTAATGTTCTAACTCCTGTTTGTAGAGGACATGTGCTAAAAAAGAATGCGTTTATGTTTATTACTTTATAATTTACTCAATTTAAAATGGTGTTTATGCGCAACTGGTAATTCGTGATGTGTAATTGACGAAGGCCTACCATTTGGGCAAGAGCAGTCACCCCCATCTTGAAACAGCTGTGTAGACTGTCCTTTTCCGGGATTATTGAGAGTCGATCATGTTACAACTGTTTTTCGGCTTCAAATGTGAAATTTACGAGAAATAACTGCTTGGTTTAGGCTTACCTTGAGTCAGGGGTGGCGCCAGGATTTGCCCGACAGGGGGGCCAGTTTTTCAAAGCCCCGACAAAAAAGATGAATTAGTCCCGGTGGGACGTGACTTGGCGGAATTTACGCGCGGAAATTTTTGGTTTTCTTTTTAACAAATACTTAAAAATCTGGAGTTTATTTGGAGAAAACGTTTAAAATTTTTGAAGGAAATTTGGCTTTTGTAAAGGCCATTAAAAAATGGGGTGTTTAGTGAGGAATCTGTCCTTTATATGGGCAAAATAAAAAACTGAAATTAAGAAATCATATTGTACATACTTGTGAATATTATATTTATTCAGCTTGTCCTGTACTATATGTTTGTTCAAGATGTAAATAAATTTCTTCCTTTCGGGGAAAAAAGAAAAAAAAAAACTGTACGTAGGTGAAAGATGAAATTCGTTTGGGGTTAGTATTTAAAGGCAGTCATTCGTCACCCCAAACTACAGTTTCAGTATGCGTACATCAAAACTCTCAATTGGTACAGCTCTTTGACTGGCATCACATTCAAACAGTGCATCATAGCTAAATTACACAGCACTGAGAGTGTCTTGATTACACATTATGGACTTGACAAGCCATGAAGCAATAAACTAGGATTGTGTCTGGATAAAGATGGGTTTTAGATAAATGTGGGAGGGGCTAGAAGTAAGTAGGTTGGGAGAATTGGAACTGTTTGGGATGATGAAAATATGCCTTAAATCATACTAGGCCTACGTACTAAGGCTTCAAGACGAGACTATTAGTTCGCTCGGAAAGTTTTTACCTTTTTTGAACGAAGTTGTGAAAATTTAGAGCTTATTTTATTGGAGAAATTTTGGTTTTTAATGAAAGAAAATTTGGTTTTTCGGTAAGATTACAATGAAAAAATTGGGTTTTTTATTAAGTAATATGCCTTTCAAGAGCAAAATTAGGTAGAATGTTAGAGTGATTAACAGAGTTGGCTTGGGTTATTTGTTGGACGGACTATCCATCGAAATTGGAAAATTTTGCCACTTTTAACAATCTGAAGCCATACTGGAGAAAATTACAATTTTATGACAGATTTTTGGGTTTTATGGAAGAATCTTACCATTCTTATGAGAAAAATCAAGTAGGGGTGATATGTAGTTTGTTGGGGTTTACCGAATATCATCATTCAGATTAAGACCCTCGGACCATGTTGGAAAATTTTCCCGCGGAAAAAGTTTGGCTTCCCATACGTTTGGTGTTATATATTTTATATATTGACATAGGCGTACGGGAGCGTTTCAGTTTGGGAGAGGGCAGAATTGTCTTTTTTGTCCGAAAAATGTATCCTGCTCGAAATTTCTATCTAAGTGGAGCGCACAGATATTTAGTTGAAAATTGAGAACTCCGAGACAGCAGGGAATGATATTTCCCGGGCTCGTAACTAGAAACAAAGCGTCATTATTTTGAGCTTTCTTTCGGAAGAAAATTTTCGCTTCATAATACTGCCCCAAAACGAAGAACAGAGGTATGCATTGTTCTGTTCAGTAATCTGTTTGACCAAAACACTTTCTAAGCCGAGCGACACAACCGTTGGCGCGGAGCGTACAGAAAATTGTTAAAACATCTGACCCCTCAGACAGCCGGAAATGGCATTTCCCAGACTTGTAACTAGAAATGAAGCAGTTGTTATTTTGAGCTTTCCTTTGAAATGAAAGTTTCACTTCAATAGAAAAAACCCAACTTGCTGAGTGATCAGAAAATTACTAGATAAAAGGTACTGCTACAATTAGATGTAATGGTCTTGCCTCTTTTCGGGGGAACTATGCAACGGAATTGAAAACATACTAATGTTTTTGACTCATATATGAATAATCTAATTCGTTGTACTCAATTGCAAGGTCCACCGAATAGACGAAACTTTCTACGTGACTGCCCCAACTTCAGACTATGATTTTACTTCCAACGTATTGAAAATATGTCACGTTACAAGGTGGCTTCAAATGAATTTTCAGTCATACTTGTGGAGAGACATTCTCAAACTACTGTTTATCATTATGTGTAGCTGAAAACATGGCTGATTTTCATTACCGTTGCTAGAATTTGGCTGTCGAGGCAGGCCAGATGGCAGACCATTGGGCACAGCCTGCACGTGAACAACCTCTCGTCCAATTTTGTAAGGAAAATTCAGAATTGTGAGTTTCCTTGAAGAATCTGGTCTTCTAAGCAAAATAAAGAAGATCGTCCTTGTGACTAAGCTTATCAGGCCCACATCGTTTATCGTGGGCATGTAGATGAGGGTTCCTCGACGAAACTGGATTTTCTCATCAACAGGGGAGGGTACCCTTCGCCGACGAAGGCATGACCTTGCGCATAAGGATTGAAGATGGGATGAGGCGGTGTTAATCACTTCTTCATAGCAGAACTAGTAAGAAGTGATTAACACCGATTCAGCCACGCTTTAAATTAGCGCTACAAAAGAAAAAAGTTCATAAAGAAGAAAAAAAAAAACAGCTCATGATCGTCCATCCAGTAACTTCAGTCCTTTACGTTTTTCAATTTTAGGCCTCCCTGAAAAAAATTGCAGTCCTTCCTCGACAGGAGGAGATAGGACAAAGTACATGGAATTAGGTACAACAGAGCAACAGAGCTGAAAATCGATTCTGATATGTATTGAAATAGTATTACAAAACAAAAAATATGTTCAAGATCGCCCATGCAGTAACTTCAGTCCATGCAGGTTTTTTTTTTATTTATTATTTTTATTTTTTTTAGGCCTCCCCGACGAAACCGGCGACTTCCCCCGACGGGGGGCCATGCCCCCCCCCCCCCCGGTGGCGCCACCCCTGCCTTGAGTATGCAAAGTCATAGGCCTAAATATGATGAAAGATACTTTGAAGAGAAAGAAAATTGTGAAATTTAACTGTTGCTTTAGAATAAGGTGAGTGGGACTGTCCTTGACCTTTCAATTACATCATTGTTTTCCTTTCTTTTTCTACTGCACTTTGTGCCAAACTGTGATTGCAAGATCAAATTCTTCTATTCAAGACCTCTATGTACATTCTAATTGTGGCAAGAAAACATATAAAGCATTCAAGGTCATATAACTCTAAACATTTCTGTTTAATTTCAAAAGAAAACAAACGGTAAAATGTGAGCTGCAATAGAATAAACCAACAATGGAAGTAGGATGAACAACATTCATTTTGCTTGAACATCTAAAATATATATATTTTTTAACTTAGACTTAAGCTACACGTGCTTTAAATTCAAAGCTGAGGTGCTCACGTGGCATTCAAAGTTATGCCATGGAAACAAAAGGATGAAGCACTCGTAGGTTTGTATCAGTAGAATAGATACAGATACGCCCTCCTTTGCCTTCAACCTGTTATGTTGTGTTAATAATCGACTGCTCAATTGAGTTTGACTGTGAATTAAGACCAATTTAAATGGGGGGTGTCTGACAACCGTCCAGTGCAGTCGCCACAAGTAACACTGAAATCTTGAGTTTGGAAAATTTAGTTCGTTGTCCGTAAGGTTTCTGGAAAAATTCGAGAGAAATCTCCTCGAATAAGGGAGTCTTTTCTCGGTCAAAACTGATCAGCCCGGACTCCACCTGTCCAGGCCAGTAAACGAAAGCATAGCCCGTCATAGGAAGGCCTATAGATCCTGCTCTGCACTCCTCTGCACTAGAGTCTGAAGTCAATGCACGTTACTACGTTAGCATATAAATAACTAACAGCGTGACCGTTTCCTGCATTTAATTATGCATGTTCTACTGACAGTCAGTTTAGCTGTTGCCAGTGTCAGCTGTTCAAGAGTCCGGGTCATAACCACAGAATTATTATACCTTATCAGTCAAGCCTCGCTGTAAGCGTTAATGAGGCTTGTGACGTCATCCTCTAAAATGGGAACTCCGCCCACAAGAGAAAATCATGAGTTTCGCAGAATAGGTACCTAACATGCTGGGGGGACTTCAAGCTTCTGAATAATGCATAAAAAGGCGTTCCTTGTTGCTGTATCCTTGGTCATTTGAAATCTTAAAGTCTTTTCTTTACTAAAAATATCGTGAGGTATTGTTTCTTTCGCAATTTCACAGAGAAATTTTCCATCAAAAACAGGTCAACTTTTGGTGGGGTTTTTTGACTGGCCTCAGATTTTGCGAATACCTGACCGTATTCAGGATCATTGGGGAGTAAAACTTCCAAAATCGAGTGTTTGAGACATAAAGCTAACTACTGATACCTATTACACTACGAGCAAAACAACAAAATAGTCGCAATGAACGTTTTTGCAAGTTGGAATTTTGCACTTTTTGGCCACGTAGAGCATCGCACAAGGCGGTAACGTTATGGTTAACATATGGTAACATATTTAAGCTATTGTCATTGTCTTTTGATTCTAGGCTGCTAACTAGGATACTATTTTAGTCCTTATGTCAAGTAATAAAGTGAATTTTAATACGACTGACAGGCCCTTTTAAGGTTTTAAACCTCTAACAAATAACATTAAAATTTTACAGACAGGCCTAGTCCTAGTCTAAATTAGGCCTTGGCCTATGCATGCTAAGACTGCACACTGTGGTACATAGTGAATGTATGCATATGGGTACTGATGATCTGTGATCATCATACAGATACTACTTTACTAGTCCTTGCTTGCTGTATGAGTGAGTTTTCATTTTAGAAAAAAGCTTGTAAAGAATTTTAAGAGGCCTGTAGCACAAAATTATTGTGTCATATGCACCTTGTGAGTTGAATCGGGAGCAATGTACAGTACCAACGATGAAGATTAAGAACCAAAATAAGCAAATTAGTGTTACACTTACAGGTATTGCAGGCTACATGAAACAATTGATATAGGCCCTATAGCCATTTATTTACACATACACTTTACCAGCCTGTCGGTTCTTTCATATGGTTTTACCAGACAAAGTGAAGAATTTTCAAAAGGGAAATGACTTGAGGAATATACTTAGAGTATATGGAATGTGCACCTATAAGAGCTCCATCAGTTTCAGGATTTTTTTGTTTATTATTTTGCCTGGGCCATTGTTCTCAGTTTTCTTACTTACCGTATTTTTGCACTGTTGTGGTGAATTATATTTCTACACAAATGAATTAATTGTGCCTTAGTTCTCAGCCTGTTCCTGATGAAATGTAATTGCTAGCTATAGCATACGGCCTACTAGTGCTCTAGGCCCATTTGGGGGTTTATAGGTCAAGATTAGAGCTTGCATTGCTATATACCCCTTTCTTGTATAATGGCACAAATGGGATTCTGATTCAGTGTATCCTAGAGGACAATTTTTCTCTACACAAGCAAAATGCCAATTTACTGACTTAAGAATTATGGTTGTGCACTTGTGTCCTGTATCATCAGCTGTTAATTCTGATGGCTGAAATCTCATATGTTCTTCTGAGACTGCCTTCTCATTTGAAGTATAAACTGTTGTCATTTTACACCACTAACTGAGCAGAGGAGAGATGAATAATGTAACAATTGCCCTATCATATAGTAATGGCATATTACAGCCAAAGTTTTTGTCACTTACTTGAATTAACTTGATGGCCTGTTGTTACCTTACTCTCAGTTGATATGTCTCCAGTTGTGCATGGGGGTGGGGGTTGTGTACTGAGTACCCAGTTCCCTAAAAAAACTTAAGACCCACCCAGTTCCACATGCTGTTCACAACTTATATTACTAAACAAAGTGTTTCTGATCCGAGGCTTCATTTCTTCGACCTCACCACCTAAGGATAAGGATCGACTGACTGTATAGCGTTAATTACCCCAGAGTTCACTAACAAGCCTTACAAGAGAACTATACATTCCAATATCCCTCCATTTTACCTCTTTATTGTCTAGTTTAATGCCACAATTTTTCTGTCATGTTATTGTTTGCAATAATTTATGAGTCTAGTACAATAACTGTGATTTACTGATTCTATAATGTGGTTACGTGCAAAGTGTATGGCCATGTATGTCAAAAGGTTACCATGAGTCGGTCAATTAATAGGTGTTGCACATCGTGCCGTACGTTGTATAGCACTGTGGTGATCGACTCAAGGTACTGACGTACTTAAGATGCAATCACTATAACCCTTGCATCGGTAGCCACTTAATCGTTACAAGGTTTTCAAAAATTGACTCTCAATGTAATTTTCCTGCCATGTATATGTAAATCAAATGTAAAGGAAGACTCGACGAGGTTAACATGATTAAAACTTTTGTGGAGGATATTTTCTCGCTCGGTGTAGTTCCATTTTCGCGCAACTAATGCAAACACCTCAGTACGGGAAATTGGGCTTTTTACAAACGGTGCAAGGCTATGAGGCGCCGTATGTGACAAAATTATGTGCCAAATATATTGATTATACTTCTAAATATATATAGGTTGTACCCAGATATATATAATTTACTCTCAAACTTCATATAAATAGGTTTTGCATAATCTATATATAATAGTCATACACCATATATATCCTAACAAGCTATATATATTTGTCACGGTAAACATTGTATTAATAGACAATGTCCTGTATAGTTTTCCGTAATTTTGTCACTCTTTTTGTCACTCTTTTTGTCACATCGGGGAGAGTAGATATATATAGATTACTAACACGCGAACAGCACGCGAGTAGGAGGTGCTTAGTTACATACTGAATACGAGGGAGGACCACCCAAAAGTGTTCCTTTCTACATGGACACATTGAGACCTTGAGACCTTGATAAGATTTATCACCACTAATTTTATCAGTTCCGTTGTCAGGTACATAAAAATACGGAGGTTGTATTATCTTATACTACGAAACCAGTTCCCTTGATGTTAAGCTATGAAGGAAAAGCGTTTGATATCTGAAACGGATAGTCTCTTTTGAAGAGGCAAATATCACCTTTTAGCTTTTTGGTACAGTTGAGGGACAGCAGATACTTTCAGTACTTAATTAGTAAATTGGCAAACCTTTGACTAGACATGTTTCTGCTCTTGTTTTTAGTTTTGAGCCTCATATAGGTAGTTGGACTTTTTAAGTTGTCCTGGTCTTAATCAAGCAGAACCGATGTATCAGAGGGCCTCGATTAGAGCATAGAGGTATTTATCATTGTAATCTTCATTAAATGTTACCAAGTCACCGTTGCTTGAATGAAAAGAGGCGGTGGCATTATCTGCATAGGCGGCGGAAGCCGCCGGGGGCAGTAGAGGCTGGCCCCCAAATATTTTTTTATGAGATTTTGGGGGGAATGCCCCCCCCAAAAAAAAAAAACTGAATGTCGCAAAAATAAATTTTTCAAAAACGCTATATATGCCGACTTAAAGAAAGAGATGCATACAGTACAACAAAGTAATTAAAATTTAAGTTGCTTTTATTACATTTCGGCTATTCTTTGGCTCAATTATTACTTTTCAGAATGCAAAAGTTGCAAAACTTCCGAGAGCTCCCCCCCCCCCCCTTGACCCCCACATTCACGATAACATGTAGGAGGGTTTACTTTCGACCTTCAAACTGTTAAAACAAAACCTTTTTCAAGCTATCTATTACAAATTATCTTTCTTCTTCTCAAATCAGGGCCTTTTAAACATACTGAACGAGGGGCATGTCACCAGTCCCCTTATTGGCCCCAATGACAAACATTTGCCCCAGTAATAATGTCCCTTTTAGGATTATTAGTTGCTTCCATTAAGTTCCCTAAAAAGCCTTATATGCCAGCGCTTCCGGGCCCTGTTGCGGGATTTTAAAAATAACTCCCTGTTGATGAAATGCCCCGAAACACTTTGGATCTCTTAAAATGCCCTGTCTCAAATTATCAATCACATGTTCACATCTGAATAGCTCCAAAATTTTGGCCTTGCCCCCTAAAATTATTGTTAAGTATGTTTCTCCTTAATCAAATTCCATAGTACTTCCCGATTCCATTCTCGTCCCGTAGCTCACCCCACTCCTGAATAAAATTCATAGTTTAGAATTCTTAATTTTAATATGGTTTTCGACCATTATGGAGCCTTTCGCTGAGCTTCCGGGTGCTTCGCCCCCTTAACCTCTATTGGGGCTTAGGCCCTGGACTCCACCAGGGGTCCTTGAGCGGGACCCTGGAGTTTTGCGCTCGGCCAAAACCGGACGCCTTCCGGCGTCACCATTATGTCGGCTGCCGAAAACTTATGGCCCCCAATAGAAAACATCTTATGATCTGATACTACCTATATGCAGTCTCTTGTTTCAATTTTGAATTTTTATGCGTTCTTAACGGATATCTTGTACCGGTAATTAGACAAAGCATCTTTGTGCTGTGGAGTGGGATTAAAAACCGCAGATACTTTGAAGTACTGCTCTGTTAGGTTTTTAAAACCTTTTGTTTCTGCTTTTTAAGCAGCTCCCCTAATTTTTAAAGAGGTGAATGCCGTACTTTCTCCCTCCTCTGGACCTCTTTGTTCTTGTTGGGAGACAAGAGCTTGGTTAGCAGGCGGTTGCTATCCTCCCCGTCAGGAAATTTGGCAATGTCCTCCCTGTTGCCAGTTTTTCGGCTTTCTCTGGTTTCTTCTGTTGTTCTGAGACGCGCCTTCTTCGCATCTCAACACCTTCATGAGCCTTGTCTCCGCTCGGGAGAACACTCCAGTCCAAAGGGCTTGGAAACCCTTCCTCTAAGCGGAGCGCCCTCATCTGTTGACGCGGAACGTAAGGAAAATTTTGAAAAATCAGACTCTCAGACCGCCGAAAATGGCATTTCTCATGGCTTAAGCCCAGGTCACTCTACAGCAATATCGGATCGGATTTTGCTCCGATTTTTGTGAGTTTTACTTACATATCCCCCATATTTGGTCGCAAAAAGACAAAAAATTTGCAACCCTGGGTAATATGATCTGTATTGCAGAACTACGAAAATTTAAGTTGTAACAATTATGCCGTGACGTCACATCCGCAGACAACATTTATCTGATACGACGCGTAGTCCGACAAAAGCTGTTTGTGAATGTGACGTCACTTGAAATAAAATCTTTGCCAGGAGTCTGTAAGTTTATGTATATGGGGCGCCATCATCAGTTGGTGTGGAGCGTTAGCAATTTTGGGAAAACCACGACCCCACAGTTGGCCGATGACATAGTGTTTTTTGGGGGAGGTCGGAAGCCGTCCTAGGACAGAAACCCCTGGTTATTCACTCAGCTTTTTTGGTATCAAGTTAGCTGAAGTTGTCCGTGACGCAACTGAAACGGACACTGTTCATGCATGTAAGTACAGAGACACATAGGATTTTGATGAGGTTTTATGCAAACGGACACCAATCACGCACACAAGAGCATAGAGTTGACACTCTGGAGACTATACGTGCAAGTTAGTGCAGAGAATTTGGAACTCTAGTATTGCGGTGCAACGGCAGGCCTGTCGTACAGATATACGTAAAAGTCTAAGGCTTTCTCGGCTTAGCAGTTTATTTATTATCTGACAAAACGACATCTCAGATGTTGTTATGCTTTTACGTGGCAGATGTTGTAAAATTCCAGTTGTTTGCTGGTTTGTTTTTCTGCTTTTGTTCCCCTTTTTTACAAGCTATTTTTATGATTTTAACATGAGTGATTTTTCGAATAACACGGGTACAAGATCGGCAATACAATGGATACTGCGTTTCGCGCGGTAAATAGACTTGGCGCGAGCATTCGGTCGTCCCACAGTCGTAACAGTAGTAACTGCGGCTTTGATGGCGAAAATGTACCCTATTGCGTATCATGCCTCAGAATAAATGACAAGCTCTTGGGCAATTCACTTAAACACCATCCCGTTTGCCCATGTTGGCAAATGAAGACTTCCGAGCACTTTTTTTCAACCTTAGCTAGAATATTTTACCATTTTTGAGGAAGTTTTTTGCAAGATTACCAGTAGCAGGGGTGGCGCTAGCGGGGGGGGGGGGTCACGCCCCCTCCGTCGGGAACACTGGCCACCCCGTCGGGGAAGATCGGCGATTTCGTCGGGGAGGCCAAAAAATTAAAAATAAAATAAAAAAACCCACAATGACTGGATTTACTGAATGCGCCACCTAGAACATATTTTTTGTTTTGTAATGCTATTTTAATACATATCGGAATCGATTTTAAATCACTTCTTAACTCGGTTAAACCTCATTCTATGTACCTTGTCCTATCTCTTTTGCGGGAGGGGGGGGCTAAACATGAAAAACGTAAAAGACTGAAGTAACTGGATGGATGACCATGATTTTTTTCTTTTTGAACTATTTTTTCTTTTGTAACGTTATTTTAATGCATATCTGAATCGGTTTTAATCACTTCTTACTAGCTCTTCTATCCCTCATCCCATCTTCAATTCGTGCGCGCAAGGTCATGCCTCCGTCGGGGACGGGCTACCCACCCCCTGTTGTTGAGAAAATCCAATTTCGTCGGGGAGCCTTCATCTACAGACCCACGATAAAAGATGTGGGTCTGAAGTCACTCGGACGACCATCTTGATCTTGTTGTGTTAGAAGACTATATTCTTCAAGGAAACTCACAATTCCGAATTCTCCTTACAAAAACGGACGGGAGGTACTTCATGTGCGTGTACTACACAATGGTCTGCCATCTGGCCTGCCCGGACAGGAGAATTCTCACGAAGGTAATGAATATCTGCCATGCCGTTTTCAGCTACACATAATGATTAACAGTGGTGTGAGAAAATCTCCCCATAAGTCTGACTGAGAATTTATTTGAAGGCACCTTGTAACGTGACATATTTTCGAATAAGATGGGAGTAAAAGCATTCATAGTCTGGAGTTCAGGCAGTCACGTTAAAAATTCATCTATTTAGTTGACCTTGCAATTGAATTCAACGAAGATTGTTAATACAGTCCAAAAAAACATTATAGAATGTTCTCAATGCCGTTGCATAGTCCCCCCCTCCCCGAAAGGAGACCAGAGCATTACATCTAATTGTAGCAGTACCTTTTATCTGGTACTTTTCTGATCATTATCGAGTTGGGGTTCTTTCTCTATTAAAGTGAAACTTTCATTTTGAAGGAAAGCTCAAAAAAACGACTTCATTTCTAGTTACAAGTCTGGGAAATGCCATTCCGGCTATCTTAGGGGTTAGATTTTTTTAACAATTTTCTCCGCGCCATCTGATGGTGGCTCTCCGCATAGATAGTGTTTTAGTCGAACAGATAACTGAACAGAGAAATGCGTTTTTGTAAATTATTCTTTGTTTTGGGGCAGTATTATGAAGTTAAAATAATTTTATTGCGAAAGAAATCTGAAAAAAAGGGACTTCTTCAGTTCTAGTTACCAGCCCAGGAAATGCCATTTTCTGCTGTCCGGGTGTTCTCAATTTTTAAAAATATTCTGTGCGCTCGACTTAGATAATCTTTCGGGCAGGATGACATTTTCCGGACAAAAAAGAATTCTGCCCCCTCCCAAACTGACACGCTCCCGAACGCCTATGACAATAAGTAAAATATAAAACTTCAAATATATGCGAGGCCAATTTTTTTCCTCTGGCGAATGCTCCAATATGGTCCGAGGGCCTAAATCTGCATGATGATATTCAGTAGCCTCAACAAAACTACAGATCACCCCTACTTGATTTTCCTCATGAGAACGTCAGATTCCTCCACAAACCCCCAAGCTGTCATAAAATTACAATTTTTTCCAATATTAGCCTTAGATTGTTAAAAGTGACAAAATTTTCCAATTTCGATGGATACTCCGTGTTATCTGCACCGATAAGTTATTTCATTCCTGTGTGATCCGTTACGTAATTTCTTGGCCGGGTTTCAGTTTTCCTTTGTTTTAGCGTGGAAAGAATGCACGCAGATGTTTTAGTTGAGCGTGGTCTCGCGAGGCTTGTTCTAGGCTGGTCACTTTTGTTCCTGTTTTCGTTAAGCTAGCCTCGCATCCTCTTGTCAACCGTTTCGCTTCAATTTTGTAAGTATTTTTCATGTATTTTATTCTTTAGTCAAATTAGGCGACGTTATCTGTTTATGCACCTCTGTGGATTCACGCAAGCCAATTCCTTCTGGGTGTGGTGTGACAACCGCATTCGGGGTTCTACTAGCTAAGCTATTATCTGTTATTTACACTGTTCCCTTAATTTCCTCCCTGACAGTTCCACCCCTGTATACCGCTGTGACCCCAGTTTAACGCTGTCAACCCAGTTAACGCAGAAAGCCGCTGTTAAGCACTGTGTGTGTTCTGCCCCGTAACGATTTGTAAGTGAGGGTTATTTTCAGTGGTCTGTCAAGCCATGTATTATGTCACCTTTTTCAGGGTTTCGTTGAAGTCCGAGTGTATGTATGCCTGTGAGTTTGACGGTGTGAGTGCGTGTGTGTAGGCATGTGTGTGTCGTAATGTTTAAATGTCTCTATTCGCCTTCAAATGTCTTTCTTTCCGGCCTCACTGCTGTAATGTTTTCTGTAATGTATTGCTTGTTACTGATTATGTTTATTTCTCTTTTTTTTTCAAGCAGTTTTACCGTGTTTTCTGGCACGCGTACAAATAAAGGGGGTAAAACTTCATCGACGTCTCATTTCGTCATTTTGTTGCTCGCACAGTGATACTCCGTACAATAAATAACCAAAGCCAACTGTGTTAATCACCCGGCATACTACCTAATTTTGCTCCTGAAAGACATATCACTTAATAAAAGAAACCAAACTTTTCATAATAACCTTACCAAAAAAAAACAAAAAAAAATTTTGTTTTATTAAAGTCCAAAGTTCCTCCATTATAATTAGCTCTTAATTTTCAAAGATTCGTTTAAAAAAGGGAAAACTATCCGGGCAAACTTTTAGTCTCGTCTCCAAGCCTTAGTTCGTAGGTCTTGTGCGATTCAATGCGTAACCCCAAAAGAATTTCAGCTGTGGTCCATATAACGTTTTTGATTTTCCCTTATAAAGGACGGGTTCTTCAATAAACACCCAAAATTTTTATAGTACCAACAAAAGCCAAATTTCTTTCAAAAATTTTAATTTTTACTTCAAATAAACTCCAGATTTTTAAGTATTTGTTTAAAAGAAAGCCCAAAATTTCGGCGCGCTCCGCGCGCCTCAAATTCTGCAAGTCACGTTCCACCGGGACATAACATCGCCTTTGTCAGGCCTTGAAATTCTGGCCCCCCTGTCGGGCAAATCCTGGCGCCACCCCTGACCGGTAGGCCTACTGTATGGAATGGAGCCCGGGAAAACTTTTCTCAAATCTTTGTTATCGTTTTCACTTTCCTTGAAAATTTTACTTTGAATATAGCTTTTTCTGTTGTTTCGGGAAAAAAATTGAAAGGTATTCAAATAATTTGCTATTCGGGTATTGTGTTGCACGAGATTTAAAACAGGTTGAAGATGATGATTGCTTCTTTTAAAAGAAATGCTTCCCAAGTCTGTAGCAACAATTTATCTCTTCAATTTTTTTCGTACATATGGTACCATGACTGGAATCCTTTTCTGTTTTTCGGACAAATGTTTGGAACAATTCGGATATTCGACCATTTCGGACATTGTGTTGTGGAAGACTGTGAAGTAAAGCTCACGAATAATGGCTTTTTGCGCTGCCCGAATGTGTAGCAACGAACTTTCGTAATCTTGTTGATTTTCATGAAAATTTTACCACGACTGTATGATGCTTTTTTGTTTTTCGGACACATCCTCTTAAGATTTGGGCACAATTGGGTTAGGATAGGTTGGGTTAGATGGAATTTTACTGCCCAGTTTCTAAGGATTTGGTCCAAGTCCACGGCTTCTTTTCCAGTTGTGGCTCACGCTTGGGTTTTTTTTTTATTTAAAAAAAAAATGCCAATTTTTGTTTATCAATTGGCTGTCGGAATTTTTCCCAAACTTCTGCCCGCATTTTTTTCCACGTTCCGAATTTTTGTTCTTGTGAATATTTGGGGGAGGGCAGTCTGCCTCCATAGATCCCGCTTGTTACTCCTATGGTAGTACATTAGATTAATAATAATTGGCCTTTATCTCTCTAAAATGCCGAAAAGTTTATGCACCACAAATCACAGGCGTACGGAAGACATTTCACAAGTGGGCAGAGTGTGCTTGCTCTGAAAATTTTGCAAATTGAACTGATTCTCCCTTTTTACCACGATAGCACCCAGGCCGTATGAATGAGTCCTCCCCAACAGAAACTATGGAGAAAGACATTTAAACCACAAGTTAAAACGACGAAAGAACAAGGTGTAGCAGAAGCTGGCTTGGGTCCAATTGTGTGCGATGAGCATTTCTCTAACCGTATGACTTCTATTTCATATTCAACAATATGAAATGTTCAACTAATAAGGATTTTACCATGTTGGCAAGCGCTGCTTTCCGCCGCACTGCCCATTGCACTGTCCTCTTGCCCTGTTGCCCTGAAAATACAAGTGTCAGTGTCCTGATATTAAGCATTTTCCCTGCTCTGTGAAGGCTGCAGCCCCTACACGCCATGCCTCGTATGCCAATGCACCAACTTCACATATATTTCACCATTAAAAAACAAAAATGATTCACAATATGAGAAGGGCACGGCCTCTCACACCTCTCTCGCCCAACTGCGGTCTGTCATGATGCTCCCTCGCCAAAACTTTCACTTCGCCCCATTGAAAAGTTCCTGGTTAGGTGCATGGCGCCCTGGTCCATGGTTACAAAGTATCATGCCCCAACCAGTCTCCCAAATGCACACCCTTTGCCATGCCCATCATTTTGGACTTTTGGTAAGGTCAGAACCAGCGGCGTATCTAGACCTTTTTTCTGGGGAGGGGGACAAAATGCACCCTTTACGATTTTCAAGTGTTAACAACACTATACAAGGGACATAGTTTGCAAACTGTGACTAACAGGTGTCACAAGTGGCAATTTTCCAAATTTTTCATTTTTCGTGGCCAGGGTTACGCCACTGGTCAGTACTCTAAACTCTGACGACTCTTTTCTCTTCTTTCCTGGCCTACCAGGAGTTTTGGAAACTCCCATGGCCACTCGAGACGGTAGGGGTGGCCATCCTGAACGTCTTCAATTCCTGGTATCTGTGCATGTGCATTTGGCATTGATGCAAGAAGATGATTCTTCTTCTTTCAGTTGCAGGACAAACGGTTGGAAGGGTATCCCGTGCTGTTACTATGGAGTTGCTGTTACCGTAGTTTGGGCTATGGGAGTGGATGAGTGAGCTGTTATTCCCAAATAACAGCTCCCTGGCCGGATAATGCTAACTATGCCAGCAATTTTGAATACTTAGTAAATGAGTTGACTCTAAAAGGAATCTGAAGGGCACAGCGTACCTGCTCAGGTAGCGAATTCCAACCGGGTATAGGCTAGTACTTGGGTTTGGATTTTTGGTAACTTACTAGATGAAAGGTGGTGGTACAAGTATTTCCCACTAGTGCGACGAGTTTCGGGCGAGCCTCCAGAGGTTGGAGAGTCAATCACGAATTAAGTCGTACTATTTTGGAGTAAACTGTGGTGTTTTTTTTTTTTATAAATTATTAGGAAACGTCCCCTCAGTCGTCGAGTTTCAAGACTATCCCATATAGATTTTTGATCATGTCAGAAATGCTGGACTGACGACTCTAGTTGTTAAAGATAAATCTGGCTGCTCTCCTCTGGACCTTTTCATGAGTATCCCCCTATCAGATTGGGTGTAAGGGTACCAGGCAACATTACAGTAATCTAAGAATCACTGAAGAGCAAATTAGGCCGTTTCTTTGGTTGACTTGTCGCAATAAGTAAGATTTCTTCTCAGTATGCCCAAAGTCAGATTTGCTTTAGCTGCTATTGTATTAATGTGGCCTTTCCAGCACATGTTTGAAGAGAGTTCTACACCTAAATGAATCTTACATGGCCAAGAAGCGCCATCAGCGGCAAGGTTTGTACTGGGACATAATTTAAATTTTGTCATCTCTCCTTAAGGCCATCCAGTATGAAGTGAAAATTTAAACACCACTTATACACCATTGGAAGATCTAACTGCATAACACTGGCTTTTTTTGTAGAAGAAAAAAACACTTTTTAAGTTCAACTTTTAAAGAACACCTTGAAGACAGACGCCCTGTGAGTTACATCCTATCAAGCCCAAGCTTTCTTATGGAGATAACAGTGTACTTTCAGTGGGTAAATTTAAAGGCCCAATTCGCTCACCCCAAACAGTACCAATTCTCCTAGCCTTCTTACTTAAGCCCCTCCAGCAATTGTTTGAAATTCATCCTCATTCAGACACAATCTCAGTTTATTGCTTCAGGGTGAGTATAAAAAAGGTCAATGTGTAAAATCAAAACACTTTCAGTACAGTCCATGCTGTGTAATATCAGCTTTGGTACCCTGTATTGTTTGAATTAACTGTCAATATAAGAGTTCAGCCAATTGCGAATTTCAGTAACCCCCTATAAAATTGTAGTTTGGGGTGAGTGGATTGGCCCTTTAATAACAGCGACTTGTACATACTTCTGCTGTTGGATTTAACTATTCCCGTGGACACTGACCAATTCACATAGATCTCAAAAAAGAAAAGGAGATGGCCTAGATGGTTACCATGGTAATTGCTCAAGTCTTCTCAGGAAAAGACTTTGAAATCAAGCTGCAGGCATGTTTTGACAGAGCATTGGAAAAAATGGACGAATTCTTGAAGCAAATTGAAATCCAATCGGGAAATATACATGAACTGAAAGTTGAAACTGGCAGAGTTTCAACGGAAATGAGAACCGTTCAAGAGAGATCCAACTCACGGGAGGATAAGTGCTGTTCTGCTTCAATCCAAGTAAATCTCCTTGCACAGTACTAACGCAGAAATTGCCTTTTGGAGTGGACGAACTTTTTAATGTAAATACCGATGCCGCTATTACCAGTCTCGCCTCCACGTACCTGGTATTAATCTAGACCCGTAGGAGATTGATCGGCCCCATCGAGTTGGCAAGAAGGATCAGGGCAAGCCAAAAGGCATTAATGCTAATTTTCAAAACTACAAGGCCAGAGAGCTGTACGTACGTTAAGAACCGACGAAAGCTGAAGGGCACGAAAATCGTAATTCAAAAAGGCCTTATTGAAGCAAATCATCAGCTTCTTCAGGCACAAAGGGCAACCCCCGAGACAAATCAGCATGGTTCCATGATGGATACTTTAATCGCGTTGATCAACAAAAAAAGGAAAGAATTTACCATCATATAATGGGGGAGGGGTTTAATTTTACAATACAAGAAACAATCATGGGCAAATAGCCTGACAATTGTCGGCAAGTCGTTTATATAGATAAGGAATAAAAAGGAAGCTCCTGAGACAGTGGCGTAGCTAGGATTTTTTCGAGGGTGCTATGGGGGGGGGGGGGGAGCACGTTCGTACAGGGCTGGAGTTAAATATCTAAGTGTAGCGCCACCATCAGTTGGCGCGGAGCGTACAAAGAAAATTTTGGATTTTCGGAACCTCCCAGATGGCTGGAAATGGCATTTGCCAGGTTTAATTGTCCTTAATTCTGGTAAGAAAAATTTGTGATTTTTCTAAGATTCGAACACACTTTTGAGACACTGATTAGCTCAGATCCTAGGATTTCGAATCCGGAATTCTGCTGTATGTTGCAAGCAGCTGTTCCAGTGCACGCCTGATATAGGCGTAGGGGAGCATTTCAGTTCTGAGGCAGAAGAATTTTGCCCGAAATACGTAATTCTGCCCACAAGACAGTCAAAGCGGAGCGCCACCACTGGTTGAGAAAATTTGAAAATTCGTACCTCTCAGACGGTCGAAAATGACATTTCCAAGACTTATAAAGGGGATATAAGCAGTCGCTAGTTTAAGCTCCAATTGCAGATAAACGTTCACTCAAAACTAAAATTCAGTCAGAAAGTCTAAGCGGAGCGCCACCATTAGTTGGTGCGAACAGTGCAGAAAATTTTGAAATATCCGACCCCTCAGACAGTTGAAAGTGGCATTTCCCGGGATAATAGGGGAATCTAAGCAGTCGCTATTTTAAGTTTCCTCTTGCAAAAAGTGTTTACTTAAAACTTCAATTCTGCTATGAAGTGGTAAGTGGTGCGTCACCAGTTGGGGCGAAACGTACAGAAAAGTTTGAAAAATCTGACCCTTCAGACAGTCAAAAATGTCATTTCTTATGTTTATAGAGGGTCTAAGCAGTCGCTATTTCGAGGTTCCGTTTTCAAAAAACTGTTCACTTGAAACAAAAATTCTGCAGGAAAGACTTTCTACACGGAGCGCCACCACTGGCTGGCGCGGAGCGAATAGAAAATTTTGAAAAATGGGACCCCTGAGACAGTCGAAACTGACATTTCCCAGGCTTATAGGGGGTTCTAAGCAGTCGCTATTTGGTAAAAAAAACTACGAGATATATAAAATGTATCACTACCAATCGATGAAATTGTCCCTCATGTTTTCGGGTGAAAACCATAAAACAGAACTGAAAACATGCTAAGGAATTTTACCCTATTGTGAATCTTGTCTAAGTTCAATATATTGATAAAATTGTGTGACTGCCCGAACTTCCGACTATATATGGTTTTACTTTTTGAAAAAATGAACATTACAAGGTGTGTTTAAATGAAGCAGACTTCTTGCAGCAGACTTTTTTTTTGCGACCTAGGCAAAAACTATGTTCATGCTGGCCCGCCGATGATAATATTCAATCCCTTCTACCCGGCTACTATGACATAGATACACTTGCGATAGATCCACGCAGTTGCAGGGTATTCTGCAATTGTGCTGCACTCTGAATTTCAGAATTAATGGATGGATGGATGGATGGACGGACGGACGGACGGACGGACGGACGGACGGATGGATGGATGGATATTTTTCTAGCAGATTTAGAGTGGCTGAAATTGCCTACCTTGATGTGGTTTAGAGTCCGCCTCTAGCATCTGGCCTGTTTCTTTCTCCTGTAGGGATTTTTTCAATTCCTGGGGATGCACAAATTTGTTCCAAAATCATACTTGGTGTAGTGGGTAGAATATTTGAGTCAAATATGGTTGGAAGGAATTTGCACTTTGCACGACCAAGTCAAGGTTCTAAGGCTACACCTTCGGGCAGCGCAAAAAGGTATTATTCGTTACTTTAACTTCACAAATAATCACAACACAATGCCCGATATTGTCGAATATACAAATTCTTCCAAGCATTTGCCCGAAAATGCAAAAGTATCATAGTAAGTAAGTGTAACAAAACTTACGAAAAATCATTAAAAAATCGCGACACATTTGGGAAAAAGAAACATTGGCTTAAAAGAAACATTCTTGAGCCTGATTTAAAATCTTGTGTAACACAATACCCGAAATGGCCGATTATTTTAATAGCTTCAACTGTTCAAATCTTTGCCGAAAAACAGAAAACGCTATATTAGAAGTATAATTGTCATGGAAAACAACAAAGATCTGCAAACCATTTGAGTAAAAGGGGAAAAAAGGTTTTCATCATCCCCACATTTTTACTGTAGTCTTGCAAAATTTTTGCAAAATTGCCCGAAATGGTCAAATATTCGGGCAAAAGTTAAAAAAATGCTGGGACGTTTTCAACTGCCAAATTAATTCAACGGACAGACATAAGGGTGTTCAGGTGCCCAAAAGTTTGCCATCTATTGTGCTCTAGAGCCAAATACGGACAATGGTTATGAAAATCGGGTTATTTGTTTTGCGATACTCTAATGATGTAGTGAGAGAATGTCTCCCAATAAGTCTGCTTCCAAAAAGTCTGCTTCATTTAAACACACCTTGTAATGTTCATTTTTTCAAAAAATAAAACCATGTTTAGTCGGAAGTTCGGGCAGTCACACAATTTTATCAATATATTGAATTTAGACAAGATTCACAATAGGGTAAAATTCCTTAGCATCTTTTCAGTTCTGTTTTATGGTTTTCACCCAAAAACATGAGGGACAATTTCATCGATTGGTAATGATACATTTTATATATCTAGTAGTTGTTTTTACCAAATAGCGACTGCTTAGAACCCCCTATAAGCCTGGGAAATGTCAGTTTCGACTGTCTCAGTGGTCCGATTTTTCAAAATTTTCTGTTCGCTCCGCGCCAACCAGTGGTGGCGCTTCGTGTAGACAGTCTTTCCTGCAGAATTTTTGTTTCAAGTGAACAGTTTTTTGAAAACGGAACCTCGAAATAGCGACTGCTCAGACCCTCTATAAACAAGAAATGACTTTTTTGACTGTCTGAAGGGTCAGATTTTTCAAACTTTTCTGTACGTTTCACCCCAACTTATGGTGATGCACCACTTACCACTTCATAGCAGAATTGAAGTTTTAAGTAAACACTTTTTGCAAGAGGAAACTTAAAATAGCGACTGCTTAGATTCCCCTATTATCCCGGGAAATGCCATTTTCAACTGTCTGAGGGGTCGGATATTTCAAAATTTTCTGCACTGTTCGCACCAACTAATGGTGGCGCTCCGCTTAGACTTTCTGACTGAATTTTAGTCTTGAGCGAACGTTTATCTGCAATTGGAGCTTAAACTAGCGACTGCTTATATCCCTTTTATAAGCCTTGGAAATGTCATTTTCGACTGTCTGAGAGGTACGAATTTTCAAATTTTCTCAAAGCTCCGCGCCAACCAGTGGGTGGCGCTCCGCTTTGACTGTCTTGTGGGCAGAATTACTACATATTTCGGGCAAAATTCTTCTGCCTCCAAACTGAAATGCTCCTCTACGCCTATGGATATACCTTGCTCAGGCGTGCACTGGAACAGCTGCTTGCAACATACAGCAGAATTCCGGATTCGAAATCCTAGCATCTGAGCTAATCAGTTTCTCAAAAGTGTGTTCGAATCTTAGAAAAATCACAAATTTTTCTTACCAGAATTAAGGACAATTAAACCTGGCAAATGCCATTTCAAGCCATCTGGGAGGTTCCAAAAATCCAAAATTTTCTTTGTACGCTCCGCGCCAACTGATGGTGGCGCTAAGCTTAGATATTAAACTCCAGCCCTGTACAAACGTGCACACCCCCCCCCCCATAGCCCCATCGAAAAAATCCTAGCTACGCCACTGCCTCAGCAGCTTCCTTTTTATTCATCATATAGATTTTTTATGGTTAATATAGATAAACGACTTGCCGACAAGTGCCAGGCTATTTGACCATGATTGTATCTTGTATCGTTAAATTAACCCCCCTCCCATGATATGTTTGTAAATTCATTCCCGTTTTGGTTGATCAACGCGATTAAAGTATCCATCATGGAACCATGCTGATTTGACTCGGGGGTTGCCCTTTGTGCCTGAAGAAGCTGATGATTTGCTTCAATAAGGTCTTCTTGAATTACGATTTTCGTGCCCTTCAGCTTTCGTCGGTTCTTAACGTACAGCTCTCTGGCCTTGTAGTTTTGAAAATGGGCAATAATGCCTTTTGGCTTGCCCTGATCCTTCTTGCCAACTCGATGGGGCCGATCAATCTCCTACGGGTCTAGATTAATACCAAGTACGTGGAGGCGAGACTGGTAATGGCGGCATCGGTATTTACATTAAAAAGTTCGTCGACTCCAAAAGGCAATTACTGCGTGAGTACTGTGCAAAGTGATTTACTTGGATTGAAGCAGAACAGCACTTATCCTCCCGTGAGGTGGATCTCTCTTGAACGGTTCTCATTACCGTTGAAACTCTGCCAGTTTCAACTTTCAATTCATGTATCTTTCCCGATTGGATTTCAATTTGCTTCAAGAATTCGTCCATTTTTTCCAATGCTCTGTCAAAACATGCTTGCAGCTTGATTTCAAAGTCTTTTCCTGAGAAGACTTTTGCAATTACCATGGTAACCATCTCGGCCATCTCCTTTTCTTTTTTGAGATCTATGTGAATTTGTCAGTGTCCACGGGAATAGTTAAATCCAACAGCAGAAGTATGTACAAGTCGCTGGTATTAAAGGGCCAATCCTCTCACCCCAAACTACAATTTTATAGGAGGTTACTGAAATTCGCAATTGGCTGAACTCTTAGATTGACAGTTAATTCAAACAATACAGGGTACCAAAGCTGATATTACACAGCATGTACTGTACTGAAAGTGTTTTGATTTTACACATTGACCTTTTTCATACTCACCCCGAAGCAAGAAACTGAGATTGTGTCTGAATGAGGATGAATTTCAAACAATTGCGGGAGGAGCTTAAGTAAGAAGGCTAGGAGAATTGGTACTGTTTGGGGTGAGCGAATTGGGCCTTTAAATTTACCCACTGAAAGTACACTGTTATCTCCATAAGAAAGCTTGGGCTTGATAGGATGTAACTCACAGGGCGTCTGTCTGCAAGGTGTTCTTTAAAAGTTGAACTTAAAATTTTGTTTTTTTTTCTTCTACAAAAAAGCCAGTGTTATGTAGTTAGATCTTCCAATGGTGTATATAAGTGGTGTTTAACTTTTCACTTCATACTGGATGGTCCTAAGGAGAGGTGGCAAAATTTAAATTATGTCCCAGTACAAACCTTGCTGCTGATGGCGCTTCTTGGCCGTATAAGGTTCATTTAGGTGTAGAACTCTTTTCAAACATGTGCTGAAAAGGGCACATTAATACAATAGCAGCTAAAGCAAATCGGACTTTGGGCATACTGAGAGGAAATCTTACTTATTGCGACAAGTCAACCAAAGAAACGGCCTAATTTGCTCTTCAGTGTCCAGCCTATTCTAGATTACTGTAATGTTGTCTGGTACCCTTACACCCAATCTGATAGGGGGATACTCATGAAAAGGTCCAGAGGAGAGCAGCCAGATTTATCTTTAACAACTAGAGTCGTCAGTCCATGCAGCATTTCTGACATGATCAAAAAATTATATGGGATAGTCTTGAAACTCGACGACTGAGGGCCCGTCTCCTAATAATTTATAAAAAAAACCCCACAGTTTACTCCAAAATAGTGCGACTTGATTCGTGATTGACTCTCCAACCTCTGGAGGCTCGCCCGAAACTCGTCGCACTAGTGGGAAATACTTGTACCACCAGCTTTCATCTAGTAAGTTACCAAAAATCCAAACCCAAGTACTAGCCTATACCCGGTTGGAATTCGCTACCTGAGCAGGTACGCTGTGCCCTTCAGATTCCTTTTAGAGTCAGCTCAGTTACTAAGTATTCAAAATTGCTGGCATAGTTAGCATTATCCGGCCAGGGAGCTGTTATTTGGGAATAACAGCTCCCTGATCCACTCCCATAACCCAAACTATGGTAACAGCAACTCCCTGGTAAGAGCACGGGATACCCTTCCAACCGTTTGTCCTGCAACTGAAAGAAGAAGAATCATTTTCTTGCATCAATGCAAAATGCACATGCACAGATACCAGAAATTGAAGACGTTCAGGATGGCCACCCCTACCGTCTCGAGTGACCATGAGAGTTTCCAAAACTCCTGGTTGGCCAAGAAAAGAGCAAAGAGTCGTCAGAGTTTAGAGTACTGACCAGTGGCGTAACCCTGGCCACGAAAAATGAAAAATTTGGAAAATTGCCACTTGTGACACCTGTTAGTCACAGTTTGCAAACTATGTCCCTTGTATAGTGTTGTTAACACTTGAAAATCGGAAAGGGTACCTTTTGTCCCCCTCCCCAGAAAAAAACTCTAGATACACCGCTGGTTCTGACCTTACCAAAAGTCCAAAATGATAGGCATGGCAAAGGGTGTGCATTTGGGAGACTGGTTGGGGCATGATACTTTGTAACCATGGACCAGGGCGCCATGCACATAACCAGGAACTTTTCAATAGGGCGAAGTGAAAATTTTGGCGAGGGAGCATCATGACAGACCGCAGTTGCGCGAGAGAGGTGTGAGAGGCCGTGCCCTTCTCATATTGTGAATCATTTTTGTTTTTTAATGGTGAAATATATACATGTGAAGTTGGTGCATTGGCATACGAGGCATGGCGTGTAGGGGCTGCAGCCTTCACAGAGCAGGGAAAATGCTTAATTTCAGGACACTGACACTTGTATTTTCAGGGAAACAGGGCAAGAGGACAGTGCAATGGGCAGTGCGGCGGAAAGCAGCGCTTGCCAACATGGTAAAATCCTTGTTGAACAACTCATATTGCTGAATATGAAATAGAAGTCATACGGTTAGAGAAATGCTCATCGCACACAATTTGACCCAAACCAGCTTCTGCTTCACCCTGTTCTTTCTTCGTTTTAACTTGCGGTTTAAATATCTTTCTCCATAGTTTCTGTTGGGGTGGATTCATTCATACGGCCTGGGTGCTATCGTGGTAAAAAGGGAAATTCAGTTCAACTTGCAAAATTTTCAGAGCAGGCACACTCTGCCCACTGGTGAAATGTCTTCCGTACGCCTGTGATTTGTGGTGCATAAACTTTTCGGCATTTTAGAGAGATAAAGGCCAATTATTGTTAATCTAATGTACTACCATAGGGGTAACAAGCGGGATCTATGGAGGCAGACTACCCTCCCCCAAATATTCGCAAGAACAAAAATTCGAACAGGAACTTGGAAAAAAATGCGGGCAGAAATTTGGGAAAAATTGCGACAGCCAATTGATATACAAAAATTGGCATGTTTTTTTTTTTTTTTTTTAAAAAAATAAAAAAAAAAACAAAAGTGAGCAACAACTGGAAAAGAAGCCGTGGCCGTGGCGACTTGAACCAAATCCTTAGAAACTGGGCAGTAAAATTCCATCTAACCCAACCTATCCTAACCCAATTGTGCCCAAATCTTAAGAGAATGTGTCCGAAAAACAAAAAAAGCATCATACAGTCGTGGTAAAATTTTCATGAAAATCAACAAGATTACGAAAGTTCGTTGCTACACATTCGGGCAGCGCAAAGAGCCATTATTCGTGAGCTTTACTTCACAGTCTTCCACAACACAATGTCCGAAATGGTCGAATATCCGAATTGTTCCAAACATTTGTCCGAAAAACAGAAAAGAATTCCAGTCATGGTACCATATGTACGAAAAAATTGAAGAGATAAATTGTCGCGACACACTTGGGAAGCATTTCTTTTAAAAGAAGCAATCATCATCTTCAACCTGTTTTAAATCTTGTGCAACACAATACCCGAATAGCGAATTATTTGAATATCTTCAAATTTTTTCCCGAAATAACAGAAAAAGCTGTATTCAAAGTAAAATTTTCAAGGAGAGTGAAAACGATAACAAAGATTTGCGACACATTCGGGCAGCTTATGAGAAAAGTTTTCCCGAGCTCCATGCATACAGTAGGCCTACCGGTCAGGGGTGGCGCCAGGATTTGCCCGACAGGGGGGCCAGAATTTCAAGGCATGACAAAGGCGATGTTATGTCCCGGTAGAACGTGACTTGGCAGAATTTGAGGCGAGCGGAGCGCGCCGAAATTTTGGGCTTTCTTTTAAACAAATACTTAAAAATCTGGAGTTTATTTGAAGTAAAAATTAAAATTTTTGAAAGAAATTTGGCTTTTGTTGGTACTATAAAAAATTTTGGGTGTTTATTGAAGAACCCGTCCTTCATAAGGGAAAAATCAAAAACGTTATATGGGCCACAGCTGAAATTCTTTTGGGGTTACGCATTGAATCGCACAAGACCTACGAACTAAGGCTTCGAGACGAGACTAAAAGTTTGCCCGGATAGTTTTCCCTTTTTTAAACGAATCTTTGAAAATTAAGAGCTTATTTTAATGGAGAAACTTTGAACTTTAACAAAAGAAAATTTGTTTTTTTGGTAAGGTTCTTATGAAAAGTTTGGTTTCTTTTATTAAGTGATATGTCTTTCAGGAGCAAAACTAGGTAGTATGCCGGGTGATTAACAGAGTTGGCTTTGGTTATTTATTGTTATTTATTGACGGAGTATCCATCGAAATTGGAAAATTTTGTCACTTTTAACAATCTAAGGCTAATATTGGAGAGAAATTGTAATTTTATGGCAGTTTGGGGGTTTTATGGAGGAATCTGACGTTCTCATGAGGAAAATCAAGTAGGGGTGATCTGTAGTTTTGTTGAGGCTACTGAATATCATCATGCAGATTTAGGCCCTCGGACCATATTGGAGCATTCGCCCGAGGAAAAGATTTGGCCTCGCATATATTTGAAGTTTTATATTTAACTTATTGCCATAGGCGTACGGGAGCGTGTCAGTTTGGCAGGGGCAGAATTCTTTTTTGTCCGGAAAAATGTCATCCTGCCCGAAAGATTATCTAAGTCGAGCGCACAGAATTTTTTTAAAAATTGAGAACACCCGGACAGCAGAAAATGGCATTTCCTGGGCTCGTAACTAGAACTTAAGAAGTCCCTTTTTTCAGATTTCTTTCGCAATAAAATTATTTTCACTTCATAATATTGCCCCAAAACGAAGAATAATTTACAAAAACGCATTGCTCTGTTCAGTTATCTGTTCGACTAAAACACTGTCTTTGCGAAGCGCCACCATCAGATGGCGCGGAGAAAATTGTTAAAAAATCTAACCCTTAAGGTAGCCGGAATGGCATTTCCCAGACTTGTAACTAGAAATGAAGTAGTCGTTGTTTTGAGCTTTCCTTCAAAATGAAAGTTTCACTTTAATAGAGAAAGAACCCCGAACTCGATAATGATCAGAAAAGTACCAGATAAAAGGTACTGCTACAATTTGATGTAATGCTCTGGTCTCTTTTCGGCGGGGGGGGGGGGGGCAGCTATGCAACGGCATTGAGAACACACTATAATGTTTTTGACTGTATTAACAATCTTTGTTAAATTCAATTGCAAGGTCAACTAAATAAATGAAATTTTTAACGTGACTGCCTGAACTCCAGACTATGAATGCTTTTACTCCCAACTTATTTGAAAATATGTCACGTTATAAGGTGCCTTCAAATAAATTCTCAGTCAGACTATATGGGGAGATTTTCTCACACCACTATTTATCATTATGTGTAGCTGAAACGGCATGGCCGATATTCATTACCTTCGTGAGAATCCTCCTGTCCGGGCAGGCCAGATGGCAGACCATTGGGTAGTGCACGCACATGAAGTACCTCTCGTCCGTTTTTGTAAGGAGAATTCGGAATTGTGCGTTTCCTTGAAGAATATGGTCTTCTAGAAAACAAGATCAAGATGGTCGTCCGAGTGACTTCAGACCCACATCTTTTATCGTGGGTCTGTAGATGAAGGTTCCCCGACGAAACTGGATTTTCTCAACAACAGGGGGTGGTGAGCCCGTCCCCGACGGAGGCATGACCTTGCGCGCACGGATTGAAGATGGGATGAGGGATAGAAGAGTTAGTAAGAAGTGATTAAAACCGATTCAGATACGCATTAAAATAACGTTACAAAAGAAAAAATAGTTCAAAAAGAAAAAAATCATGGTCATCCATCCAGTTACTTCAGTCTTTTACGTTTTTCATGTTTAGGCCTCCCCCCCCCCCCAAATTGCCGTCCTTCCTCGACGGGGGAAGAGATAGGTCAAGGTACATAGAATGAGGTTTAACCGAGTTAAGAAGTGATTTAAAATCGATTCCGATATGTGTTAAAATAGCGTTACAAAAAAAATATGTTCTAGGTCGCGCATCCAGTAAATTCAGTCATTGTGGGTTTTTTTTTATTATTTTATTTTTAATTTTTTGGCCTCCCCGACGAAATCGCCGAACTTCCCCGATGGGGTGGCCAGTGTCCCCGACGGTGGGGGCGTGGCCCCTGCCCCCCCCCCCCCCTGGCGCCACCCCTGCCACTGGTAATCTTGCAAAAAAAACTTCTTCAAAAATGGTAAAATATTCTGAAAAAAGTGCTCGGACGTCTTCAATTGCCAACATGGACAAACGGGATGGTGTTCAAGTGAATTGCCCAAGAGCTTGTCATTTATTCTGAGACATGATACGCAATAGGGTACATCTTCGCCATCAAAGCCGCAGTTACTACTGTTACGACAGTGGGAGGACCGAATGCTCGCGCCAAGTCTGTTTACCGCGCGAAACGCAGTATCCATTGTATTGCCGATCTTGCACCAGTGTTATTCGAAAAATCACTCATGTTAAAATCATAAAAAATAGCTTGTCAAAAAGGGGGAACAAAAGCAGAAAAACAAACCAGCAAACAACTGGAATTTTACAACATCTGCCACGTAAAACCATAATAACGTCTGAGATGTCGTTTTGTCAGATAATAAATAAACTGGTAAGCAGAGAAAGCCTTGAACTTTTACGTATATCTATACGACAGGCCTGCTATTGCACAGCAATACTTGAGTTCCAAATTCCAGTTCCAAATTCTCTGCACTAACGTGCACGTATAGTCTCCGGAGTGTCAACTCTCTGCTCTTGTGTGCGTGATTGGTGTCCGTTTGCATAAAACCTCATCAAAATCCTATGTGTCTCTGTACTTACATGCATGAACCGTGTCCGTTTCAGTTGCGTCACGGATAACTTCAGCTAACTTGATACCAAAAAAGCTGAGTGAATAACCAGGGGTTTCTGTCCTAGGACGGCTTCCCCCCTCCCCCCAAAAACACTATGTCACCGGCCAACTGTGGGGTCGTGGTTTTCCCAAAATTGCTAACGCTCCACACCAACTGATGATGGCGCCCCATATTCAAGTGACGTCACATTTACAAACAGCTTTTGTCGGACTACACGTCGTATCAGATAAATGTTGTTTGCGGATGTGACGTCACGGCATAATTGTTATAACTTAAATTTTCGTAGTTCTGCGATACAGATCATATTACCCAGGGTTGCAATTTTTTTGTCTTTTTGCGACCAAATATGGAGGAGATGTAAGTAAAACTCACAAAAATCGGAGCAAAATCCGATCCGATATTGCTGTAGAGTGACCTGGGCTTAAGCCATGAGAAATGCCATTTTCGGCTGTCTGACAGTCTGATTTTTCAAAATTTTCCTTACGCTCCGCGTCAACAGATGAGGGCGCTCCGCTTAGAGGAAGGGTTTCCAAGCCCTTTGGACTGGAGTGTTCTCCCGAGCGGAGACAAGGCTCATGAAGGTGTTGAGATGCGAGGAAGGCGCGTCTCAGAACAACAGAAGAAACAAGAAAAAGCCGAAAAACTGGCCATGGAGGACATCGCCAAATTTCCTGACGGGGAGGATAGCAACCGCTTGCTAACCAAGCTCTTGTCTTCCAACAAGAACAAAGAGGTCCAGAGGAGGTGGAAAGTACGGCATTCACCCCTTTGAAAATTAGGGGAGCTGCTTAAAAAGCAGAAACAAAAGGTTTTAAAAACCTAACAGAGCAGTACTTCAAAGTATCTGCGGTTTTTAATCCCACTCCACAGCAAAAGATGCTTTGTCTAATTACCGGTACAAGATATCCGTTAAGAACGCATAAAAATTCAAAATTGAAACAAGGGACTGCATATAGGTAGTATCAGATCGTAAAATGTTTTCTATTGGGGGCCATAAGTTTTCGGCAGCCGACATAATGGTGACGCCGGAAGGCGTCCGGTTTTGGGCGGGCGCAAAACTCCAGGGGCCCGCTTAAGGACCCCTGGTGGAGTCCAGGGCCTAAGCCCCAGTAGAGGTTAAGGGGGCGAAGCACCCGGAAGCTCAGCGAAAGGCTCCAAAATGGTCGAAAACCATATTAAAATTAAGAATTCTAAACTATGAATTTTATTCAGGAATGGGGTGAGTTAAGGGACGAGAATGGAATCGGGAAGTATGGAATTTGATTAAGGAGAAACATACTTAACAATAATTTTAGGGGGCAAGGCCAAAATTTTGAAGCTATTCAAATGTGAACATTTGATTGATAATTTGAGACAGGTCATTTTAAGAGATCCAAAGTGTTTCGGGGCATTTTATCAACAGGGAGTTCTTTTTAAAATCCCGAGGCAATATGCGTGGGGTCCAGGGGCCCGCAACAGGGCCCGGAAGCTCTGGCATATAAGGTTTTTTATTTTAGGGAACTTAATGGAAGCAACTAATAAATGTTTGTCATTGGGGCCAATAAGGAGACTGATGACATGCCCCTCGTTCAGTATGTTTAAAAGGCCCTGATTTGAGAAGAAGAAAGATAATTTGTAATAGATAGCTTGCAAAAAGTTTTGTTTTAACAGTTTGAAGGTCGAAAGTAAACCCTCCTACATGTTATCGTGAATGTGGGGGTCAAGGGGGGGCAACCTCTGGGAAGCTTTGCAACTTTTGCATTCTGAAAAGTAATAACTGAGCCAAAGAATAGCCGAAATGTAATAAAACCAACTTAAATTTTAATTACTTTGTTGGACTGTATGCATCTCTTTCTTTGAGTCGGCATATTCATTTCCCGGGTGTCCCGGGTTTGCCAATTTGCCGACAGACCACCTTGATTTCCCGAAGAGCAAAATTATTGCGGTAGGGGTGACACCCCCACAGCCCCCCGGTCAGTACGTCTCTGGAGTTCGACCTATTAACGTAAGTTCCAGACTAACGTTAAGATTTCTTAACTTAAGAAAAGGAAACTTTATTGCACACCTACTAAAACTTTGCAAAAATGTAAATCTATACCTTTCTTTTTAACGATATAATCCAAAATTGAGCTATTGCTACGTTTCGACATCTGGAAACTTAACGTTAGAGTTTGTCAGCTGTAGGTGTACAGGTACCTACACGAGATGGATGTACATGTGTTTTATGGAACACGACCCAAAATATACGTACTTTCCTTTGGATGGTCTGTATATGCGGCAAGTGCAAAATTGGACCTTATTAGACTCACTTCATCATCAGAGAATGTGGTCGAAATCTTGCTAACACAAAATGATCCTTAACTTTAAACGTGTTAATTCCCAGATAGATCTATAGCGTTTTTGAAAAATTTATTTTTGCGACATTCAGTTTTTTTTGTTTTTTGTTTTTTGTTTTTTTTGGGGGGGGGGGGGGGGGGATTCCCCCAAAATCTCATAAAAAATATTTGGGGGCCAGCCTCCACTTCCCCCAGCGGCGGAACCGCCTATGCAGATAATGCCACCGCCTATTTTCATTCAAGCAACGGTGACTTGGTAACATTTAATGAAGTTTACAATGATAAATACCTCTATGCTCTAATCGAGGCTCTCTTATACATCGGTTTTGCTTGATTAAGACCAGGACAACTTAAAAAGTCCAACTACCTATGAGGCTCAAAATTAAAAACAAGAGCAGAAACATGTCTAGTCAAAGGTTTACCAACCTAATTAAGTACTGAGAGTATCTGCTGTCCCTCAACTGTACCAAAAAGCTAAAAGGTGATATTTGCCTCTTCAAAAGAGACTATCCGTTTCAGATATCAAACGCTTTTCCTTCCTAGCTTAACATCAAGGGAACTAGTTTCGTAATATAAGCAGGGAGTTGCAACAGTTGCAACTCCCTGGTATAAGATAATACAACCTCCGTATTTTTATGTACCTGACAACGGAACTGATAAATTAGTGGTGATAAATCTTATCAAGGTCTCAATGTGTCCATGTAGAAAGGAACACTTTTGGGTGGTCCTCCCTCGTATACAGTATGTAACTAAGCACCTCCTACTCGCGTGCTGTTCGCGTGTTAGTAATCTATATATATCTACTCTCCCCGATGTGACAAAAAGAGTGACAAAAAGAGTGACAAAAAGAGTGACAAAATTACGGAAAACTATACAGGACATTGTCTATTAATACAATGTTTACAGTGACAAATATATATAGCTTGTTAGGATATATATGGTGTATGACTATTATATATAGATTATGCAAAACCTATTTATATGAAGTTTGAGAGTAAATTATATATATCTGGGTATAACCTATATATATTTAGAAGTATAATCAATATATTTGGCACATAATTTTGTCACATACGGCGCCTCATAGTTGTCGCCTTTCTGACAGTGACTTCTTACTACGGAACAAAACTGTTGCCATTGCACTATATAAAAATTGTTTTAATAATTTCCATGCAGTTCTTTTTCTTATAAAAATAATAATATAGCAAGTTTATGTATGGCCACGACTGGCAACTGATCAAACGATAACCTAAAATATGTAAAAGCAATAAGAAAGCCAGGTCTATGAATAAGACTGCACTGTCCAGTAAAAAACTCCGTAAAAGACAAATTTCATCATTCCAACCACCCATATGCAATAGCTCAACAAATCACTTTCAAAGAAAAAACGGACTTCATGAAAAATAATCGTTTCGCTGATAACACCACAGCCAGTGACATAACAAAAAAGAGCATAACTAGCTTATAAATAAGTGTCTTGCTACTTTACCATTTACGAAATGAACCACCTGGCTAAAAATTTACAATTGCGAATTTTCTTGTACCTGTTCAAAACTTCGTTGTGTAAGCTAACAATCTAAACCCTCTACAAACGGTCCAGATTTAATGTTTACGTTCGTTTAACATAGATATAAAAAAAATGATAAGGCAATCATTTTTAATTGTTTTACAGTGACGTAAATCCCGGAGAAGGCAAGGGATGTCTTTGCTTCCTCGAGTAAAAAAGGAAAGCCAAACTGTCATATGGCTCCCTCAAAATTTTAAATAACCATTTCAAAATCAACACATTTTTGACAAGAGATGAACTATCCATGGCCTTTAAAAAGACCAAATCAGTTGGTTTTCAAGGGCTTCTACCCCAACAGAAGACCCAAAGCAGTCCCTGAATGATTGTGCAAAACCTTCATTCATGCAGACCTCTTCCCAATATCTCAAACAGATCACCGCCCAGCGTAATAAAAAATGGTTGCTCTCATCACATACAAATATAAAACGAGATATGAATGAACATGTTAAAACCCTACCGTGACTACTCTTTACATTAAACTATGTGTTCATGTTAACACTTCTTCATCTTATGATGTGCTCTTCTCCCTAAATGTATAAATATCCCCAAGAACATTCCCTCTGAATTTGGTTTTTTAAGCATTCTTCTTTAGTGGAGCTTCTGAGCAATGGCAACTCGTGGTGTAAATATGTGGAGGGGTACATAATGAACTTACAATGACTTGTCTTAAATAAAGATGATCATCTTCCCTGTAACCAATAATGCCAAACACCGAAAAAAAAAAACAATTACCGCTCCACCCACAACAACGAAAAAATAAAATGTACATGTAGATCTTTCGGAACGTATAAATAATACATCACGATCGTCATGTTCCCTTCTTTCCCCATCATCACACCTCTGACTCTTTTCATATCCACTAGAGCCTTTTTTTGTTTGATCCCAACTCTGACATCATCATTTTTCTCCCCTTCATAACTTTTATCTTGAAATTCACCCCCCATACTTTCTTTTACTTTGTTGCCAACCTTTCCTTTCTACAAAAAAAATCTTTGAACGGCCCTTCTTGGGCATTGTTATATTCTCCACATAATTTTAAACTTTAAAATAACAAATTTACCATAACCAGACACCTTGATATAACACAAATATTGATACGAGCCATCTCATACAAATAATATTTACCTACCAATAACAATGTTTCCCTCCAACAGAAACTTACTTTATGAAAAAACAGTGAACAAAACTCCTCTAAACTATCAAACTTTTTACTCCACAGCAACCCCGACCATGTCACTTGAAAAGAATAAATCTCTACAAAGAAATCCTCATATAAATACTCAAAATTCACTAAACACCTCGATGAATTAAAAAACAACCAAACTGATGGCGCTGTGTTAAATTAAACAACATATTATTCCCCAGAGTACACACGGACCTGGTTTTTCCGCAAGATTGTTTCTAAAAATAGAACACGTTTGCAAATTTTACGTGAAAAAAAACCCAATTTTACACTCTCACGAAAATCATATTTCCACCAAAACTTAAAAACACGAAAGAGAAGTACCATCCCTACAAATTGCACTAAACCGTATTTCGATACCACAAAGCATCTAGAAGGAGATAGAAATAAAGTGCCGGAAAAGTCAGAAATTGACATCGCGATAGTAACTGCATTAGTTGCGGTTGCCTGCAAGGCAGGCACCGCAACTAACTAGCATGTTTTCAATTCCGTTTTAGTTTTTCCCCCGGAGAGAGACAAGAACATTACATCTAATTGTAGCAGCACTACCTTTAATCTGGTTCAGTTTCAGTTTCAATTTATTCTATTTACCTCATTTGAGGTTTTAGAATCAAAAAGACAAAAGCAAAGAATATTTACATAATATGATACAAGAAACAATCCAAGTTTACAAGACGGCAAAATGAAAAGAAGAGAAAAGGAAAAGGGATAGAGAGAGAGGGATAAAAAGAAACACAAGTACATCCGTATAACTTATGAAGGCAGCGAGAAAACTGTGCCACCAGCCTAACAGAAAAAGAGAGTAAATTAGCTGAAAAAAATCAATGATGAGAGTTGCAAACGTAGCAAGATTTATTAAAACGGATTTGTTCCTACTCTGAAAAAGAAGTCTCATTTTAATTGAATTAGGATTAACAGTAAAGAAGCGTTTTAAGTAAGTTTTCCTTTCCCTGTGAAACATTTTACATTCAAATAAATAGTGAAATTCATCCCCCAATCTCTCAGAACCACAATAATGACAGAATCTTTCGTGGTAATTTTCTGATCACTTAGCAAGTTGGTTTTTTCTGTTGAAGTGAAAATTTCATTTCAAATGAAAGCTCAAAATAGGGACTGCGTCATTTCTAGTTACAACAGTCTTGGAAATGCCATTTCCGGCTGTCTGAGGGTTTAGATGTTTTAACAATTTTCTGTAAGCTCCGAGCCAACTGATGGTGGCGCTCTGCTTAGATAGGGTTTTGGTCGAACAGATATACTTCACAGAAAAACGCAGACTTGCAAATTAGTCTTCGTCGTTTTGGGGCAATAATATAAAGTGAAAATTTTACTGCGAAAGAAAGCTCAAAATAATAGCTGCTTTGTTTTTAGTTACGAGTCCAGGACTGCCTTTTCCTGCTATCTGGGGTTCTCAATTTCAAACATTTCTGTGCTTTCCACTTAGATGGTCTTTCGGGTAGGATTACATTTTTGGACAAATAAAAAACAATTCTGTCCACTCCCAAAGTGAAGCACTACCGGTCTATGCCGATATATTAAATGTAAAACTTCAAATATATGGGAAGTCAAACTTTTTGCGGGGAAAATTTTCCAATATGGTCCGAGGGTCTTAATGTGCATGTTATTCAGTAACCCCAACAAAACTGCAGATCGCCCCCTACTTGATTTTCTTGTAAGAAGATCAGGTTCCTCCATAAAACCCCAAAATTTGTCATAAAATTACAATTTTTCTACAATATAGCTTCAGATTGTTAAAAGTGGCATTTTTTTCCAATTTCGTTATATACTCGATCCGTACAAAAAATAACTAAAGCCAACTCTAATCACCCAGACATTCTACCTAATTTTGCTCCAAGTTGAAAGGCATATCACTTAATTAAAAAAAAATCATTATAACCTTGCCAAAAACCTAATTTTCTTCCATTAAGTTCCACAATTTCTCCAGTATAATGAGCTCTTAATTTTCAAATCTTCGTTTAAAGGGAAAACTTTTCGGGCAAACCACTAGTCTTGTCTTGAAGCCTTAGTACGTAGTTCTAGTACAATTAGATGCGTAACCCCAAAAGAATTTCAGCTGTCTCCTACATAACGTTTTAGATTTTTCCCATGTGGCCCGGCTTCAGATTGAGGCAAGTGCCACCTGGAATGGTCATTAATGTCACCATGTTTTTTTTCGATTTCCTGACATGTCTATAAACAGAAAAAATCAGGTATATGGGTATCTTCGGGTGGGTTGGGAAAATATAGTGGGGTATCTGCCAAGAGTCAGGGTGCTGAAAAATCAGAAATTTAAGGGGTAGGGAAAGTAAAATGGCTATTATTTTTCATCTAGACACTCGAGAGTTGCAAACTACCCCTCAAAATTCTTGCAAAGAAATTGTCGTTTAGTTGATATACAGATTTTGAGAATCACGTGACATTTGAGGTCATTAAAAGTAAAAAAGTATGAAATTTGACCTTTGACCTAAATCTTGACTATGCTATTTTAAAATGTAATTGTGTACAGTAAATCGATTCATTTGTCCCAGTTTGACCTGAAATGATTATATTACATGTCTTCAGACAATTTTAGGCTACTAATGTTCCAGGGTTTGTACTTAAGAAGCACCAGTGTCGAACGAAATGATAACTAGTAAAAAATATGTTAGAAAAAAATGGTTTTCAACCCGGAAATGACAATCACTTCATGGTTAATGAGCGTTACAAGCTGTACACCATCTCGAAATCATTTTTATATCTATTTAAGCATTCCTTGTTATAGCAAATTTATTAATTGCATATTTACATGTCCATATCGATACCCCTGTCCCTTCTTAATACCTAAAAAGGTGCAAAACAATACAATGAAAACTCAGCACCAATAGCTTCAAATTGGGCAGGAAATTGAGGTAAGTGCCATCTGGAGTGGTCATTATAGGCTATGGCACACAGGCATCTCACAGGCAACCCTACAACTCTCCGTTGCAATATTTTTTGGAAACGCTACGGTCCGCTGAACACGAAATCAAGTGGTATTAGTAAATATTTTGGGTCTCGCCCGGTCAAAATGGCTGCCAAAACCAAAATGGTGGCAAACATTTTGAATATTTTGTATTAAATAATAATAAAGAATATATTCTTAAAAAATATTTTTGAGGGATCGACTTTTAAAATTTAGTCATATTTTATGACAAATATTCCAGAATTAATTTTTGGGACTGTTTTGGTGAGATTCAGGTTAACCACGATGGCGGAAAAACAACAAAATGGCTGCCAAAATTAATGAAATATTTCCAAAAAATTGTGAAAAAATTGCAAATTTCCACATTCCTCAATCACAATGATGTAAAATAATGCAATCAGAGGCCTTAGCATTTTTAATACAGAAGTAAAAATTTTACAGTATGCTGATGATACTACTTTGTTTTTGGATGAAACTGCCGATTCTCTTAAAGAAGTTATTCGTATACTTGAAAATTTTTATAACGTTTCCGGTTTGAAGATTAACTATGACAAGTCGATTTTGTTCCCGTTAGGTCCCTATGTTAAACGTAAACCAGCATTTATTAATGATCTTCCAGTTACCTGGTCAAAAGGTCCAGTTACTCTGTTGGGGGTTTCTTTTTCTACTAATCGCGAGGACCTTTTCACTCTTAATTTCCCGCCCAAGCTTTCTCGACTAAAACAGACACTTAATTTATGGTCAATGAGGGACCTTACTCCTGTTGGTAGGAGTATCCTTGTTAAAACGTTCGGTCTTTCGCAACTTGTTTTCCTTTTCCTTGTTCTCCCAAATCCTCCAAAGTCCTTCATTCGAAAGCTTAATCAGATAATTTTTAATTTTATTTGGGGTAATAAACAAGAAAAAATTAGTCGACTGACTATTATTAATCCCATTAGGCGCGGGGGGCTGAATGTAATCCATTTAGATTCCTTTATTGCAGGTTTAAAATGTACTTGGGTTCATCGTTATATTAAGGAAAGACGAGGTTGCTGGAAGCTGTTTTTTGATTATTTTCTTTCTCGTTATGGTAAAAGTTTTCTTTTTAACTGTAATTGTAAGATTGGGGACGTTACAATTGAAAATCCATTCATCGCTGATGTTGTTAAATCATGGCAAGGTGTGTCGTTTAAAATTCCTGACACCCAATTTGAAAACCAAATTATTTGGAATAATTCTTGCATAAGAGTCAATAATAATACTATCTTTTATCGTTTCTTGTTTGAAAAGGGAATTATTTATATACGTGATCTTTTGAGTGAGGATGGTACGGCAATTTCTTATGATGCTTTTTTAAATAAATATAATTTGTTGCGATGTCCTTTCACGTTATACTGGGGAATTATAAAGGCGATACCTGTTTCATGGAGAGTTGCGTTTCATTCAGATGTTGATATTAATGAGAATTACAATGAATATCTCTTACATACTTTTATGGCCACTTTACGTGTTTCTAAATTCATCTATGATAACTATATTTTAAACTTAGGGTGCAAAATAAAGGCAGTTTCAAAGTGGAATAATTCTTTTCATTTTGACGATAAGACGTGGGAATCAATTTTTCACTGCCCCTGGTATTCTGTTCGCGAAGTTAAAATTCAGTTTTTTCAGTATCGATTTATTCACCGGATTCTTAGTACGAATAGATTATTATATCTTATGAAATTAATTGAAAGTCCCCTCTGCACTTTTTGTAAAAGAGAAGAAGAAACTCTAGATCATTTGTTTTGGAACTGTCACATAGTATCCTCCTTTATGTTAGACGTAGAACATTTGTTTTTGGACCGTCAATTTACTTTGTCAAAAGAAGATGTTTTCTTTGGTTATTGTAGATATATTAAACATCCATTCAACTTTCTCATTTTGCATTTGAAGTACTATATATTCCAGTGTAAACAAAAAGACATAATCCCTAATATTAGCGAGTTCTCTTATAAATTCAAGTTTTTATTGGAGGTTGAAAAGCAGATATCTAAGAAAAGTAAAGGTAAACGTTTCTTTCATTATGATGTTTTATGCAGATCGTTTAACTTATAGGTTACTTAAATAAACAACCATTTCAGTTTGTATTTGGACGTTGCTTGCTGCTTGTATGCATATTTGGATGTTCATGTATATACTTACTATTAATAATTTTAAAAGCGATGATCAATAAACAGAGGTGTCAATAAAAAATAAAAAAAAAAAAAGATGTAAAATAATGTTTTCAAATAAAGGCGGTACCTGACAATCCTAGATACAAGAGTATTTGTCATTCAATATGTCGGAAATGCACTGAAGAAGTAAAAACAATACAGTAAAAAATCCCCACAAAATAAGAAAATAATTTAAAAAATGCAAATAAATGTCAGGAAATAACCACTAAAAATATATTTCGACTAAAAATTTCTACTATCTCTATATAGAAAATTGTACGTAATTCTCAAAACATGATTTCTGGTATTTTATGCAGGACCCATACTAACCAAGATGGCGGAAACAACAATATGGCCGCCAATAAAACGATTATAATGTATAAAAAATAATAAGAAAAATATTCATTAAAAAATATTTTTGACACAGTGGCCCTTAATTTCTGGCCAGATTTTATGACAAATAATCCCAATTTACTTTTTAAAATACTTCTTTTGGAAATCAGATCAACCAAAATGGCGGAAAAGCAAAATGGGCGCCGATGCATTTATTATGTTGATTTATCATGGCGATAGGGAAATAATCATTAAAAGTACTGTTGGCACAGGAAAATCTAACCTGTGTCCATTTTCTGTTGTAAATATTCACAAAGTATATTTCTGGACATTTCTTCAACCAAGATGGCGGATATAGCAAAATGGCCGCTAATTTTAAAATTTCAATTAATTATAATAATAGAGATAATAATCCGTAAAAAATATTTTTTCTGACAGTTGCTCTTTATAAATGGCCTCCTTTTATGCCAAATTATTGAAACGTGTTTTTAAAACATTTTAGATGTAATTCAGGTCAATCAAGATGGCGGAAGAAGTAAAATAGCCGCCAGTGATATAATTACCGTATTTTTTTAATAATAAAGAAAATAATCACTAAAGATATTTCTAACACATTAAAACCTAAAATCTGTCCATAATCTTTAATAACCATTGAAAATGTATTTTGGGGACAGATTAAAGGTTTAAATGTGTTAAATATTTAACATGAATATGGCCATTTATAAAGAGCAACTGTCAGAAAAAGTAATTTTTACGGATTATATTCTCTATTGTTACAATATATTGAAATTTTAACATTAGCAACCATTCTGCTATATTCCCATCTTGGTTGACCTAAATCCTAAAAGAAATGTCCAGAAAAATACTTTGTGAATATTTACAACAGAAAATGGACACAGGTTAGCTTTTCCTGTGCCAACAGTACTTTTAATGGTTATTTTCCTATCGTCATGATATATCAACATAATTAATGCATCGGTGGCCATTTTGCTTTTCCGCCATTTTGGTTGATCTGAGTTCCAAAAGAAGTATTTTAAAAAGTAAATTGGGATTATTTGTCATAAAATTTGACCAGAAATTAAGGGCAACTGTGTCAAAAATATTTTTAATGAATATTTTTCTTATTATTTTTTATACAGTGTGATCGTTTTATTGGCGGCCATATTGTTGTTTCCGCCATCTTGGTTTGTATGGGGTCCTGCATAAAATACCAGAAATCATGTTTTGAGAATTACGTACAATTTTCTATATAGAGATAGTAGAAATTTTTAGTCGAAATATATTTTTAGTGATTATTTCCTGACATTTATTTGCATTTTTTAAATTATTTTCTTATTTTTGTGGGGAATTTTTACTGTATTGTTTTTACTTCTTCAGTGCATTTCCGACATATTGAATGACAAATACTCTTGTATCTAGGATTGTCAAGTTCCGCCTTTACTTGAAAACATTATTTTACATCATTGTGATTGAGGAATGTGGAAATCTGCAATTTTTTCACAATTTTTTGGAAATATTTCATTAATTTTGGCAGCCATTTTTTGTTTTTCGGCCATCTTGGTTAATCTGAATCTCACCAAAACAGTCCCAAAAATTAATTCTGGAATACTTGTCATAAAATATGACTAAATTTTAAAAGTCGATCCCTCAAAAATATTTTTTAAGAATATATTCTTTATTATTATTTAATACAAAATATTCAAAATGTTTGCCACCATTTTGGTTTTGGCAGCCATTTTGACCGGGCGAGACCCAAAATATTTACTAATACCACTTGATTTCGTGTTCAGCGGACCGTAACGTTTCCAAAAAATATTGCAACGGAGAGTTGTAGGGTTGCCTGTGAGATGCCTGTGTGCCATAGCCTATAATGACCACTCCAGATGGCACTTACCTCAATTTCCTGCCCAATTTGAAGCTATTAGTGCTGAGTTTTCATTGTATTGTTTTGCACCTTTTTAGGTATTAAGAAGGGACAGGGGTATCGATATGGACATGTAAATATGCAATTAATAAATTTGCTATAACAAGGAATGCTTAAATAGATATAAAAATGATTTCGAGATGGTGTACAGCTTGTAACGCTCATTAACCATGAAGTGATTGTCATTTCCGGGTTGGAAAACCATTTTTTTCTAACATATTTTTTACTAGTTATCATTTCGTTCGACACTGGTGCTTCTTAAGTACAAACCCTGGAACATTAGTAGCCTAAAATTGTCTGAAGACATGTAATATAATCATTTCAGGTCAAACTGGGACAAATGAATCGATTTACTGTACACAATTACATTTTAAAATAGCATAATCAAGATTTAGGTCAAAGGTCAAATTTCATACTTTTTTGACTTTTAATGACCTCAAGTGTCACGTGATTCTCAAAATCTGTGTATTAACTAAAAGACAATTTCTTTGGAAGAATTTTGAGGGGTAGTTTGCAATTCTTGAGTTTCTAGATGAGAAATAATAGCCATTTTACTTTCCCTACCCCTTAAATTTTTGATTTTTCAGCACCCTGACTCTTGGCAGATACCCCACTATATTTCCCCAACCCACCCCAAGATACCCATATACCTGAATTTTTCTGTTTATAGACATTCCAGGGAATCGAAAAAAACATGGTGACATTAATGACCATTCCAGGTGGCACTTGCCTCAATCTAATCTGAAGCCGGGCTAATACAAAAGAAAGCCAAAAATTTCGGAACGCTACCGGCGCCTCAAAATCTGCCTAATCACGCCCCATCGGGACTAACTCGGATCCTTTGTCGCGGCATTGAAATGCTGGCCACCCTATCGGGGAGCTTGGCTCCCTGTAGGGAAACCCTGGAGCGGGGACCCCTGCTACCGCCCTGTCGGTTTTTCGTAACGATCATTGATCTACATACCTAGATCAGTGTCTGAGACTGATGTGGAGTGGAGTGGAAAATTACTTGCCTTGTTCCAAGCAGAGAGCTGTTATTTGGACAGCTCCCTGTGCCAATAGGAATGTTAATGACGGAAAGGACGCTTCTCTGTTGCAGAGGGACTTAGATAGGCTAGTTACTTGGTCTCAGACTTGGTCTCAAATGCAAAGTTCTTCACTTTGGATCCAAGAATTGGGGTCATAAGTATACCATGGCTGGTAGTGTTCTAGGTAATGTGACTTCTGAAAAAGATTTGGGTGTTGTCATTTCAAACGATTTGAAGCCTTCTAGGCAGTGCGCAGCAGCTGCTGCTAGGGCTAATAGGGTGCTTGGTTTAATCAAGAGAAATTTCAGCAATTTCAGTAAAGATATTGTGCTAAATCTTTATAAGCAGTTGGTTAGGCCACATCTTCAGTGGCGTAGCTACTGGGGGGGGGGGGGGCAGGGGGGGGGGGCAAGTTGCCCCCTGGAAAAATGTTTGGGGAAATTTGATGAAAATGGGGAAATTTGATGAATCTCCTTATTATTACATAAATTTCACAAACAATTTCTCAAAATTTTTGTTAGAATAAGAAATTGTGAGACATTTCTCATACATAATTCGTATTTTCATGCAACAAATTAATTCAGATTTCGTCAGTGTCGCATGAACCGGCCCGATTCGTGTCCCACAGAAATGTACTCGCCACGTAGCAGATTGAATGTTCTCTTGTGCTTGTATACGCACGGGGGTTATGATCAGTGCATTTCAGTGCACAGGAAGCTGTTATTCAGGTGATACTTTGGAAATTCAGTAAAAGGATGTGAAAACTGACAAGTCACTACCGTAGACCCCCGAGGTTGTTATGTTCTTCTACAAGCTAGCAGTAGCTGTACGATTTTACTCTGTGTACATAACGATGGATGGGGCTGAAACAATCCATGGCCAACGATAAACTTAAAGTTAATCTAGAAATTAGAATTAACGGGATCCGTTAGCACACTTAGATTTTGTTACTTAGCCTAATCCTTGGAGGCTTACAAGCTAGTTAGGGAAAATAGCTTTCTGCTCACTTTGAGTGAAACAATAAATGAGCAATGAGTACCTTGTAGCCTTCTACACTTAACAGACTGCTTTTCTCACAGGATATCATGTGTGATCGAGTCACTATTAGGCCTCCTTAATGGCGTGCGAAGGGGAAACCATTGGGCCATGCCCCCTCACAGATGCCATTTTCCTTTGTTCTTAAAAATACGTAGTCTAACTTTATTAACACAGATTTTACTTCAAAAGATAGCATATGTGGCACCAGATTGCTTATAAGGACGCCCAATTTTTCAAAAATTTTTAAAGGGGAAGGATTGTCCCTGCAAGGTCTTTCAGTGATGCCAGTTTTTTTTATAATTCCTACAAATAGACCTAGGCAAATTCTGTCAAATTCCAATTTTTACTTAAAAAGGTAGACTCTGTTTCCCACTGGTGGCATCGATAAAAAAGATTACATGTTTAGATTCTCTTTACAAGCATAAATGCGCTATTTTGACCATCTGAGGGGTCTGATTTTTCGAATTTTTTTTACGCTCCGCGCCAACCAATGGTGGCGCTTCGCTCGGTCTTTTGGGCAAAATTACATATTTGGGGTAAAATTAGCTCTTAACTCTCTGATCCCTTTGCAGTTTGCGAACATATTTTGAAGTGAGCATTTTATTGCAAACGACAAAAGAAGAAAGCGACTGGCTAGATTCTTCGTATTAGCCTGGAAAATGCTATTTCCGGCCATCTAAGGGGTCTGATTTTTCCAAATTTTCTCTACGCTCCGCGCCAACCAATGGTGGCGCTCCGCTTAGATAATCTTTATGACAAAATGACATTTTGTGGCCAAGAAAAACCACAAATACCGATCAATGCTCTTTTATTTTGACTCCTAATAGTGTGCAAATTTAATGACAAGTTTTTCTTCGTAAGGTAGCATAAATGGCATAAATAAATGCATGTCAAGACACAAAAGTTTCAGTTTTTTCCTCATGAACCACCACGATTCAACTTTTAACACTGTTCCTGTCAAAGTCGAATATCTTGCACCATTTTGCATGTAGGCTCCTTGAAAACGTCAAAAAATTTCCGGACACCCCTCCCCTTAGACCATAATGCATGCCCTCCCCCTTCAGAGAAATCCTGCGTACGCCACTGCGTTATTACATACAAATAAACCAGATATTGTTTACCAAAATAATATACTTTGTTATTTCCGATTGCTCTATGTTATACTTTAAGATTAAAATGCAGGTAATATTACAAAATGACATGGTAATGTTGTTACACTTGTAAGTTTGCATATTTTATATGAAATACATACATATTGACCGGGAAAAGTTTTGGGGAAATTTCATACCTTTGCCCCCCCTTGGAAAAAATCCTAGCTACGCCACTGCACATCTTGATTATGCTATGCAGGCATGGAACCCTTTTTATGAAAAGGACAAGTTTATTTTAGAGCAGGTTCAGAGGAGGGCCACACGGCTTATTCACAATGTGCGTAATCTCCCTTATCAAGATAGCCTCAATTGAGTGGCTAGGACTTACTTCTCTCGAGTTAAGAAGGTTTAGGAGGATATGCTGCAGGTTTTCAAGTTCCTTTCTGGTTATGATTCTCTGTCTAACTGTAACTACTTAGAGATTTGTGCTGATCCCCGTGTTCGTGGCCATAATAAGAAGCTGGTAAAATGTGTCTCTATAGACTTGACATCAGAAAGTTCAGTTTCTCCCATAGGGTTTTCAATGAGTGGAACAGTCTCCCGAGTGGGTTGTTAATTCCACTTCAGTCAACTGCTTCAAGATTAACATTGACAAGTATTACGGTGACAGTGGCAGGATCTGATTTTATTGGGTTTGTTTAGTCTTTATTTGGATTAGGTGTTGGTTTTGGGTCTGTTCTATAGGGCATCTTATGGGGTTTTTACCCTCCTTTGCCCTTAAACTTGTTATGTTAATTGTCGGTCCATACGTGTAACAAAACATTGGTGTCTGTCTGTGTGTAACAACCGTGTTTATTACCGTGACACCTGACTATCGTAAGTAAAATGTTAAATGTCAAGGGTTTCGAGTGTGAATGTATCGATTGTGCAGAGAATGCCCACGATGCAGCTTCGCAAAACACTTCACATGTATTTCTGAAGACCACTGGTTGTTCGTGCGTGCTGGTGTTCTGAACTAAAAGTTGACGGAGTGGTTGGCGCTAACTAGTGGGGCGTAAAACCTTTGACTCGTGTGCCTATGTAGCCTAACGTTAGGTATATTTAAATGTATGTATTTTTTAGACAAGGTAAAAAGCCTAAGTGACTGATGATTGTTCCAGGCTTTGGTGCCATAGGCCTAACGTTAGGGCCTATGGCTTTGTACAGAAAAGGGCGAGATCGGTAGGCCTAAAAATATTGTGTATGCGTTACGCGAAACTAACGTTATTGTTATTGTTATTAAGGGGGCCGATTGGCACTTCGACTAGCCCGCCGTGCGAAATCCCTTTTTTGAGGGTATTCAGCCGTAACTCCCCCAGACCCAAACTTCCCCTATTTTTTGCTACCAAAAATGTTTCCACTTTTTACCAAAACCTCCCTGTGACAAAATGAAATATTCTGTCGGTCCAAAGAGTCAATCGCAGCAGTACAGCAACAGTGCAGACCTAGACTTACTGTGTGAATGTACATTGTAAACAACATGCACTGATGCAGTCATTTTTAACTTGTGGATAATGACTGATTCTTATTGAAATATCCAGCTTTCATGATCAGATGGTCTTCCGAGAACTTGTTGTGACGGGAATTCACTGTTTTCTTTATGAGATGGCCTGTAAACGCAATGGCCAGTCTTGCACAATAGGTCTACCCTGATAAGAATCAGTTTCTCGCCGTTCGTAAGCGAGTGTTTTCTGCATAGGCACCCAATATTTTTGCAGTCGCCTGACATGATTGATATTTTGAGATTTCTATTCAACATTGGTCTCAAGCAACTTTGCCAGTTAGTCCCACATTCATGTATCCTGTTGCTCTGGCAACAGCATACGTGTACTGCACTCACTGCCTGACTGTCGTTTTCACTCCAGCTGAAGTTTTCATGACCCAGGTCACGCAAATGCCTGGATGTTAGACTGACAGACTCAGTAGCAGGAACCTACCTCATACGTCATATGTAGGTATATGTACCCATAGTGATAGGTTAAAGGTAGGGCTGCCTCGATAACCATTTTTCATTTATCGATGTCGCCGGCATTTCCGCGACGATATCGCGATATCGCGCATTAGTCTAAACATTCTCCATCAGCGTCAAGGAAGCAAAACAGCTGTTTATTGCATGCAGCCACTACTGATTTCATACCAAAAGTGAGTGGAGATTGACTATGCGTGCATGTAGCAATATTGATTGTGCAGAACTCTTCACAAGTCTAGAATGTATGTGAGCTGTTACAGTATTCACTGCATTTTGAAACAGCTTCCGATTTTATATCATGTTTTCTTGTGGTGGGTTAAGTGCAGATTTCATTTCTTGTGACACCATAAATTATGATCATTTTAGATTACTGACTTAAGACAATAAAAATAGGGATTTCACAGTGGTTTAGCTAGTCATTTATTTGATTTATTGCGATATCACATCATGACAAAACATTGGTCGATATCGTCGGGGCAAAAGTGTATCGACGATATCGTGATATCGCAATATCGTGGCAGCCCTAGTTAAAGGCATATTTTCATCATCCCAAACAGTTCCAATTCTCCCAACCTACTTACTTCTAGCCCCTCCCACATTTATCTAAAACTCAACTTTATCCAGACACAATCCTAGTTTAATGCTTCATGGCTTGTCCCAGTGGCCATACAAGTCCATAATGTGTAATCAAGACACTCTCAGTGCCCATGCTGTGTAATTTAGCTGTGATGCATTGTTTGAATGTGATGCCAATCAAAGAGCTGTACCAATTGAGAGTTTTGATATATGTATACCAAAACTGTAGTTTGGGGTGACGAATGACTGCCTTTAAGGGTTTAGGTTAGGGTTAGTGATATAATACATATAAGAATAGGCCTATGTGTGTACACACAAGGTAGAAGGTTAGGGTGGGCTATGTGTAGGTATGCACACTTGGGAATAAATACCCCATTGTATGTTTAAATATACGCATACGTATGTGTACGGCTACATAGGTATATGTATATATAATTAATTACTTTGCTATAGGCATGTGTATATATGTGTATATATCAGTGTTGTAGTACCCGTACTCGAGTACAAGATTCCGTACTCTTACCCGTACCCGTACTCATGGCCTGGTACCCGTACCCGTACTCATGGCCTGGTACCCGTGCCCGTACTCATGGTTTATTTTTCTTCGGACCCGTACCCGTACCCATACTCATGACCTGGTACCCGTACCCGTACTCGTACTCATGGCCTGGTACCCGTACCCATACTCGTACTCATGACCTGGTACCCGTACCCATTCTCGTACTCGGGACCTGGTACCCATACTCATGACCTAGTATTCATACCCATGCTACTGGTCTTGTACTCAGACAACAACAACTTTAGTTTATAATGATTGACATTAAGCTGTATATTAACCAAAGGTTCAGGATGACTCCTAGAGGGTGCATGATTTTATTACATGTGGAACTACTCACCACACCAAATTTTGAGGATTCCCATCAAAACACTTTTAACAGATCAGTGTCCACTAAAAATTCTACATGAAAATGTATGCAATATTCAAACTCAATCCTATGTATATTATTACTGTACCTTCCCCCCATGCTAGCTCCTATTTTATTTACTATAATGCTACATGCCCCTTGTCTGGGAGTAGTGTCCATGGGGTTAATTGCACTATAAGGGGAAGGGGGCATGAGTGGTGTTTACTGGGAATCTGCTCTGGGTAAATTGTTCAGGCCTGGGTGAGAATTTTATATTTTGGGTAATTAAGGCCTCTTCTTGGGGCATGAATTATTTAGTCATCCTGGGGCCCAAAAATAAAGGGGAACACAGGACATACATTATTCTTCTAGCAATGTGAATAAAAGATCTAACTAAGATTAAAAAGTGATAAATGATGGGGGCCTGGTTAAATTTAAGCTTGTATTGCACACTGTAGGTTCTGATTGACAACAGTGTTCCATACAGTTGACTACTTGTTAGCAGGGCTGTAACCGAGTCCGAGCCAATTCCGATTCCAGTGACCCACATTCTGGGCCAATTCTGAGTTCAGTAACCCCCCCCCCCCCCCGAGTTTAAGCTGAGTCTGAGTCCAAAGGATCCTAGCCTGAGTCCGAGTCCATCTCATTAGTGAATGTGCTGTTCACTGTACAGTGGCAGCACAACATGGGGCATGGAGCATTTCCTCAAGATTTAGCCCTTACCACCTCACTGCCTTCTACCAGTTACTTAATATAACCTCTTAAGCTTCTGAGGGCTTCGCCTGCAGCCTTGACCCCACCCACTGAAGCACAGGTTTCACTTCTAGTTCACTCTGCGTGAAAAAATTTTGCCCATAGTCTGCCCCCCCCCCCCCCCACTAAGTTTGACATTCTTGTATGTAGCCACTGAAAGTGTGGCACATGATCAAGTACAGGATCATGTGTATGATGGGCGCAGGTACCAGCTCATGAGTACAAATATGGAGACCAGGTCAGGAGTAAAGGTATTAAGAGTCTGAATTAAAATTTCTCATGAGTTCAGGTATAGTTGGGTATACTCACCAGGTACTTTTCTCAGAGGGACTTCAAATCTTCCCTCCACTCAGAAATTACACTTACTTGATCATAAGGCTAGTGGAGCAATCTATTATAGATTCCCCTTCCCCTTAAAAATATGTTCCAGATTCCCCCTCCTACCCACACACACACCTTAAAAGATATGTCCCAAATTATTCCTACAGTTGCCCGTTGCACCAGCCAACACCTTCATTTTCTGATGCCTGCATGTATGTAATTCACTGCTGTTTGGTGTGACTGGACCTAGATTTTCACACATTGTCATCCTTGAGGTTCATTGTCAGTGCTTGAATACAGTAGCTTAATCAGCTTGAAGCAAGGGCTTTGTTGTATGAATCCCATGGTCCAGCAACCTGTACCTATACTCCATGTTGTTCAACAATAAAAGTTTTTACAACAAAAGCAGTATGAATTGCTGGGTGTGAAAGTGTACAGTAAGTAGAGATTACAAAAATCTTGAAGTACAAAACTGGAAGATTCTAGGACAATACAAACTACTCAGTCTTATGCAGTGGTACCTGATAATCTGTTGAGTTGAACCTAATCCACTCAACTTCATGGGCAACTATTGATTGATACACCTTGAATGAATTGCTACTGTAACTATGAGCATGTGGTCTGTGGCTTACTGAATTTATTTGCAGTTCATTTTCAGTTTATCTAACTATTGTCTGTGCTACTAAGTTTGCATCTTGTGTAATTCCCTACATACAAATTTTTCAAAAGGGTATCTTCTGTGTACTATAAGAAGCTTGGCTAGGCTTACTGCTACAAAGAGAGACTGGTTATTCTTTCTGTCAGCTTTTTACAGATTGGATGCAGCCTCAATAAACTGTCTTTAAAATCATGTTAAGCCATGGCTACCAGGGCTGCTGAGCCTCTGCCTTTTTTTTTCAGTACTAAACTTACTGAATAACAGTAGAGGTATGAGTCAGGTAGCCTACATGCACAACATCAGAGGATATATTTAAATTCTGGAACGACTTTTCTGATAATAAATTGATGATAGGGTAGGACAGTGGTAGATCATGTTGGGACTATCTGTGCTCGGGGAGTATGGCCGGGGCAATTACCTCAGGATCTACTATGTTATAGCTAATTAAAATCAGTTCTCATACAGATCTTAATCAACCCATTCATTTTAACTCAAATACCAACATGATATGATGTATAGCTTTAAGATAAGCATGTTTTTACAGTTATAGTTTTTACAGTTATAGTTAGTAAATCCAAATGATAGTGGAGTCTCATGATCACCAACAATTTACAATCATAAGCTGCATTACCAATAATACACAAAACCAGGTAGGCCTACCTGTGCAAGATTGCTTGTTCTTTTCTAATCTTCCAGTAATTCAAATTGGAGATTTGTGTATCATAAAGACACAGCAAATCTAACTGCTTTTGTTGAAAGAAAGACACTGTGGGCTTTGTACTGTAGTGGGGTTACATTATTTTTTATCAGTGTGCTGCAGGCCACAATTTTGACCAAAATAGAATCTGCTCAATTGTGATAGTTAGGAAATCCAAATGATAAGTGGAGTCTCATGATCACCAACAATCTACAATTATTAAGCTGCATTACCAATGCTACACAAAGCCATACAGTCTAATCAAGCTAGTCCTACATACCAGTCCACTTGCACACAGCATGCCTTTGCATTGCACTTGCATTTTTGCTCTCAAGTGTAATATAGGCCTGCCAGTGGCATGTGATTATTTAATTTTTACTAGTCATTTTTTAATTGCCTGTCTCTCACAAAGACCCCTAGGCCCATTTCTGTCAGTCCTGCCTCAACTTAAATGAGTAGGTGAAAAGGGTATGAAAAGTGACAGTGCATGGCATAGAACTCCAATTGTATGTGTGGTATAGGGACTAACACTGACGGCACATGCTTTAAGGGGCACTTGGTGAGTCTATTACCTTCCATGATACTCTATTTTCAGAGGCTGAGGGGGGGGGGATTTAGTCTATTTCCTACAGTGGCAGCTGTGGCACACTGAATGTGAACCAAATTCATCTACAGGGAGCCTAGTATGAACAGCAAAATTGAGTTGCTAATTCATATATAGTACGGCTGCAGGTTGCATGTAGGGGCCATGCACTTGAAAGAGGATGGTGGGACATTTTTTCTTGGATCTTTTTCTTATTTTTTCTCATGGATCTATTTCGCTAGTCATATTGGCCATAAGCAGAGATGCAAACATTTACATCCAGAAATCAGGGAGGCTTCACACAGGAATCAGGGAGATTTTTTAAAATTACATGCAACTCAATGGGGGAAAGGCTTGCTTGAATCAGGGAGATTGTCATATTTGCTAGTTGGAATGGACAAAATCCTTGAATTTTCAGGGAGTTTTCTTGAGAATCAGGGAGAGTTGGCACTTCTGCGTAAGCCTGTACTGCAGGCATTAACTTAGTCTCTCAGAATTGGTGCTTGCACTAAAAGAAGTAGCTATATTTGTCACCATGCATCACTCACTCTTAGAAATCATCCTTTTCAGTTTTCAGACTTCTGCCTCTCACTTATCTTCAAATGTCACTGTGCTCATAGTGTATATGCCATATGACTGGCATGGATTCTTGATTCTTGATAAACTCAAATGTCACTGTAGTTTCATACTATAACGTTACCACCACAGGCTTCCTATGCAAGTCAGCCCATACAAGTCCGTGGTTACCACTTACAAACATGTCCCAATGTGATGCTGGGTGCACATTGTTGTAACAAAGACCATACAATTGCTTATTTGGTAGCACTCTAATGTGGCCTGATTTGAGGCCAGAATATTAGCCATTCTGATTTACACAGTTAGCAAGAAAGGCCTGATTTCCATCACATTTCCATCAAGTTGTGCATGCGTACCAGTAATCGAGTACCACATGTAGGCCCAATGTTTATAGGCTATGGCCTGGCTTGATAGTGCCCATATTCATACAGTAGGTCTGCAATGGCATGAATGTCAAGACCAGTTACAAATGTCGTACTCATATTGATGAATTCATACCTGTAGCTTACTCAAAACACATTTACGGTCAGTTGGACTACCATAGCTGGAACTGGTACCCGTACCCGAACTCGTACTCATGACTTTGTACCCGTACCCATACCCGTACTCATAGCCTGGTACCCGTACCCGTACCCGTACTCATAGCTTGGTACCCGTACCCGTACCCTTACTCATGATTAATTTTTCTTGGGACTCGTACCCGTACCTGTACTCATGACCAGGTACCCGTACCCGTACTCATGACCTTGTACCCATACCCGTACCCATACTCATGACCTGGTACCCGTACCCGTACTCGTACTCATGGTCCCGTACTCACACTACAACACTGGTATATATGTATATATACGTATATGTCTTTATATAGTAAGTAGTACTGTTAGTACAGTTTATATAATTTGAAACCCACCCCACCAGCAACAGTGCTTGTAGTGCAGTTGGCAAGCGGATGTCATTTCCAGTCACTGATTCTAAATTAGTATATGGTATGCCTATACCAAAACGTCCCCGCATAAGGTATTCAAATGTCCAATTGAAAGTTGCAAGTTTTAAATGTAAAACGGAAACGTGAGGGATGAATTAGAAAAAGGATATAGGTGAAAGGATGGATTTAGGAATTGTCTTTTTCAAGTGTGAGGACTGCTTAGATGAATTATATTGTAATTGATCAGCCTGTGTTTAGAAACCGAGAATCGAGATGAGGCTATTGTTATTGGATGATTACATGTACGTGTATAGGGAAAATATATAGCAAAGGTAGAATAATTGAAATACCTTTTGACAAGATTTCTATTCTCTTATTAACTAACAAATTAAGAAAATGAAGAAAATAGAAAAAAAGAACAGTTATATATACATATAAAATAAATTTATTTAAATCAATTACACACAACAGGTAGACCTATGAAAGCAACCTTCATTTTCAATGTTATGAACATTTAACAATGCGTGTTATACGTTCAAGTTTTTACCAAATTTACAAACAACTTGCATCGTTTCAAGTTCAACTAAACTAAACAACTCATTTCATTTTACGATATGCAACAGGGATTTTTTGACATGGAGACGTTTCAGTGCGGGGGCTTTTTGGTCTGAGGACGTTTCGAATGGTAAGCTTTTTTTGGTAGGATGGCAAGGGAAAAAGTCAAATGCACTCACCAATTAGCCTATCAGCTTCTTAGGAATTGGTCCCACCCCTAATTCCTAGGCTTAACAAAACAGCTTTTGGGTCCTTTTTGGTTATTCCAATGCAGCATCATAAAAGAACAGGTCAAATTTGCCAAATTTGCTTCAGGTTTTCAGATTTCCTTCTGACATTCTGAGTCCTCCTCTGTCTTGTAGTTATGTAAAGGTTCAAAGCAATCCTCATGTTTATGGCCACTGTAAATTTTAGCTTTTTAGTTTTTTCTTCTTTCTGGGTCAGGACAGATGCCTGGATGGAAGGCCATCCCATCCTGTTACATGATGTGGGGCTATGAGAATTTAGTTTATCTCATAAAGTGGTCAATGAGGGGAATCTTCCAGGTTGGGTTAGCCAGTGTTGTAACAAGTCACAACTCGAGTCACTTCCTCTCAAAATGATAGTGACTCGATAGAATTCAGGAGTAATTTCCCCATTGAAATAGTACAGTGACTCGAGTCAATGACTCGACTTGAGTCACTTAAAAGTTTGAAAACTGTTGACTCGAGTCACTAATCTAGTGACTCGATTACAACACTGGGGTGAGCTCAGCACCTGTGCAATGCTTTAAGGCTAATTTTGACAATTCGTTCATGACTGTGGTAGAAATTAATTGTACTGGGCTGGTTTCAGTACAGTAGATGGATTGGTTAAAGCTTAGGCCCAGGTCTCTCACCTCAAACAGTACCAATTCTCCTAACCTTCTTACTTAAGCCCCTCCCTCATCCAGATACAATCTCAGTTTATTGCTTCAAGGTGAGTAAAGAAAAACTCAATTTATATTATCAAAACACTCTCAGTACCATTCATGCTGTGTAATGTAAGCTTTGGTACTCTGCATTGTTTGAATTAGCTGTCAATCAAAGAGCTGAGCCAATTGAGAATTGTAGTTTGGGGTGAGAGGTTTGGCCCTTTTTAGTTGTTGTATTAAGTGTTCAGACAACAGAGCATCTTCAGGGGCTTTAACAGGTTTAACCCTCCTTTGCCCTCTAGCCTATTTTGTCAGAGTATATTATATTATCACTATCAGAATGTAGTTGCCTACTATAAGTGGCTTGAGAATTTCACAAACTTCGCATCATCAATAAAGAGGGTATTTCCCTATAAACATCAAGGGATAGGTAAGGTTAGATGGAGTTTTACAGCCCAGTTTCCAACCTTGTGGTTCAAGTCGAGCCGGCCACAGCCTTTTTTCCAGTTGTGGCCCACTGGCTTGTTTTCCCTACTCCATTGCTTATGCGGAGCATTATGCACAACGGCAGTAGGTACCTTTTTCAGAGTCTTTGGTATGACTTGACCTGGGAAGCGAACTCGGGCCTTCTGCGTGAGAGGTGAATTCTCTACCATTAGACCAAACACGCGGTCAGCTATAAACATCAAGGGCAACACAACACACTGAAAAATGAAGGGGAACAAAGCATTTCTTGTCAATGTTGGGAAGTGATATCTTTTGCTGCCCTGCATATCACTTTGGAGCACAAATCTACATACTACATAGCATTAAACTTCATTTGCCACCACAGTTAGTTATTAGTTAGATCTAGTTTAACGGTCCAGTTTCCAACCTACTGGTTCAAGTCGAGCCAGCCACGGCCTTTTTTTCCACTACTACAGAGCATATAACTCAAAATATGTACAGTCCATGCACAGTACCTGATTAGAATGAAAGTTTTACTTGTGGATTACTGTAGCTTTAGTCCCTTTCACGGATTAAAGAGCCCATGAAATGACTCAATGACAACGATTTGAAGTCATTCTCTGACACTATCTATCAACAAAAAAGCATTTATTTCAAAAAATTCTGCCCCACAAAAGAGAAATGCTCAAGTGAAATGGTACCCCTTTCAGCACAACAGCTGAAAAATGTAAAAGATGTAAAAGTGCATTGAACCAAGAATGACATCATCACAGGAACCCAACTTCAGAGTGTGTGTATTATAATGCTATGTTTAAGTAACATTTTGCTCACAGATTGCGTAGCATGAGACCAGTACTGGCCAAATAATTTCTGAATTATATCTGAAGAATGTCCCAGTATAAAGCCAAAATATATATCAATCAAAATTCGAAATTATCACTCCCAATTCCTCAAAAGAGGAATTTTGTCATTATTCACCCAAGCTGTCCCATTCATGTTAGGCCCAAGAGTTTGAACTTTTGGTTCCAGCAATCTAGTCGATCTATGACTAGATAGCAATTCTTTTAACCAGAAAAAGAAAATATATCAACTCACATTCAATCAGATTGTTGAATAAGAAGACTGATATCTCACCTGGATTCCTTTGAAAGACATCCCATCCAAGTAAATTTGTCACAAGCATTAATGTGGAAATCATATAATGGATCTTGTACTAGCATAGACTTCAAAATGCATGAAGTTGAAATTGTAACTTCATGCCAACTTTTGATAAAAATACAGAATACTTCCTTAAATAACCAAAATATCAGCTAGTCTCCTTTCCCACTATAATCACTGTTCCTTTTCTTTGAACCAAGTCAAATTGCAGCATTAGCACATGCATCCAAAACAACACAGAGCTTGTTGGTAGTAGCCACAGTGCAGAATGGTATACAGTATTGCATATGGGCCTGTGTAATGAAAGAATCACTGCTTCCCAATAAAAAAAAAAATAGTTACATAACACTGGAGGACAAATGGATGCAGTTACATCCCACAGAAGCCTGAGGTATTTTTCTGTGTGTATAACCTCTTACCAGGGAACTTCCAAGCACTTGTATGATGTATACCAAACAAATTTTCCCTGCTAGTTGGCTCATGGAATATTGAGAAGTCACAAAACTCCATCTATTGAAAAGGGGTATCCCTAGGTGTTGAAACTCCCTTTTTCACTAGTTTTGTGAAGCAAACATAGGTTTAGGTTTTGTAATGATAATTTGTTGCTTATATCAAACATTTTATGCCATATATACATGCACAATTCTGTAACATCAAGAGAGCAGGGTATACTCCACGTGCACTATAATACACACACTGTGAAGTTGGGTTCCTGAGATGATGTCATTCTTGGTTCAATGCACTTTTACATTTTTCAGCTGTTGTGCTGGAAGGTATACCATTTCACTTGAGCATTTCTCTTTCGTGGGGTGGGATTTTTAAAAATAAATGTTATTTTTGTTGATAGATAGTGTCAGAGAATGACCCCAAATCCATGTTACCCCAAATCCGTGTTACTAAGAAAATGTTTGGTAGAGATTCTCCTATTATGTTGTGATGTGTTGTGTTGTAGTACTGTATTATGTTATGTTAGTTATGCCAAGTTTATGTGATAAAAATACTCTAAAGAGTTACTGCTCATGTAACAACTGACCGGCTGTATGGTCAAGCGGTTAGAGCATCAGACTTGCAGTCAAGAGGTATGGACGGGTCTACTGAAGACTTTTATAAATGGAACCAACTGCCATTGTGCTTGGTGCTCGGCAATGGAGTAGGAAAAATAAGCCAGTGAGCCACAGCTGGAAAAAGCTGTAGCTTGACTTGAACCAATTGAGTGGAAACTGGACCCTAAAACTCCAACATACTTAACCTAGCCTAACCTAACCTCATGAAATAACATGACTCGACATGACGTGTTTTATCTTATTGTCAGCCCTTATTTTTCTGCGGAGGCACAGTTGTAGTATGTACAGCAGTTTCATTTAAAAATAAAGGTTGAAGTGCTGTTACTTTGAGATTAGTTAGTTTTTGCGGCTCAGTTTCTAATCATTTCGTTTAAGCTAAGCCAGCCGTGGCCTTTTTTCCGGTTGTGGCTTGCTGGCTAATTTTCCCTACTCCATCACTTGTGCTAGCTGCATGAGCACCAAGCACATTAATGACAGTACAGGTTCCAATTTTAATGTCTTCGTATGACCTGGTTCTAAAATTGGGTAATCAAGTTCTGTGTACAGTATTTTCAGTGCCTTTTAATTTGATTGGCATTTCCATTTTGGCAAACTCTTGTGAATATTCTGCATCTTCACAGTCTCACTGTTGTGTCATGGCGGGACTCTGAAGAGTGCAGACATAGCATAGGACTTTTCACCAAAGTGTTCAGTCTTAAACAAAATTGTGAAGTTTTTTTTTTATGAAATTAAAGAATCAATTGGAGTCAATTTCCATTCTAATCTTCATGATTTAATTACATACTTTCTCTGTGGAAACCAGACCTAACTTCATCAACATCAGTTATGAATACACTGTAACCATGGGATACCTTTTGTGGTGGTTAAAGCATTCTAAAGGAAAACAATAGTCCAAAGAGAAATGCAGTATCAAATACTAAATGCTCTTAGTTCCGTCTGGGTTCTTCATGATTTTGGTTTTTGATTGATAACCAACCTATAGATTTTCAGTTGTCTGACACGCATTTTGATCATTTTTTGGCAATTTGAATATAAAAGTCATCCCAGGATACAGCACCTGTGACATAGAGCACACTGTGATTGCATACAGTATTAAGTTTTGTTACAGTATTTGATACCATTTTTGACTCAAGAACATTTTCTACATTTCTCACACAGGCATATTTTGAATTATGAAGACAATGTCTTGCAGTAGGCCTACTGTACTTTGAGCACTATTAAGCGTGTGCATATGGTAGGTTGGTTTTAGCACTTGTACGCAACATGGATTTATTACCAAAGACTCAACAAGAATTCAGTTCAGCTGCATACTGGGACTCCTTCTTCAAGAAGAGAGGCAAAGAGTCATTTGAATGGTTAGTATATAAAAGAAGGTATTTTTACTTCACTTTTTTGAGTATTTGAAACCTTTCATCAGATACAGTTATTCAAATATGTCCTGGCCATGCCTTACAGTATGTGTGCTGTTACTGTGCTTATATGTAATGTACAATGGAGGGATACGGAGACCTTGTCTTCTGTGTTAAGTATTACATACAAGTTTTGAGGTTTTTCTCATTGGAAAGTCTCTGTGAGAAGTTTGTCATGATACTTGGGCTGCTAAATATTTGCAATCTGCCCAGCTAGTCTTATAGTGTTCGAGTATGGATGCCTTGAATTTTGAGGTGTGGATGTACCATCACACGCTATCACTCACCTCAAATCACTGTGAGGAGAGTGATTTTTAAATGAAGATGGGAGCTCATATAAATCTAATTATTAAGGTTTCAAGGCCAGGTCACACTACAGCAATATTGCATCGGATTTTGCTCAGATTTTTGTGAGTTTTAATAAATATCTCCTCCATCCTTGGTCGAAAAGAAACAATAATTTTCCAACCTGTGTGACTGTATCAATTGTACCACAGGACTACGAAATTTTAAGTTATACCAATTATTCCAAAACATCACATCTGCAGAAAGCTTTTATCGGATACGGGTAGTCCCATAAAGGCTATTTGTCAATGTGACGTCACGAAATAAATAGTTTACATTGCATTTCCATGTTCCTCTCAAACTGATCATATATTTACACAGGATGGCAAATTTTTGTTTCTTTGCGACAATGGATGGAGGAGATTTTAATAAAAAATCACAAAAATTGGAGAGTTATCCGATATCGATGTAGTGTGACCTGGGCTTAACTTTGCTGATGACTGCAATTCATAGCACACCTGGGAAATTTAAAACTCAAGGCCTGAGTATGGTAATGTTCTTAACTTCTAGCTGCTCCTCCATGTTGTAAATTTTGCAGTATTTGTACTTCTTTGCAATTACCTTCAGGTATGGAGAGTACACAGAATTATGTGGGATTCTACACAAATACATCAAAACAAAAGATAACACATTGGTCATTGGCTGTGGGTCATCACAGCTGTCTGAAGACATGTATGATCTTGGCTATCACAGTATGGTCAACATTGATATTAGTGATGTGGTCATCAAACAAATGAAGTCCAGAAATGCAACAAAAAGACCCAGCCTAGTCTTTGAAAAGATGGATGTCTTCAAGGTGAGGTTAAAAGAATAGTCTAGAGTTAAAGTTATGTTTGATATTTTAAAGAGGAACATATTCTAAGCATTCTGGTAAAAGTTCCATTCATTTCCCATGTTCGGTTCTTGAGATATTAGCGATTGAAGTTGGCATATTTTCTATAAAAAGTGAAATTAAATAATCAAGCAGGCGTGATGTCATGGATTCACATTGTTGGCAAATGTTTTGTTTTTCTTTATTTTTCATCATATTAGTTTCACTTTGAATGGATTATAAATGCTATCTTGCCCCAAGGCATATACAGGTGTTTAAAATTCCATTGCTTAGGATGCGCCTATGGTGTTAATTTATCAGAGTTAAGTTGACTAAAATTGTGGGTAACTTATAAATAAAAGGAAAACATTTGCTAACAGTGTGAATCCATGACATCACACCTGCTTGCTTCAAGTTCATTCTATGTAGGAAATTTACTACATTCAATTGCTAATATCTCAAGAACAGAACATGAGAAATGAATGAAACTTTTACTGAAATGCTTAAAATATGTTTTTTTTCCCGCATCAAAAATAAATTTGGCTCTGGACTATTCTTTTAAGTATTGGCAGAGAACCTCTTGACTACAGGCTTTGAACTTTAAGGCATGTGAGGGTGATCCAATACCATTAGACACCTCAAATCACTGTGAGGAGTATGATTTTTTGTACACCTTGATAAAGAACGTCAGCTGTTTATATAAATGTATTACAGTTTACTAAAACAGCACACCTACCACACACCTTAATTTTTTTTTAAAGAGTGTGACTTGTAGCAAACATGGCAAATCTGAAACACAAGACAGGGTCACTTATGTTTTCAGTCCCTGTCATTGACCATTTGATAACATATTATAATTTTCTTAGTGTCTAGTTTTCTGTGGTATCTGCATAGGAGAGCAATTTGTGCTGCTGTATAGACGAATCCGCACAGCAAGTGATGGTCTGATTTCAGTCGTCCATAACCGGAGTCTATCACCTTTGAATCTTTTGATTCCCTTGCTTACCTCTATCATGGATTGTTGTGCACTACATTGTATCTTAATTCCTTCAATTTCACTGAACATGAGGGTTTGAAACTCATGTAGACGATATATAAAGGCGATTCAATGTCAATGGACCCCACTAATGGCTGTGCACAGTCACTAAAAGCAAGCTCTAATCAGATTTGGCTAAGCAGCTTGTTGTGTTCCAAACACAAAGTCCTTGCAATTGCGTGAGGATGATTTGTGAAGGACTGGTTGATGCTGCTGTGTGTGATGTCCATTGGTGAAAGAGTTGTGCATGTTTTGTTGCACAGCATTTGACTGAGTACTGCCAGTTGTTATACTTCAAGTTAATGGTCTGATCTTCCTATTACATAAACAAGGTCAGGAGAAGCATCACAGCTGGTACCTAATGGGTTGTAGTATTTAGTCCTCTGACAAACATGAGGATTTGTCTCTGCACATCTCAGATTCCTTCACCTACGATATAGCTGTCACCTTAGGTATATTTTAAGCATTGGACAACCAGAGTCTACAAGGCAGTGATTGTACTCTGATTCAGGGCTGGAAAAAATTTTAATTTCCCTGCAAGCAAATTAAATTTCCCAGCCAGCAAATCAAAATTTCCCAAAGACTTCACATGTTTACTTACAAAAGAAGTCAAATTTCCCTCCAAATACCAAAATTTCCCTGCAATGACATTCCCAAGTTGCTGTTTTTTCCAGCAATTGCTCTTATTTGTTTCGTTTCGTTTATTGTTTTATCGCTTTTACATATAAACATACACATATAAAGTATAAACTCAACAAAAGAATATAAGGACATATAAAAGCGAAAGGAAGTACACAAAAACCCTGGGGGGCTTGAAAATATGCACTCCCTGAGAAGAAAAAAACAACAACAAGCAGACTACTGATAAACACACAAAAAAAAATAATACAGTAGCAAAAAAGGGAGGTTACAATAACATAGCAGAGGTCAAAAAAAGAGAGAGATCTTTCCCAGCTTGGAAACCCGTCCCCCAAACCACACACCCCACCCCACCCCACCCCACCCTACCCAGCAACAACCTGCTGCGGTGAACAAAATGCTAAAGACCTTTAAAATGGCAAAACATGATGCTAAGAAGCCTACGGAATGAACTCAGTGCGTTACATGTGAGATGGAGCCTAGTAGTCTTGAATAAAATGGTGTGAAATGTTTTTCCTGAAGGACTGCATACTTTGTTTGGCAATGACAGAAGACGGGAGGGAATTCCAAAGCCGAATGGCTCGATTACAAAGGCAGTTGTGGTGTAAAGAACTTTGAATAGTGTCCAGATGTAGGGATGCAGATTGTCGAGTGTTGTGATTATGAACTGAGAAGTTGTGAGAAAAGTAATTTGAAAATTGATTGGGCAGCAGGTCGTGTAGTGAGCGATAGGTGAATGTGGCAATATTGGTATTAAAAATATCAGAGAGTTTCAGAAGGTTTAGTGACTTGAACAAGGAACTGGTATGGTCATGTGGTTTGGAGCAAGTGATGTGACGAAAAGCTCTCTTTTGTAAGACATTTAACTTATCGAAAAGAGTACGACTTGTACTGGACCAAGCAATGGAACAATAGTTAAGATAAGGGTAGATTAAAGCAAGGTAAGTGGAACGAAGAGCATTCTTAGGTACAATATACTTAAGTCTTCCTAACATACCAACCACCTTAGCGATCTGGGGCGAAATACTGCATACATTAACATTTGAAAAGTTGTCAAACTACTTATCAGCTGCTCTGACTGAACAAACTGTACCCAGATATTGCTACGTCTGATTGGACAACAGCAGACCACAATTTATCACTATAAAACTCTTTAAAGGAGGCAAAGTGCTCATATTGAAAAATGATGTGCAAAAGAATGAAATCACATCCATTTTGAATTTGCTTTGGTCAATTTAAGTACTGTAGTCTATGCCCAGTGGGTACCAAAGAAAAGAGGGCTAGGACTTAGTTGAGAGAACTTGTCAGGGATGTTGAAATTTATCTGAACATCTGCAGTTATGCCAACATCATTTCTTCCCTTTTCTCACCCTGTTGTGCTTCCATTGTCATACCATATCTCCTCCTCCTATTCTGTGGATGGTTCTCTTACTTTCTATCTTCATCCTTTCAGATGACTTACGATGATGCAAAATTCAGTGTAGTTCTGGACAAGGGTACCTTAGATGCATTACTTCCAAGTGGAGATGAGGGCGCTGTCACAGATATTTTAAAAATGTTTGAAGAGGTTGGTCGTGTCCTAAGAGTTGGGGGCAGGTATGTCTGCATATCACTAGCACAGAAACATATTGTGGATACTGTTCTGAAATACTTTCCAGAGAGGTGAGTCTGCCTTTAATCTCTGTTTATAAAAGGTGCTAACATTTGACTTTAAAGATTAGAGAGCCAGATTAGACAATAGAATTATGCTGTATGAGAAAAATGAAACACACTGGAAGCTTGTACAGAATATGTAATTCTCTGTAATGTAATGCTGCAGAAAACTTCTCCCTCTCCCAAGGCTAGTCCAAATAATCTAATTTAAAAGGGAAAGTGCAAAGTTTCATGTAATGTTTGTTGATCTTTAGCTGTGAATTATGTAAAAATGCATTGAATTCTACATTTAATTTTCTCCCCAAAATAATGAGAAATAGTCGGTTGGTGGAATCTTGTACTACATATGCAAGCAAATTTTCCTTCAATATTGAGGTGGTTAGCAGTTTGTTAATGTCATTGAATTTACCGTCTAGTTTGCACATTTACCACATAGTTTGCATCTCCCCCACCCCTGCTCCGCTGTACCCATTGCTATGCAAGAGGAGTTACTGCACATTGTTTATACTGTAGTGAATTTTGTAGTGAAACCATCTTCAAGTGAATACCAATCAGTGACCTCTACTCAAAAGTGTTTATTGCTTTTACAGACAAATTTGAACAGTCAAAGTGATGGTCAGATTCAGTAGCGCATTACTGGGGTCCATCACCTTCAATCTTTAAATTATGGATGAGTGTGCAGTATTGAAATATGTATTCCTTGATTCCCTTAATTTTACTGAATATGAGGGTTTGAATCTCAAGTAGACAATAAAATCAAGACAATCTATGGCCGATGGACCCCACTAATGGCCTATTTCACTATCTGCCATGACTTGTCTATTCAGGGAGCGGTGAAATTGTTTCCAGAAGATAGCAGTAATACTTTTTTAATCGCAAATCCAGTATTAATGAAACTTAGCTGGCCTTCATCCTTAGCTTGATCTCCACACTCCAGTAATGTATTAACCCTAACTATTTTTTTTTAGTTGTAAGTTCCATACATCTTGATTTATGAACTCTAAACTTTTTCCAAGTATTTTAAAGTTTCTGTTTTATAAGTGTTAAACACCTTGACATTTTTCTCTTGATTGCACAGTGGATGGATGACTAGAGTTCATTGTCTCTTAAAAGATGGGTTTGCTGACGGTGGAGATGAATTTCCTTTGCCTGTCTTTGCTTTCATTTTCACAAAATTTAAGAAGTTGCCTGGAGCCACTCCAGTAAGTGGAACATGTCTTTTTTATTAGCTGAATGCATTTACTAAGGTCTTAAAAATCTTCATTCTGTGGATGCATGGGGTCATTTATTTTGATTTCCTGCCACAGACTTTAAAGGCCAAGATCAGTCACCACAGATATATTTTGAAGCAATAGCTAAATTTCACAGTTATCTTCTTAATTCCCTTCAAAAAATCTTCATAATACTTCTGAACTTTCATCAATGCATATGTAATGCAAACCAAGCAGTTACACCTACATGTAGGTATTTTCACATTTGAGGAGAAGAAGTACTGTCACATGACCCTCAATGGCCAATCATGAAACAGGACAGTCTACCACACTACTTCAAGTTGGGTTGACTGCATTTCCCATTTAAAGTGTGTTTCATGAGATTCAAGATATTGCCTTACCTGAAGCATCCCTGTATTAAACTGACATATAATTTGTCAAAACATCTAGTGATGGGTTTGGATCTCCCTGTTGCAGGTTTTCAGTTTGGGACATTCTGATATTTTTGGAGAAACATTTTATAGGTGGCAATAAAACCTTTTCAAGGTGTCAGTGCAACTAGTAGCACTGTCAGAAAGCACCCTCTTACACACATGTGTTTCTGTCTGGAATGTTTTCTCCACTTTAATGTTTTTAAGTCCAGTTCAAAATATATTAACTGCTTCTCAGCTGTGACATAAAATTTTTTCAAGAAGCAGGTCAACAGATAAGTACTGGTTTGATGTCATTCTTTGGGTCAAAAATGCCCATATGACAAGGAAGGGGGATCTTAGGGTCAGTTTCTTTTGATGATGAGAGTGTAATGTCCATATGTAGAGGGTCATTGTGCTGTACTTTCTTCTGCTGCAATAGGCAAAGATAAAAAGCAAAATGTCTGAAATTTATACAAACAAAAAGTCTCATTGGTACAGCTGAAGCTAATTATCCAGGGATAAGGGGATAAATTTCAGAGTGGTCTGTGGCCCGTTCCACAAAGAGTTACGCATGATCATAAGTTTGATTTACTGTTGACTTAAGTATGGGGAATCAAACTTAAGATTGTGCGTAACTCTTTGTGGAATGGGCCCCTGGTCTTTAGTATGATTTAAGACAGATGATGACATTATCACAGAGGCTGAGCAGGCAGGGGTGACAGCTGAGGTCTGCTACCTCTGTGATGAAGTCATCAGAGGTCTTAAATCTTAGTTAAGACCAGACACCATGCTTTAATATCACCATTCATAAACACTTCTGGAAATATGGTGAAAAAAAACACACACATTTCAGCCAAATTTTAGAGATCAAGTTCATTATCTCCTTTGCATTACTCTTTAGTCCCCATTGTGACAATGATATCTAGAACTGCCATGTTATGACAAACTGAGGGCTGCGACTGATACATGCAGTACTACAATAATTTGCAACTCAGCTTTGATTCTTAATTTGGAGGAAGATATTGGGTATTTTACAACCAGACGTTGCTCAAAGGAAATTGATCACAAATATCACATCATTTTGGAGTTGAGCATTAAGGAAACTAGCTTGTGTAGGATACTGAAATGCTGCAGCCATATCATTACAATGTGTAATATCGCCTATAGTACTGTGACTGTGTGATGTCTTGGCATCTGCTGCTGTTATGCTGACAAATATGGGTTGCAGTCCTGTATACCATGGCTAGGTACTGTATGTCAAGCAGAAGCAACAGAGATATTATAGCCTAGCCTAGACCAAAGTCAAGTTTCATTAACAGTGCCACTGTGACACTGGCTCAACCTGACTCATGAGCATAGCTTGGGAATGTTCTAGCCTAAGTGAGGAAAACTTCAGTAGAACAGTCAATTGCATGACTCTGTTCACAGTCACAGTGGGAATGCTTATTAGGGGTACTTGGCTTTTTTAGATGCTCACAGAGAAACTAGTATTGAATGAGGCATAAAGGTCTATTACAATAAACCCAGCTTGAGTGCATAATTGCACAGTGGTAACAGAATGACCGACTGCATGGTCAAGTGGCAAGAGCATCTGACTTGCCACAGGGGCGCCTGGAGTTCAACTCTTGGCAGGGTCATACCAAAGACTTTAAATTGTGTATTGTGCATGGTGCTCAGCATAGGTAATAGAGAAGGGAAACAAGCCAGAGAGTCATAACTTGAAAAAAAAGGTTGTAGCTGGTGTGACTTCAACCAATTCATTAAACACTTAGCCATCAAACCTCTGTAACTAACAGAATGATCGTATTCAATTAAATCAATAAGTCATTCCCCTAACCGTCCAAAGATATTTAAGACCAGTCTCAAATTGTGTTTCTGCCAGTCAGAATGCAGGAAATAATAATATGTGATTATTCATTTAAGTTAAAAAGTGGAGAGAAAAGTTGCATCCTTGTGGGAGTTTGTTAATATAGAAGTTGATAGAAATTGTGTCAGGTTTATTGTAACTGAAGAGTTATTTAATTATTTAGAGTGTAGAATAACAGTCCAATACATCTTTATTTCACTTTTATAAGATTTTGGAGTTTGCAGTTGGAGAAGATGGTACGCTGGGGAGATACAACTCTGTTAAAGATCTCAGTAAAGTGATAGAAGATACACAAAACTATAGCCTTGTGAAACATAATCTGAATCAAAGGTATGAAAAAAATCTACAAGTTCGGGGACATTGGGGTAAATTAAATGCTGGGAATAAAAATGTTCCACAACAGAGACTGCACATACAAGATTGATGATTTGATATTCAAAGTACAATTTTGGGTGAAAAACATGATGAACATGAAAGGCAAATGAGGAAGACTGTCGTTAAAGAAAACACTCTTTCAAGAAGTTAAATTTGCATATTTTGACAAAGTAGTCTAATAATGTGGCATTTCAATGTGACTAAGAAGAAAATAGTCACTGTTATCGTTTTTGAAGGTCTTGACCTTTTTGTGGATTTCTTCTGGTGGTACATTTTTATTTTCCAAGTGGTCCATTAGTTATATAGGAAAGAAAAAATCGAAAAAAATAATGGATTATGGGCTACCGCAGGATATCATAAAATCTGAGGGTTAAAGGCCCAATTCTCTCACCCCAAAAAGTACCAATTCTCCCAACCTTCTTACTTATGCCCCTTCCACAATAATGTCTAAAATTCATCCTCCTCCAGACAAAATTTTAGTTTATAACTTCAGGGTGAGTATAGAAAAGCGCAAAGTGTATAATCAAAACTCTCTGCAGTGTAATAAAAGCTATGGTATTCTGCATTGTTTGGATAAGCTGTCAGTCAAAGAGCTGAGCCTATTTGGAATTTTGTAGTTTTGGGGTGAGAGGATTGGCCCTTTAATACTAGAGGTAGCATTAACCTTACAAGCATTCATTATCTTGATCTAATGCACAGGTCCAGAGTTTATTAAAGATAGTGTGACACGTCAGCAAATTGACCTGACTTTACTTGGGAGTTATTGAGTGAACTGTTCTAAGGAAAACTCCGTTGGAATTATTTCAATATCTTTAACAGTTCTCAAGATATACCTCTTCAAAGTTCGAATGTTTCTGAAGAAACCTGTTGCTAATGCAAAAATAATGATGTGGAGTGTTGCAGAGTGTTGACATTTCTTTTGTTAACCCTTTGTAAATTATCTCTTAATTACTCATCAGATAGTTTGTGGTTTGGTAATTGATACTGATGATTTGCAAGGACACAAATTAAACTTCCAAAAAACACCCTCAGGGGGAAACAAATAATACAACAGTCCTTGAAATGAAGATTGTAAAAACAAAGGATGACATTAGCCATATGTGGTATGTTCCTCCCATGACATCACAAGATTTACATATTGAGCTCCATGGGCGTCCGCAGAAATTTTTGCAAGGGGGGGGGCAAGGTCATTCATGGATGATTGAATTGTGTACACTATCTAAGCAGAGTGCCACCATAGGTTGGCGGGAGCATACAAGAAAATTTTGGGCTTTACAAACCCTCCAGATGGCCGGAAACGACACTTGGCGAGTGTTACAAGCTGCATGTACCCAGCCCTGAAATAGGAATTTCATGTCTGTAATTTTTAGATTTTTAGAATTTTCAATGTAAAAAATTGTTGAAGGGAAATCTGCCTCTTGGTCACGGCCTTGCACGCCTATGCACGATAAAACTTATAACTGTCAAACAGCCTATATATGCCTATATCCGTTACCCAATTATTTATCATTCCCTCCCCCCCATATTCACCTTGTATATCCCAGTTTCATCCGCGCGTCGCCACTTGAGATCAGCACGTGACCAACCAAGACCAACGCATTCATCAATAGTCGGATGCCATATGCACACTACATACCTGACAACTAGTACAATTTTGGCATAGTTTTTACAATTACAAATTTCCCATAGATATCACGAATGATGGTCCCCACTATTTCACTATTCAGCATACCATCTCCTCGTGCGCTATTCCTCGTCAAATGTCCTCATATTTCAGTAGAAATGTGAGTGAAGATATTTTGTTGATTTATTTTTAATTTTTTTTATTTTAATTTTTAATCAATTTTTTCACAAATTTGATTTTCCAGGGGGGCAAGTGCCCCCCTTCCCCCCCCTTCCGGACGCCCATGTTGAGCTCATATTTATTAATGATCAAGTGAAAATCAGAAATTGTCGTGTAAAATGGTCAATTTTTGATGGAAATTGTGGCTACTCTCACAGTTTTTAATGCTTTTTACATCCAATACCCAAATTTGTCATTTTCATTTCGCACTACCTTTAACATTGTTTAATCGTGGAAAACAGACTTTGAATTTGCAAGAAGGAAAGGAAATCTGATACTGTTTTTAAATAACCAAATTAAAACATCACAACCTCTAGTGAAATGGAGTAGCCTGAGATGAGTGCATTTATCCATTATGGTGAGATTATTCTGGGATAATGTACAGTCACCAGACTGTAATGGACCAACAGATGTTGAGAATGTTACAAGAATGAATGAATAAACCACTAAAATTACTCAACACAAGCTGTGCTGGAAATCAAAAATTATTAGGTCTAGGCCGATTTATGGTAGCTCTCCGGATACATTTTTGCATGCTCTAAGGCAAGGCTTGGCAGCCTGTGGCCTGTGGGCCAAGTCCAGCCAGCCAGTAACCAGAATCCTGCCTGCAGAGAGCAGTAAAAATTATGTACAAGAAGCACAATGTGCAGTACTGGTGAGAATGCCTAGCCACACATGTATGTTATAGTTATTTCAACTATCAAATTTCCGTATAAGCCTTGCCTCCAGAGAACATATTCCCCTAAAGCTATACAATTAAAACTGGATTTGAAACACTGTGCCAGTAAATACCCATATAGACAAAGGGGTACAGCTTCTTCACTGTACAATGGACTGCTTTCAAAGTTTGCTATGGCCTGCATCGCTTATTGACTTGGTAACTGTGCTACTTCAACTACCCCTTTGGCCCTCCGTTAATTCCCCAAATAGCAAGTTGGCCTGAACCCCCCAAAGGTTGCCAACCCATGCTGTAAGGGGACCAAGACCAAAAAAAATCGTTTCTTGTTAATAGGATGTACATGCTACCTTATTTTGAAATGAAGAACACAAAGACCATTGTCATGGATTCGGCCAGAAATGCAAAAACGCAGGTTGACCGAATTGTGTCTGCTAAATTACAACTCCAAATTGATGTTGTCCAAGACTTAAGTTGTGAGTGGGTGCAGGGGGATAAAAGTTTGCTTCAAGGCCCCTGTAGGGTTCAATTTGTAGGGCATTAAAGGTCATTTATTTATGTAAGTTCAAACCTTGCTGCATAATTTTTAAGAAGCCAAGATATTTACAATTTTCAATTTTCATGGGAATGAGAAGGGAGAGATTTTACACAATTCATTTGTAAAGGGGGTACAAAACCCTTCTTTTCCCCTTCTGACGGAAACCCTTGATTTTCTGTAAAAAGTATGCCATTTTGAAGGGCACCAAAGCCATTGCCAAAAATGAGAAGGCATGTTAGCATTCTTGCCTTTGTTTATGTTTAGTCCTCCAGTATTTTACATTATTGGGTGATAGGGTATCTGTGATTATTTTAGTCAATGATTTTGCCCTTATGAGTTAGACCATTATGAAAATTGTCACATTGTTGTCACTTAATATTAGTATGTGGTACAGTTAGTAAGCAGTGATATATTCATGATGCTTTATATACCCTCAGATGTAATTTCAAACATGTATCTCAGACTGCATGGTCAAGTGGTTACTGGTTAGAGTATCCTACTTGCAGTTGGAGATCTGGAGTTCAAGTCCTGGCTGGGTCATACCAAAGACTTAAAAAAAGGAACCTACATCCATTGAAATTGGTACTCATTGTAAACAATGTAGCAGGGAAAACAGGTACATTCTGGAGACATGGTTCCTTTCATAATAATGACACCCAGTGAAGAAAAACCAGAATATGCCTTTAATGGAAACAAGATTGACTGCATGTTTGGTCTAACAGTAAGAGCATCTGCCTCTCATGCCTAAGGCCTGGGTTCACTTCCCAGGTCAAGTCATACCAAAGACTCTAAAAATGGAACCTACTGCCATTGTGCATGATGCTCCACATAAGCAATGGAGTGGGGAAAACAAGCCAGTGAGCCACAACTGGAAAAAAGGTTGCGGCTGGCTCGACTTAATCCAATAGGTTGCGAACTCGCCCGTAAAACTGCATCTTACTAACTAACTAACTTAAGGATGGAAGTAATAACTATTGTAGTGTTATAGTTCGTAATTTGTCTTTGTATAGATTACAAACAGGTGAACAGCTTCAGTTGCAACTTCACTCACCTGACACATCCAAGTCAAGATTTACCCTCACTGTGGTTGACAGGAAGTCATTTACACAAAAGAGCAACAAATTTGCAATATTTATTGTTCCTCAGGGAAGGTCAGTATATGTTTTGTATCAGACTTCCGTGTAGACTTTTATGTTGTGAGGAGAGCAAGAAAAATTTTAAACTATCGACACCTAAAGTGCCAAATCTAAAATTGCGATATAAATCCTGATGAATGAAAACCAGTTCCAGAGACCATCCAACAATCGGCTTTAGATTGTAACATTCCAAAACGATAGGTTTATTCCTAGATGTTCATTTTAGAAATAGGAAAATGCAGTTAATTCGGATCAGTATATTTGGGTGTAATTATTTCATGACTGACAATTGAGAATCTTGTGGCAAAATTTTTCTCCCTCTCTTGTTAAATTTATTGCATAATGACTTGTTGTTTCACCTTAAAAATACAATATTTTTATCCTGAATAATCATGAAAGGGAAATATGAGGATATTTGTTTGGGTTTAAGTGTCAGGAAGCATAGCTTTTTCTTGTCCCCAGCAGTCGGCAGACATGGAAAGAATATCCACTTTTAACTGTGTGCACAGAGCATGAAACGAGTCCTACAGCTGTGCTGGAATGAAAGGCTATTGTTCCCTGTTTGTAGTCCCAACACATTGGCTGCCTCATTAACTTGCCCAGAAGACTGCTCGTGATCACTGGGCCTTTTAGAATACTCAGTAGGAGCACAATGGGTAATAAGTAATCTCCCGCCTGCTGAGGACTAGAAAAGCTATGCTCCCTTATTTCAGATCTCACTAGGGTTCATGGAAAACCTGGAAAAGTCATGAAAATTTGAAAAACTTTCAAGGCTTGGAAAAGCCTTGAAATTCAGAAAAGTTGTGTGAAATCATGAAAAAGTTATGGAATTTTTAAATTTCACTAACTGTCAGTGGTTCATTCTCACTTGTAATATCAACATTTGCCATTGTCTCCAACTGAAATGTTATGTAGTTTTATTTAAAATGTTGCGGAAAGTCACAAAAATTATTCATTTGGTCCTGGGAAAGTCCTGGGAAACTCATGAAAATAAATTGATTCCCCTGAAGTGTTGGGAGCCCTTTCACATACTTTGTGTATTGTTTCATCCAGGGAAGTTGAGTGGATGTTTTCTACAGACTCTGGAAGAGCTCAGCTTGCTGAGTCAGCAGGATTTCAACGTCTGGTTGTAGTGTGTCTGCAGAGAGGGCAGTCGTATGGATCATTGGGTAGTATTCAGGATGAATTATCCCAAAAAGTGATGGAGTTAGCACCAAAGGGGTTGGAGAAAAATATCAAGGTAAGTTACTGAAAGTATTTTTAATGAAGAACTAAGGATGTTATGCAGTCTGTAGAGTGCACCAAGAGTTTATCAATGTTGCTGTGACCAAAGACGATACTGTTAGAATCTTGACAAAGCTTGAATATAAAGTATTTGTCAATCAGCTATTTGTCTTGAAGAAATACAGCTGAACGTGTGTAACACATGCACATGTCTGTTCTCTTTGACCACAGTCAATTTGTAGAGGTCCTCTGATGTGGACAGTGTGGTAACTTGTTTCACATTAAAATTGTAATTGATGCAACTTTCCTTACATTCAGGTGCCATTTTTGTCCCTTGGGGAAGACATCGGAAACAGAAAGATTTTGTATGAGGGGAAGAGTGAACTCAGTGGTGATTTTGTCATCGAAGATGTAAAACCTGGTGATGGGAACATGTATCGTCGCCTGATATTCCTGTCCAATAAGGACGTGGTCCAGTCTGAGGTTTGTCTCAAGAGAGAAACATCAAAAAGTGAGTTGTGTATATAATTATACTTAAAATATCCTTCTTCATTGTAATAGGACTGTCATATATCACAAAATAAATGTAGGGTCTTACTCATCATGGAAGAAAAAACTGTTTTGACAAAAAAGTTCTTGAACTTTAATGATTACCTTATGAAATTATTCAGTGGTTGGCCCAACTCAGGTGACTTATAGTAGTTTCTTACTTTCCTGAACTTTTTGAGCAGCTTCATCCTTTTGGTAGATTGTTTGGTGCTATTTTATTTTCATTCCTATTTTCATCTCACCCAAGATACTACAGGAGGAAAAAAGAACAAGAAAAAGAAAAAAACAATGCCAAGTGACACAGAGGGCGCTATTGTCATTGACAATAGTTCGTTAGCTGTGGAGCATCATCATGGTATAGTTGCATCACTGGCAATAATTGATGATATACTAACCAAGATATCTACAAAGCTAAAGATACTCATGATCGGTCTTGGAGGTGGAAACTTACCAATCTTTTTACATATGCATTACAAAAAGGTAAATTTTTTCTACACATTATCTGTAAAATTTTTTCAGTGGAAAGAAACTATTTTGTAAAAAGCATCAGAGGAGCATCAGGGGAGTCTGGAAAACCATTAACATGCAGATTTGTTATTGCACATGTGCACAACCTCCAACCGGTGTGGGTAAACAAACCAGTCCCACAACCTACAATGTGTGTTCCAAAATTTGAGTTTACATGAAAATTTGGTGACGTCGTTCTTTCTTAATCCAGCCATAACGTAAGGAGGAATCATAAGTTTGGTTCTGTGTACTGGCATGGGCGTCCGCAGAAAAAAAGTCGGGGGGGCAACATTTCTAGAAGGGGGGCAAAACCTCCAAGTCACCATGAATTGACACAGAGCATGCAAAAATTTCAGCCCAAAATGCCTCCGAGATCGCCGGAAATGGCATTTCTAAAGCCTTTTTTTCGTATAGAAACTTGGAAAACACGTTTTGTCCAGGTTTTTGCTTTGATTTTTATACGTTTTTTCAAATTTTTGATTTTCCGGGGGGGGGGGGAAGTGCCCCCCCCCCTTGCCCATACATGCGGATGCCCATGTGTACTGGGATTTGTATAAATTGCCTTTTAGGTGTAAATATACACATTTAAATCTGCTAAAAGTTTGGGCTGTTCAGATTTATGTTTAGTGTTGCATGCACATATTGCATGAAAACAAGAGAATGCTGTACACCATGTTCTGAGCTCGGTTTGTGTACCTCCCATACTGTGCCCCACAATTCAGTTTGCCTGGGAATTACTTATTATTCTTGAAACATAAACAACTGAATGAGTGAGCACCTTATTTGCTTTGATAATAAATATTGAAAAGGTTTGTCATAATAAGATTTTTCAAAATGGGGGATTTAATCCTTGGGCCTTTTGGAAGCCTTGACTATTCTCATTACAACCTTTGTACTATGTATTGTTGCTCACCTATCAGGTTTACATGGACGTTGTAGAATTAGACCCTGCTGTAGTTGAAGTTTCAAAGAAATGGTTTGGCTTGCAGACAGATGACCGCTTGAAAGTTTACACTGATGATGGAATTAGGTTTATAAAGAAGCTGGCACAGCAGGAAACAGGTTAGTGGAGACTGCTCATACGTTTTTTTTATTAAAGCGGCTCATTTAGTTGGTTCATGAAATTCAACAATTTTTTTCCAAACCTGTTAAGTTTTCTTCAAAAACCAATGACAAATGGTCAATCTTAGACAACCCCCATACTTAACATACGAATAATTGTTTTATCAGTGAGTACTGAATGGTTGAAGTCTGTTTTGAAAAATTTGTGACCAGACACTTTTTCAAATTATGTACAAAGCGTTACAAGTCAGGTCACTAGAAAATTCAAAATTTTAAAGTTTTTTGTGACTTTTGGTCTTGAAACTTGACTTGTTATGCTTACTGTAAGCATTGTTATGTGGTAGTGGCCCTTTGAGACTGTCATTAAGTTATCGATATCGACTCAATGAGCCTCTTTAAAATCCCAAGTTGTCATGTTGCTGAATCATTTCTATTACTGTAATGTTTTGATCAGTGGCATACCTAGACATTTTTCAGGGGGGGCAAGCACCCAAATTTTCTGAATTATTTTAAAGTGTGAACACCAGTGTACATGGGACTTCAATTGTGGGTGGCAAAGTGCACCAAAATTTTTTGCCCTTTTTAAAAAAATATTTGAAAATATGGAGCTTGCACTGCAAAAAATGCTTGATCCTGGGTTTACTCTAATGAAATTTGAAAAGTTGTGGGATAAGTAGAGAATCTGCATTCCCTAGTGGCAAATCTGAAATTGCTCGGTGACCAGAGATTGTTGTTCCTACATAATGCTATCCAAGGCCTACAAATTGAGGCTCTCCAGCTACATTTTTAAAATCAAGAGCTTTTGTTGGAAAAAAATTGGAATTTTGTTAAGAAAAATATACAAAAATAGCACTGTGGTAGCTGGTGATCTGGTGCTTCAAATGTTAAAGTTTTGATTTTGTCATTCCAGAGCTCTGAAAAGTTTATAAAACTGATTTATGGGGGAGCACCACTGCAATAGGGATTCCAAATAGCTCACAGAAAATTTTGCATTTTTGAAACAAATAATTGCACACATAGGGCTTTTATTGAAGAGAATTCCAAATTTCATGGAAGAAGAGTTGAGAAAACCACACTATAGTTGACAAGTGTCACAAATGACATATTTTGATATTTTTCATTCTTCATAGTGGGCGGGGGGACAATCTGCCCCCTGTAGCTACGCCATTGGTTTTAATTTCATTCACAATGGCAGTGAAAGTCTTCAATGATAAACTTTGTTTATTAAATAAATGTCCTTATTTACTGTCAACCAAATTGCAAAAATTTCCATTGAGTGTCATGCTGTTAGACTGTGAACAACAACACACTGCAAAAGTCAAACACTGCTACCCTTTGCTGCAATGTTATCTCACCCTAAGAAACACTTTAACAATGTGGTCTTCAAATTTGTGTCTGTTTATTTCCTGAAAACCATGTTCTAATTTTGTTTCATTGTGCTTTAAAACACAAACACAGGATTTGTAAATTTACACCACAGACTTCTTATAGACCATAGACTTCTTATAGACAGAGGATCATGGGGGCAAATCACAAGAGTGTACCAAGATGGCTGCATGGAAACTGACATTTTCTAATTTGAGGACCAACTTCCTGTAACATATCAGACAAAATACAGACATGAATGCATGATTATATCACAGCCACATTCACAGCCTGTTGAATTTGATGTAAACTTGCATTATTTTTATAATTTAGCAAGTTTCTCACAAACTATGTTGAATAATACCACTTAAGCAAGTCCAATATTTCACAAGTCTCTGTAGCAGACAGTCATCTTGCCACACCTATACCCCACCTACAATGTTGAAATTCTTTGTATGGGGTGTAACATGACAGCTCCCTAGGACATAACTCCAGCATGCTCTGCTCATGTATTTATAAAAGGTCTTTGATTCATGAAATGTAACACCAAATATACAATATCCTAGGCTTGTTTTAATAAATCAGTGTCTATACTCCTGTTTTTTAGGGAATCGTCAATCAGGTTATGATGCCATTATATTTGATGTTGACAGTAAAGACAAGTCACTTGGCATGACTGCCCCTCCAGAATCCTTTGTTGAGTTAGAATTTTTACCTCAAGTAAAAGAAATACTTAATCCCTCAGGTTTGTGACTTTTACATTTTCCTTTTCTTTACTAAGACAGAGTGATTCTCTTGCTTTAATGATCAAAAATAAATTTGCTTGTCTAAATTGAAAATAAGAAGATTTACAACATGTGAGGTGACAGTTTCTGTATAATGTTAGGTTTTTTTTTTAGTGGGTGTGTTGATTTGTATTTATGTGTTTCTATGTATTAATCTGTAATTTACCACATATTGTTACCATGGTTACAAAACCAATAACTTTAGTTGGGACTGATACCTGGCTGCTATGAAATGTTGCATCATGTTGAAATTGTTTTGCTAAAGTCATGCATATGCCTCAGTATTAGTTGCTTTGTGATTCAAGCCTCTTTAAGGATTCAAATTTGCCAAATATTTTAGTGATAGAGCTGAAAATAGTTGGGAAAAATTCTCTGTGTTGACATCTTAGTCAGTTATCCTCATTAATATTCATGAGTCCAAATTTGACACTGTCACAGTTCTTTTAGAGGGAGGGTGCATGCGGAATAGATATGCTAGATATTATGGAATAATGTGCCCTGTATATTTTTATCAGGTAAATTAAAATCTTCAATAATGATACTTTTAATCAGTTGGTCGCAATTCACATATTTCATTGGTCCTTAAATATTGGAGTAGTTTTTTAAGTACTCCATCTTTCATTTGGTGAAATGTTAAACCAAAATCGGTTACAGATTCTGTTGTACATTTAAGCTTACAATATGCCTGTTCTGTTTATCACATGCCATGTTTGCCTTTGAGACTTTGTTACATAGGCAGTGTATAAATATTCAAGGTTGAGACTTATGACCACTAGTGTGAAATTGATGTAGATAATTGCCATATTAAAATTTGGAACTTGTAACCACTTAGGTGAAATTGATGAAGATAATTGCCTTGGAGGTCTTGCTATGTGTAAGTAGTGTTTATAAATATTCATATATGAGACTTGTGACCACTTAGGTGAAATTGATGAAAATAATTGTTGAATGATGTCACGTTTTAGTCATTGGAGTAAAATCAGGGGTAAGGTTTGATATCAGAGAAGGAGGAGGGGTCAGATGTCACCTCACATTCCTCCATGTGATGCTTCTGTTTTAGGTTTTATTACTAGTATGGTTTCAAATTTTATAGAATGTTGAGTAAAGGTCTGAACACCACTTTTTTAAAGTGACAGAGTGCTCTGAACAGTAAAGAAAGTACAGTAATGGGATACAAGCAGCACTGGAGGCTTACTGACTAATGCTGATGTGTGCCTCAAGACTCACATTGGTGGAACATGATGACATAGACTATTTGAAAGAATACTGGATGTAAATATTACTTAAAGTGTACTATTCAATTGATGTCATCTTCATGGTAGAAAAACCTGGAAAAGTGATGAAAATTTGGAAAACATTCTCAAACCTAGAAGGTTTTCAAATTCAGGAAACTTTTGTAAGTCCTGGAAAAAATGGGACTTTTCACAAAGTGACATTTTCTGTTCTCAGTCACAATCATTTGTTATATCAAAATATATTCTCTTTTTTCACATCAGAATTTGTTGTTCTTACCAAGAGAGTCAAGAGAAAGGTCACGAAAATTTTTTATTTGTTCTTGGGAAATTCTTGGAAAAGTCATGTAGATTGATTTCTCAGAATTAGCAGGAAACCTGCATTAATATAGAAACAATATAGAAGGGCGTAAACATATTTCACTCTTTTTCCTCCAAACAGGTGTTTTAATAATGAACTTTGCTTGTCGCAACCAGGAGAAGAAGAAGGAAGTCTTGGGGAAGATAAAGAACATTTTTGATTTAGTTTGTTCCACACACTTTGAAGAGTCAATTAATGAAATTGTGTGTGCATGTAGGACAGGGCCCTCCAAGGACACTGAAGATTTAATGGAAGAATGGAGGACTAATGCAATTAAATTATCTGACATTGCTGAAGAAACTAGAGGAAACCTTGACCTTGATTTAGATTTAAGTGGATGTATGGTGGATTTAAATATAGTGTAAAAATTGCTGCTGGATGAGGGAAATCTGGCATGCTTGAAAGCAGGACATTACATCTTCAACAGGATATCTTCAGGTATACATGGAATCCACACTGTGGTATGATGGATAGCAGGCCAAAAGGCAAGGGATGGAATGTGATTTCACAAATGCCGCTGACCAAAATATTGATAGCTCAGAGAATGAGAAATACTTATTACTTATGATAACATTTGTTGAAGAAATGGCCTTACGGGAAGCTTCTTTTAGGTAATTTACATTGTGAACGATAGTATGAATAAAGCTTGTTATGCACACCTATGGAAATGGCAACAGTCTTTGGTGTATATGGCAAGTCTTCTGTACAGCACCAAATGCATGGTCAAGTGGTTAGAGCCATTGGCTTCCGGGGGGGGGGTAATTTTCTATGAGGGGGAAAGATCATTTTTTGCCCAAACAATGTCATCGTTTATCATGTATTGCACGAATAGACCAACTGCTTTTGCCCTAATCCCCCTACACCTGCCTCCTATGCCTATGGTTAGAGCATCAGACTTGCAGTCTGGAGGTTGGGAGTTCCAGCCCTGGCAGGGTCATACCAAAGCCTTTTAAAATGGAACCCACTGTCATTGTGATTGGTGCTCAGCATAAGCAATGGAGTAGGCCAAACAAGCCAATGAAAAAGACTTTGGCTGGCTTGGCTCAAACCATTTGGTAAGACACTGAGCCATAAAACCTCATCTCACTTCTCTACAGCACCTTGCTGTGACACTCCCTTAACAGTGGATTGTATGGATTGTTCATGAATTTATAAATTGGTCACTGGGTAATGATTTTTGAAAGTGGTGCAAATAAAGATTAATCATGCATCAGGAAACTATTACAGTAATATATTAATCTTACACCTACATTACTTGCCATGAGTACACCCAACAATGTCTCTCAATTTCTGTAAGAATTCTTTGTAAACCTGGTTAAACTGTGTACACACTTTTCTTTTAATATATGATTAAAAATATATCATCAATATTCAAGCAAAAATTAACTACATCAGGTCTGGTTAACTGCACCATTTATTTTCACATGATCAAAGTCAATGGGATATTAGTGTCTTGCTTTGCTTTTCATGTATCTTGAAGGGATGTTTTGTGAGCTTTAAGTCATAGAACACCCATATATTCACAGTATATCATGTTATATTAAAAAAATAAGTCTCAAGCCATTCTAATTCTAACCTAACCTAATCTACTTTTGAAAGTTTAAACCTCACCCAGTGTTTATGGCATAGAGGGAAAGCCCCCCTTTCCAAAAGTTTGCAAAAGAAGGTTCCCCCCTTTTTCATTTTTTTGTCTTTGTTTCTTTTTTAACGAGAGGACACTTTTTCAACAATTTTTTTTACTTACACAAATAAAGGTCTTTAAACCTTTCAAATTGCAACTTGCAGGGGCCTTGAGGCAAGCTTTTGTTCCCCTAAGCACACTGGCAACTTTAACCTAGAACTGAATCAATTTGGATTTGGGGGTTTAGTGATAATCAATCCCCGTTTTTTACTTTTTGTGTTTCTAGTGGAATCCCTGTCATCTAACCCTGTGGCATGATATCTGACATGATGTGATGTCTCGAGACATGAAAGTGACACCTAAAAGTCAAAATGGAGGGTTTGCTGGTGGCTCTTAACCAATCAACAATCGACAGCCAAATGATCATAAATGCAATAAAATTGGATATTTTTGATTGTTTACAGATGCATAAGTATGTATGTGAAAAAGAGAAGTACATATTTGCTGCCTGTTTTATGATGGGATATTGTATTTGTGAAGTCAATAAAAAATAGAGGTGTTAGTAGATAGGTTGCAGTTTGAAATTAACAAAACTTGACTGGGTATTATGCTGAAAATCTTTTGTTATTAGTCTGGAAGAGCAGGAATCATTTCCAGTACTTTCGTTCACTGGAAGTGTTAGTTCCCTATGGTTTCTGGCACAAGCCCAGTCACCCCAGATTTATTTTGAAGCAACAGCTAATTCCTGAAGTATCTTTCATGGTGTTTTGGAACTTCAATATTGCATTTTCAAGTCAGGTTAACCAAGCCAATAACTACTAGTAAATTCCATATTTGAGGAGAAAAACTGTCACATGATTCCCAAGGACCAATCATAAAACAGAAGAGTGTACTACACTACTTTACGTATGCATGACTGCATTTCCCTTTCAATCACAAAACCTCTTCTGGTTGCAGCATCTAGCTTGGGGTATGATGGACATGGCTTAAATCATAACAGATAAAAGGGCAAAGGAGGGTTAAGGTCCCATCAGATGTCCTGTAGTCCAAACACCGATTTCAAACAACTAAACCAGTACTTACATGTACTGTGACAAGCCCAGAAAACCTTAGTTGCTGCCACAGTCATGGAAGAACTTGTTAAAAATTCAGCGTAAAAGCATTGCACGGTGCTCATTCTGCAGACTCATGGACAACTCTGAGACACTGAATTTATATCATGTCTTTCAAAATGCTTCTCAAAACTTCTAACACCAACCAAGAATTAATGAGAACTTTATGACTGATAATGGGTGTTTTATGCATACATGTGGTATTATTTAGTTCTGTCATACCTGTGGAGTGCTTTCAGTGACAACACAAACCCCGCCCTTTTTGATGGGCACAGTCTAGCGTTGGCATTTAGCTAGCGGAGATGCAGCACACGACCTATGTGTGACTCTTGCACTCAGAACAATTTTGATTTTTTGCCCAGCAATGGGCGCGGCTTATCAATCGTTACCTCACGTGAAAGCACTCTATAAAGTTGTTCATGATTTTGAATGGTTTGTACGGGCTTCAATCAGGGTGTTGCCATGGTGAGGCAATGGATTTTGGTATCATGAAGATCTCAGCTGATGTACATAGTGAAGTGCACAAGTTTGACATACCATCTGTTCCCTTCCTAAAAGTTAAAAAATAGTTGTAATTTGTGATTGTGAGGCCTTCAGGACCGCAATTGTTTAATTTGCTCTTCTCTTGAATTACGATGATTCATGTGTCAGGTATACACTGCGCATGAGTCAGAAGAATGCTCTCCTGAAACTATATAATTGGTCGAGGTCTTTGCGAGCTTTGAAACCATCAATTAAACATCATTAAAAGTCCTTGCCCTTTGCCTTTGCAACAGTTTAGAAGGACCTGTCGTGCTGTCTCGATCCCAACAAAGAATGTCGGAAATTCAAGTCAAAATGTTCTCGCATATTGACGATTTATGCTCATAGTTTAGGTCTATTATTTCAAAGTGTAGTTGAGTGTTGTTTAATATCTTCACCCAGGTTTAGCGCCCCATTGAACTTAGCAGTTAAAATATGTAGGCTTGACACAGAACACATACAAAAAACTACACAAATTCTTATCTTTTATTTAAAAATACGTTTCATTTTCCTTTCTGATGCGAAAACAATTCTTTGGATAAATAGAAGGCGTATAATATATTTATCTTATATTCTGCAAGAAAAATTCAGTTTTGGTTAATGGATAATCTGTAAAATCGATTTGAAGAGCTCTTTTATACAATAACATTCATATTGTAGGTAAAAAGTGAGAGATTCAGTTATAAAAATATTTTGAATACAACAGTGGTTCGATAAAATTGAATAGGTACTGAATAAAAGTGATACCTGATTCTAGTTGCCAACGGAATGACCAAAAAACTTAAAAACACAATCGGGCAAAGTTTTGCAAACATGAACACGTATCGTGCTGGCAGTGCACAACACCGGGATCCTATATAAAACATTATCTTAAGGAACGGGTTTCCTGAAGTGTGTACTTTTGACGTATGCGATTTGTAATGAACTTTGCCAGGCTCAGCACTATCGAATTGGTTCTTCAATGACCCCTCCGTCTTTTAATAGACATTTTGCAAAAAGCTGAATTTCCCTTCTCATGCTGTTCATTAAGTGCACTTATAACTTCGAATATGGTCAAAAAAGACCCTTGTATAGCTGGTTTTGTTCGTTGTGTGTTATTATCCAAATAACAACTCCCTAGCTGTAAGGATCGGGAGGACTTTTTAAGGAGCAGTTTGACAGAAAAATAATCATCTTTCGTTCCAGCACCTCGTTTTTCCTTCTGACTTAATAGTTAACCAAAATATAGAAACATTGAACAGGTCTTTCATTTTAGAATAAACGTTAATTTTGTGGTAATTACTGTGTAATACAAATTTCTGAATATTTGCCGGGTAAAACATTTCACACAGATGCAAGATTTGACCTCCAAGACAATGTAAACAATCACGACGTTAGACCGTGATCACGTATCATCATTTTTTTTGTTTTAAGTCGATTTACAAATGTGATGCTGAATTACAGTTGTGAAAAAATGCAGAAACCCAACTCAGATTGCCACTTTCAATACACAACATTTAATTGTGTAAATTTGAAGCTCTTTCATAAAAATCTGCATTTAACAATATTGGTGCCATCTGACGAACACAGAAGGAAAAGGCACTCAAGTCAGGTGACAAAAGCATTGTTAATGTTTCCAGTGGGGAGGGGATTTTCAATAACTCAAAGATTTTCAATTACTCGAGGAGAAAGGAATGAGTGCAAAATGAGTCTAGTATTGACCCTCAAAATTATGCACTCCACGTCCCTATGAGGAATAGCCAGGAAGAGAAACTGTCAGGACTGCATCCTCTTCACTGACTATTTCTTGGCCAATAAAAACCGACGATGTTCCGGGTCAAATCTGGAAGTGCCATCCCTCTGACATCTTGAATTTACTATAATGCAAAGTCATCACTGTATGCAAAATAGTGTGCGTCATCTCGATCATTGATTTGTGCAGTACCATTGGTAGTGGGTTCTTGAGTTGAATTAAGAACGTGATAGCCTGCCTCTCTCCGATGTTCATCTAAGAGGGGACCCCATTCTTTGGTTGGTTTGAGTAAAAAAATTAGCCTCTGGAGAAAAAAAAGGATTCGAAAAAAAAATTATTTTCTCCCCTTCCTGATCATGTTAAATAAGTCTGTCACTGCTATATTATACAACAGATTTTGTTCAAAAGGGGATACACAGTCCCCCAACTTAAGTAATCTAGTGTATAGTTGACTTCCCGGACATGATTGGCTCTTGAGAGTCACGTGACATTATTTTTTCTAATCTAATTTAAATTTACTAGAAGTAACCTTGAATATATACAATATTAAAGTCTTAAAATATTATGTGAGATACTTTTAAGACAAATGCGAAGCAAACCGTGAGATTAAGTTGTTTCAAAATAAGTTTGGGCGACTGCTTTTTCCCTTTAAACAGTGGATAACTATTCGATTCAGGTTGTGGGGTATATTTCTGTCTAAAAGCTTATGTTACAAGTGACAAAATTAGCTCCATTAGCACATAATGTAAAATCATAGCTTTAAACATATTTGAAAATATGAAACTGGGAAATCATTAACATCGTCCTCCCCCTCCCACCTGGAGTAGCCAAAACGCCACCGTTTTAGGGAGGAGATTTGCGACGCGCAAAGATTGTGGAAATTCTTCCCTCTTAGGCCCACATGCAGCTTTTTCAGTGGGGGGGGGGGGTCGATTTTACCTCAAGTGGAATATTTTACCCTACAATTATGACCGACTAGTGCCGAAGACACATGCAAAGAAAGGTTAAGCTGAATGCGTCAGATAGTTATCGAATAGGCCTATAACTTAACGCATTTCAAAATTAAAACTCATTATATATGTTGCTAATGTAGGCCTACTATGATAGGCTGAGCGGAACTCCAGATATTTTGGGGGGGGGGGTCGTCCGAACCCCCTGACACCCCCCCCTGGATACGGGCCTGCCCCTATTAAAGATGAAATGTCGTCTCTTGAAAATGCAATAAAATCTCTGCCGGATTTTGGACCACGTCACAGATTCCCGTGTCGTAACTTCGATTGGCAAACCGGTTCAGTTCACTATCGATAATGTCACATCAGTGACAACGTATCGAAAACATTCACATTATCAGCGACGGTGAACCCAATCGGTTCACGATCCAGTTTTAAAAGAAGAGTATTTTGTGACGTCATCCAGTATTCGGCCAAACATTTTCATGTGAACACATACATTTTTAAGTAAACATTTGAAAATGGAGCTTGTGCTGCAGTAAATTTTACATTCTGAATTTCTTTAAAGCAAATTTGAAAAGCTTGTGGATTACTGAAGAATCTTCACTGCCTATTAGCAAATGCTGAGATTAAACTCTACCACACGCTATTAAATGTTATCTTCTACATGTGAATTGGAGCTCTCCGATGACTCTAAAAAAACTTTTTGAAGTCTTGCCTTTTAAAGCAAACTACTTCAAATATCAATCGGAGAAGAATTGGAAGTTTCATTTAATTTTTTTTAGGAAAACAGGATTACAGTAATCGGGTTCACTTGGTGATCTGATGTAACAAATGACAAATGTCCGATTTTTCAATTCCAGAGCTCGAAAAGGTGTACCAAACCGATTTATGAGCGAGCAATAAAGCATTAGGGAATGCAATTTGCGGCGGAGTGAGCCGATTTCTTTCAAACAAATAATTACAAATATGTATAGCTGGTTTTAGAGAGAGTTCGGAATTTTATTTAAGAAAAGTTTGGAAAACCGCTCTGTCGTTCACTGGTGTCACACATGGCAATTTCACGATTTTTTATTCATATTTTTGCAGACCCGCGAAGCGATCGAACATTTCTTCTGTAAGTACGCAACTACCCTCTCTATCTCTTGCTATGTTTTTAATACCACGCATTAAAAAAAAACAGAATTGTAGTTGTACGAGCTATTTTGAATAACGCAGTGAGGACCTTCCGTGAGATAGTCTAGTCCGGGCTCGAATTCGGATTTTCAGAATTTGAAAGACCCAACCAGAGGGGTTTTATTTTTTCCCACTGAGAAAGTACCTTGACCGAGTCTGGACTCGGCTCCTTGAAAATTGAAAATCGCCGGATTCGTGACTCGAAGCCTCCGGACTCAAGTACATGGCTGACTTTTCGCAAAGTGTAACGCCGTCCAAAAGGATGTACCCCTAATTTCTGGTGTCTGGCTTCGGCTCTGGTTTCTGAGAGGGTAGCAAGAAGAAAGCAAACCCATGGAGCGTAATAAAATGTAAAATGAAGTACCTCATATCTAACATCAGGTACCTCATTTTATGCTATTATAACTGAGAATGGTGCGGACGTCGTTATTGGAGTCACAACTGGAAAGACTTGAACCAACCAACAAACCGAACCGAACCGAACCAACCAACCAACCAACCAAAGCTAACAAACTAACTAAATAACTACCTAACTAAGTAACTGTTCTTACCTCTTTAATTGATGGCTGATTTGCCTTGAATTTAACTGCATAAATCATGTAACCTGGTATCACGAAGAAGGATGCTAACGTCATAATCCAGCCACATATTTGGGCTACTGGTGGGAACGTGTACTCATTGTAATGACCCGGAGTATATAAGACAAAACTTCCTATAATAATTAACTGTGAAAAGTAAAAGAACATTTCAAAGTGTGTTCTTCTCTTGAAATGACGATTTTCGACCATGATGATTGCCAAAGCCAGCTATTTTCACTTTAACAAATTTCCATTTTATGTTGAGGAAAACGAATCGCAATTGAAATGATAAAAATTCTTTCAACTGTGTTTCTCTATCCCGTCCATAGCACCTGCTGAGTGCATCTCCCAAACAAAGAAAACACAACACTATGTAGATGACTTTAAATTACTGAAGACAGGGCGTAGACCTCGTTTGTGGATTGAGGGGGGGGGGGGGGGGATTTCGCAACAGCAGCCCCAACCCTGGATCGCATCCCGTACCGGAAGGGTCTGTAAGCAACCCACCCAAGCATACAAACGGGAGCGTACACCCATACACGCACAACCAAACAAGCATACACACTCACGTTTACACGCACATCTGAATACCACAATGTTATATTTTGTTTATTCTGCCTGCATTATTGGGGGGAAACGATATGTTTTGATTGCATGGGGTGGCAATTCAAGCCCCTTGCTCCCCAGGATCGAGCCCCAGACTGAAAACCATAACCACATAATGTTACAATGGACAATAAGAGAGCGGCATTCCACTCACTGATTACCGACAAGGGGGATCAGGCTTGACCACTGTCTTTTTTTATTTCAAAGCATCCGAAACATGTATTTATCTGAGACTCAAAGTACACCCTAGTTAAGCATAATAGCCGTGTACATACGAAAACAACAAAACACTTTTGATTGGAAAAGTTGTCGGGTATAAAAACACATCCTCTTCTCCATTTGGGTGGCTTTTCAAACTCTTTCAACGTTTTGCGCGTATCAAGCCTATCCTCAAAAAATAAATAAACGAAATAAAGAAAACGAAAGAAAAAATAAGAAGTACGCGTGGATTCTTGGTTACGCTGGATGCTTCCTTGATAATGACTGTCCACCGGGCCCATCAACTGTATTCAGGACCAATGGACCAGTCCATTACTAACAGTAAGGGGGACAAGCACTATGATCGCAAAGTTCGCAGTTACGAACATCAAATTCTCAGACTGTCTATGGGATCTTTGAAAATGAGACACTGAAATGCTTTTCCTTTTGGTTTACAGTTAGGGAAATTAGCACAACGAGCGTCAGATGCACGAAGTCTCAGACTCTCTAGAGAAACTTTGAAAATGAGACACTGAATTTTATTTCTGGCAAAAAAAAAAGTTAAAAAAAGTTTTAATTTGTTAAAGAGTTTTCGGGTTCTCACCCCCCCCCAAAAAAAACATGCCGGAAAGGGGGGGGGGGAGCTGACGCCTAGAGAGCACCCCCCTCTCATAAGCTCTTTTTGTTTAGAAATGAAGAGCTTTTGTAAATGTGTTTATAGAGGACGCAAAAAATCTCTGTGAAAAGAGCAAATCCGCCAACACTGTCTTCCGCAGAGGAAATATTAACATGAGGGCTGCAACCCTAAAAGGCACGCCGTGTACCCGAGACACCCGACGCAAGAAAAAAGATGAAGAGCCCCGCTAGGTTGGGATGGACGCAATGTGTTCTAATTTAAGATCCCGTTCCCAGAAATATGAAGCTTGCATTGCAGAAAATTTGGGGTTATAGGTTTGCTGTATTACTGAATTAAAATTTGAAAAGTTGGGGGATTACTGAAGAATCTGCATTTCCTACTGTAAAACCTGAGATTACACGGCGACCAGAGATCGTCGTTGCTACACAATTTGATCTAAAGCCTACGAATTGAGGGTCTCCGACGACACTTTAAAAGTCAAGAGTTTTTATTGGAAAGAAAATGAACTCTTATGCACAAAAAAAAACTGAAAATAGCACTGTAGTTGCCGATATCAGTTGATAATCTTGTGTTTTTGCCATTTTCAGAGTTCGGAAAAGTATACCAAACTGAAATAGGAGGGAACATTAGTAACTGGAAATTGCTGCGCGCGAGGAAAATTTTGCCCTTTTGAGACAAATAATTACAAATATTGAGCTTTTATTGGAAAGAATTTAATTTTTTGACAGGAGAATAGGGAAAACCAAACTGCAATTGACTGGTGTCAAAAATGGCAAATCTCCGAATTTTTCATTTTCCATAGCCAAGGGGTCAATCACCCACATTTGGCTACGCCACTGCTGCAAATCACAAACAAACAACTTCAAGGCAATATGTTATGGTAATTGGGGAGACGCTATAAATGTATACTGCACGCAAATAGGGGAACATGGAGTATGATACTACGGCTGGTAAAATTTTCCTTTTATCATGTTAAAAAATGTACATTAAAAGCTATAACACTGTAGAAAGTTACCAGCAAAAGAATTTGAATGACACCAGGGAATCTCAGCCTCTTCTGATTGATGGTTATACCGCCCCACATGATCTTCCAGTAGATGCCTGGCATGAAACCAATCATGGCTTCAATGTCTTTAAGGAATCTCTCTAGACCTATATCAGAGTTGAAAAATATGTTGGCAGATAATGGTTGGCATTATTTTAATTGTACTTATTCGATGCTTCATGGGTTTTTCAAATATTATTGCAATTTTGAATTCTAAATAGAAAGCTGAGGGGTGGGAGCGGACAGCTGCTTCAAAAAGTCTCCCGTATGAAATTTATGAGACTAACAAATTACTGTCAGATATTTAAATATTACTGTGATATGGCCTCTAAAAAATATCCCCTGACTGCCTTGGCTATGGACTAATCAAATTTTTACCAATTTTATCGTCCTCCAAGGTATTGGTTCTCAGTTTCTTCAAGGCTTGGAGGACATTTATCTTTTGTTCAAAGCATGCACTCATGTAAGGGCTTACATGTCTATCACGTATTCATATTGGATGATTTCCACTCTAAACATATGGACCCTATGTAATGACGTCATCAAATAATTTCATACCTCAGATCCTGGCATCACTTATTATGAGAATACCATGATTGAGTATGGAGACTTTCACGTGACGTAACAATTGGTAAGCAACGACCAACAGTCAACATTGTGTTAGTGCAACAGTAACATGGGGATTAGCCTGCGGAGCAGACTCTGTAGTAGCCGAAAGATGGCGCTCTCTCAAATTGAAAATACACCTCTCCAAACAGTATAATATACAGAGTGCGCAAACCTTCGTCCAGTTTCCATTTACAGGAATCCCGCATTTTGAGGGACGAATTAGCAAACATGAGTTGGTCACGTGGTGCACGAAACAGGTGTGAATAGTGTATTTTGGTACATACAACTGATACAACGAACGGCGAACAACATAATTAGCTTTTGTAGGTGGAAAATGAGTACCAGGCCATACGTTCGATGCATTAATATTACCTATTACGCGAGATATAATTTAGTATTTAAATTTTTGTCGTGACGTCATATTTGGTGGTCGTAAATGAGATTCGATCGCTAGAAAGTTGGCAGGCTATTGTATACCGTGGTTATGCCATGTAACTTAGTAGTTGGAAACGTCAACTGTTCAATAGTGAAGCCGTTGAAAGACCCATAGTATTATTAATAGTAGCGAAAGTAAGATTTTTGATATTTGAATGTAGTAGTTGAAACGCAAACACAGAATAGCCTGCTTACAGCAGGCTACATGGGGATATGATCGACAGCTGCTTCCCAGGTAGCTACATTCACTAGCATATTACACTAATTTTTGCCCGTCAAAAAGGGCGGGGCCTGTGACACCACTCTACACACTGCTAGATTTAGCAAAAGGAGATACCACTTTTCCAAAAGGCATGTCTCTGGTTTAAAGTTTACCTTAAGTCAAAAAAGTAAAAAATATATATTAAAGAGCGTGAAAAATAAATTCTAACAGTCCAATTTCCATTTTCATAGGACATTCCTGAGCTGAGATATTTAATATTTAATCAAATTACAATGGTACATTGCGCAATAATTTGTGATGTCGTTCTTGTACTACTCAAATTACACTCTTTGTATTTCTTTGTTTTTCCAAACGTTACTGCACCTTGTACCAAGGTGTGATAGCAATCTTACTCTTATGAGGTGATGAAATTAATTAAGTCCTCCTTGTGCAACATGCTATGCAAGCATACAGGAAGTGTTCAAGGTCATAAAAACATTTTTTATTTTAAAGGAAAACAAAGCATTTTATGTGAGTTGTACAACAAGGAAGTCACAAATTATTGTGCAATAGGCCAATTTGTTTAAAGTGAATAAACTTCAACATTTTAAATCTCAGCTCAGGAATGTCATATGAAGATGGGAGTTAAACTGCTGGAATTCATTTTTCATTTTCTTCAATATATATTTTTGACTTGAGGTACACTTTAAGCTCGGATGGCTATGGTGCACTCAATATCAAAGGCCAAGTAACTCCGCTAAAGTGAAAAGTGATATCAGTGTTTTAAATTTCAAATGTGTTGTCAATCTGAGGCCTTTAATATCCTTAAGGAAAGGTTTAATTGCCTTTGAATTCAAGGAAAATTTCCCACTGGTCTCTAGTATGCGTGTAGAATGAAATCACTAAAATGAGGTTTCTTAGCGTAGTTCTTAAGCCTTCTAAAGTCAGTTATGAATTCAATGTGACTGTTTGATGAGTTGTTTGGCATCTTACCGTAAATATAGCAGATTATAATTGAGTATGTGACAGCTATCACGATCAATGAGAATCCAGCAGCGTATTTATCCGTTAGAGTGAATATATACAGACCATTCTGAAAGAGAATATTTTAAAATTGAATGTGTTACTCACGCATAGATTTATGACGGATAGCTTATAAGCAGCACGGTAATTCGTTGTCGCATGCAATTGTGGGGCACAGCGTGAGATATACAAGCCGAACTGCACACAAAGTGTACGCATTCCCTTGTTTTCGTCAGTACTTCCATGCACCCGTATCTATGTCCGTAGACATGTGGGTCGCGATCCACCTGTGGACCGCGAAGTTTTCTTAGGTGGAGAGCAAGGTCCGCCATAAAAAATACATTAAAAAGGAATAAAAAGGAATGGAACGACATATGGCAACACCAAAGTAATGTTACATTTTGCTCTGATTCGCGTTTCCAATCTCATGTTACAATAATAGGTACCTCGCTATGCAGTATTGTTTATTTTTGTCAAGAATAGCGGCTACACCTTATTCATAAACTTTTTGTAAAGTGGACCTAAAAAAAATCTGAGAATCAAAGTGGTCTTCAAGTAAAGAGGTCGAGAAGCTCTGCACTATGTGTAATGTTTCAATTTCATGAAGAAAAGCATGGAAGTCAACCAGGGCTGTCATCCCCCTATCATCCCGGGCTCCCCTTCCCCGATACATATAGATGGTAATTGTCATTATCACACACTAATTGAAAAGTTGTTTGTAGTACGTCGGTTCCTTTGTAACTTCATTTGACATTTGAGCGAAGGGTATGGAAGCAAGGATGTTTTATTAAAACCTCATTGACGCATAGTATAGCTAACGGGATTATGTATGTTGGAAATATCATGGAACCATGCGGATATCGTATGGCTAGCTCTTTGAAAACTTACTTAAATTTTGATATAACTAAAGCCATGGATTTGCTTGATATCAATCATAAAACACATGACGTTACCATACGGACAGAAGGTGCCCTTTGGAGCGGATTGGCCTCGCACCAGTGAAGTGAACGTGTACTTCAAGCTTTAGATTAATTCAAACTGTTTAAATTATTATTACAATTTCTGTTTGACTTCTTGCTTTTTTACCTTGGTTACCATCACAATTCCGCCCAAGAATCCTATGAAACAAGCTCCAAACGTCACAAGGGGTTTCCACTTCTTCAAATGTTGAGGTAGTTTGTCTACTACTGCGGTGATGATCATTTCCATTGTTGCAAACTGAACATAGTATGAAAAAGTGGAAAAATTAAACCTTTTTAATGTCCCAACACACCATTTTGTAATTTTCTCGACATTTATAAAGTTCCGAAAGAATTACCGATTCAGGATTCCGCGACCACAAAAGAAAAGCAAATCGTTCCATTAGCCATCATCAAGGACGGCGATCTGTTTCCGGTCATTTTCACTAAATGCGGGTAACCAGGGACTCTGGTACGGAGAGGGTCACCAACGAAGGATTATCTTTACAATCAATAGTGACACCATGTGGTAGCCGCGATTTGCGAGAATCACATGATCAGTGGCGTAGCCACGGGGGCAGAACCCCCATGACCCAACCTTACAATGCAAAAAACACCTAAAATAGCGGTTTTTTCTCTCTATCCTTAGACTTTTCCTTCATTTCGTTCCCCCAAACCCCCCAAGACACCAACTCCCCCCCCCCCCCGGACACAATCCTGGCTATGCGCCTGCACATGATATCTCAAGCTCCAAGCCTCATTGTGTGCCCATGCGCGTGAAATTTTTTTCTTGTGAAAATTTCCACCTCCTATTGCAATACAGCATGGAGCTTTGAGCAGAAAATCGAATGGGATAGTCAGCCTAGAGTATAGACTTTTAATATAAACTTTAATAGTACCTTTACTTTAAACGGGTTTTTTTTTTTCTGATAAATAGAATATTTTTGAAATTGTGGTACGAGTTCAAATTTCAAGTATCACTGCAGTCATTGTGTTAGGCATGTTAGTTTAGTAGTCAAAAAGGTTGGTGCATGAAACCTCAAGTGGTGTTACACTGAAACTAACTTTGAAAGTACGTTATTCTCCTAGCTTTGACTGCAAAAGTTTACTGCTTAAAGTTAATACCACCCTATTAAACATATACTTGTGTACTAGTCACATTCTAGGGGGGGGGGGGGCAATGGGTGGCGCAACGATTTTACAGTGGGGCGCACTGCTAGACTCCACTCATTGCGCCCGAGGCGCCACCGAGCGCGAAGCGCGAGGCTCAAGGGGGGGGGGTTAGGGGCAAAGCCCAGGAGGGTCCAGAAGCTATTGGGTTTTAGCGTGTTTGTGAGGTATTAAAGTTGTTTTTAAGGGTTGTCTTTACAATAAAAATTACTTACAGGGCAACTTCAAGTAAGATTTTATTTTAGGTAACAACACTAACGTTAATGAAACTACTTTAAGAGCGGACCCTACTGACATCATTTTGAAGAAAGTGAGCTGAACGAGAAAGAGAATCCAGTTGATGAGCAATATGGATGTGATCCTCCCAAGGACTTCCTATACATGGACTGAGCATACTACACGGTAGATTGCCGCTACCGTACGTATGAGAAAATGCGCACCAAGATGGCCGTCTGCTATGTTTTGTGTGAAAGTTTGGACTTGCTCAAGTATATTCCCATATTTTGCAAGAAAGTTGAAATATGGCAAGGTGAGGTCAAAATCACTTCACGTATTGCAGGAATATGATATTGTTTCCCATTCAAGTTTAACTTTTGCTTGAAATATTACAGAGTCGTCGTCAAATCATATAAATTATAGCTTCACGGCGGCCATCTTGGTGCGCCTTTTTTGTCCCAGTCGGTGGCGACCAGCTACGGATAGGACGTACACGTTACATGCTCTGTCCATGTATACAAGTCCGTGGATCCTCCTAGGGAAAATGGTGGCCTAATCCTGCTTGAAGGGTTACCTGAACTGTGCGTGGAAAAAAATTGGAACAAACGGAGCCCCTCAGACAGCCAGAAATGGCAATTCCCAGATTTTTTGCGATATTTTCATTTGGAAAGCACGACAATTCAGCTACTGCCTTTTGTTGTTAACAGAGGAATGAAATCCTAAAAATTCATAGTCACTCTGACTACAGAAGACATATTTTTTAAAAAAAAAAAAATCTAAAATCTCAGTTGGAGAGGCACACGATTCTTCACGGGGCATGTGCCCCCCTGCCCCCCCCCCCCCCCTTGGTGACGCCACTGCTTTGACTGTGAGTCTTACACGGGAAGAATGCATGCATTTTGCGAGAAATTTATTGATGAGTATGCCAGCTATTTCGGTCATCGTGTTAGGCATTTTAGTCTAGTAGTCAAGAAAGCTGCTACAGTAGAATGAAACCTCAAGTGGTGATACACTGAAACTAACTTTGAGAGTACGTATTCTCCTAGCTTTGACTGCAAAAGTTTACTGCTACTGTTAAAGGTAATGCCAGCCTAATAAAGCATGTTGTTGGTTCAACTCCGACTGTAAGTCTTACACGCGAAGAATGCATGCATTTTGTAAGAAATTTACTGGTGAGTATGCCAGCCATACATTAAAATCTGGAAGCAATTAAAGAACTCTCAGTGCATGTTAAACAATGTCAGCTTTTGACTTCGATGATAATCAAAGATCATTCAGCAGCTAAGAAGTTTTTTTCCTTTGTACCTGGATGAAAAAACACCGGATTGCGGGAAATAATTCCCTTTTACCACCGTGAACTCATAATTGAAACACTTCACATTTTCCACACAATATGATCTTGTGTCTGAATAAAGAATCGTCCAAACGTGACAACACCAAAAAGAGAACTTTTACCTATTTGATATGGTGCTTTGGAACAATAACGTCTGCACGGACTAATTAGGCTGTTTGTGAAGACCATACAAAAATTTTATCAACGTATATCCGAAAATCGCTTTAAACCGTTGAAACCAAATGTAGCTGTGGAGAAAACGCACCTAGCGTGCCAAAAGTTTTGTTATTTTAAGAATAAAATACTCCTGAAATTAAAAGACATACTATGTCACACAAATCGCAAAATATATTAACGTAAGGCATATTTTGAGTCGGTACGTAGCGTGCGGACCTCACACAAAAGTTCCACGATATCCGAGCGGTAAATAAGGCGAAAGACTGAATAAAAGGGAAGACAAGTTCTTCGACGGTTCACAATAATTTTATTAAAACGCTTTGTTGAACAATTCTGGATCCAAATCTAACGAGGAATAAGAATTTAATTTTATGAGAGAGTCCTAAATACAGGTCTGGATGAGTTGACGGGCCGAATCCAACTGAACTCAAATAACCGGCTACGAGCTCCACATAACTAAAATTACCAGAGCCCGCGCAAATGTTCTACTGACCCTGATTGGTCAATAAAGTAAAGTCATCTGCATAAGCAATAATACAACTCTGTGATTGGCTAAATTAGACATCAGATCACCCAGTGCCTGCTCACGACATGCGTGCACGCGCTTCTAAGCGTGATTCAGTGACGTAGTAGAATTTGTCGTTACGTAGCCAATCTTGTCATGACGTACCAAGAAGGTCAGTGGCGTAGCTACTGGGGGGGGGGGGCAGGGGGGCAAGTTGCCCCCCCTGGAAAAATTTTTGGGGAAATTTGATGAAAATGGGGAAATTTGATGAATCTTCTTATTATTACAAAAATTTCTCAAAATTTTTGTTAGAATAAGAAATTGTGAGACATTTCTCATACATAATTCGTATTTTCATGCAACAAATTAACTCAGATTTCGTCAGTGTCGCATGAACCGGCCCAATTTGCGTTCCACAGAAAAGTCCTCTCCGCGTAGCAGACTGAATGTTCTCTTGTGCTTGTATACGCACGGGGGTTATGATCAGTGCATTTCAGTGCACAGGGAGCTGTTATTCAGGTGATACTTTGGGAATTCAATAAAAGGATGTGAAAACTGACAAGTCGCTACCGTAGACCCCGAGGTTGTTATGTTCTTCTACAAGCTATCAGTAGCTGTACGATTTAACTCTGTGTACATAACGATGGATGGGGCTGAAACATTCCATGGCCAACGATAAACTAGAAATTAGAATAAGCGGGATCCGTTGGCACACTTAGATTTTGTTACTTAGCCTAATCCTTGGAGGCTTACAAGCTAGTTCGGGAAAATAGCTTTCTGCTCACTTTGAGTGTAACAATAAATGGACAATGAGTACCTTCTAGCCTACTACACTTAACAGACTGCTTTTCGAACAGGATATCCTGTGTGATCGAGCCACTATTAGGCCTCCTTAGTGGCGTGGGAAGGGGAGACCATTGGGCCTTCCCCCCCCCCTCACAGATGCCATTTTTTTCTTTGTTCTTAAAAATACGTAGTCTAACTTTATTAACACAGATTTTACTTCAAAAGATAGCATATGTGGCACCAGATTGCTTATAAGGACACCAAATTTTCAGAAATTTTCAAAGGGGGAGGATTGTCCCTGCAAGGTCTTTCAGTGATGCCAACTTCTTTTTAATTCCTACAAATAGACCTAGGCAACTTCTGTCAAATTCCAATTTTTACTTAAAAGGGTAGACTCCGTTTCCCACTGGTGGCATCGATAATAAAGACTACATGTTTAGGTTCTCTTTACAAGCATAAGTACGCTATTTTGACTATCTGAGGGTCTGATTTTTCGAAATTTTCTTTACGCTCCGCGCCAACCAAGGGTGGCGCTTCGCTCGATCTTTTGGGCAAAATTACATTTTTGGGGTAAAATTAGCTCTTAACTCTCTGATCACTTTGCAGTTTGCGAACATGTATTGAAGTGAGCATTTTATTTCAAACGACAAAAGAAGAAAGCGACTGGCTAGATTCTTCGTATTAGCCTGGAAAATGCTATTTCCGGCCATCTAAGGGGTCTGATTTTTCCAAATTTTCTCTACGCTCCGCGCCAACCAATGGTGGCGCTCCGCTTAGATAATCTTCATGACGAAAAAACATTTTTTGGCCAAGAAAAACCACAAATACCGATCAATGCTCTCTTATTTTGACTAATAAAAGTGTGCAAATTTAATGACAAGTTTTTCTTCGCAAAGTAGCATAAATGGCATAAGGAAATGCATGTCAAGACACAAAAGTTTCAGTTTCATCCTCATGAACCACCACGATTCAACTTTTAACACTGTTCCTGTCAAAGTCGAAAATCTCGCACCATTTTCCATCTAGGCTCCTTGAAAACGTTAAAAAATTCGGACACCCCTCCCCTTAGACCATACTGCATGCCCCTCCCCATTCAGAGAAATCCTGCGTACGCCACTGCGTTAGTACATACAAATAAACCAGATATTGTTTACCAAAATAATATACTTTGTTATTTCCGATTGCTCTATGTTTCACTTTAAGATTAAAATGCAGGTAATATTACAAAATGACATGGTAATGTTGTTATACTTGTAAGTTTGCATGTTTTATGTGAAATACATACACATTGACCGGGAAAAGTTTTGGGGAAATTTCATACCTTTGCCCCCCCTGGAAAAAATCCTAGCTACGCCACTGAAGAAGGTCATGACCTAGAAGGTGACCCTCAACATAAAGTACAGCTAACATGAATCTCAATATAGTAGATTAGTGCAATCACCCACAGGTCATGAAAAATACTACAAGTTCTAGTATTGTCAAATATGACTGTAAATACGTCTTACATTAACTAGCCTTCTAAGTGAGGGAGTCGGCTACATATATTTATTTCCCCATGTCTCAATACGGGGGGGGGGGGGGACATTTTATATTAATACCCTCAAAAATTATCGGGGACATATCCCCCTCCCCCACTTCCTTCGTGATCGCCACCAGTAGCCACCAAACAGCGATATAGTGAGAGACACAAGCTGGTGACATAAAATGGTTCGGAGTTTCGTCATCCTTCGTTTGCTGGTGTGACAATAGACCCCATACACTGACGTAACTCGACCTTGGTTTGGATGCAATATGTACAGTGAAACAGGCCGTGCGTACAACGAAGGATTCGCAATTGCGCATCAAAAGGTACACGCGTATCAGACTGGCGCAAACATATCCTGTCTGCATTTGAGCTGGGGAGCTGTTGGCGATTTTCACTTATACGAAATACTTTGTATTTGTGGGAACTGCTTACACTTTACAAATTAGTTCATATTATATATTTTCGTATTCCGCAGTAATACTGAAGCACTTTATTAACAAGAGATCATGATATCACGTACCCGTCTTCCATGAATAGATAGTTCATGTAAAATACAGGTTCGCGAGTGCTTCGAGACACTGGTCAATTTTATTTACGTTTTGGATAGTTGTAAATAGAAGCAAGCGTTTCGTTCAGACAGAAGATTTCATTTGATTATGTTCTAACTTTGGTTGGCAATTCACCGCGAACCATTTTGTGCCTGTCGCCGACCGCGAAGGACCATGAACAGCCAAAAGAGGGGGGCCTAAGGAACTTATGACATCGTTGTTTGTCACTTTCTTTTCTGTTTACTTACAAGTCGTGTTTGAATAACGCATCTCGCGTCACTAAAAGGGAGTGTATAGTTTCAACGCTTGAGGAGTAGACTGACTCAGTTGCAAGGAGGGGAGCCCCCTGAAACATATTTCACCTTCTTAAAATATTTGTTCGAGTTGACCCTGAATGAATAAGTTCTTACACATTTGCCTCCCTCCTCCTCCACGGTAACACCTTTCGGCCAGAAGACATTTGTTCACTTTCAGCACCTTGTTTGCCTATGGACTGGGGAAAAAGGGGGACGAAGATGAACACCTACATATGAGTCTGAACAGCTGAGATGGCATTTATTGCAAAAAAAAAAATCAGGGGAGACTCAATTAAGATCCCTTGATCAGTTCTGAATCATTAATTTTAATAGATACCTGTAATTTTCACTAGCCTTAGGGAAATATACTCCCTCAGCTTGGAGTTGCGCTTGACTCAATTCTAAGAAACTTTTCACAATGTTTTAGGTTTTTAGTATTAACGATGCACGTTACTATAAGGACGAAAGGTGGGGCAAAAAAGATGATCATCCTAGTCTTTTCCAACAGAGATTCGTGATCTTTCAAGCAGTGGCAGTGCCAGAATGACAAAATTGGGGGCATATGGAAATGTTTTGTACAAAAACGATCATTTGCTCATTCTATATTAAATTTTTTTAAATGTTCCAATTAAGGTAAGCTAAATCGGTTATGCTTTGGAATGATATGTCATGGTGAGAGGAACTCATGAAATGCCGATTTTCATTCAAAATACATGATTTTTGACGATTTCAAAATTTTGTGACGTCATAATTTGGGGAATTTCCCCAAAATAATGGGCCATTTATGCCTTTACTACACGCATTTTACGACAAAAATATAGATCCAAATAAAACTAATTCTTCTCCTCCTGTAACCTGTGACACACAGCTCCCAGAAACGCGTTTAGCCGTGTCAATATATTTGTGGCTAGAAGTGTTAATCCTCCAAATTATGTAAAATTGGGATGGAAAACTTTTTTTAGCCCATAGACATCAAATCCCATAAATTAATGATTTACGACCAAAGTAAGGGGTGTGTCCAGTCAAAAAAGCATTCACCAGATGTGCAATAGTATGAACATCACAGATCCAGTGTAGCCAGACCTTAAGACACAACCCCGAATACTACATAAATCAAAATACCTAAAAATGCAAAATGCGTCCGCATACTGTAACGCCTTTGGGGGGTTTATGATCGAAACTTTTCGATATGTGGGGGTAAATAAGGGCAAAGGGTAATGTAAGGGGCAAAAATTTTCGGGCGCGGGAGAAACCGAGCCCGAAGTGCACGGCCCTGGGGATGGGGACCCAGAGGGCAAAATCCCGGAAGCTCTGAAGTTTTAGAGCATCTCTGGATGAAAAATTAAGTCTCTGGAGAGGTATATTTATATTTAGGTTAACCCAACTAGTGACTCATCTTAATGGGAGGGGGAACACGGACAAAATCTGGGGGCAAATGCTCCCTCTTGTACCAAGTGTAGTTTCCCCCAAATTCAACTTGGTATTTTTCCAACGCCATCAGTTCAGTCTACTGCCCAAATTGGACTCCCTGCATGACCGTGACCATAAAACCATGTCAGGCAGGTAGATTTATCGGTATCACCCAGAGACGTGTGGTTAGATAAGATCGATATTAAATCCATGAAATCATCTATCCACCTGTCCCATTTCAAAAATAACTCCCACTTTACACCACTTACCCTCCCATTAAGTGCAAACGACAAGTGAACTATTTACGGTACCTCACTGTCAAGTCCAAGTGTAAATAACATGAAAAAGAATAGAAATGACCAAAACTGCGAACCAGGCATCCTTGCTAACGCTTCCGGATAAACAATAAAAGCCAGTCCAGGACCTGTTGAATGAGATAACAAGTAACGTTACGAAATATTTTATGGTATGGAGAAAATATTGGAGCAGAGTTATTTCCACGAGCCTCGCCGTAGCATATAAACATATAGGCAATACTTGTTCGTGCGTTCTCTCACCAAGCATGCACAGGTCTCGTAAAAGGTCTAAGAGAAATCATTACACTTTAAAATCAAGAGTGAACTAGGTAACTCTCTAATAGAGTGAAATGTGTGAATTCACTCCATTAGAGTGTTAATTTACTCCAAAAAGAGGGACATTCTGTTCAAAAGAGCGAAGTTCCACTATGTAGTGCCTAGAGTGCCTACAGTGACCACTCTTAAAGAGAGAGTGATCATCTCAGACACTCTGGAAGAGTAAATATTTCACTTTTCTTAGAGTGAATTTCACTCTTCTTGATGTGAATTTACACTCTAATGGAATGAATTCACACTTTCCACTCTAGTCAGAGTGACTAAGTTCACTCTTTTGATTTTAGAGTGTAAGGCTGCCGGTGAAGTCCTGGGGTAGGCACGCAGTATACTGGGGCAGAGGATATAACTAGCACCAGAAACTCTAGTCTAGGGAATTTACAGAATTTTAGACATTATATTAGTCTATCTACCCCCTTATGTTTGACGTTTTTAAGTGTCGTACATAATTAAGTAAGCATCTTTGACAGAGTCAGCATCTTTGATGGAGTGAAACTTTTTATCACGTCATGACACCCCTCCAAGATGGTGGTTAATTTAAGTTAACGTGTCGAGGGGCTGTTAGCTAACTGAAGACGGTACACCAGACCCTTATTACCATGATACCAGGAATTATTTACTTTATTATGCATGTAAATGACTATTGAAAAGCCGCCAATGATAAGTGGCAAAATGTCTTTGTAAACCCTCATTTTTTTTTTCATTTTCATTTTTAATTTGCCTATAATGTCTTTGTGTTCCGACGTGGTCTTCGGTCCCGTCTCATGAAAATTAGGGTATAGCGTCATTTATGAAAACATTCTGTACAGATATTCCGTTTTCCTTTTCGAGCCATTGGTCAGGAAGAAGTAAAGTTCGTATGTCTTAAAATAAAATATAATATTTAACAAAGCAACATACCCTCCTTAACCACGTCTTCTACACTAATATTGCTGTCTTGGGCCATAAAACCAAGTACCGAGAAAATTACAAAGCCTGCGAAAATACTGGTACCACAATTTATAAGCGACACGATAATGGCGTCTCTGAAGAGCAAAAGTAAAGATTTTTTAACCAGAGGATACAAGTATAAAAACAAAGAGAAAAAATATGTGGACATAATATCAATTGCGAAGGAAAACACAAACTCGATGCTACCGGTTCCTGAAGGGGAGCTATCCGCTATCTCTATAGGATAGATGTCATGCACCAACGTCACTGCGTTTGCGCGTCTTTCTATTTTGCCGTCCAGGCCTAGATTGTAAAATACTAAGGTGCTTTCGTGAACGCATATTAGAAACACTCGTACTGCGCAATTTAATTTCCATGCAGTTAGGTCAATTGAAACGTGTCGACGTAACGTGCGTCATTGACCTCTATACTGACGTTTGTGCAATCTCAACTATTCTTGCTGCTCTTGTACAACAAAATGAAAAAGAAATATATATTTTCAAACTGTATTGTCATTACACATTCTTATAAATATCGGAAGTAGCTAAGTCTCCGCACTTTCTACTTTCCTATATATCCGTCATCAACCTGCATTTTTCACTTGTTATTTTTTCAGTGTTAGCTTAATATTTCAACTAATCATCATGATGGACTAAAGAGATTTGCTTTGTTGATAAAATCATGGTTGATAAGCCATGAAAGTACTTCCATGGATAAACCATGCTGTTCAGACTATAGTTCAAGTGATTAGAGCATCACACTTGCATCCGGGGGCAGGGGTGGCGCCAGCGGGGGGTATGTCCCCCTCCCCCGTCGGGGAAGGTCGGGGGCCTAAAAAAATAAAAAAAATTATAAGAGAAATCCGCAAGGACTGAAATTCCTGGATGGGTGATTTTGAACATATTTTTCCTTTTATAACACTATTTTAATACATATAGGAATCGATTTTCAATTACTTCTCATAGCTCATAGTTCATAGCTCTGTTAAAACTCATTTCATGTACCTTGTCCATCTTAAATCCGTTCGCGCAAGGTCACCTTAACCAAGACTTGTGGTAGGGACCTGGAAACTTCACGTGCAGACGTAACCAACGGTAGCACCAGCGGTGAACCAGGGGCAATGCCCCCGTCGGGCGTCGGGGAAGACTGCCCTTCCCCTGTCGTTGAGAAATTCCACTTTCGTCGGGTAGCCTTCATCTATAGGCCCACGATAAAAAAAATGTAAGCCCGATAAACGTTAGTCCCAGGACGACCTTCTTGATTTTGCTTTACTAGTTTTCCTCACAAAATGGACGAGAAGTTGTTCAGGTGCATGCAGTGCCCAAATGGTTTGCCATCTGTCCTCTCCCGCCAGCCGAATTCGAGCAACGGTTATGACAATCGGCCAGGCCGTTCAGTTACATATAATGATGAACAGATGTGTGTGAATGTCTCCTGATAAGTCTGACTGAAAATCATTTGAAGCCACCTTGTTGTTACGTGACATATTTTCAAAGACGTCGGCGGGAAGTAAAATCATTTATTATCGGGAGTTCGGATAGTCACATAGAAAATAACATAAATTTAGTGGACCTCGCAATTGAATACTACGAGAAGTCTCAAAAGAGTAAGAAAATGGTATGTTTTTAATTCGGTTACATAGTTTTTTCCCGAGAAAAAGACAAGACCATTTCATTTAATTGTAGTGGTACCTTTTATCTGGTTATTTTCTGATCACATAGCAAGTTGGTTTTTTCTATTGAAGTGAAACTTTTATAAATAACGACTGCTTCCTTTCTAGTTAAAAGTCTGGAAAATGCAATTTCCGGCTGTCTGAGGGTAAGATTTTTTTAAATTTTCTCTTCGCTCCTCGCCAAGTTAGTGTGGCGCTCCGCTTTGATAGTGTTTTGGTCGAACAGATTATTCAGCAGAACAATACATGCTTGCAAATTATTCTTCGTTTGAGGGAAATATGGAGGGAAAATTTTAAAGCGGATAAAGCTGAAAATAAAGACTGCTTTGTTGCTGGTTACGAGCCTGGGAAGTGCCATTTCCGGCTGTCTGGGCTTTTCAATTTTTCAAAAATTTCTGTGCACTTGTAGTTAGTTTTTCGGGTAGGATTACATTTTTCAGACAAACTAGACTACTCTGCCTCCTACCAAATTGAAACACTCCCGTACGCATATGTCAATATACAAAATATGAAACGTGAAATATATGAGAAGCCAAACTCTTTCCGCGAGGAAAATTCCGAGGACCTTAGTCTCCATGATGTAATTCAAAAACCCCAACAAAACTACAAATCACCCCCTTCTTGATTTTTCTCATAAGAGGGTCAGATTCTTCCACAAACCCTTGCTTGGCCTTGTACGATGAAATGCGTAACCCCCAAAGAGTTCCAGGTGTCTCCTATGCAACGTTTTTGATTTTTATGAAGGGCAGATTCTTCAATAAACACCCCAACCTTTTAATGGTCCTTACAAAAGCCAATTTTTTTTTAAAAAAACTTTTCCTTCTAAACAAAACTCCAGATTTTCAAATATTTGTTGAAAAAAAACCCCAAAATTTCGGCGCGCAACGCGCGCCTCAGATTCTACCAAGTCACGTCCCACTGGGACTTACTCATCGCCTTTGTCGGGGACTCGAAATGCTGTCGGGCAAATCCTGGCGCCACCCCTGAGGGTCTGGAGTTCGACCGCTGGCCGGGTAATACCGAGGGCTTATAAAATGGAACCTACTTCCATTGTGCTGGTGCTCAGCATTAGCACTGGAGAGGAAGCAAGTCAGTGAGCCACAAGTGGAAAACGCCGTGGTCGGTCCCATTGGTTGGAAACTGAGTAAAAAATCAACCGACCGACTGACTAACCAACCAACTAACTGAATAACCAACTCAGAATTATGATTTTTCTGGGAATTATCGGTTTTTGAATTCACATAATTGTGACTAATTCAAGTAACTGAACTCTGTTCAGTGATTGTGATAAATGCATTAATGTAATAACATAATGCCATCATCGTAAAGGTATGTTGCCTGAGACTTCCAATGAAATGTAAAACAAAAACAGTTGTTGAACACGATGCATTGATGGAAAAAACAAGTCGCTTTGGTACTGTTAAGATAATACAACGTTTTCTATTTAAAACCCGCACCGGACATAAATTGATTTAAACTTAAATGATAGTAAGTCAACTTATAATGCAGGATCATTAAAACCTCTACACTTATTTTAGCCTAATTGTCTTTTAAGAAAGAAAAGGTTTACTCACAAATATGGTTTAAAAGGAAAGAGCAGTCACCCTTACTAGAACTAGTGTAGTAGATTGTCCTGTTTCATGATTGGCTAATGAGAGTCATGTGTGAAAACATTTTTCCTTTTCAAATGTGAAATTTACTGCTTTGTTTACCCTGAATATTGAAGTATAAAAATACGATGAAGGATACTTTGAAGGGAAATAAGAAGAAAACTGTGATATTTAGCTATTGCTTCAAAGTAAGTTTGGGACGACTGCTCTCGCCATTTAAATATTTACCTGTGACAATTATTGTGAAACTTGTTATAACTTGAGAAAGTCAAGAGACCTCCAAATGAAACACCCAAAGAGTAGAAAATTTGAGTTGTAGCCGTGTACCATGTCTGGTGAAAGAAAGGCAAAGAATGTTTTGAAAAAAGAGAATGTTAAATATCATTTGCATAATATTTAAATTTTATTTGCATATATTTCCTCTAACGATGCAATGCTTTGATGTAAAGAGCAAAGATTCATTTACGACTTCGCCTCATCAAGAATGTGCCATAACTTACTAATTACGACGCTGTCTTGTTGACGCTAAATGGAGCAAGCAAATTTGATGGCACTCTTATTTTACATTTGCATGAATTGCTTATGATGTTACTAATGTACTAGACATAATCTCAGTTCATTGCTTCAGGGTATGAATACAAGGCCCCGATGTACATATTGGGTTTTGTATTCACACCCTAAGTATATAGTACATACTCTGTAATATGCGCTTCGGTCGGCTGCATTTTTTAACTTGCTCTCAGTCAAAGAGATGTGTTAATTGAGAATATTTTGTGAACTACAAAACTTGTAGTTCAGTTCGGCTGAGAGCATTAAGGCCAGGTCACACTACAGCGATATCAGATCAAATTTCGCTCCGATTTTTGTGACTTTTAATTAATATCTCCTCCATCTTTGGTCGAATTGAAACAAACATTTTCCAACTTGTGTAGATATATGAATTGTATCGCGGGACTACGAACTTATAAGCGATACCAATTATTCCGTGACGTCACATCCGTAGACAGCTTTTGTCGGATACGCGTAGTCCGATAAAGCTATTTGTCAATGTGACGTCAAGAAATAAGGTGTTTACGTGTCATTTCCGTGGTCCTCTCATATCGATCATATATTTAAACAAGATGGCAAATTTTTGGTTCTCTCCTAAAATGGATGGAGGAGATTTTAACTAAAACTCCCCCAAATCGGATAGTAATCCGATCCGATATCGTTGTAGTGTGACCTGGGCTTTAGGCCTTTAAGTATAATCTCTGTAAGATAAATTGTGTTTTCGACCGAATCATGATTTCATTTTAGTTATGTGTATCACAATTGTTTTTCAAACTATCACACTTTTTGCAAATTATTCGCCATCTACCTAAAGTGTCTCGCCCTTCACATGATTCCGACCAGTTTTTTATCTGACACTTAAATTTTGATGGACCGTAGTCCATAGGACAATCCTCTAAAGCCAATTTTCCGAATGATAATTTTCTAATCAACCATGAAAATGTAGTTCAGCTTGCTTAAAGAAATCTCAAATATTTAAACATTTCGCACCATTTTGCATCTGCCCCTCCCCCGTCTTAGGGTCTTTACCAGGGTGGGTCCAACGTTTAAGTTCAGGTGTCCGACGCTTTTACAATAAAATCATCACCCAGGTCAATACACGTTTGCCTGACCTTTCAACATGTTAGCCCAGTTTACGCCCCGTCATTTAAGAATGACATAGAAATATCACCGATCGTTATTGGAACAGTTGTGAGGCCATAAAAGCCTAACCTATGAAAAATGAACTGAAATGTGGACCAAATTTTTAAAGGTACTATTCATCTGAAATAGTCTTTTCCGAGGACACAGTCTGTCAGATCTACTCAATTTACCATCAAAGAACTTAACGTCACGTACTCTTCAGCCCTTTTCTATACTAATGCAACACTCCCATGGACCACACTTTACCTTCCTAGACTCATGCTTCATACGATTAACTTATTATTGCAACACCCACAATATTTATAGATGACCTGTCGTCTCGTGAAAATGCATTAAACACAATGCCGAATTTTGGATGACGTCACAAAATACCCGTATTATAAATTCGATTGTGAACTGATTGGATGCACCGAACACGAACGCTTTCTACGCTGTCACTGATGTGACATTATCGATAGTGTATTAAATTGGTTCGCCAATCGAAATTAATCTGTGCCGTCATCCAAAATTTGACATAGATTTTATTGCATTTTCAAGAGCCGTCAGGTCATCTTCAAGGGACATAGGTCATGACATCTTGGCTCCAAAGAGTGGGCTATACCTGGGGTCGGCATTAAATACTACGTTGTGCGAAGACACTTGAAACTTGGACGTTGTAATGAATAATTATGATTTGTGATATCTTCATATTCACCTCTGGATCAAGGATAAAACCTGCTTTAGGTGTGAGGTAAAATTTGATTCCATCCACGGCGCCAGGGAGGGTTACACCACGAAAGAATAAAATGATGAGAACCACATAGGGAAAAACAGCAGTGAAATAAACAACCTGAAGAAAAATACAACATGAAACATTAGCAAAGTACTTGTAGATAACATTTAACTGACTGAGTAGAGTGACATATGTATGACATCATTTAATAGCTATTGGTATACATGTTAAGACAGATCAATAAGCGAAAGTAGAAACGGTAACGTAATGTCGACGTAAGTTTTTTTTCAAACATATTATGAACTAGCCATGTTTATGATGATCGATATGACTATAGTGCACCTACAATGAACCTTTTCCATCGAATCAGAGTGAACACATTTTGGTTACTAATTAAAATGGTAAAAAACAAATGCGCCATGCTCTTAGGCAAAGGAAGATGAATTAAATATTTCACGGAGATGGATTACATGGAAATATTCATGAAGTCACCTAAGAGCTGCTACTGCGTACTAAGCAATTAGTGGGACACAGACTTTCTTTCACAAGTGTTGAAAAGAACTTGCAAATGAAAAAAATATGTTGGTCATGCAGATGTATATACTCCATTAAACGGGGATACTGTACTTGTTTCTAAAAATGGAACCTACTGCCGTTGTGCGTGATGCTCCGCATAAGCAATGGAGTACAAGACTGTGAGCCACAACTGAAAAAAGGCCGTGGCCGGCTGGACTTGAACCAATAGGTTGGAAACCGGGCCGAAAACTCCATCTTACTAACTTCGTTGTGTTTTGTTCCTTTATCCTGTGGTTCTCGAAAATCCCTCCAGTCCGTGCCCCCCCTTCCAATGTTGATAAAATAAGGCAAATAAACAAAACCGATAAGATTGTGTCGTTTTAGCTACAACCCGTCGTTTTAGCTACGATACTGGTATGGCCAAGACCATGCTCGAACATAATGCTTTTTCTAGCTTGTCCATTACCTTGTTCAAATGTTGAATTTAACTGTGAGCTAAGTGTACTATATTTCACAGGTTGTTCTGATCACGTTGGTAGCCACGAGCATTTTATAGGGGAAGTAAAATTGTAAATTAAAAAATATATATAATTGCCAGTGACGCTACAGGGACCACGGAGACCCCTCACCCACCTTGTCTGCAAAAATCATTTTGGACCTATTAAGTCGCTTTGGCGATTAACCCCCAACTTAAAAATTTCGCTCCACGGCCCCAGCTTTATTCCCAAATTAGAGTCCCTTGATATCGAGTGATTCTAGTAAAACCGTTTGGGGTGTGCTTCAAGCTTCTCAGAAGGAAAAGACGCCTACCTTTCCTGAAGATTTGACTCCTTTAGAAATACATAATCCAACCACAATCCAGGAAGCTGCCAGACATCCCAACAAATGCCAATTGATTCCACCAAATTCACCGAGATTATCAGACAAGTCATGAACCCCGCGGCTGAAAGAGTAAATATGTCTATTTATTTTACTTTTAATTTGCTTTCATTTCACAATAATGCATTGCATTATTCTTTTTCACATATTTTGAAACAAAAAATGACGAAAATTGTATTTGGAATACTTGGGTGCTTAGACCTTCACAACTATGAAATATCAGGCCCGCCCTAAATAGCTGTAAGTGCAATAATGCAGAGGAAAATTTGAAACTGTTTGGTGCGATTCAATCAGTTCTATGTCTGCCGTGCATTGACTTCCTTCCTCAACGAGGGGACCCCGCGGAGCTGACTCTGTTTTTTCAGCTCCTCATCTTCTAAACCCTCCCTATGGGATGTGATTGAAGTAGGAATATTGCGTACAGCCTGGTACGTTGGCAAGGGTTGGGATGAAGCTCTGTTGATGAGGCGGGCTCCGTAAAAATCTCCTATTCTATAGGACTACCCTCGGAAGAAGAAAAGTTTAGAAGATTGTGAAGATATGTCGCGATGAAATGGTGGAGTTCCTCGTGTTTGTGAATTTCTTTTTTATTTAAAGGGCCAAACCTCTCACCCCAAACTACAATTTTGTCCCGGGGGTACCGAATTTCTCAATTGGCCCAGTCCTTTGATTGACAGCTAATTCAAACAATGCAGAGTACCAAAGCTTACATTACACAGCATGAACGGTACTGAGACTGTTTTGATTATAGAAACTGAATTTTTCTATACCCACATTGAAGCAATAAACTGAGATTTTATCTGGATGAGGATGAATTTCAGACAATTGTGGGAGGGGCTTCAGTAAGAAGGTTAGGAGAATTGGTACTGTTTGGGGTGAGAGAACTGGGCCTTTAAGTGCATCCTTCTCAGCTCCTGTTGAATGGATTAAGCTTAAATTTTAAGGACAAACTGAAAAAGGAATATGTAGGCTACCCGTAAAATTGGGAATCTTTACCATTTTATGAATATCCAATAAATGGAGTGCGACCTTTTATGATTTAGTAAGAAAGGATTGTGTTGTACAACAGTGATCTGAGTGTCATCACTTACATCCAGAATTCTTCTGTAGCTCTTTGTTTACAGGATCCGTTGGTTTTCGTTGTGTTTAGAACATCGTCATAGCAGCACTCTGTGTTCCAAGTGTTATTGCAGGATACCCATGGTAAGTGAGGAAAACTGAACGATATGATGCCGTAATATACTGTCCATGCAATTATAACGTTGTAGTAGATGGCAACTAAGGCAGACACAACGATCATTCCGTACCCAATACCTGAAAACAAGCCGACGTAATTTATCACGGGAAGCACTCAACTTATTTAGAACTGAGGGCAGCATATAGGAATGTGGAATTCACCGTAATTTGATATTCCCTTTTTACAACTCCCTGATTTTTTAAGAAGTATGTATAGCGTTACATTACACCTGAGCAGAGAGTTTTTGCTTGTAGCTCTCCAGTCAATTGTCAAAGGCAGGGCTACTTTGAAAATGCCCCTTAACATGGGTCACACTTTTTTGGATTAAGCTAAGGTGCAATATTTTTGTTTAATTTAAGTATAAGCCTTAAAAGAAGGGTTTAAGGTCACAACATGATTTAATATGTTAGAGGAGTACTTATTCTAAGCATTTTGGTAAAATTTGCATTGAAATCCGATGTGTGGTTCTCAAAATATGAGCACGTAAAGTTTTCACATTTTCAACAAAAAGTAAACTTGAAGCAAGCACATATGACATCACATCCGCACATTAATGGGCAGTCTTTTGTTTTTCTTTAAACTTTAGACTGGATTTTCTCCTCAACAATCCCATTTTTTCAAAATGTGATTGCTTAAGTAGTGGCATGAGAATTTTACAAACTTTGCATCTCTCACAGGGAGGTCATACTCCTATTAACTTCAAAGTCGACACAACAGTCTGATAAAACAAAGGGAAACAAAGCATTCCTTGTCAATGTGAGGAAGTCATATAAGCTCTACTGCCCTCAAAGTCACTTTTGAACACAAATCTACTCACTTCATTTACTGATATCTCGAGATATACATGTCCGATTTGAATGGAGCTTTCACCACACTGTGTAGATTTTACATATGAAAACTAAATATTTGCTTAAACTTCCCCTTTAATGCTAACACCATAATAATTGTGGTTTCATTATAGCGATATCATTACACGTTATTTTATACGACAAAGCAAGATTTTATGTTAAAAACTGTTAATTACTAGCCAACTTGAACCAATTGGTTATAAAACTGAGAGGTACAAACTTCGACTGGTTGATAAATAACAAGCATTGGCAGAGGTCCACCTTAACCCCGTGTTCTATGCAACTCCTGCCTACTACATATGCTCCGCGTGAAAAGGTGGCTTTCAAGAAGGATTACACAGGGCTAGCATTGAGGGATATCCATGCATCAGTGTCTGGGTACCTTATGTCACAATATTCCAGTGTTATCTACTATTTTCAAGTTATTTTACCTATACCTTGACCAGTTCTAATTTCATCGTCTGTATTTCTTTTCATAATAAATCAACGGTAGAAAAATGTAATTGCTAGCAGCTCTCACATTGAAGAAGATAAATTACTTTTTGACACAATTTCAAATATCGAGCTTGCATTGGAGAGAATTCCAAATTTCATGAATAAAGAGTTGGGAAAATCAAACTTTAAATGACTGGTGATCGCTCCCTGCCCCCTTGTGGCCAACTGCTAAGCAGTCGCTGTTTTCAGCTTTCGTTTGTGATAAAATTTTCACCTCAATAAAATATACGAATTGTAAAATGATCAAAAGATTGCCAATTGAGAAGTACTGTAACACTAAATATAAAGTTATGGCTAATCATGCGCATTCTACAATCTTTTTTTATTTTTCATGAAAATTTGAAAGCGATTATTGTAATGATGCTTTAAATATTTCGGGCCATTTAATTAAGTTACATTAAATGTTTCCAATTTTCGAAACCGTCTGATAGTTCCGATCTCGATTGAGTTCCTTGAGGTTGGAAACGGTGTGCAATAGGTATGCTGTGTAGTCGGCCTGTCAGTCGCCGGTGTACTGTACGAGGGGACGATTCGTGGTTAAGCTAGCCACACACTACACGACTTTGCACGCCGCAACTCAACTCGGTCTTCGCTACAACTGCGATTGGCAATGTTAACACCAGTTTAAAGTCGCACCGACTTCAGTCGGGAAGAGTCAAGATGTTGGTTCTTCCCAGCTGAAGTCGGCGCGACTAAAATTTGTCTTAGAATTGAAAATCGAAGTCTTAAAGGCATATTCTGGTGGCCCTCCACCTGTGTGTTGTAAGAAAAGTAAAATATTCTACACCATCCCCTTCAAACCCTGTCTCAATACCATATTCTTAACTCCAGATATCTCATTTTAAAGATTGGGTATTTTTGTTAAAAATACATCTGCTTTTCAACAAAGCATCTGGAAGTTATGTAATGTGGCCACATTGCCTTTAATTCTTTTGTTTTTCTTTATAATTGAACCGTCCTGTTCGTCCTTGAAATTTGATACTGTTGGAATGTTTGAATATCTTTTCCTGTAGATCTAGCAATTACCCTTCACCATGGTAGAGTACAACCAACAATTTTGCTTAATATTGCCTGCAGCAGAATTACTATTAAAAATTGAATGCAATGTCAAATTAATGTGGCACGATTACATCACAGATTACCCATGATTCACCATATCTCAAGAAAAAATTGCACTAATTTAAAAATCTGTTTCTTCAGAACGTTGTATGCTATTGTGATGCAGTTTTCACCCTCTGAAAGAGAAAATTTTTCTGCATATGTTGAAGTTAATGAATTTTGTCTCCAGAATATGCCTTTAAACTCACGCACATTACACGACTGTTGGAGATCCGACGGTTGAGTTGAGTTGCGGTGTGCAAAGTCGTGTAAGTGTGCGGCTAGTTTTATGTGCTTGGATAAAAATAATATGTCGCAGCGCCTATGAGATAAAATTCTAGGGTGGCCATAGTGGGATGCGCGAATGGGGGGAAAACGGGAAGAGCATAAAGCAGGGAAATGAAGGTTTTTGATCACCATTTCTATTGATTCATTGAGATTTTGAGAAATAAAAAGGGGTTTTCTGCCCCGGGAAGTGGGGCGGAAGCATACTTCCGCCCTCCTTCAGTTGGAAAGATACTTTGAAGAGAAATAAGAAGAAAATCTTGACATTTAGCTGTTGCTTCAAATACGTTTGGGGACTATTCTCTTCCTATTTAAGCATCGTCCACTTGCTCTGATTTCTTTGATAGGGAACCATTAAATGCTGAAAAACCGTCGTTTATATCAGACGTTTTATTAGATTATACACTTAAATACATTTCCTCTCAGAGTTAAACCATGGACTGAATGGTCAATACTTGAGACAAGTACAAAGTATTCCAAAAGTACCACTGAACTCTTCCAATATTTCTGTAATTGTTGACGAGTCAACGTAGCACTGGCGGAGCTTGAATTTGCGTAGCATCATAGGTGTAATTAGTATCATAGGTCCAACTAAAAGATACCGAAAGTAAATATACAAAGAAGTGACCACCAACCTGTAAACAAGGGACAAATATTCCAAATAGTCAGTGCTCCTTGACTGGCAAACTGTCCCAAAGAAAGCTCCATGAAAAAGAGTGGTAATCCGCAACAAACCAACATGGTCAAGTATGGTATGAGAAAAGCTCCTGTACATTGGGAAACAGAAAATAGTCAATTTATCACTACAATCGCAAAAAAATGAAAGATTGTTACCTTCTAGCACATTTGCATATCAGATCCTAACTTATAGCCATGTAGCCTACAGAGTGCTTTCACGTAACGTCACAATTGGGAAACCACGCCCACTGCCGGGCAAAAATCAATACTGTCTTAGTGCAACACTCTCACAGTGGGTCGTCAGCTGTTTCTCAGCTAGCTACACTAAATGCGTATGCCCGTCAAAAGGGGCGGAGCTTGTGACGTAGGTGAAATCACTCTATAGAGGCTTTGCAATGGCGTCACGGAATATCCATGCTGAGGGATAATCATGCCAAATACGCTTGGCTTTGTGCTTAACGCCCTTCACACTGTGCACTGTGACGCTGTGTTTATATACACATACGCGGGCAGCGTATCGATTGTGGTGTTCTAAAGCAACATGTACCCCAACATGGCCGCCGGGAGCACCGATCGGGAGTATTATGACGTTATAAAGCTTCGATACTAAAATGCATCATGGAAGTACTACCTCCGAGGTAGTACTTCCATGAATGCATCACCAACTCTACGTAGGCTACTTGGCGTTGCCTTCGAGTAACCTTCAAGTCAGACTCCCTCTTTAAAATGAACAAATACGTAATCTGAGGAAGCAGCAAAAACTTAGGCACAGTAACATTCATAATAGGCCTACCATCTAAGTCCGTATTAAAACGTTTCGATTGGATAACCCTTATTCCCATCATTACCATAGAAATTTCGATCCGGACCCAAATCGTAACTAGTTTCTGCTCTTAAATTTGAATTTACTCCATTTTTTCAACATGCTCCACCAAGCAGCTCTTCGAAACATATTTTGTGATATTTAGAACTCTAAGACCTTACTTTCCCTGTAGTGTTCACATTCATTCTGACGTATCAAATTCTCAGAACCATAGTTTTCCATTTGAGAGGAAAATGACCCGTCACCTCCTAACGACAAAATGGTAAAGGTTCTGCTCTTAGAAGTTGCCTCTGAATTGATGCTTTCATTTGAGTCATTCCACTTACGGCTACTCGATCCCCTCTAACACAGGCCCTAGCCAGACAAAGTACTGGTGGCGGAGAAATTCTAGTGAAAGTTTTTTTCAGGATGTCTAAATATGAGCAAACATATTAAGTCCTGGTAACTTCAAACTTTTAAGGGGTCGGAGAGAGGGGAATATGTGGATGATTCCCTTTTTCCTCCCCTTTGGTGGTGGGTCCGGGCTTACCACCCGTTATATACATCGTAACTTACTATCCACGCATTATGCATCGCAAAAGGCCACCATCTCCGGTCATGCACGTGACGTCAGCACGGTTTAATTTGGCACACTGGATGCCACAGATCATGCGCAGAACGTGTATAGACCTTGTGCATTGACCACACATTGACGTTATTCTTGGGGGCCAAACAATGGAACACGTGGCCGCGCGCATAAGAATTTGCAAGAATTCGCCCTGCACGTGTTGTAGACTATGCGCGTTTTCGAAATTAGCTGCCTTTGTGTGTGTTGGTTTGCCAAAGAACGGTATATTTTCCGCTCTGTGACATAATATGCACAAGGTCTATTAACAATACGCGCACGACAGGATCTTAGTAGCAATTGTTGTACAATGGACGCCTGGATGGCAAATAGAAAGACGCGCAACGCAGTGACGTCGGTGCCTGATCTCTGTATAGACACCAAAGATATTATAAACGTAGATACCAAACTCCTATCCCTACACTATTAGGCGCGCTGACTCCTCACGGAGGCTCAATCGGAGGGGCGGAAGTGCTCATTTGACATGCGTCACAGTTCTATTCGGTTATCTGCGTGCACAATGACGTATGCGTAACAGAATATTCCATTATGACGAGATGTCAGCGTGCGTGCATTCTCAAAGCGAGTTCTGTACGCGCACAAAGCTTTTCTCCGTGTGAAGTCCAAAGTAATTGACGCGTACTTCCGCGTGCTTGGCAAGCAACATTTGTTAGAAATTTAAAAAATTTGCAGGGTCTATTTCGAGAGTGACAATCACCGATATGTTTGCTATATGACAAGCCAAAGTGTACGTACAAGGTAAAGACGGCTTGGGCGGTCTTGATTTTAGCAAGGGGGCAATGAGGGGTAGGTGGAATTCAACTTCGATCTGAATACGGGATATTTACGGAATAAAAAGAAATATTTTTTAGAAATTTAAGAAATTTGAAGGGCCTTTATAGGGGCTAGCTATCTTATATACTCTCGAAATAGGCCCTGCAATTTAAATTTCTGAATAATTTTGCCTTTTATTCCGTACATATCCCATATTCAGACGTTGAATTCCACCTACCCCTCATTCCCCTCGCTGAAATCAAGACCACGCAAGCCGTCTTTACCTTGTTATAATATTTAGTTTGTGAAAGAAAACACTATGGATTTAATAATAGTCAAGAAGCTATATATATATACTCTCGAAATAGGCCCTGCAAATGTTTTAAATTTCTTAAAAAGTTTGCTTTTTATTCATTAAATATTCCATATTCAGAAGTTGAATTCCACCTACCCCTCATTCCCCTCGCTAAAATCAAGACCGCGAAAGCCGTCTTTACCTTGTCACAATAATTAGCTTGTCATATAGCAAACATCAGTGATGGTCACTGATATTTCGAGATATTGGCCCGTATATATATATACTCTCGAAATAGGCCCTGCTATCATTTTGAGGTATGTGATTTTATCTACTTTTCTTGCTGATGCTCGACAACCAGCGCAACACGGCTTTCATTGACGGCGCAGTCGAAGCTAGCCCTGCAGGGCCTATTTCGAGATATTGCCGAATGGTGTTTGCAAGAATTTCAATGTTTTAAAATCGCATGTACTAATACTACCAGAACTCAATTAACTGTTAGCTTTCAAAACGACTGATCAGTGATCAGCACTTCCGCCCCTCCGATTCGGCCTCCATTAAGAGTCACCGCGCCATTTTAAGTTTGGTATCTATGTTTATAATATCTTTGATAGAAACTCACCACCTCCATATTGAAAGCACAGATAAGGGAACCGCCAGACATTTCCAAGACCCACTGCGTATCCAACACAAGCCAATATGAAGTCCAACCATGATCCCCACTTTTCACGTTCTTCCGTTTTATTTTCGGTCGACCCATCGTTGTCTGAATCCTGTATTTGCGTGCTGGCATTACCGTTCACAACTCCCTTGGTGGAAGGTATTTGTGGGACTTGGATATCATCCTCTTGTTTCTGTAGATCAAGTCATGTTGCAGAAACCTTTTGTGAGACGATGTGTAGAGATTCAATGGTATTTAACAGTTAAACCACAGGCGCTACAGTTCCCATATTTTTATCTAAGGGAAAATTCCTACACTCGTGACAGGTAAAGGGTCTGGAGGAGTGGGATCATGTCCCACATTTAATGAGGAGAAGACTGTCCACTTACCCCGATTTATCCAGCGTTGTGACTCACACATTGTGCATTTTGATTTGATTTTATAGCTGGTAATAGTGCTTATATAGAACCAAGATCGAAAATTGTGAAAACAGCCGCTCAATTTGTTAGGAAATGGGGAAAGCTGGGATTTCACCACAGATCGTCTGACCTTATATTTTTTCCAGGGTTCTAAAGGTAACCCCGGATTTCTCCATTTCAGGGCTTCGCAAATAGCGTTTAAGGATTTGGCCAAGATCATTTGCCCCGGCTCTAACGTTTGAGAAGTCGTTGATGTTCAATGTGTATAGAGATGTATAAAACGCTGAAATAATTCTCTCCAATTGATTGGGATTATAAGCGAGAACTACACTGTTAAAAATTTCTGTAAATTTACAGACTTTTTTTAACTTAAACTTTTTGTATTTTACTTTTAATAGAGATTTTCTGTATCTTTACAGACACTTTGTATTGCTACAATAAAAAAAGGGTTGTTTAACATGTATTTTCTGTTTATTTGAAAAACCATTTCTGTCTGCTTTTTTAACCAAATTTTACTGCTTTGTAAAACTTTTTCTGTAAATTTACAGAAATTTTAACAGTATTTTGTATTTTTCTGATTTCACATAAATATACTGTCATTTAACAAACATTCATTTTGTTTTTAAGCTGAAAAAGAAACAAAAATAAGCCCAAACAAACAAACAAATAAGAAATAGCCAGAAAATTTTCAATATATAACATGCATCGTTCTGCGAAGTTGCAGTTAAAAAGGAAAACATTTTTGGCAAATTTATGGCCCTATTTGAAAATTAACTTACATTTATTATACTGACAATTGGTATACTGATGTCAACTCATCGCCACAGGCGCTCATGCACTTGATCGAATTAAAAACGTTTCACAAATTTACTTGAAAGAGTCTGTAAATTTACCACTTTATGACGTTTATCTCATTTTGCATAAATGGGTGGAGCTTATTTTGTAGGCATTTTCCTAACAAAAGGATTGCTGTTGCTTTGAATAATATCTTTTTTGGCGTTTTTTAATCAGGAAGTGATAAACTTATTGTTTACCTTGTCTGGAAATGCTTGCAACCAATGTATTTGCATTCTTTGTCATATTTATTTTAAAAACAATTATTATATTGTACAAAAAATGTGACTTTCCAATTACAAAGTTCCTAGAGATAGCAGTCTACTTGACAACAATATGACAACAAAGCATCCTCATTGTGTTTTGATTGAAAACAACTTCGTAACGACACATTACGTTGATAAGCAAATACCTGATCTACGTAATGGTGAAGTGTATGTTACGTAATAACATATTAAAGGAAAAAGAGCGATATTATAATAAATATTAAAACGCCGAGAATGAAAACAGTAGGCTGTAAATTCACATAAAATTAAGGTAAAAAAAACAGAACAATTCTGTAATTCGATTTTACAGTAGACATTTGTAAACTAATTTACATGCAAAAACTGTAAAGAAAAAACAAACACTTAATGTTTTTTCATGATTACAGTCTGGCTGTAAAAAAAACATTATTTGGTTGGAAAAAAATTTGCCATAAAAATTATGTAAATTTACAGAGAAATTTTTAACAGTGTAGTTTCTTCGTTGTTTTCACGTTAACCAAGACGATGACAGGGAAAATCAATAAAATGACACTATAATAATACAGACCAAATTAATTAATAGTAAAGAATTCTTTTCATAGTCCTGTCGTACGTCCCTTATTCTTGAGGAGACCGTTAACGAGCTTATTTTTATTTTTAAGTTATTCAAAATAAATAACCCCAGACTAATTATTTGATAACAATTATTTGACAGGATAATTGAACAAAATGATAAAAATACAACACACTCGAAGACAAACACCACACCTCATCCCGCCCTTTCTCTTCTTAGAGAAGGGTTGTAGAACATGCCCGCTGTATTTTTCGCCTGCCGTAGGAGCCGACTAAAGGGAAGGACTTGTATCGTATTTAGATTGTAGCCTATTTGAAACCGGACTTGAACCAAATTTGAATCCTTAGGCCAGGAAGTCACAACTGGGGAAAAGGCCGTGCGGTCGGTGCGACTTAAAAAACCAGTTGGTTAGAAACTGCATGAACCGTAAAACCTCATCTGTCTGTCTATTTGTCAGTCTGTCTAACTAACTAACTTACTTACTTACTAACAAACTAACTTACTAATTAACACATTACACTAACCAGAAATGATCATTAACATGGTTACAATAATATTCCTTATTAAATCCCTCACATCTTGTAATGAATGTTCAAAGCTAGTTCTCTTATATCGTTGAATCGATCTAAGTAAACTAAATGGTGTAATACACTATATTGAAGATTCATAACGGTAATATACCTGAAATAACACTGAGGAAAAATCATTAACATATTGTTGACATAGTTAAAGGGCAAGAGCAACCACGTCAACATTGATTTAGTGGTTACAGTAGACTTCTCTGTTTCATGATTAGCTGTTGAAAGCCATGAGACAACATTTTTCCTCTTTAAATGTGAAATTTACTGGAAATTACTGCTTGGTTTACCTTGAATATGCAAGACTGAAGTCATATAAAATATAATGAAAGATACTCTGAAGAGAAACAAGATGAAATTGTAATATTTAGCTTTTCCTTCAGAATAAGGTTGGAAACTGATCTTGACCTTTACCTCAGCTCAGATCTAATGACGCATATTTAACTAAAACATATTTTGTTATTTTAGGGGGTGGATGTTTAACAGAAAATCGGGGGCAGTCTAGAAAGGCTGTCAACATGACATGTTAACGACGTTGATATTCAGCTTATATTACTGAAAGGAAGTATTCACCCAAATGCGCCTAGGATGTGTTCCGTTTCATAAAAGTGTACCATAAATTAACAAATTAAAAAATATGTATTAGAGAATATGAAAATGAATTCTGACAGTTCAATTTCCATCCTCATAGCACATTCCTGAGCTGAGATATAAAATGTTGAAATTTATTCACTTAAAACAAATTGGTCTATTGCGCAATAATGTGACCTTCTTGTTGGACAACTCACATAACCTGCTTTGTTTCTCTATAAAATTAAAAATGTTTTTATGACCTTGAACACTTCCTGTTTGCTTGCATAGCATGTTGCACAGAGAGGGCTTAATCAATAACATCGCCCCATTAGAGTAAAAGTGATATCACACCTTGCTACAAGGTGCAGTAACTTTCAGAAAACGAAGAAATACGAAGATTGTAATTTGAGTAGTACAACAATTAATGACACCACAAATTATTGTGCAGTATACCATTTTCAGTTGAGTGAATAAACTGCAACATTTTATATCTCAGTTCGAGAATGTCCTATGAAGATGGGAGTTGAACTTGCGTACTTGGGTCTTTTGTCCCTAAATTCTAGCAGAAAAGTTCAAGACATAAGTCTGAAACATTTTTCATAAAGTATTGATTGGTAAAAAGATATTAAAAGCAAATATTTAAAATTGTCATAGGCCTATATACTTTTTTACCATAGTAACATTTTGCACCTTGTAGTCTACCTATCATTCTGTCATGGTTCCGGCTAGCCCTCGAACTCGGATGCATGTACCCAGGTAACAAATCTATATGGGCCCCATATGGGTAAACCCATAAGGGGCCCATTAAATTTTGCACCCGCTATTAATAAGGGCCCCATATGGGTAGCCCACATGCCTGAGGGATATTACAGGGTTGACTCATATTTTCCCCACATTTCAGTTGTTAACATGGGTCCCAGGACTATCCCATATGGGTCATATGGGTCAATAAGGGACCCATATAGGCCCCTTATTAATCCCGGGTGCAAACCCATATGGGCCCCTTAAGGGCAAAGATATGGGGCACGTAAGGGTCCCATATAGGAATGTTACCTGGGTACATGGCCTAGGGTCATTACTCCCCCCAACACGCGAGGAATGAGCCTAAGCCATGTAACGAACACACAGCCATGTTCGAGGGCTAGTTCCGGCGGCCTTCATCCTTAAAAAAAAACCTTTATATGAAATTGATTTAATTTAGACCTAACGTTTTGAGGGTGAGGAAGCCATTTTGGCTCATCGAGGACCCTTTGCCAGAGTGAGCATGGATGAACATCGGCTAAGTTATTATATATATATATATATATATATATATATATATATATATATATATATATATATATATATATATATATATATATATATATATATATATATATATATATATATATATATATATATATATATATATATATATATATTTACCTGGATCCTACCTTTGGTCGACATTCCTTCGTCTAAAAATGTACATTAGGTCGACAGTTACGATAGGTCAACATTTTCGTGTCGACCTAATGTTTGGTTCACGATTTCAACCCCTTCTGCATACATTCTTAATGAAATAAGTGCATGTATAATACCTTCATGGCGCCCTCTTTATTGTGTCTGTATATAGACGTAATAAACACAATGTATAGTATGTAGATTTGCACGTGAAAAAAGGGGTGTTATATCTTGCGTTGTCTAAAAATGTACATTAAGTTAACACGTAAATATTGCAAAATACCTTTAATACTTTGTTTATTTTATTATAACTTGTGCGTACGTCATACATAATAATTATACCATACATATTATTGTTGGCGCTGTTGAAGTTTATGGTGGTATTTTATTTGAATTTTTTAGTGTCTGTATGTGCAGATACATTCAAATATGTGAAATATGTATATGTCGACTTAAGGTCGATGTCGACCTAAGGTAGGATCCAGCGTTATATATATATATATATATATATATATATTCGTGTTATCTTAAAGTGCCAGTACCTCAAGTCAAAAAATCCAAAAATATATATTGAAGCGCATGAAAAATGACATTTCTGAGCTGAGATACAAAATGTTGAAGTTAATTCACTCAGCTAGGCCTATCGCACAATAATTGGTGATGTCATTGCTGTACTACTCAAATTACAATCTTTGTATTTCGGGAAGTCACTACACCTTGTATGAAGGTGTGATAGCAATCCTACTCTTATGGGTGATGTAATATCAGGCGTGTCCGCATACACGTTAAATATTTTCTTTTTGAACAAGAACTTATATGAATCAGCCTTAAAACAATCAATTTCATGCATGTCTAGCATCAATCCTACAGTATCTGTCGGGCTTTCCGTCAATATGAACATTTGTCATATGGAAACAAATCGGTATTGGGCAAGTATCAAACTGAAGTTGCATGCCTTTGCGTTCTCAAACTATTCAGTAAGAAATTCAAACAAACCCTTTTTCAAATTATTCTCAAGACATGCCCTCTTTAAAAATCAATATATACAGCGGTATTTTTTATTCCTTTTTCATCGATTTACGAAGTTTTCAGCATCAGTAGGCCTACGTGCGTCCTCACGAACTAAAACCAAATTCACAATAACAATACACCACGGCTGACAGTTTGCATGCTATGTTCACTACGTACGTGTGTCCTAAAACCCTTACACAGCCTATTTAGGGGGCATAAATAAGTGTGTGCCATATATAGTAGCCATATAGGCCTATGTAGGTTTTGGGTCATAAGGCGTCGTGAATGTCAGAAGTTTGCGTACAATTTATTAACACATATAGCCCATTGTATCCCCTGAACATATCTTAAACGACATATATTTTTAATAGGGTGTTTTCATGGTCGGTGTATGTATAACTTGGACCAATAGACTGGCCACACAGATTTGCTTAGCAGATAGGCTAACCAGTAATTTCACAATATTTATTACTGTACGTAACTATACAGTGTGCGTTGTAACTAGTTACTGGACACAACAGAGATAAGGTAATTAATGAATGTTACAAGGATGACCGTGGTCATGACACCTGTCTATAACACTGATAGCCTAAATTATTTTGGTTCTTCCTAAATGGACATGTGAACTAACAGGCTATAAGGATACAGGCTTATGCAAATGGCAGACCAGTTGCTCTGATTTCACGAAACATGTAATTATAATCTTTACCTTAAAGATTAAAAACCGAGATTGCGGAACTCGTATTACTTTATATAGACCAGCATTTATGTATGGATAATGCAACACCAAAATGTGACTTCCACGATATTGTGTATACGATACAGTAACGTAAGTAATTACTCACTGAATAACCGATTTCTGAGCTAAAAACCATTCTTGATGGGCGGGTAACCGCTTCAGAAATGAAAGAATTGAGTTGTTTTAAATAACAGACTGAGTGGCTATTATATTTGTCAGATAATTAAGTCGAATTATACACCACTGCTTCTGGCGGACAGTTGACTCATTTCGATAGTCACAGCATTACGATCGCACAGCATTACGATAAATGCAAGTTACCACAGTGCCTCGAGCACAATATTTGTATTGTGTATTACACAGTTTTTATAGCGATTATTTTGCTAACTCGAGAGTGCCTGAAGATAGTGTATGTGAATGCAAGCTACACGACAAAGCTTTAACAGTTTAACAAGGGAAATGTTATAGTCTAGACCAGTTAGTTCGGTTTATTGTGTATCACGTCCAAGAGAGGTGGTAGGAAAAATCTTTAAAGGATTGAACACACATCCCCTATTATGGCGCAATGAACCATGACGCTTGTATCGAAGTACTTTTATACAGTGGGTAAGCCTACAGTGACGTAGTAAATAGAACAGGGATCTAAGCAACAACTCCCTGGATGGAATAAGCCCAAGCTGTTCGCTCGGATAGCATGGAGAGCAATTCAGTAACATGGGCGATGAGGATTTCCCGGTGCAAGTTGTTTTCTACAAAAACGCTTGGAGGCACATGTTTCAATACGTAGCTCATGCTGAGTACTCGCATATGCTGAAAGAAGCATCCCTTCAAATTTTGATATGTTAGAGGAGTACTTATACTCTTAAGCGTTTCTGTGAAAGTTGCATTGAAATCCAATGTGTAGTTCTCAAGATATGAGCGGGTAAAATTGTCACATTTTCAACAAATATTGGATATGATATGACTAGAATCGATTTCATTGGCTAAATTAGTTACAAAATGAATCTCTAACCACTGAAAGTAGGTTCAGATTTAGTAAAGTTATGAACGAAAATGAAATTAAAAAATGCGGAAATAATACTAAAAATTTATAGGCAAATCTGTCAAATTATTGATATTTGGGTCAAAAAATGAAATAGGTACTACATGACCCAAAATCAACAAAACGTGTAAATAATTACAATTACGAGCATTATTTCGTGATATTTTCTGCAATGAAATACACTCCTAGTCATTGCTTGGGCCGTGAACACCTAATAGAAATCTCAAGGTCAATTGGTTGTTTGCGGTTTTCTATCGTAAAATATCGGCCAGGCCATGACGCTATCGGCCAAGTCATGGAGCCCAGATGCAAGGGGACGCACTTTCTCATGTGTGAAGTAACTAAACTCACGAATAATAGCTTGCTTGATCTGTGTGAGTGTTTACAGAATTCTTTGACACCTAGCTTATTTTTCGTGAAATTTTTCCCATGACTATTATGTTTTTTTTCTCGGGTAAATCTAATTAAGATTCCCCAACCCGTTTCGCTTACCCTGCTTAGGAATAATTATAAAATTAGTCAAGAGCTAAATTCATGTTTGATTTGTAAAAGAGGAACATACGGTATTCTAAGCATTTTGATGAAAGTTTCATTCGTTTCCCATGTTCGGTTCTCAAGACACTGGCAATTGAAGTTGACAAATTTTCTATGAAAAGTGAACTTGAAGCAAGCAGGTGCATGTGATGTCATGGATTGATTGGATTCACATTGTTGGTCAATGTTTTGTTTTCTTTATTTTTCATCCTTCATTTTGACATTCAGTGGATGCTATCAGATCTAATTGTCCCTATTTGCCATATATTTTTTTTTTTTTAATTTCATTACTCAGGATACTCTTATCGTATCAATATATCAGCCCTTAAATGCATAAAATTGGTAGTAAATCGTAAAAAAATGGCCAACAATGTGAATAAATTTCATCACGCCTGCTTGCTTCAAGTTCATTCTTTGTAGAAAATTGTCACGTTTAATTGCTTATTTCTCAAAAAGCGAGTACTGGGAAATGAAAAGAATCATCAGAATGCTTAGAATATGTTCCTCTTCAATATATCAAAAATGAATTTGGCTCTGAACTACTCTTTTAAGACCATGCTTATGTCACAATACTCAGATGGCTGCCATTGGCTGCTCGAATTGTTTATTTTTTTTTTTTCAAAATTCTGCCCGAAATGTGAATCTTGCGGAAATTTCGGGGACGTTTTGCAACCTGCCAGTCGACTCGAAAGCATATGCCGAGAGAGTTCTTCTTCCACAGAGAGTCAAATTATCAGTTTACAAACTCAATGCAACATAATGTGCTTCTCAGCCAGCTGGTAGGGTGTCGTCCTGTAGTTTTGAAGTTTTGAACCCAGCCTCCAGTCTGACGCATGTATACATTTGTAGACTCCATACACAAAAACGCGTCAGAAACATTAAAGTAGCAGACTGCAGACACATCAGGACAAGACATAAAGATCCACCTGAATATCAGAATGCATGGCAGTTACGTTTAAAGATCTAATCCTCTCAACCCAAACAGTTCCAATTCTCCTAACCTACTTAGCCCCTCAGTGACGGAGGAAGGGAATTCAGTCAGAGGGGGCAAGAATGGCCACGAAGGGCGCTTCAAGTTTGTAGGGCAAGAATATTTGGTCAGAGGGGGCGAAAAATAGACTGTAGGGGCGCTTTTATGTAGGTAAATACATATGACTCAGTAAGAGTAAAAAGGGCGCTGACAGGCAATTTTAGTCCGTCAAGGGCACGACCACGGCCCTCTGACTATATGATAGCTCCGCCACTGAAGCCCCTCCTTCAACTATCTACAACTTATCCTCTAGAAATAATCTCAGTTTATTGTTTCAGAGTTATGTACAAGACCCGAACGTGTAATTAAAACACTCACAGCCAGTACACGATTTGTAATATGAGCTACAGTACTCTGTTAATGAAAGAGCCAGCTCACCCAAAACTACAATTTTTGTAGGCAACTACAAAAATTGTAGTTTTGGGTGAGAGTTGATTGCCTTTAATGTGGTTAAACGAATGCGATGACGTCAGCTGTCGTATTTCGTCCACAGACACAGTTAACCTTGAATAGGCAGAGATCCCTGGGTGGATTAAGATCCTATATATATGCCCTAACTTTGGATGGTAGTCACTGTAAATGTATGTAAATGTTCAAACTGCTATAGATACTGCCCTCTTGCATACAGAAACTTGTTAGCCCTTTGCCCCATGAAGACTACATTTTCGTGTCCAATAAATTCCCAGCTGGCACCAGCTATGGTATGAAAGGTACCGAGGTTGATATACCCTTAGGGATACTTTTTTCGACAGCATGTTTGGTCTAGCGGTAGATTATCGACCTCTCACATGGAAGGGCCGGGTTCGATTCCCAGAAAATGGGACCTACTGCCGTTGTGCGTTATGGTCCGCATATGCAATGGAGTAGGGAAAATGCCAGTGAGCCACAACTGGAAAAAGGGCCGTGGGCGGCTCGACTTGAACAAATAGGTTGGAAACTGGGCCGTAAAACTCCATCTAACTAACTAACAAATTTGAAGATACTTACCAGAGCTACACCCAGTCTCATCCTCTCGGCCTTTTGGCTGAGATCATGTGTAGTATCTGTTCTTTTCATCCAGTCTAGAATGGAGTCATTCACGACATCAGACCAATGATGAAAATTGTCTAAGGGCCGTAAGTTTGGTCATGTGTTGTCCTTCAGAAGATGTGATAACTTCTTCGGGAAGCAGTTTACTGTTTGGTTTCGCCGAACAGCCCTCTGCCAGAGGGTCGGGAGGACTTGAGAAAAAGTAGTTTTTATACCGTAGTAACCTGTACCTGGGTATTATTCAGGGCGTAGCAGTTACGATACCGAACGTGTTATCCCTGGAGAAGTCAAAGATGTACGTTTTGACTCTCTCTTTCTCTCTCTGTTTGCCTTTTAGGTGTATTTTCGGTAATATTTATTGGAATTTGGCGTATCCTTGGGCCAATAAATGAGTAAAAGACTGTAATTCACTGTAAAAGGGGCAACTCAGTATTCGGGTAATTTTGTAAAGCTTTTCTTTTATGTTCAGAGCATATTTTGAAGTTTTGTATATTTTGATAATCTATTCTCGTATTTGATGTTTGCATGTATACTTCAAAGTAAAATGGAGCTGAGTAATTGTGATGATTTTCATGTTTTAGTTTTCACGGAGGTTACAGGTACCAATACACTGCGTGAGAAAACTTCAACCCTGTGTAGGCTGTGTTGGTACCTTGTGTCGGTTCCTTTGTTGAAACTCCAAGGTTGCCATAAATATTCGTCATCGATCGCCGAACAACAGCTACAGTCACATTAAGTTGATGTTAAACTCTTTAGGTAGTAAATTTTCAAAGTACCGTTTCCCTTACATCCCACTTCATCCCTAATCTTTGCTTTTAAAGTTTCAATGACCATTTTCATAAATTGTATGTAATAAATTACAATTACGTCTTGGCGGTCATCGAAACACGAAAACTAACAAAAAGATACCGTAGGGGGTATTTGTTTTATGTCCCCAGGTCAAAAAAAAATGGAAGAAACATGTATCCCCCATCCTCCCGCAGACCCAGATCGGCGTCCTTGTCCGGAGTAAGAAACTGTAGCATGACCATGGATTTCCTATACGGTACATGGAAAGAGCATATACTGCACGTTAGATTGTCGCTACCGTAGGTGGGAAAAAAGGCATAGCAAGATGGCTATCTAATTTGGTTTTATGTGAAAGTTTATACTTGCTCAAGTAAATCAACAGATTTGACAAGAAATTTGAATTATTTTACAAATAATGAAAGGTAAGGTCAAAATCACTACACGCATTTCAGGAATATGATATTGTTTCTCATTCTAATTAAACTTTTGTTCAACCTGTCACAAGTTCGTCAAATCACACAAATTATAGTTTGATGGCGGCTGGCCGTCTCGGTGCGCTACCAGTCGGTGGCGGCAATTTATGAAGAGAACGTGCGCATTACATGCTCTGTCAACGTATATAGGGAGTCCGTGAGCATGACACTCTGTACTGATTTGAAAACAGACGACGAATCTCTCTTTCTTATAAAGATTACACACGGTTGCAACTATTTGCTTATCCTTTTTAAGTTTAAATTGTTGGACTATTCCTCCATTCTTCCACAATGGGGGTATAAAACGAAGTCGAGGTGGTGGGTGAGATCCCAGGAGGTGGGTAAGTTTCCCCCTCCTCCACGACAAACAATATTGATTTCAAAGCAAAATGCTGAGTGGCAAACCTTTGCCTTCTTGATGGAGGTGCTCGTGTCATGGAGGTTTAGCCAATCCTCACCGTCGTTACACCCTGCTATACTCCAAACCTATGTCCCTGTCCAGCAAAGTCACCCCTACAAGGGCATCAACACGGCTCACAATGTTCAGATGCGGGGGAAGCTCACCTTGACCATAGTTACTTCAAACTATGAATTTTTACGGCCTTGGAAAATGTGACGGGCAGAAGGTCTGTATCTACAGCCCCCCCCCCCCCAACCCCACAACTAGCGTATTTATTTTGAGGTTTCTGCCAAACGTCACACTTAAAGATTTTCGTAACGTTCGTGAAAGTTGTAAATGACTACATAGTTTCGTATACGGATGCATCCCACCAAAGAACAACGTATCTTATTCATAGTTAGCCTTACAGCGATGAAACTGAGATACACAACGCTGACACAATTATAAACAAATCATTCAAGTTTTAAACGCAATTTCAATTGAAATTTCAATTTTTATCCACATAGAAAGAGAAAGAGATAATCATCGCTTTTCATGCAATATATAGAATTTATTTCAAGGTTGGAAATATCATAGCTCTATAAAATAACAACCATCACCGCACACAAGAATATGGTGACTATGGTAAGTATAGCCTACTGTTCTAGAAATGAAAACGATGAAGGGAGTTCTAGTCTATTTGTACAGTCGAATGTATTGTAAAGACGGTTTAAGATCTATTTTTATTTCAACCCCATTGTCATTTTTTGAAAATATATCAAATCTTGTCACTATGAAAAGTTATCTGAAAAATATGTAATTACCGGTGTACCTCATAGGCAGGTCCGTAGTTAGGGCACGAATACTGAAATTTGTTGACCACTCTTACAAAAAGTCCCATTGACTCAATTTATATACATTACTAGCATGTTTTATCCCACTGAAAGATTTTTCCCACATCAAAAGTTTTTTTTTTCACCCAACCCCAACCCTCAATACGTCGACTAGCTATAGACGAATCCGAACAGTCAAAAATGGTCTGATGTAGTCGGCCAAAAGTGGGTCCATTAGCTTTAATCTTGCGAATTCTTTACTCACCTGCATGGATGGGTGGCATACAAAGAAAAACCTCTTGATTCCCCCAATTACACTGAATATGAGGATTTAGAATTACATGTTGACAATGACATTAAGACCGTAAAATCGAATTGAAACCGATGGATCCCACTAATGGCCGCCTCCAGTTGCTGCTCGGAGTTGTCTATAAAGGTCATGTTCATAATACAGTGTGGAAGCCGTTGTACGCATGGTATGCTTGAGCATTCTGCCAAAGTATACCAGACCATATAGAGGTCGGTGAAGGATGCCCAAAATAAATACTTTCATATATCTTTAATATATAATTTTAATGATCAAGCAAGACTTTCAATCTCTATTTGAAGTTTTACTAAGCCTAGCTATCAGCTGTAATGATAGAAAATATACGAAGAAATACCGCTGGCTTTTTAATAATAAATTAAGTCACTATTTAACCAATAGTTTTCATTATTGAAAAAAAGTTTGAAGAGTACAGTATTTTCTTTGAAAGCTTATTGTTTATAATGTGAAACCGAATAAGCATAAAATCTCTTCTAAAGTAAAGAATATCTTGGAAGAATAGGATAACATATTTGTTCAAGTGGCGAATGAAGTTACGAAACAATAAACAATTTCAACACATAGTGTGATGTACTTAAATCTTTCAATATTTGATCATAGTTTGGATGTGTGTGTGTTTGAACAATCAAATAGCACGGTTATCAGTGTAAAGAAATCAAATTGTTTCTATGGAAACCGAATCTCACTGCACAATAGTTGTATCTAATAAATAAGTAACCGGTATCTGTAATTTATGGTAGATGATGAAAACTGATGACAATATGAGCACAATCAAATGAGTTAAAGGGAAACATCGGACTATAACAATTCTGAAACATTTAGGGGTACATTTGTACAATTTAGCCTAAATATAGAGCAGTTTCCGGAAGTTTTGTCTTTCATAGAACACACAGAACTTAACCTAAAACACACGGAGATAGGCTTACTATAATGCTATGCTATGGTATCAGCAATATCTCTGACATAAGTCTCTATACAACAGTTAAGTATTCCCCCTATCATCGACTGGAATTAATATAGGCCTGTGGATCTAATGGGATTGGAGTATCACGGCTATGTTAACGTTTGCATTGTCACGGTGACCAGTAAATGGTACCTCTATAGAGACTGTAGTTTTATCGTTTTACCATTACAGGTATCACCGTTTAGGGACATTGTAAAAAGACAGGCTAATTGTATCGAAGAAGTAGTATTGGTCAAGACCCTAACTGGTACAGCATTTTCTACTCTTTTTTGAGTAACGCCCTCTATTATCTTCAGAATTTCTCATTTATGTATAAGGTTATTAATAAAGAGAATGTCCCAGCAAAATAGGTAACATACTCGTTTATCTAAATATACGGATCTGATGGTCAAGTGTAAAGCCCGCCCTTTATTTTGAATTCTAGAGACAAAGGTGTAATAACGTTTTGACCAAGAATATAGCGAAAAGCAGTTGCCATCGGCAACCCATGGGAATGGGCAAATTTCGCTTACGGCCGTGCCATCGTGCTTGTACTGAGCAAAACAGACGTCGCCCTTAACGAAGTCACCAGTCAGCGAGGAAAAGCAACGAAACATATATACATCACATTCGATAAAAAGCAATTACCCCTACTCGAACAGCAGTGGGAAGACCGAGATGTTTCTCGCTTTTTCTTGCAGCAAGAACGACTACCTTTATTGCTCGTTAAGATGTCCCGTTGACTTTCTGGGGTGGACGGGACGACAGACATCGTTGCAAGGATGACTTATCCAAACTCCTACGTATGCTTCACCTTAATCTCGAGATTTTATAATAGCTATTTTGGGTGACTAGTGAGCATGGTGGAGAATGATCATACGTGATTCATCACTCAATCAGGTATAATTAACTGGCCACATTCCCTGGTAGCTGGTGGTCCTGGCAAATTGTGGTCTCCATGATGAAGCTCTAGCCTTGGTGTGATAGGGTACCCCAAGATGACGTGATGAATGGTCATTCCATCCTGATGATGACTGCAATCTAACCTGAAGATGAAAGACAAAATGAAAACATTTACTTCAATATTTCACAGATTGCAGATGAAGCAGGTCTGGGCATGATTTGAACGAATTCGTTTTGTTTGTCAATCAACTACATCCGCGGAGGGGAGTCGATCTAGTTTTTGGATAGGGGCATAAAATTTCCCAACATCCGCAACCTTTTATCGTGTCAGGGACAATTAGTAGTCCACCTACACGAACGCGAGCGCTCACTTGCAAACACACATACACACTCACAAAGACAGGCACTCACATACACAAAATACAGATTGCGCTTTAAAAATGCAGTATTATTACTTTCATATGCCTTAAATAGACGTTTCTGGGAGCTCTCAAGGGATTTTAAGTCATCTGTACACCGCAATATTGTATTTTGTTTATTCTGCCTGTTGTTCTTTCTTAATTTGCATGAATTGCCGGGTGCAAAACGACATGTTTTCCCCAATAATTTTATTGGGGGAGCCCCTGCCCCCCAAAAGTTAGTTGCTTTGTTCAGCCAGCTAGCTCGTTGCATAGCAGTCTTGGAACCAGTAGGAAATTGGTCAGGTTAAATCCCGTTCGAGGTACTTGTTTTTTTTTTTCTCCTCCCCTCTCCTTCCTCTCTTTATACTCCAAATTTACTTCAACTAGAAACATGCTTGCCACCATCTTAGGAATCACTTGTCGTCCAGATTAAAACAATATCTGTCACAACCACCCCGGCCGAACTAATGGTGGCGCTGTAAGAGCCTTTCACAGTTCACTGATATAAAGAACTTTTGTATCCTACAACTTCTTCTTTTATCATAGTCTCTGCCCTCTACAAACTATGGTTTTGTATAACCAAAAGCAAACATGCACCCACACTGTAAATATTGTAATTGTGTTCACACTGTCAGTATTTAAAATCCCATTTTCTTGTTCATACTGTACGCCGTTCAACTGATAAGGTAGTCTATAAGACTAAAAACACTCCGTGAAAATATGTGAGTGACATTTAATTTGCATCAGATTTAATATTTCAGGTCATTTGAAACCAAAACCCAAGTTTATTGGACAAGGACAGTATATAAGGTCCCCACAGCTTGAAAGGAAAAGGACAGTCGCCCCCAAACTTGCTTTGAAGATGAAGCAACAGCTAAATCTAACAATTTTCTTACCATTTCTCTTCAAAGTATCTTATATAATATTTTAAAAATTCAATTTTGCATATTCAGGGTAAACCGAGCAGAAATTCCTAAAATGAAAATGTTTTTTTTTTTAATCTTAATATGTGAAAGGGTTCAGTATTTTGTGTCTCAAAAGGAAGAAAGTATATGGTTATCACTTTTTACCATTTTATCTATTTTTCAAGCTTGGGTTATCATGGCTTCAACCCTGAACCCCGTATTCTTGGCTACCCGCTGGCCTCGGGTCCTCCGATGTTGCGACCCTTCAAACGGACGAGTTTTAGGCAGTGGCGTGTGCAGGATTTCGAAGGAGGGCGCACAAACCTTTGATTCTCCCGACTGGCATGGATTTTGAGGTTTTTTTTCAGCGACCAATACTTGTGCTTTTCGAATTTTCGAGAACCCCTTTTTCTCTTTTTGCTTTGACAACCATTTTCTGCTCCCATGGGGGCTGGTGAGTAGTTTAGGTTTAAGGACTCGTTGTGTCTCTTTAAACGAGTCCTTTTCCTCGAACCCCGCAAATCCCCCCACTGAGTGATTTTTCCCCAGACTGACTTCGGAGGTGGGGCCTGTGCTACTGGCTTTAGGGAGGAAAGATGTCTTACATCGGCAATATTCTGAATACAAATATCAAAATCTGGAGTAATAAAAAGAAACGCGTGTAACCTTTTTGTTCAGGAAATGAGTTAACAGTTACAAAATGAAGATAAAAATAAAAAAGATTGTGTAACAATCCTTTGGTGACTAATTCAAAATAAGCTTAAAAAGATTCAAACGATAGAAATTTCTTCGATGATCCCAAATTTCTTTTCTACTCTTGCTATTCCGGATTCCTGTTAATACAGGGAAATGTTATAGTAACAACTGTTGGGTTAATATAAACCTGTTAGTCTATGAAACACACATGACCCTCTGAATATTCTTTTTAAGGTAGCTTTGACATCTTTCTGTATCTCCTAATGGTCATATCCCTGATTTTCGAGGCTGAAGAACTGAGAAAACAGGCACTCCGCGGGGTAAAAACCCATATGCACTGCAGTGAGAGAGATATCTACTACGGTACCCCCATTCTTGCAGTAGACTGCGCAGATCGATTTATTTTTTTTTTAAACTTACGTTGATGAATAGACTCTTCTGTAGCACGTCAGCCAGGTAGTCGATCCTTGTCTTTCCTTCTTCCTTTTCAGGGGAAACCAAGTCACGTGGTTCGTCCATACTGGAGCTGTTACTAGATAAACCCATTTTCGTTGTCAATTCGGTCGTTTTTCTTGACTTTGGTAAATTGATGTAAAGGTAAAATGTACCTGCTCAAATCATGCTGAATCCTGTCAAACAAAACCAAAAATTCATTAGCGTAAGCAAGCTAATAATACTATAAAGCAAGGCTTTTTGAAGACATTTCACTGGGCACCACGACAAGTTGGCCCACGAGTACCCTTTACAACCATCATTATACAAACGTTTATCCTGAGGAGCATGTATAGGTACGTTGTTGTGCGCGTGTCTGAATGACAACGAAACCAACGTTACCTCCGCTAAATGTGTGACCATTTCAAGATTAACATGGGAGTTGATAGAGACTCTCAACTCAGAGAAAGTCATGGAATTGTCTAGCAACTATCTGGATTAACAAGAAATAGACATACCTTTGAAAAATTAGCTGGTTGTCATAGACTAAAAACTGAGACCACTACGACACAAAGGGGAAAATATGAGGAAGAGGACAAATAACCATCGTGAAGGAAGGATTAGGAAGGAAGGCGGGGCCATTCTCCCGTGTTTCAAGTGAAAAGATGAAAAATACGCAAAGACAACTGTATTTTGGGAAGATATTCCCATAGCCAAGTTCCTTCGTTCGACCTGCAATCATGTACGCAAAACCGTGCAGACGTAGAAGCTCTTGGGCCCCACATCCCGTACCGACTTTAATTCTTACCCCAGCCAATCATGTAGCCTGCGCAGCCTCTGTAGCTTGGCTTTAGAAACATAATGTTGGAAATGAACTTTGATCACTGGCTTTCTTTGCCTGCAGTCTTCACGTATGACAAACAATACTGCAAAACATTTGCCTTTTCATTCAAAATACCAACATCAAAGCCTTGAGCGACCAACGGTGAAGGGTGTTTATGTGTACAAACATTTTGAAATATTTTATTAGGGTAGTTACTTTGACGTAGGCTACTTGTGTCAGTATCGTTGATTTATGTTTTTCATTTCGTAAACAAATATCTGCGAGGACTTTGACCTTTGAATTATTACTAGAAGAAAATGTTAGTTTTCAAACCAGTGCCACACTTTCGTCTTTTGTAAAATATCTCAAACCAAAAATTATGTGGAGCAAAACAGTGTTCGCAGATTTGTGAAAAGGGTTAAATACGTCATATACCTAAAGTAGAACTAAGAACATAAATGAGGTGATAAAGAGGGTGAGATTGCTAAAATTGTAAAATTACTACTGCAGCTATATTTTCTAAGAGGTACTTTTTCCTGGGGACCTTGTCCCCTTTTCAATAACCCCTTCGCAACGGGCTTGTGAAAGGAATATGAAATATTGACGAAGAAAGGTTTTGTCAAGCTTCACTTCGATTTTACATCTATTTATGCAATTTATAATTTTGAAAAAGAAGTCATAAGCCCAGTTTTGAATTTTCAATGAGTTGCAAATATATAGTCTTGGTGTCCCTCCAAATAGCTACAAATTAAAATTAAGTCCATCTTGATTTCAAAGGTTAAAAAATCCTGTTATTATGGTATCTCTCTCATCTTCACACGACTTCATCTGTTCATGGATAAACGAGTACGACATCACCGAGTTTTATTTAATTTAACATCAAGTAATCCGAAAGGGGAAATGCATTTTACTCTAGTTATATTGAGCCCATTTCACCCCCCCCCCTCCCCCATGTCTCCAATATCACGTAAACGTTTCTATTACATTATTTGTCTTCAACCTAAATTCATTAGCAAGATATACCTTTTCTTTCAATGTTCAATGTCATTTTAAATATTTAAATGGAAACATTCGCTGGTGCATGTGTTGAAATTAGTTCAAGACAATTTTATAGGAAATACGAAAAGCTAAGAAAGCCTTAGATAAGCTTAAAAGGGATAAAGTGATAAATAGCCAATATCAGAGTCGATCGGACTAAGTCCAAGAAAGTAAGAAATTTGACGTTGGGAAACATTTCCTTACAGTTTTTAAAAGGCTACATTTTGGGTATGTTGACAATAAGAATTTGTAACCATGGTATTTATTTAAACCTGACGGATTGTCGGTCCGTTGGAACATCAAATCCAGTCTTCTTTTATTTCTAAAGTAACCCTTTTTAGTGGAGAATATATAGGCCTATCAATTTTATGAGTTTTCCTGCAGTATGTAGGCTAGCCTGTAATATAAAACCCATTTACAGATAGCCTACTGATTAGGAACTTGACGGAGAGAAGTCACATTTTTTTCTTTCAAGTTAGGAGGGTGTTCATTCTTAATATGGGATAAATAAATTAAAGGACCATGAGTTTATTTTCCTAAAGAAAAAAAGGAAACTCTTTCACAATTTGATCAGTTTTCTTTCGTTTCCACCTTTGTTAAAAAATACCTGTGCCTGTTACAGTATATTACAAAATTTTTATATAATTACAGAAGAAACCAAAAGAAATGCAAAAGAATACATAAAAAGTGCTGTCAATGAGTTTTCAGCAGCCTGTGTAATCCTTTGCCTTTCTTTATCTTATTTTCTGTAAATGTACAGACATTTTACAGTGTACCATATACGTATACTTTGCATGCACTTACCGATGGTGTACATCTACGATGGCTTCACCAGAACACACATCAGACTGAGTTACTCACAATCTAGGTTAGTACTCCTTGCTCCTCGGACGACAGGACCAAAGTAAACTCCAACTTGGCTATCCTCCTCCTTATATAAGCGACTAAAAATAGATTGTTTGCTGAACTCACCGATGCAGTGAGAGGATACTCGAGGGCTCTGATAGAATACTACAAGTTTTACGGCATTTAACAACCTTACGATCGGCTCAGTAAATATACACAATAAACACACTGCTCCATCACTCCAGATCGCTGTTGGATGTTCACGCTGTCACAGCGTGCTGATCATAGTAACAAACCAGCGACGCAGTTATTTCACCAGAAAACAGTAACTTCCGTTGAGAAAATTCTTATACGTCACTGCTATCTGTAAGGCCGTCATAAAAATATTTCTCATATGAAATTTTATATAAACCCGTGGTCATGGTACGTTTCCAGATAATTTTGTGGTGTCGGTTGCTGAGTGTCGAGTGATTTTCTTTACTTTAAGTACGATAGATGGAAGAGACGTTACAGTTCCATCAAAATATTTTTCTAATAATTATAGTTTGTCGTTATTAAAGAATAATAACACAAGTCCTTATCAAGCAACCGAGGGAATATCCTATCTTTATCAACGGAAGATAACCAAATTGTAGCCTACGCAGCCTCCTCACCGTTACTATGCTGCTGTGTATCTATTCATCGTTGACGAATCGACTACTTCATAAACGCGCTTTTTCTGGACTTCTGAATTTTTCACCAAATTCCCTGATATAAAACGTCATTTAGCTATATGCAATGTTGTGTATGCATATGCGAGACCGCGATTTTTCCTGCACGTAATTGGGTTATGCAAATGTGTGTATGAGCGAGCAACCAGCCAGAAATGCCCTTGAGAATCATGTGACAATATTGTTCTTCAACTGAATTATAAAATTTATGCGGAATAACTATTCACCGTTGTATCTTGTATGGTGCAATGTATAAATTCCTAAATATAATAAAAGATGCTTGAAAGAGATGTGGAAAGAAATGAATGAGAAATGCCGCAGTTTCAAAATATGTGTGGTGAGACTTCTTCTCCAAAGAAATTTGTGCGCTCGGACAGTATCATAAAATACTGCTGCGAAGTAACAATTTTTCTATTACATTTTTTTGTGTGTATAACGCCACGAAGACTGAAAAATTGAGAGAAAGAAATACCGTAAAATTTTAAACTACCACCACCTTATATCGCTTCCGTTATAGCCAATTAGGAAATTTTTTGTTACACAGTGCGCATCGCCATCGGGTAGATGTGCCCTGTTTAACAAGGTGTTTCTTGGTTGGCTGTTGTCATTGCATAGTATTGATTGTATTCTTTGTCAGGGTTAGAGATTAGGTTAGGGATTAGGTTAGGGATTAAGGCTATCGTTAGCCAATTAGAAAATATCTTGTTAAACAGTGCGCATTTCTCCCTTATTTCCGTATCATAGTTTTGATTTATATTGCTTACTTTGGGTTTCTTTCCTTACTTCGAAAAATAGAGATTGGAATTTTAAAATCCCAAGCATATATATTACTGAGCATAAAAATAAATTCAAATAGTTCAACCCCCCCCCATGTTCATGCATAGAACATTTCTGAGGTGAGATATAAAATGTTGAAATTTATTCACTCGGTTTAAAACGGTACATTGCGCAATTATTTGTGATGTCTTTGTTGTACTACTCAAGCTACAGTCTTTGTATTTCTTTGTTTTCCTGAAAGTTACTGCACCTTTTACCGATATGTGACAGCTTTCTTACTCTTATGGGGTGATGTAAAAATTAAGCGCTTTACTTTTACACGCCATGCAAGCAAACAGGCAGCGTTCAAGGCCATTAAAACATTTTTCATATCAAACTGGGAAACAAACTGAACACCAGGTAATGTGAGTTGTAATGAGAAAGTAAAAATTATTGAGCCATAGGGGTTCATTTTCAGCTTCAGTTTATCGGCTTTTGTGATACATGGCTAGGTTTTTACGTGAATATAGGCCTTCGTCTACCATGAACACGAAGTATATAGTACGTCAATGCAATTTTAATTAGTGATGCGAGGTAGCGGAGGCGTTTCTCGAGGTGACCACCCACTACACTGACTTAAAGGCTATGTAAAGTGACATTGCAAAGTTCGTGGTAAGTAACATTTACTTGAAGGTGTATCTGGATGTTTACATAGTGGGTGGATGCTAAACTGTTTCCTGTTCAAGAACAAAACAAGATAAACTCTGGACCGGGACACAACTTTGGAACTTTGACCGTTTGAAGATCGATCATAGGACTAAGAAGGTCTTTTCCGCCGTCGTCGTAGGGGTTAGCCGAGCAAAGTAATATAATTGAAATTTTAGAACGCAATAATACTGTCTGCAAACTTAGGCATAATAAGTGTTGAAAATCAAACTTCCCTAGACTACATGGAACGGGAATGTCCTATCCATGCAAGTGGGCGTAACGAAGGGGAAAGAGCGGAGTTTTCGCCCTATTTTGTCCATGCCCCCCCCCCCCCCCCCCCGCCCGGCAACTTGCCCAATTCAAGCTAAGTCAGTTAGGAGTTGGGTAACTTGTAACCGCGCAAAAATAAGTAGTATAGGCTACTCAAGTTCTCATGAGACGTACTTTTTTATCCAGAGATATGCTTAACTCCCAGAGTTTAAGGGGCTTCTCCCCTGGACCAAACTTTTTGCCCCCAACATTATATCCTTTACACTTAGTTCCCCTCCCACACATAATTTGTATGGAACGCCAAAACCACCATCGCATATGACGATGTACTTCCATTTCGTGGCGTTATTTTACATGACGATGTTAGTTCAAATGGCCATCTATCCAGGAGTGATGACGTTCTTCCGTTTTGCGACGTTACCAACTCAAACGGCATTCGATCACATATAACGATGTATTTCCATTTGGTGGCGTTATTTTACATGACGGTGTTAGTTCAAATGACCATCTATCCCAGGAATAATGGCGTTCTTCCGTTTTTCGATGTTATCATCTTAAACGGCGTTCGATCAAACGGCGATGTGTATCCAAGACGTGTATCTAAGGCGTGTATCCAAGGGGAGTTCCTGTTCTCAAATGTACATATTCAGCAAAGTAAAATCAAACCAATCACAATGGTTGTCATATAAAGAGATCTAGGCCTAGGTCTCGCGCCCCCGCGCTCGGTCTTATACTATACTCAGTATACTGTACTAGGCTAGTTATCCATATGGCCACATGTCCATGCATCCCATATGCATGCTTAATAACCTCATACAACCACCTGTGTGCCCTAAGGAAAACGTTCAAGTTCAACGATCAGAAGATGGATGAAATAATTCAATCCCTTCACATCGTAAATGAAGACGAGGTGAAGGAAAACTTTCGGAGGGAAGCAGTAAGTTTGATCACTCATTGCAATGATAATGTTCGCCTTTACGTAGCCCAGGCCAAACCTAGTCCTCAGTAAAGGACTATGTATGGACGGTCGCGCAAGCATCTTTTACAAAGCCATCCTTTAGGTATGAATAGTCATCATTGGTAATTCCCCTTGGATACACGCCTTAGATACACGTCTTGGATACACATCGCCGTTTGATCGAACGCCGTTTAAGATGGTAACATCGAAAAACGGAAGAACGCCACTATTCCTGGGATAGATGGCCATTTGAACTAACATCGTCATGTAAAATAACGCCACCAAATGGAACTACATCGGTATATGTGATCGAATGCCGTTTGAGTTGGTAACGTTGAAAAACGGAAGAACGTCATCATTCCTGGATAGATGGCCATTTGAACTAACATCGTCATGTAAAATAACGCCACCAAATGGAAGTACATCGTCATATGCGATGGCGGTTTTGGCGTTCCATAAATTTGGACATTCTGGCGCCACTGGGTGGTAGGCCTACTGACATGTAGTGAGAAACATTTCCATTAATTTGTCAATTCTATTGCAAGCTTTCATGACATAATTTATAAAATCTGGTACATTTGTATCATGGAATAGTACGTATGTTCTCATACGTACGTACTACTGTATATGTGCGTATGTTACGGATATATCCTTCTCGTCCCTGTGGGCTGGGGTTTTTGGAATATGCTCATAACATAACATAACATAACATAACAGGTTGAAGGGCAAAGGAGGGCCAAGGCCCCATAAGATGCCCTGAAGACCAAGCCCTAATCAAAAGTCAAACCACCAAAGCTTGACTACAGCCCCAAACAATCAGATTCTACCACAGCCATGGAAAAACCTGTCAATGTTAACCTTAAAGCAGTGAACTGAGGGGGAGTTAACTACCCAATCTGGTAGACAATTCCACTCGTTGACAACTCTATGGGAGAAACTAAACTTCCTAATGTCAAGCCTTGCAAAAGGCTTTTCAAGCTTCTTACAATGCCCACGCACCCGAGAATTACCTTGAACCCTTAAATAACTACAAGTCAGAAGGGGATTCCTTTCACAAAGGAACTTGAAAACCTGGAGCATGTCTCCCCTAATCCTTCTCAGCTCCAAGGTGGTAAGCCCAAGATGTTTAAGCCTAGCATGATAAGGCAAATTTCTCACCTCAGGAATGAGGCGAGTGGCTCTCCTCTGAACCTGCTCTAAAACAAACTTGTCCTTTTCATAGAAGGGACTCCAAGCCTGAGCTGCATAGTCAAGATGGGGTCTTACCAACTGCTTATACAAATTAAGTACAATATCCTTACTAAAATTGATGAAATTCCACTTGATCAATCCAAGCACTCTATTAGCCTTTACAGCAGTGGCTGCACACTGCTTTGATGACTTTAAGTCCCCAGTAATTACAACACCCAGATCTTTCTCAGAGGTGACATTACTTAAAACACAACCATTCATGTTATAATCATAGCTAAAACTTTTGGGACCAAAATGAAGGACCTTACACTTATCTGCATTAAAAGACATTTGCCAGGTCTGAGACCAAGAAAATAACCTATCCAGATCTTTCTGCAGCAGTAAGGCATCATCCAAAATGCTAATTTTCCTATAAAGCTTAGTATCATCTGCAAACTTACTTATACGAGATGTAAGAGAACTATCAATATCATTGATGAAAATTAAGAAAAGAAGTGGGCCAAGGACAGAACCCTGTGGTACTCCACTTGTGACTTCTTTCCAAGAGGAGAAGTACCATTGACAGCAACTCTCTGAGATCTACCATGAAGCCACGAATTTATCCAATCAGCACAATTGCCCTGAACCCCTAACCTATGCAGTTTAACCATTAGCCTACCTAATGGAACTTTATCAAAAGCCTTTGAAAAGTCAAGGTAAATGACATCAACGCCATACCCAGAATCAAGAGATGAAGAGACATCTTCAAGAAAGCTCAGTAAGTTAGTAACACAAGATCTGCTTGGCAGGAAACCATGCTGTGACAGATTAAGTAACTCGTTATCCAAAAGATACTTAAGTAAACTATCCTTAATCAAAGATTCCATAACTTTGCACACAACACTGGTTAAACTGACAGGCCTGTAATTGCAAGGATTACTTCAACCCCCTTCTTAAAAATTGGAGTAACATTTGCTACCCGCCAGTCAGTAGGAACAAAACTCGAATCCAGACACTTCTGAAAAATGTGGAAAGAGGAACTGACAAAATCTCAGAGCATTCACGTAAAATGGCTGGGTGGACCCCATCTGGCCCAGGGGCCTTACTAGCTTTCAAACTCTTTAACTTTTTACAAACTTGTTCCTCTGAGAAAATGATATAACTGATTGAAGAAGAGACATCAGAACCCTTACATGTCCCCAACATAAATGATTCCTCAGTAAAAACAGATACAAAATAGTCATTTAACAAATTAGCCATATCCTGATGGTTACTAACCAAAGTATTATCATCACCTTTGAGAGGCCCCACACCCTCCTTAAGCTTCTGCTTAGACCTCACATAGGCATGAAAAGTTTTGGGGTTTATCTTAACCTCCTTGGCCAACTGCTTTTCAAACCTAGTTTTAGTTCCATTTACCAAATTTTTAACTAAGAATTCCTGCTTCTTGTAAGCTGCTAAGTTTTCTGGACTTTTACTGGCCCTATAGCGACGCCAACACTCATGGTACTTTCCGTCTGTCGTAAAAGGCGACTAAACAGCTAAAGGGCCCCAAATTTGAACTCTGGAATACAGTTAAACTTTTAACTTTTTTATCGAGTGGTCTGAACAAGAATGTGGTGTGTCTCTAAATCGCATCTAACAGACTTAAACTTAAAGTGTACCTCAAATCAAAAAATTCGAAAGTATATAATTAAGAATGAATTATAACAGAACAATTCCCATCTTTATAGGACATTCCTGAGTGACCTAAGAATGGCGTCACAAATTTATTGCATAATTCCATTATGCCTTCTTAGCGACAGGAAAAGTTACTTCAGTATGGTATTGTATAAACGACAATTTCGAAACAGCGAGGAACATGATAATTGGGGACAACAAATGAAATGTCATAACGTTACCATTCCAGATAAATTACGTATACGGCAGTTCGCGTGTTAACTACATAATAGTCAACTACAATAATTTGAATCGGGAGTTCAAGGATTCTTCCTTTATCGATAAATATTGCAATAAAAATCATTTATTTTTCTGAAAAAGTTGCATGAAGACTGAGCACTGATACATTTTTAGTTTCCTTAAAATGTGTTTGCCAATTTCAGCACGCACTCCAGGCTGGTCATTCACTAATGATTTCAGATTTCATCAAAACATATAGGGGACGATTCCTCTTCTTCAACTTAACATCATGTACTCCTTCATAACTACACCAGCTGACCTATATGGAACGCCAAAACCGCCATCGCATATGACGATGTACTTCCATTTGGTGGCGTTATTTTACTTGACGATGTTAGTTCAAATGGCCATCTATCCAGGAATGATGACGTTCTTCCGTTTTGCGACGTTACCAACTCAAACGGCGTTCGATCACATATAACGATGTACTTCCACTTGGTTGCGTTATTTTACATGACGATGTTAGTTCAAATGGCCATCTATCCCAGGAATAGTGGCGTTCTTCCGTTTTGCGATGTTACCATCGTAAACGGCGTTCGATCAAACGGCGATGTGTATCCAAGACGTGTATCTAAGGCGTGTATCCAAGGCGTGTATCCAAGGGGAGTTACCAATGATGACTATTCCATCTAAAGGATGGTTTTGTAAAAGATGCAGCCAATCAGCTTTGGCTTTGGCTCCGTAAAGGCGAGCATTAACATTGCAATGAGTGATCAAACTTACTGCTTCCCTCCGAAAGTTTTCCTTCACCTCGTCTTCATTTACGATGTGAAGGGATTGAATTATTTCATCCATCGTCTGATCGTTGAACTTGAACGTTTTGCCTAGGGCACACAGGTGGTTGTATGAGGTTATTAAGCATGCATATGGGACATGTGGGTAACTAACTTAGCCTAGTATATTGAGTAACTAGTATGAAACCGCGCGCACACGTGCGAGACCTAGATCTCTTTATATGACAACCATTGTGATTGGTTTGATTTTACTTTGCTGAATATGTATACCTGAGAACAGGAACTCCCCTTGGATACACGCCTTGGATACACGCCTTAGATACACGTCTTGGATACACATCGCCGTTTGATCGAACGCCGTTTACGATGGTAACATCGCAAAACGGAAGAACGTCATCATTCCTGAATAGATGGCCATTTGAACTAACATCTTCATGTAAAATAACGCCACCAAATGGAAGTACATCGTCATAGGCGATGGCGGTTTTGGCGTTCCATAGACCTATGCACACCAACAAACGACATAATCATAGCCTAGACCCATGAATACTGTAATAAGCTTGTTTGATATGCAACTGAAAAAAGAACATCAATGAGATTGCAAGCGGGCGCGGAGTGGGCGAAAATTTTGGGGATTTGCAAGTTAAACATGTGCGGGAATTATTGATACAGAAAATCGATAGTAATCGATTGAAGACATGCACCTTTCCTAACGTACTGTATGTCTTTTTGATGGAACTTAACTTTTAAGTTTCAGGCCACAAAAAGTGTGGGGGAGGGGGACCTTTAACGTTAACGTGTTATACCTCCACTCAAAAAAGTGGGGGGAATGTCTCCCCTCCCCCCCCCCTCCCCCCAGTCAAAGCCTATGTTTTACAGTGATATGACAGTTGTTCCTGCATGTTATTATACATTATATGCCAGACAGTGTTAAGGCATGACAAAAGTGCGCACACATGAAAACGTGAGCCCGACAACCAGTGAATCGAAAAAATGTGGGTAAGGCTCAATCCCCAAACACCTTTTCCGCATATACATGAACTATTCGTATTCCATTACACATTTTTGACGTGATTTCTGACAAGCAAAATCATTTGTAAATCGGAAAATTCCATTTTCCGCACTAGGCGGGGCCCCCAAAAGGCGGGGCCCCGGGCCGGCGGTATTTGCCGGTGTAACAGCTAGAGCGCTCTGTTATAGTCGAATGGTTCATCGCAGCAAACATCTTGCGGTATGTGAGTTTGAAGCGGCAGAGGCGATTCCCAGGTTATGTTATGCAATCAAGTTACTGACGCCTACCGGCCTACAGCAGTGACAGTGCAGTATATATATGCATAGACCTAGCCTAGTACTACTGTGACAGTACAACAACCGCATTAAGTTGCAGTCTAGCGTACAAGTGGCCTTATGCGAAACAGGCCCCTACTTTATGTTGGGAGTATCAACTCTGCCCCGCCCCTCTGCCAACGTACTGTACTTCAGGGCTGAGTCTGTAACCTGTTATCCCTCCCGTAAGCCAAGATGGATTTTGATTCACCAATCGTAGATACACATGTTCGTAAGTCCTTATTGGCGCACTGTCGAATTTTGTTGCCTTAAGTTATTACTCGTTAGGCCAAACGATAGGCCTAACTATCCTAGGCCAATGGCAGCACCCTGTAGGCCTACGTTGGTTCATAGCAGACACTATATAATAACACTATATAATATAGGCCTGACCGTGTTATATTATATAGTGTGTGGTATATAGAAGGGGCCTGTGGCCTAGGCCACACCGGAGAGTACATTTGCCATACACCAAAGAATCACGCCAAGGTGGAGTAGTCCTTGAACAGGACCCAGCATCACGTGCCTATGCTATACACTTCATTTCTGGGCCCTTGCCCGGTATACACAAAGACACGAGAGGGGTCTATAGCGCTTACAAAGGCTAAATCTTTAAAAAATATTCTAAGTCCAGATGTACCTGAGGAGGTGAGTTTTGTTTTCCCCGCCAAGGCCACTCCCGACTAGCCAACGCCCTGAAACTTCACACACGTATTGAGTGACACTAGGAATTTTTTTTCAACCCCACTTTGTAGGGTATCTCCCTGTTCGTTTGGGAAGGGGGTGCCCCCAAAGTTGGCTTACTCCTGCAATTTGTCTCCCATTGACTTTGCACGTGAACCACTTTTCAAAAATATTTTAAGTCCAGATGTACCTGAGGGGGTGAGTTTTGTTTTGCCCGCCAAGGCCACTCCTGACGAGCCAACGCCCTGAAACTTCACACACGTATAGAGTGACACTAGGAATTTTTTTTCAACCCCCTTTTGTGGGTTATCTCCCTGTTCGTTTGGGAAGGGGAAACCCCCAAAGTTGGCTTACTCCTGCAATTTGTCTCCCATTGACTTTGCACGTGAACCACTTTTCAAAAATATTTTAAGTCCAGATGTACCTGAGGGGGTGAGTTTTGTTTTGCCCGCCAAGGCCACTCCCGACGAGCCAACGCCCTGAAACTTCACACACGTATTGAGTGACACTAGGAATTTTTTTTCAACCCCACTTTGTAGGGTATCTCCCTGTTCGTTTGGGAAGGGGGTGCCCCCAAAGTTGGCTTACTCCTGCAATTTGTCTCCCATTGACTTTGCACGTGAACCACTTTTCAAAAATATTTTAAGTCCAGATGTACCTGAGGGGGTGAGTTTTGTTTTGCCCGCCAAGGCCACACCCGACGAGCCAACGCCCTGAAACTTCACACACGTATAGAGTGACACTAGGATTTTTTTTTCAACCCCCTTTTGTGGGGTATCTCCCTGTTCGTTTGGGAAGGGGAAACCCCCAAAGTTGGCTTACTCCTGCAATTTGTCTCCCATTGACTTTGCACGTGAACCACTTTTCAAAAATATTTTAAGTCCAGATGTACCTGAGGGGGTGAGTTTTGTTTTGCCCGCCAAGGCCACTCCCGACGAGCCAACGCCCTGAAACTTCACACACATATAGAGTGACACTAGGAATTTTTTTTCAACCCCCTTTTGTGGGGTATCTCCCTGTTCCTTTGGGAAGGGGAAGCCCCCAAAGTTGGCTTACTCCTGCAATTTGTCTCCCATTGACTTTGCACGTGAACCACTTTTCAAAAATATTTTAAGTCCAGATGTACCTGAGGGGGTGAGTTTTGTTTTGCCCGCCAAGGCCACTCCCGACGAGCCAACGCCCTGAAACTTCACACACGTATAGAGTGACACTAGGAATTTTTTTTCAACCCCCTTTTGTGGGGTATCTCCCTGTTCGTTTGGGAAGGGGAAGCCCCCAAAGTTGGCTTACTCCTGCAATTTGTCTCCCATTGACTTTGCACGTGAACCACTTTTCAAAAATATTTTAAGTCCAGATGTACCTGAGGGGGTGAGTTTTGTTTTGCCCGCCAAGGCCACTCCCGACGGGCCAACGCCCTGAAACTTCACACACGTATAGAGTGACACTAGGAATTTTTTTCAACCCCCCTTTATGGGGTATCTCCCTGTTCTTGTGGGAAGGGGGAGCCCCCAAAGTTGGCTTACTCCTGCAATTTGTCTCCCATTGACTTTGCACGTGAACCACTTTTCAAAAATATTTTAAGTCCAGATGTACCTGAGGGGGTGAGTTTTGTTTTGCCCGCCAAGGCCACTCCTGACGAGCCAACGCCCTGAAACTTCACACACGTATAGAGTGACACTAGGAATTTTTTTTCAACCCCCTTTTGTGGGGTATCTCCCTGTTCGTTTGGGAAGGGGAAACCCCCAAAGTTGGCTTACTCCTGCAATTTGTCTCCCATTGACTTAGCACGTGAACCACTTTTCAAAAATATTTTAAGTTCAGATGTACCTGAGGGGGTGAGTTTTGTTTTGCCTGCCAAGGCCACTCCTGACGAGCCAACGCCCTGAAACTTCACACACGTATAGAGTGACACTAGGAATTTTTTTTCAACCCCCTTTTGTGGGGTATCTCCCTGTTCATTTGGGAAGGGGAAGCCCCCAAAGTTGGCTTACTCCTGCAATTTGTCTCCTATTGACTTTGCAGGTGAACCACTTTTCAAAAATATTTTAAGTCCAGATGTACCTGAGGGGGTGAGTTTTGTTTTGCCTGCCAAGGCCACTCCCGACGGGCCAACGCCCTGAAACTTCACACACGTATAGAGTGACACTAGGAATTTTTTTCAACCCCCTTTTGTGGGGTATCTCCCTGTTCATTTGGGAAGGGGAAGCCCCCAAAGTTGGCTTACTCCTGCAATTTGTCTCCCATTGACTTTGCACATGAACCACTTTTCAAAAATATTTTAAGTCCAGATGTACCTGAGGGGGTGAGTTTTGTTTTGCCCGCCAAGGCCACTCCCGACGGGCCAACGCCCTGAAACTTCACACACGTATAGAGTGACACTAGGAATTTTTTTCAACCCCCCTTTATGGGGTATCTCCCTGTTCTTGTGGGAAGGGGGAGCCCCCAAAGTTGGCTTACTCCTGCAATTTGTCTCCCATTGACTTTGCACGTGAACCACTTTTCAAAAATATTTTAAGTCCAGATGTACCTGAGGGGGTGAGTTTTGTTTTGCTCGCCAAGGCCACTCCCGACGGGCCAACGCCCTGAAACTTCACACACGTATAGAGTGACACTAGGAATTTTTTTCAACCCCCCTTTATGGGGTATCTCCCTGTTCTTGTGGGAAGGGGAAGCCCCCAAAGTTGGCTTACTCCTGCAATTTGTCTCCCATTGACTTTGCACGTGAACCACTTTTCAAAAATATTCTAAGTCCAGATGTACCTGAGGGGGTGAGTTTTGTTTTGCCCGCCAAGGCCACTCCCGACGGGGCAACGCCCTGAAACTTCACACACGTATAGAGTGACACTAGGAATTTTTTTTCAACCCCCTTTTATGGGGAATATCTCTGTTCATTTTGGAAGGGAGAGCCCCCAAACTTAGCTTGAATTTGCACTCCAACTAAAAAATAAAAATTAAATGCAAACCTCAAAAGTCAGACTGCAGAAGACGCAACATTGCTCGATAATCAAAGAAGCCGATACTCTAAAAAAGAAATTCGTTATTGTTAGTTGAATATCACGTGGTTATACGAACACATTGTTCACAATGAAGAAAGACACAATGCGGCGTTTCTAAGTGGCAAGTATTGATTTTATCATCCTTTCTCGAATTGTGCTATTATACTTGGGATTATAACCCGACGAATACTCGATGCAAACTACCCTAGCTTGTCCAATTCAAGTTTAAAGCTTAACATGAATAGCTAGCTATACAATGGAAGCAGACAGTACATCATACTGATAGTGTGTCGGAGATCAAAGGACAAAGTCAAGACTATGCGCAGGCAAGTCTCTCAACTTTACCCACGTGCCTCCCTGCCGCGACCATGAAGATATACAAAACAATGACCAGACCAATTATTGAATACGCAGCCCCAGCACTCATCCACCTGAAGGACTCACTACTTGAAAATTACGAAAAGACTCAATGACAGGCATGCAGGATTGCCCACCACGTTGACTACCGATACCCCTCTGACGAAGTCCTAGACATTGCTAGACTACCGACTGTCAAACAGCGTCTCAAAGACTTTCCTAACAAACTGCAGACAAAAGGACAGTTAAACTCGAAAGTTTATCAAGAGACAACTGAAACGTCGACAGATTTACCTTAGACAAACACCCCCAGAGGTAATCACAAAAGGGAAGTGGAAAAATATGGCCAAGTAACGAAGATACTGAAGAAATGGGGAAGACCAGCCTCCGAAGAAATCAAGACCAGCCACCGAAGGAACCAAGACCAGCCACTGAAAAAGACATCCAGTAGCCATGAATAAGGGTACAACCAGTGATTGTATCCCCGAAGAAGGGTACAAATCATCGATGGCCTAACCTTGTTTCCGCAGGTGGCTTGGTGTTCGGGGGATGATCCGCGGGACCGTGGTGGCGATCGTCGTTCTCACCCTCTCCATGATTCCTATCCCTCTTTGCTGGGCTGGGATATGGGGTTGTTGCTGGTGGCTTTGTGTTCACTGGTTTTGCTATGGACTTTTTTTTCCGGCTCTTCGGCCCTTCTAAAGCACCTCCGGGTGGAACAGGAATTACGAGTCTTTCAGATTCGGAGATCAAAGACAACGTCAAAAAGAGAGCAAGCAGAGCGCAACGTTTTTCAAGAAATTTGCAATAGAATAGAGTGTGGTTTGAATTACTTTAATACTTAATAAAACAATCGTTTTCACATAAATGATGCGCATATTGATAGTTTTTGGTTTCGATGATAAGAGAAACCTATGCAATCATGATGGCGTGTGTATGTATGTGTGTGTGTGTGTGTATGTGTGTGTGGGTTTGTCTTTGTGTAAAACAGAGGACCTAAACAATAGACATCCAGGTCCTCGGTAGTAAATTCAAAAGATTTCTCAAGTCCTCGGTTGTCTAACAATAGACAGTCTATTGATAAGGTTAGGGTTAAGTAAGCAGACACAATGGAGATAACAATGAAGTCCTCAGTTGTGTGTAAAAACACGACTGTGTGTGTGTTTGTGACACTTTGCTTGTTAGCACGATATCTCAAGATAGAAATGTCTGACAATTTTCAAACTTGATACATGGATGCCCCATATTGAGAGGAAGAACCCTATTGTTTTTGGCGGAGGTCAAAGGTCATCTGGGGTCAGCAGGGGTCAATTTCTGAAAACTTTGTTAGCACGATATCTCAAGATAGGAAACTTGTATAGATTTCATATTTAGTATGTGGATGCGTTATGGTCAGAAGATGGTCCCTATTGTTTTTGACGGAGGTCAAAGGTCATCTGGGGTCACCGGGGGTCAAAGTCTGAAAATCTCGTTAGCACAATATCTCAAGATAGGAAACTTGGATAGATTTCATATTTGGTATGTGGATGCGTTATGGTCAGAAGATGGTCCCTATTGTTTTTGGTGGAGGTCAAAGGTCATCTGGGGTCAGCAGGGGTCAAAGTCTGAAAATCTTATTAGCACGATATTTCAAGATAGGGAACTTGGATAGATTTCATATTTGGTATGTGGATGTGTTATGGTCAGAAGATTGTTCATATTGTTTTCGGTGGAGGTCAAAGGTCATCTGGGGTCACCGGGGGTCAAAGTCTGAAAATCTTGTCAACACAATATCTCAAGATAGGAAACTTGGATAGATTTCATATTTAGTATGTGGATGCATTTTGGTCAAAAGATGGTCCCTATTGTTTTTGGTGGAGGTCAAAGGTCATCTGGGGTCAGCAGGGGTCATTTTCTGAAAACTTTGTTAGCACAATATCTCAAGGGATGAAACTTGTATAGATTTCATATTTGATACGTAAATGCATTATGGTCAGAAGATGGTCCCTATTGTTTTTGACGGAGGTCAAAGGTCATCTGGGGTCACCGGGGGTCAAAGTCTGAAAATCTCGTTAGCACAATATCTCAAGATAGGAAACTTGGATAGGTTTCATATTTGGTATGTGGATGCGTTATGGTCAGAAGATGGTCCCTATTGTTTTTGGTGGAGGTCAAAGGTCATCTGGGGTAACCAGGGGTCAAAGTCTGAAAATCTTATTAGCACGATATTTCAAGATAGGAAACTTGGATAGATTTCATATTTGGTATGTGGATGTGTTATGGTCAGAAGATTGTTCATATTGTTTTTGGTGGAGGTCAAAGGTCATCTGGGGTCACTGGGGGTCAAAGTCTGAAAATCTTGTCAACACAATATCTCAAGATAGGAGCCTTGGATAGATTTCATATTTGGTTTGTGGATGTGTTCTGGTCAGAAGATGGTTCATATTGTTTTTGGGGGAGGTCAAAGGTCATCTGAGGTCACCGGGGGTCAAAGTCTGAAAATCTTGTCAATACAATATCTGAAGGGAGGATACTTGGATAGATTTCATATTTGGTTTGTAGATGCGTTTTGGTCAGAAGATGGTCCCTTTTGTTTTTGGTGGAGGTCAAAGGTCATCTGGGGTCAGCAGGGGTCAAAGGGTGAAAATCTTATTAGCACGATATTTCAAGATAGGGAACATGGATAGATTTCATATTTGGTACGTGGGTGTGTTATGGTCAGAAGATGGAACCTTTTGTTTTCGGTAGAGGTCAAAGGTCATCTGGGGTCACCGGGGGTCAACAGGGGGACAACAATATCACAAGGTAGGGAACTTGGATAGATTCCATATTTGGAATGTGAATGGGTTAAAGTTAGGAGATGGTCCCTACAGAGATGCCAAGTATCTTGATTTAGGTGGAATTATTACCATTTTCACCCTCAATTCCGCAATTATGAATATCCTCCAAAAATTGCTCTTTTCACATGTTAAGGATCTTTGTTGAAATCTCAAAGTGTCTAGCTCCCTAAACTGAAAAGTTTAGGCCAAAATTGTATGGTTCGAATGAGCAAGTGGGCTTGTACTTTCTGCCTAGGCTTAACGTAGGCCTAAATTAGGCCTAGCCGATGCTACATCTTTCACAAAGCAGAATCGAGTACTGAAGAGGATCAACAAAATCCACTTGGCCAAGAACATCAAAAATATTTAAAAGGCATTGGTAAAAAACCCTTATACAACAATCTGCAGTACTTTTGTGAGCTTTAGGTGTAAAGTTTTTCCCTGCGATGTAATTTTCTTCATCATGTCTAATGTCTTGGCACTTTTGCCATTGCCTAATGTATAGCATATATGTACATTTTTAACCTATTCTGCACATGTATGTTTCTGTGTAATATCCTTAGGCTAGCCTAGTGGGAAATTAAGCTTTCCTACCAATAGTTTATTTGTTCTAGAATATGATATAAAGCATGCAGCAGCATATTTTGGTAGCAGGGTGGTATCTGCAGCGGGGGAAAACTTACGAAATTCTCCCATATATATTAGTGTTATGAGAAGCTGTTCAAAAGTCCTCCCATATATATTAGTGTTACAAAGTGTCATTGCAAAATAATGTCTCGACTCTGCAGTATTTATGGGGTTGGTTCAAACCTCTGCACTGAAATCTAACCCTCATCAAAGTCTTAAAACTATTATTAAACCTTTCAGCTGGAAAGGATGGGGAGGGGGTCCTTAGTTTACAGTGTTGTGAACTTTCAAGACTTTTTGCAGGTAATTATACAAAACCATCAAAACCATCATTATGTCATTTCTTAATTGTACCATGGTTTTTTAGGGTTGCCCTAGCATGAGGGGGGTCCACTTTTAAAGAAGGTTTGCATGATTCCTATTTTTCATTTCTTGAAGTCAGCTCGAAGCCTTTTGAAGTTGCAATGTGTAGAGGTTAAAGGATTTGTAGGGTCACTGGTGGTCAAAATGTGAATGACAACCTTGTTTAATAGGTGTTAACACATCTTAAAGTGGGAGACTTAAATAGATTTCACGTGTGGTTTGTGAATGCTTATGGTAAGAAGATGATCCCTATTTTTGGTGGGGGGGACAAAGGTCATGTGGGAAAACAAAATTATTTTTTGAACATGTTAGTATAACATTTGAATGAGAAGATAATGGTACATGATGGGATTATTTGAAACGGAACGTTTGTGTATCATCGAAACCTCAATGCAGTTTTGCATTCTGGTTATTTCAAACGATACGTTTAAAAGGCCCATATATGGGACAAGAATTAGAAAAAAAAAGTGAAGGGAGAAGTGAGGGTGTGGACTTAGCCAGATAACAACACATCAGCGACAAACTCGCGTAGGCCAACCATGTGTATTAACACTTTACCGTTGTTTGGGTCCTTTTGGACCCATACGGAGAGCTCGGCTGTCACCCATCTTTACTGTTTCACGCGGAGCTCGAAACTGCGAGTAGCTACCCGAAAATTCGGCCACAACAGCGAGAGAGACAATAGTTTAAGGTCACGGGGTCAATGGCCTTTTCCGCCCACTCCTGAGGCGCGCAAATGTGCCCCGATCGGAGCACAACAGTAAAGGGTTAAGGAAATGAAACTGCAAGAGCACTTAAAGTGTTAATCAAAACCATTACACATTTACGTCAACTACAACTCCCACTTTTTAATCTGAATCAAAATCAAATTTGACAGAGTTACAATCTCGGCATCCAGGTCGATACAGCATAAACGTAGAAATTTATCCTTCGTTTGAAATTTGACTGAAGAAATGCATGCTACAAAGAATAAAACTTTAAAGGAATTGCAGATTGTTTTATTAAGTCTTTTACACAGGCCTTGTATATGTTTGGAGTGTTCATGTTATTTTATTCATTGTATTGGTCGCATTTAGTTTTCAGTACCACTAGTCATGGTTTGTGGGGGAAATGCAAATGTAAACTCGTGTATAGACAGATAGGCCTAAAGCCATAACACCCCTGCTCGATAGAAGCTTGCACTTTGGGCTGCTATTTGACTGTTTGACCTGATGTGGAGATAAGGTCGAATAATTGTAACTACCGAAAATTGCCAGTAGCATGGAGCCGTTACGTAGCTTTTCATTCTTATCTCGAGTTTGAGGGGCGGGTTTGGACAAGTCTTAATGTTGGGGCTTATTTTTTTTTTCTTGTAATATCCAGTGTAATATTTTCAATTTTATCTGTTGTGAGAGAAATATTTTGCCGTTGTCGTCGATTTGGGTTTTCCTCGCTCATAAAATAACAATAAAAAATGATAAAGAATTTGGTTCATTATTCACGATAAAAAAGGAGTTTTTCGTTATTCCAAGTGCAGGAAATTAAGGTTCGCTATTCATAATCTAAAAGGAAGAGGTTTGCTTTTGAAAATCAGATAATGGGTTCTTTGTTCAAATTGAGATAAATATAAATATTCGCTATGATCCATTCGCCATATTTTCACCAGTCTCTCCGAATGACCTATTTAAAATATTATAATAATACATCGGACTTATATAGTGCACATATATATACATATTGATCAAGGCGTTGTACATAAATCTTTCACAATCTGTTCATTCCAAAACTCCTTTTCTGCCCACTGGAGACCATACGAACATGGATCCCATTTCTGCGCTCATGGTTTTGACACTCCATATGTATTTTTACCCTGCGCCGATGTCTTATGCTGAGCACCAAGCAAGAAGGCAACAGGTCCCATTTTTAAAATCTTTGGCATGACTCACCCAGGATTCGAAACCGGACCCCCGGCTCAGAGGCAGATGTTCTAACCACTAGATCAACTAGTCGGCGACACATCTTAGAACGATTTGTACATATTTTAGTCACGAAATTGGCATATCATCCATAAAATATTTAGGATGCGTAACAGTGTTTCGAATTATATGAAAGCTATGTCGAGTCACTTGGAGGATTTGTGGGTTGAACACCACATCCCATGACACAACACTGCAGAAAGGGACCTGTAAAAAAAACCGGTCGCTATAACCTTCATAGTATTTGAGGCAGTGCACCATTTTGAGGCACAAACAGTGCACCATTTTGCATCTGGAGACATAAAATAACAGTCCTACCCTCCAGTAGATCTTTCCATCATGTCGTGTTCCAAAACCATCCTCATGACCCAATACTGGGTACGTTACTGTATGAAGCATTTAAAAGTGGAAATGCCCTTTCCTTAATTATGAACATCGAAACCCTTTTGTGATTTGAATGATGAACCATTTCACTTGTTATGAATATCGAAACATTTCAACTATAAATGTTGAACCTCTACCTCTTTCATGAATAACGAACCCATTTTCTATGTTAGTTAGGGGACTTTTTTTCTCCATTCATGAGTAACAAACGGTATAGGCAAGTACGAATAACGAAAATTATGACTAAGGAGCATGGGTAGCCCACGATTTGCTCGACGTTGGACAGACATTTCAAGGGCCAAACAACGGCGATGAGTTAGTCTGTATGTGACGTAAGTGGCAGACGGATTTCGAGGCGCGAGTAGATTCCTTTTTAACAAATAGTAAACAATTATTGAATTTATATTGAACATAATTTAAAATTTCTCCTTTGTGAGGGCCACATAAAAGCCGGGGCGTTTTTGAATAATATGTCTTTCATAACGGCAAAATCATCAACTTTATATAGGCGACAGCTGAAATCCTTTACGCTTTTCAACGTTTTATGCCTACGTACCAGGGCTCTCCAACGAATCTGGAAGTTTGCCCCCCCTCCCCCACTCCTCGTCAAAAAAAAAGAAAAAAACCTTTTGAAGGAATTTCTGAAAATTATTAGAGCTTATTATATCTGAGAAATTTGAGAATTAAGAAATTAAGAAAAAGTTACTTTGCGGTACAATTGAAATGATTTTTTTATTAATTTTTTTTATTAAGTGATACGCCTATACTGAAGAGCAAAATTAGGTACAATATCGGGTGAGAAACAGAGTTGACTCTGATTATTCAGTTATTTATTGTATGGAATATCGGTTGAAATTTTGAAATTTTGCCACTTTTAACAACCTGAATGTCATATTGGTGAAAATTGTAATTTTATGACACCGTGTTGTAGGCTTTATCGAAGAAACTGACTTTCTTACGACTGTCCGAGAAAAATCGTGAATGGGGTGAATTGCAGTTTTGTTGTTACTGGATATCATCATGCAGGTTAATACCCACGGACAATATTTGAAAACTCTTTGGCAGAAAAGGTTTGGCTACTCATGTATTTGCAGTATTATATGCACATAGCTGTATGAGGGTAGCGTCTCAGTTTGGAAAGGCGGGTTAAGAATCGATCTTCTTCCTTTGTCTTTTTTTGTCAGAAAATGGTAACAAGTCTTTATTTATTTCTTATTTTTTGTTAAAAATAAGGTAACAATGCCTGAAAGACTATTTAAGCGGATCTCACAAAAATTTCGGAAGAATCGAGAACATCCTAGAAAAAAAAAATGGCATTTCTCATGCATGCTCTTAACTAGCAGTGGCGTAGCCACGGGGGGGGGGGGGCCCCCCCAGATTTTCTTCAGCCCCCCCCCCAGATTTTTTGCGTCCTGATAAAGTAATTGAAAAAAATAAAATGTTTGAATGGAAATAAACTTTGAAGTATATCCTTCAAAACAGTAAATAAATAAAATGTGTAAAAATTAAAAAAAAAAACATGGATGAATGTGTGTAAAACACATTTTGTGCGCACGTATGAAATCAAGTAATAACTTCAAAATGCCTGCTTTCACTAAATTGGATACCGTTTGTGATCTGCACTGTCGTTTATTGCATTTCACTTCGAAGATGAAACGAAAGTTTCGACGATAAACTTTAATGTGACTTTGTTAGGTTAAGACCCTTTCTGCCTTTCAGATTGCTGATTGATTTACTGAAAATAAGGCAATCGTACACTGGAGACCACTCTTACACGACCATTCCTATACTTTATCATACACAAAATATGCCGTAAGCAGGTCAGGGTAAGGTACTGCCTTCGGAAAATTCTTCCCTTCCATCCTTAACATGTAGGCCTACGTCGTGCCTCACTCCTGCCCATGACAAGTGCCACTGTAGGACGATTTTTTCGACAAGTCCTCTTTTTACTAGTTGGCACTGGCGTCCGGGGGATTTGTAAAATGTCCACAAGGTCCGGATTTCATGTGTTTCCTTCTGCTTTGCCGTTCAATTATTCTGAGAGATTTATTTGTAGTATTTTAATTTTGACTATGTAATGTACAGATGGGCAAATACTGCACCATTTTGCAAATTGTTTCTTTGGCAGTATGTATGTCTCTTGTAAAATCTCTACAAAAACTAAAAATATTTTGATATTTTTCATGCTTCCCAAAAAGGGAAAATCCTAAAACTTAGGCCTGTAATCAGTTCAAAGTTTTGCCAAACATAACACCATTTTGCATCTATAAAGAAAGTTTCTCAGAGGGGGACACAACTACTTTTGGTTTTCCTGTTAAAGGGTAAGGTACTGCCTGAGGTAAGCTGAAATCCATTCAAATATTGGCGCATTTGCGGCTGGGTACATCCAGTTTAAAACACGTGGGAAGTGCCGTTTCCGGCCATCTGGAGGGGTTTTAAAGCCCAAATTTTTCTTGTACGCTCCGCGCCAATTGATGGTGGCGCTCCGCTTAGATTCAAATATTGCCGCATTTGCGATCTATGTCCTGAAATTTACAATTTTCCCAAGGAAAAGGGAGATACCAGTTCCTTTCAGTCTCATCCCCCAGGCCACAGATCAGAAGTGCCCAGTTTCGGGGGCCCTAAAAAGTGTATGTATTACCATTTCTCATAGATTGATTTTTAATTCTCATTATTTGAGAAGTCGCAGACATGAGATTCGTATTTCAAGGCTGGATACATCCAGCTTAAAACACATGGGAAGTGCCGTTTCCGGCCATCTGAAGGGGTTTTAAAGTCCAAAATTTTCTTGTACGCTCCGCCACAAATGATGGTGGCGCTCTGCGTAGATAGTCTTGCCGTGTCTGACCCTTGGAGGTACCAGCCCCCCCCACTTGTTACCTAGGCCCCCCCCCAAAAAAAAAATCGCATCCTGGCTACGCCACTGTTAACTAGAGCAGACGTTATTTTGAGCTTCATTGTACAAAAAAATGTGGTCATCATAAAAATGTCAGCAATGTCACAAAAAGGAATAATTATTTTACAAACATTCAATTTTTAAGTAATCGACCAAAAACACTAGTTAAGCGGTTGACGCGGAGCGTATAATAAAATCTAGTCAATATTCGGAACTAACTTTTTAACTGATCAGAAAATATCACATTATAGGTACCTCAACAAGTAGATGAAATGATCTTGTTTAGTTTCTTTTGGTGAAAAACCCACATGCAACGGAATGTGAAACATATTATTTTTTTTATATTTTAAGTATCTTTGTTGTATTTAATTGGGAGGTCAACTAAACAGATGAAATTTTCTACGTGGCTGCCCGAACTCCAGACTATAAATGATATTACTCACAACCTATCTGAAAATGTGTATCGTCACAAGGTGGCTTCTAATGAATTATTGGTAAGACTTTTAGGAAGACATTCTCTCAGTACTGTTAACCATTTTGTGTATCTGAAAACGGCCTGGTCGACTTTCATGAATGTTGCTAGAATTCGGCTACCAATACAGACCAGAAAGCGCATCAGTGTGCAAATTCATGCACCCGAACAACCCCTTGCAGTCTTGTCCGTTTGGTATACAAAATTTGGAACTGTTGGCAAGCAAAAGCAAGGAGATTGTCTGTAGTTAATTGGGCTTATATATTTTATCGTGGGTATATAGATGAAGGCTCCCAGACAAAATTTCATCTTCTCAACGACATGGAGGGGTATCCATCCCCGACGGTGGCATTACCATGATCCCCGGATGGTGTCACCCTTTGGGTACGTCTGTACGCGAACCTTTCAACTCCTGGTCCACAACACAAGTTTTGGTTGTGTATGACCTTGGCGCGTATGGATCGAAGATGGGAAAAGATACATTGAATGAGGAATAGCATAGCGAGAAAGAAGTGATTAAAACCAATTGCGATATGTGTTTAAATGATGCTACAATAGTAAAAAAAAATGTTCATTAGGGGGTCCTCTATCAGTACCTTCAGTACTCTACGCTTTTTCTTTGTAGGTCACCCCTACAAAAATGCCGTCCTTTCCCATCCGAGAAGGAGATAGGACAAGGTACAAGGAATGAGGTTTAATAGGGCTGAGAAGAAGTGATTGAATATTGTTTCCAATTTATATTAAAATAACGTTACAAAAGAAGAAAATATATTTGTTCAAGATCAACCATCAAGTGACTTTGGTCCTTATAGGGCTATTTATTATTTTAAACATTTTTAGGCCTCTCCAAAGAAACTGCCGACCTTAATGGACAGAAGTAGCAGTGCCACCTATCCCTCCCCTACCCCCTCCATCCCCACTCACACACACACAAACGCTGGCGTTACCACCTATTAAGAACCGAACTTGAACATCAAACAGTGCCGATTATCTGCTTTAAAGAACGGTGTGTTAAATAGCTTTAGGCTCAAGTCCATTTACCGCTTCCTGGTAGTAAGTTTCACGCAGTATTAACATCGGACAATATCCTCAGGAAGCCATGTTCATTCAGCTTACGTCTTCAATCTGAATAGCTGCACAATAGGGTGCAAATGGGATAATATACTATTGTGTACATGGAGATGAAGAAGAACGAGAGAGAGAGGGAGAGAGAGAGGAGAGAGAGAGAGAACCAAGATGTTTAAGAAACTTGGACTGGAGTCTGTTGGAATGATGTGAACAATGAACAGAATGTAATGGCCTGAACTGTAGGATTATGGACAGTTTATTTCGGTGTACTCTGTCTCTGACGTTCATTGCAGAAGCATAATTGGACTAATGAATTATGTGTGGGGAGGGTTCACTGTTTAGGGTTCTCACGACGCTAAGTCCAGTTTTGCTAGTGGTGGACTATGTCCTCGCTAGGTTTATATAACTAGTCATTTTTTTTTGGGGGGGGGCGGTGAGATGAGTTGTATTCTCTCAATCTGCATGAATGTTACGCCAATGTGGTTGAATGTTTAAATCGTTTGGAAGTGCATACTTGATTCTCATAGTTGTGCATGATTTATGTAATCATTACTATATGCAGCATCTCAAAGCAGAAGCAACATGCAAAATGGGGTTGATAGGCTACGTAAAGCTTTTGGAACGAAAGTTAATAAATATCGGGAAGGGTAAAGCTCTGCAGCCGAAGGTCCCCGCGGTCTCCGACAAAGTATCCCAAGTACGGCACGCGTAGAGTAAGCCAACTTTGGGGGCTTCCCCTTCCCAAACGAACAGGGAGATACCCCACAAAGTGGGGTTGAAAAAAATTCCTAGTGTCACTCTATACGTGTGTGAAGTTTCAGGGCGTTGGCTCGTCGGGAGTGGCCTTGGCGGGCAAAACAAAACTCACCCCCTCAGGTACATCTGGACTTAAAATATTTTTGAAAAGTGATTCACGTGCAAAGTCAATGGGAGACAAATTGCAGGAGTAAGCCAACTTTGGGGGCTTCCCCTTCCCAAACGAACAGGGAGATACCCCACAAAGGGGGGTTGAAAAAAAATTCCTAGTGTCACTCTATACGTGTGTGAAGTTTCAGGGCGTTGGCTCGTTGGGAGTGGCCTTGGCGGGCAAAACAAAACTCACCCCCACAGGTACATCTGGACTTAGAATATTTTTGAAAAGTGATTCACGTGCAAAGTCAAGGGTCAGTCAAAAGTTAGAAAAAATTTGCAAAATCCTCTGTGGAGTGTCAATGGACGGATGGTGGACTTTGTTTGATTTGACCTCTTCAGAATGAGATTTATCTTTGTAAGTGCTATAGACCTTACTGAAAAACACAGCTCACTTGTGCCTACTCACGCGTGAGTAGGCATCCCTCACGCCCCCAAAAAGATACCTTTTCTCACCAAACTTTCCACAGATGATCTTTGTCATCACACCTTCCATACAAGTCTGTTAACGGAATAAGACCTTTAAGAGGGAAATTTTGGCTGGATAATTCTGTGAGTAACGTTAAGCCTGTGCAGATTACTTTTTCAGTCGAAGAAGTCAGTGTTTGTCATGTGATCTCATATAAAATGGGGAAACCTATGCAGTGACTGTACAATTTCGTAATGTACAGAGAGCTTACTATATGAAGTACAAGTATTGACTACAGTGGCGTCACCAGACTTTTCATTCTGGGGGGGGCACTGGGGTGGCACAACAATATTGCATGGGGGCACTGCTAAACTCCACACATGGCGCCGTAGGCACCACCGAGTGCGAAGCGCGAGGCTTAGCGGGTGGGGTTCAGGGGCCCGCCTTAGGGCCCCTGGTGGGGTCCAGGGGCAAAGCCCCTGTGGGGGTCCAGGGGGAGAAGCCCCCGGAAGCTCCTGGGTTTTAGCTTGTTTGTGAGGCACTTAAGTCGCTATTTAAGTGTTCTTCTATTGACTTAACACTGGTCTCAAAAATACCTCCAGAGTAACTTCCAGTAAGAAGTTTTGGTAAAAAAGTGATTCAACTACCAAGTGAAGATCCGGCTGACATTTTGAAAAAGGGCAAGATGAACTATTGAGAACAGAATTTGATAGGCAGTTCAATGTGTGTCTCGGTTGGGGTCCAGGGGACGAAGCCCCGGAAGTTCCTGGGTTTTAAGGGGTTTGTTAGGTATTCAGGTCATTATTTATGGTTATTCTGTTTTCTTTACACTGGATTTTGCATGTGCCCCCCTGGTGACGCCACTGATTGACTAGCCACGCTTACTAATTGGTCTTCGACAGCTTGTCTAGCGGAAGTCCTTCCCATCATGCAACACAGTAGCAGACGATCAAGATGTCGATGTTACTGCGAAGGATGGCACCACATTTTTCCTGCCTTTTGCTATGAATTTACTGGTATTAAACATTCCAGAAGGTATAAGTGGTATTTAAGAATGCTCCAAATCAATATATTAACTTAAATCTGTTCTATGAACCATGCCATCGTAATTCTCGGTTTGTTGTTTTGGCTTAAAAGGTTGTTACCTTTGTACATGTAGGCCAGTGACCGTAGTAAGGAGTGACTACAAGGAGCGGATTATACGGTCACGTTCTGTGACTAAGGTGGAGATGTTTGGAATTATACGCCACACCAATTGTTGCAATTGTATGCCAACAGTTGTAATTTTCCCTGTAGCGGCCGGGTATGCCGTACGCCAAATTTGTTGGCGTACATTTCGGTTCGCCAAAGATCTTTCTGTGAAAGGCCCTACTTTCCAGTATGGGGCCTAGGCTCGGCCTAACAACAGTACGCCTAGCCTACTAACTTTATGGAAAAACAAGGCAGTTTGGCTGCGCAGAGAATGCCCCGCGCAGGCCAAACTTTACAGTCATGGCTGTGAGGCAGTTGTGGAGTTGCGCGCAGAGCTCTGCACACAAAAATCTTGATTTCAGGAGGCTAATGGGCAAGGACTGTGTACGGAGGTCCTGTTATTACATTAAGCGTAGTACACAGTCCTGTTCAAGGACTAGTAATTACTGTACTTGCCAGGAACGATTTTTAACACTGCATCTGGGTTGTCAACCAGCTTTTCTTCAACGGGAGAGGGGAGTAAGTTGGTGAAATTTGGAATTAAAAATTGACTTTCTCAAGAACAAGAAGTATGTTACACAATCTAGTAAAACCTGTTACTGAAGTGTAAATCATCTTATGATGCATGCTATCACTTCATGTAGTCAGGGAAACCCTTCCTCCTTCACCTTGAGGTGTATGAACAAGGCAGGGTCACTCAACGAAAGGGTTACCCTGACTACACTTTAGATGTTCCAGAAGACGTTCGTTTCAACTTTATGGCTCTAATTTGGTTTCCGTACCCACAGTTATTGGGTTAGGGTTACGTACGCATAGTAATGAGGTTGAAGGGTTACGTATGCATAGTAAGTAGGGTCAGGGTTATAGGTTAGGGTTACATGCATGTAAATGCATATATGCCCAATTAGTACCCACTTTATAAAATGACCTTATTTACAGAAAATTTTGAAAAATTTATTAAATTAGTTATACTGTACATTTTTAAAATTCTGGAAAGTATTTTAATATTTTATTAATATATTAATTTTATTAATATATTGGATGGAATTTACATCCTTCTTTTTGAGTTTTAGAAATACACAACAGATTTTAAGATATTTATTGGAAGAATTGCACTTACAGTATGTAACTTGCCCACTCATGTGCAAGTGCATGTAGCACCATTATTTCTCAAAACAGCATATATAATTGCTGCTACTGAAAGAGGTCTCCAAGTAAGTTGTCTGTAACATTTTGCCTCAGAAAGTAACCTAGAATTGTATGCATGCATGTTTTGGTTAGCTATAAATAACCATAAAATCTGTTCCAACTGTTTACAGGTAGCAATGGTAAAATTAGCTGACGAATGATGCCATTATCAATTTTCCTCTTACTGTAAGTCCTGATATTGCAACGGCTGGGTTTATAGCGCACTGTGGCCAAGGACACTAGTGTGGAGTAAAACGAAGTGGACGTAGCATAGAGTCCAGAGAATAATAATCAAGTATTGCATTGCAATTTGCTACACAAACAGGCCAAGTTACTACACAAATGAAAAATTGTGTAGCATTTTTTTGTGTGCATAAGCCTTGCATTTTTACAAACAATATGTTAAAGACCTCAAAAATCTTCAAAACTGCTATGCAAAATTTGAATGCTAAAAAAGTTATTCCCTGGAGTCAGGACTGTTCAAGGACTAGTCGTGGAAGAACTTGTCAGTGTTGTTTAACTTAAAAGTGGTGCATAGATGTGGAGTTCACAACCCACTCCTGTAGGCTATTCCACCCATTAACAACCCTATGAGAGAAACTGAGGCTTCCTAGGCTAATGTCAAGTCTAGCAAATGGCTTATCAAGCTTTTTACAATGGCCCCGAACCCAAGGATTGCTTTGGACCTTTAAATAACTACAAGCTAACAAAGGATTTGAGGACTTTGAGCATGTCTTCCCTAATCCTTCTCAGCTCTAAAGTGGTTAGCCCAAGATGCTTTAGCCTTCTGGATCTGGAAAAATACTACACAACACTCTTGGTGGGGTCCAACCTTTAAGGTTTGGTGTATGCATGGAAAATCCATCCTGTCTGAGAATCCTCCGGGCCGAGTTCTTGCATTGCTTGGGATCTTGAGATCTGTTATTTGCTGGGGGAGTAGGTTCCAGTCTCTGACAGTACGGGGGGAAGAAGCTGTATTTGTAGCAGTCCTTGTTAGTTGAAATGATGGAGTAACTGTTTAAGTGGTGGTATCTAGAAGGCCTCCAGACTGGTTGTGAGAGGTTGACAAGAGGCAAGGCAAGGAGGCCTTTTCTAGCTTTATGAAAAGTAGCAAGCCTGTTGGCAGATCTCCAGTCTTTGAGACTATCCCACCCTAAGTTTTTTAACATTTTAGTAACACTTTTTTGGGAGGAATAGTCATTACAGGCAAACCTTGCAGCCCTTCACTGGATTTGCTCAATTTTGTTAAATAAGGAAGCCATATTCTGTGTGTTCTCAGAAAACAGCCTCACATCAGATTTCAGTGAAGGGGTGTCAGCATTATAGCATTTGAAGTTTTTCATAAAAGAGCAAAAACTTTTGGGTGAATCAGTACAAAAAGTATAAATTTATTTAATTTCTGTAAGCTTATCTAGTAGTCTTACGGTTTTGTCAAAAGAGGATGGGGTTCTTGTTCTGCACCACCTGTTATCAGACCTTTGCTTTTTGTATAGCAAACGTGTCAAGTCTAGCGAACGGGTTATCAAGCTTTATACAATGGCCCGAACCCAAGGATTGCTTTGGACCTTTAAATAACTGCAAGCTAACAAAGGATTTGATGTAGCTATTGATCCAGGGGTTTGGGTTCTTTTCTTGACCAAGCAAGATGGAACATAAGGGTCCATAAACTCTTTGATCTTCTCAAAAGTAGATTACATTGCATGTACAGAGGACTGCTGGGTGTAGTGTTTAGCAACTGTAGGTTAGAGCTAAAATTACGGAGCTCAGTTTTGGTACCATTCACATCAGCTTTATGGAAGCTGTAGACTTTCCTTGGGTTTTGCTTGATGGCCTTGGGTCTAGTGTTAACCGTGAACATGTGGATACCATCATGGTCAGATATGCCAGTGATCAGTGCTGTGAAGGATTTGATGTTAAGAATACTGTATGTCCAGGATATCTTCTTGTTGGCTCATTTACAATTTGGTCAAGACCAGATTCATTGCATGCAATTAGATAAAGTGGTATATAATGAGAACCAAGTCAGACAGACTGGTTTACCCAATCAACATCGGGTAGGTTAAAACTTAAAATCACCAGCTAAATAGATCTGAGCCTTTTTTATTCTTACTAGCTTTACCCAGGGAGGCATGGAGCTGATCAATGTAGTCAATAGTGTTGCCATAAGTATGGGAGTGGCAAAAGGACCCTAATATCTGCTTGGCACCCTGGATTTCTAGTGACACCCAGACTACCTCATAGTCAGAATCAAGGTCAGGTCTATGGGTGGCCAGAAGGTCATTCTTGGTGGTCATCAGGATGGCCCCTTTAGATTGGCCATAAGATCTATCTTTCTGAAAACAACATAGTTATTCAAGAACAATTCATTACTGGCAACAGAACTAAAGTTTCAGTACCAAATATTATGTCAGGGTCATTTTCATCAGTGCAGACATTTAAGTCAGCAACCTTATTATGGATACCTTGAAAGAATTAAAAGGATTTTAAAACCATTCCTGGATGGTTTAGACTTAGGTTGTGGTTGGGATCTGTTTATGACTGGGGAGAACGACAGCAAAGGGGAATTAGGGAGATCACTAGTAATACTATATATGAGCTTTTGAGAAAAGACAGGTGAAGCTATTAATAAGGGATCAGGATTATCAAAGAGAGAAACAGAAAAATAAGGTAGCTGCTTATACAAATTCAGCTTATTTTAAATGCTAAAACTCTTTAAATTCTTCCTGATCAACCAAAGCACCCTTAAATTTGTGCTTGCAGCAGCTGCACACTACCTATGTACATGGCTTTAAATCTACCGACACCAGCAACAAAAGCCTAACTTAGAGCTCATGCTAACAAGTACATTATGCTCAGACCAATAGGGTACAGTAAAGTTTAATACAGTACCTGCATAGCAGGCATTATGGCATATTCCTTCAGTCATATCCTTAATGCCTCCCAGAGTGAATACAAATCAAATTTTTTTGGAGAATCATAGAAGTATGTAAGTGACTATGTAACTAGGATAGAAGGCAATATCCTGCTGAACGTAAAAGCCAGTGGGAGCACAATACTGGGGCACAGTTGGGTTGTCAATGTAATGCCCACACCCTGGTTCTACCCACTGCAGGTGTTTATACAACTCAATAGCCTAATGATTGGGCATTACAGATTTTAGTCTAGACTTCCAATCTACCATTACAGGAGTGCAGACTTCCACACACTCACTGTACTAAACAATAACATGTTTTATGAGATAGTAGGCCTACGTGAATAAGTCATATATGGTAATGTAGTTTGCATCTAAAGTGGGAAGCACACCTGTTTGCTTCAGTGGACAGTGGTTTTAGAAGATGAGGAGCTGGGAAAATAGAGTCCATGCACTCTGTCGGCACAGTGAAGTGGAAGCCTATAGTATACATGCCAAAAAAGAAAGGGCAAAAAGGCAACTTGAAGACCAAGAGGAGAGGACAAACACAAGAAAAGATTCTGAGTGGAGAGGAGATGGTGTAGAAAGGGTAAAGAAACAGTAATTGCCAAAGAGTACTGTAGAAAAATAAAAAGAAGGCTCAGATGTCTTGGTTTCGAAGGTTAATGGAACTGTGTTTACAAAATTGTTGTTCTGTGAAAGATATACAAATACATAAAACACAAATTCATTAACATAATTAAAGAAGAGACTACCAACATTGGAGTAATACATTAAATGCATAAATTTACACACTGATACAAAAATCTACACAAAGATACTTACTACTATAAAATATAAGAAAACAGTCGAAACAAAGTAAATTTAAAGTTAGAATACTTTTACCTTAATGACCTACTGTAAATGCAAGTCACCTTCTCTTCAGACTATGCTCTTAATGCCAATGATTATAAAGGCCTAGCTGGGTTAATGTACGATTGGAATACAAGAAAACTACGGTAGCCTTTAGACAAATCTAGACAGTGAGTGATGGTCTGAATGCAATCGGTCATAACTTGGGCCTATCACCTTTTAATCTTTCAAATTCCTTGCTTACCTGTACATCAAGGATGGATGTACACTAAATTCTATTCCTTCAATTTCATTGAATATAAGGGATTGAAATTCATGTAGACAATATAATAAATAAAGATACTTCAAGGCTGATGGACCCCACTAATGGTTGTCTACAGTCACAAAACACATGCTGATCGAATTCGTGTATACTAAAGAAACTGTCATTACACAAACTTCATCCCTTTTTGTCTGCCCTCCTTTCAAGTTTCATGGAAGAAATGGGCCTACCTCCAATACTGCCGTGCTCTGTTCAACAATATGCCTTCATATTGTTCAATAGAAATATCATTATTTATATTATTATTTTTAGAGCCTATTGCTGTTTTGTTTTAGTGTGGTATAAGTAATATGTTTCTTTTCTTCAAATACATTAAACTTAGATTTTTGGGACTTTGACAAGTTCAAGTACCAGTGGCCGACAGCAGAAGAAAAGGTTTTGTTTCGTAATTTCTTGCCATCCGACTATGTAGATGCCACAAAGGAGGTACCAGCTGTCAAAAATGGAATCTTTGTTCAGGTGCTCAATGGACCTGTGCAAGAGAATGGTAATCTTCTCATTATATACTATCATGTACATGTATAGGGGGTTAGATTCAAGTTAGCCATGAAGGATTTTTCTAAAAACAGAAAGTCATCGATTCACTTATCAGTCCTATTTTGAAGAAAAAATGTTTTTTATTTCTGTTACAAGAATGTCTGTACCCAGCTTAGTGCTTTCCCCACTCTGTATACAGTATAGTAAAATTTCTGCACAATGGATATTTAGGGCAATAAGCATGTTGAGGGCAGTAATAGTACTGCACAGTGGATATCAACATGGTGAGATTTCTGATGTATGAAAGTGGTGATGAATATTTGTACTTTACAAGTATTACCAAGGAGTTGCCAAAAGGTTCTTTTTTCCTTTGTACCTGCTGTCGCTCTGTTCTCTTTCTAACTCATAATGATGTTTGCCCCTAGTTGGTGATTTTGATTTTATCCTTTTGATGTTTTCCATTCTTTTTCAATTCTAAGTTTGATTTTGTAATTGTATTTCTTGTTTGTACCTTAATACATTACAAACCTCAGTGGGCGCAGGTCTAAATACCTCTTGTGTCCACATCTTCTTCATCAGATCTGTAAGGTTGGCAACTGATGCAACAATATTAGCAAGCTATGGGCAGATAGGTGACAGCCATGTTAACACATATATGTGTATTTTGTACCATTTTAAAAATTTTATGGATTTGGTTTAGGGTAAAAACTTTTGACATGATTGTGGACAAATAAATTCCTTTCCTTATTTGACAGATGTAGCTATACTTTCAGGTGTTAAAGTCATTCAGATATTTCTGATCAGGGAGTTGTTATTTAACTTCATGCTGTGAATTGCAGACCTTTATCATTGCAAAATATATGCAAGGATTCATGGGAACTTTGATTTGCACTCCAGTTCCCATGGTTAATTGGGTGCATTTAGCAATGATTTAAGTCTTCTATGTGAGATCATTCCCAGAACACAAAAAAGGGGGACACCCACAGTGCAGCTACTGTCAAACAGAGAATCAGAAAACAGTTGGCTTTACAAACCCCTTCAGATGGCTTGAAACAACCTTCCTGGTCTTTTAAGCCATTATGATACAAGTCAAGAAATTCGGGTGATGTGTCGGAAAATGAAATCTTCTTTGGAAATAGAAAGGAGAAAAATTAAACATGTGGTGCACATGAAGTGTGAACCAGAATAAAGGACAATCTGCTCTGAAGCCTCTGGCAGAAAGCTTGACCAATGGTTTTACTTGAGAATGACAATCACAACAACATTTCAAGGTTTTCCCCTTGTCTACCAGCTTGTTTGCCTCCTTGATTTCTTGCCAAAGGCCATTGTGATGTCTTGCATATGTATGTGTGTGTGCCTATAAATTGTGTGTGACTGTGTGTGATGCTTGTGCTTGTTTGCACAATATCTCCAGAATGGTAACTTTGAGGGTCCTCTTACTTGGCATGCAGTTGGCCCAAATTGAGTAGATGATTCCAGTTGTTTTTGGTGGAGGTAAAAGGTCATGTGGAGTCATTGGGAGCCAAAGTTTTAACCAGGTGGGGGAAGCACAAGCAGCCTTCTTTTTAAATGACCAATGAATTTTTTTGATAACCCAAAAATTTTTGTTTTTAAGATTTGAAAAATATATTTCCCAGATGCTGGGAAATCAAATCTAAGTGCATTTTGAATTCATATTTTTTGGAGGGAATGACCCTATACAACCCCTTATGACTGTATGGTCCAGAGTTTAGAGCATCAGACTTGCAGCCAGGAGGTGGGGTGTCCTGGTCATACTGATGACTTTAAAAACAGAACCTGCTGCCATTTTGCTTGGTGCTCAGCATAAGCAATGGAGTAGATAAAACAAGCCACTCAACTACATCTGGAAAAAGGCCGTGACTTTAAATTGGTGTGAAACTCCATTGAACCTAACCTTACCCAAAGCCTTACAGGGCTCGCTTTTCAGACTTCAGCTGATGGTGTGTGCATCCCCCTTTCTCAAAATCCTGTATCCAAGCCTGTAGATTGCTACTGCCAATACAGATGTTTGTATTTCTCACCAGATTGGGTTCTGGAGTTTGCAGAAAAGCACAAATGGATTGTAGGATTAGTTGGTTGGGTGGACCTGAAAGATCCCAATGTAAGTAGATCTATTCTTTATATCTTTGGGTTTAGATTTTATTGCATGAAAAACGAATGCTTGGTCACAGATTTTTATATCTTTGAACATATTGTAGAAATGGAACAGCAAAATGGCAACTGAATGTAGCCTACCGTACTCAAGGAGTGGCTGAGAACTCTTGCATGCATTGTATGTCATGGACGTGCAGCACAATGTGGCTCCATTTTCTTAGATCCCTACTTTAAGAGTAGTAAGTGCAAAATTAAAAAAGCAAGTTGGAGATCAAAATTGCAGTCTTTACAAGAGAGAAATAATTGTTGAAGACCTAATAATTTAATTGGCCAATCCTACAGTTTTGTAGTAGTCCACCCAAATTCTCAATTGGCGCAGCTCTTTGATTGACAGAGCTAGTTCAGAAATGCAGAGTACTGCTTATATTTCACAGTGTGTACTATACTGAGAGTGTTTTGATTACACATTGGGGTCTTGTATTCTCACCCTGAAGCAATAAACTTGGATCATGTGTGGATGTGGAAGACTTTTACACAGTTGTGAGAGGGACTTAAGTAATAGATTAAGAGAATTGGAACTGTTTGGGGAGAGAGGATTAGTCCTTTAAGATGGGCTAGAGAATCGTGTCTGAGAGCAACATGATGAACAATACTATAAAAAATTTAATGTAGTATGCAAGTTCTGATCATGTCTTTGCAATGTTCAATACAGTAATGTTTTCCTTTTGCAGGTTGAAAGCGTCTTGAAACATTATGCACAAAATGATCGATTCCTTGGTGTTCGTCATATAACAGAGTTAGAGCCGCCAGATTGGCTGGGAAGGGAAGAAATTCACAAAGGATTGGCAACCTTAGAAAAGCTTAATTTGACCTTTGACCTTTTGCTAAGGTATTTATGTTTGGCAGGCATGTAATTTTTTAGTTTGTTCAACTGCTGTTGAAATATTTTGGGTCAGAGGTTTTCAATCATTTTTGACTGCTTTCCCAGATTGGTATATGTATCTATCACTTCCCACCACAGTTAAGCCCCCTGTGGACTGGGGGGGGGGGTTATAGAATATACCCACAGTATTTCCGTATTTCCTGCCTGTCGTAACAGGCAGTTAAAGGGAAACCAAACTTGCACATGAACCACAAAATTTGGAAATATTTTTTAACTTTGAATTTTTTATCAAGTTGACTGGCACTGTACAGTATAACACATTTGTGTTGGTGTGCCGTTTAATTTCATCTTAACATACTAATAAACCCACCACAGTTAAATTAATTTAAGTTAAGTGTAGGAGTGCATGACAACAGGGGTGGGTTGGGGTTGGGGAGAAAGGATGGGGTTTCCCCTCTCAATATGTGGAAAATTGTGGATCAAAACACTTGAAATGCTGCAGTTGAATGACCTTAACACTTTTAGGTATGTTGTATTCCACAATATAAGCCCCTATCATGTCTATGGGACTAGGAGAGAAACTAAAATATTTCACCAGTGGGGTACATCCTCCGATAAAAAATCCTTATAGCATAGAAAGTTTAATGCAAAGAACTTACATGGAAACATTCAGCTGATGTCACAAATAATTTCTTATTTTATTGCTTTATTGTATTCTCCGCAATTCCTTCTTAAAATTACCTACAGTAAATTATGAAAGATAAACCAAGGAATTTTTTGTATGAATACACAATTAGTAACAAAGCTCAATTGACTAAAGGAAGCCATTTACAAATGTGGACACTGATGTATGCATGCTAGCTCATATTTTATGGCTTTATTTTCCAGTGTAAGAGAGAGTTAAAAACACTGCGGACAGGAAATAAGTGGTCAGTGGGCAATATCCCATGCAATGCTGCAAATTTTTTTTACAATCTCTGACGGACATACAGTGCTTGATGTCTGTGGAAAACCCTGCTGTCAAGAAGGGGATACTGTTTGTAGTAAAGCTAACATGTGACATGTCCTATTGGTAATTTTACTGTACATAACATACATCAATTATAAGGAAGGTTTATACTTTGAATATTCTGTGCAGAAGCACAGAATAAAGAAATGTCCAAAAGTAAATTCCCTTCAGGTAGGGAGTCCGAGTCCTGGCTGGTTCATACTGAAGACTTTAAAAACGGAACCTACTGCCATTGTGCTTGGTGCTCAACATAAACAATGAAATGGGAAAAACAAGCCAGTGAGCCACAACTGGAAAAAAAAAGCCATGACCAGCTCTACTTGAAACAATTTGTTGGAAACTGGGCCGTAAAACTCTATCTAACTAACTAACTAACCCTGTAATAGAAATTTGGTGTTTTTGTGAAGTTCATATTGACTTCAAAGATAATTAGATGGGGTGTGGGCAAAATATTTCATTTAAAATAAACCAGTTTGTGTACATTCAAGTGAAGCCATAGTTAAACAGTTCATACTGTACATATTGAATGCTAGCATTTTTTTTTTCTTTTCAGGCCCCATATATTAGATTATGCTTCTCAGCTGGCAGAAAAATTTCCCAATTTAACATTTATCATCGACCATCTTGCCAAACCAAAGATTAAAGAAAAGGAAATCGAGGAGTGGAAAGTTAAAATGAGCAAAGCTGCCTCTTACCCTAATGTTTATTGTAAATTGTAAGTACCAGAAATTTCTCACCCTTTCTCTTTTAATGTGCAGATATTTATTTAATTACAACCTTTGATAAAGGGGAGTTAATGTATCTCCCAAGTGACATGCATTTGCAGGTTTGACCTGCACTTGACACCCAGACCCACTGACACACTGATCCCATTGTGTGCAAGACCACATGTTTGGTCCAATGATAGAGCATTCCCCTCTCACACGGAAGGCCCGGGTTCGATTCCCAGGTCGAATCATACCAAAGACTAAAAATGGAACCTACTGCTGTTGCATGTGATGCTCCGCATAAGCAATGGAGAAGGGAAAACAAGCCAGTGAGCCACAAGTGGAAAAAAGGCCATGGCCGGCTCGACTTGAACCAATAATTTGGAAACTGGGCCGTGAAACTCTAACTAATCCTTTGAGGAGAGTGATGGTGTGCGGTCCCACTCGTAGGCGTCAACATTCAAGGCCTGACTTAAATATCCATGATTCAGAGTCACAAAACAGAGCCCTCCCATTCTGAAGTGTATGTCTAACTCCCAACTAAACTTCAGATTAAGGGAATTACATCCTAGTGTATTCAGTTACCTGCTATGCCCAAGGTAAGCTTGTTATGTTGACCAACAATGACATCATGTAGAGTAGCCAAGCTTCATAACAGGTATCAAAAATATTCTATTGTGAGCAGTAGGGTAATGGCAGTCAGAAGCAACTTGCAAAAGTGAATGTCAGTTTCACTGGTTAGGGCTTTTCTCAGAAATTACAGCTCAATAAACGAACAAAATTTTTGAGTAGATTTCAGTCTGTTCATCCTTTGCCAAAATATGTAGTGATCTTTGCATTATCACGGCTGCATTAACATTTCATTTAACATGCACACATCTTGTGATAATTTTACACATTTTCACGGAAGAAATTTATTCCTGAAAAATTCCTGTTACTGAAAATGACTTTTCCAAAAAAATTAAACACAGGCCTGATTCCCTTGGTATACCACTTAGCAGGGCCGTGTTGTTTACAATGCATGTGCTACATGTGATTCCTGAACTGTGTCGAACGAGAAATTAAGGGTAAACAATAAACAAGGAATTTCTTACCCTATTAGATATTTCACCAGAGTTCCCACCAAAAGCAAGGTTTGGTGCGGTAATCAAACTTTACCCGACTTCCTGCTTAGCTCATTCAAGCATGCTCCAAGAAACCACAAACTTGACAAGAGAAAGCTAGCAGTAGATGTATAAAACAAAGGTGGAATGATACCGGCCAGATGTGCCCCTGTTTGCAAGGTGTGAAAGGCAAGCAGAAGGGCAACTTCTTATCTGGTTTTTAATGACCTTCATTTACTTAAGCGAAAAGGTGTGGACAGAGTTTTTACAGACAGGGAAATTCAACATGTCTTAATTATGTAGCAAACCCTTTTTGTATTGTCAGGTTTAATCCTCAAGTTCTTGCCTCCAATCAGGGGATCTTTGTGCATATCAAAGGTTTGAGGAACTAGATTAGTAAGATGCCCCAAATTGGCAACCATAAAACCTTTAACCTTGTGATGGTGAACAAGGCCTCTGTATTTTGGGTGGCATTTTCCATTAGCTACTCACAGTTTCAAGCTCTGTGTGACAGGGTGATGATGGGATGATGTGTAGGTCTTGTCCTCTCCAGCTGTAGCAGAAGTGCAACAGTGTACAATAGAGGGTTAATCCAAGCCCTCTCGACATTTTACTGCATAGCTGGCAGCACTACCTTTGCCCTCATATGTAGCCCAGAAGAGCACATACTTTAGATTAAGGATTGACTTACATAATAGTTTGACTAAATTGAGATATCTTTCAAGTCACCTCTTCAACAAAATTTTATAGAGTTGAAATAACATAACACAAACTGAAATGAAAATGAAACAAGGTTGAGCCCTCATCTTTTGCCAGTCAGATGGGTTCTGTCTCTAGAAACTGGAAAAGCTCTCAAAAATTTATTGCCGCTTATAATTTGAAATTGAATCATATTGGACCTACTTGAAAGGATGGAGGAAGAAACATTACTCTGATCTGGAATATCAGGCAAATGGTATATCCTAATCCTATTAGCATGTCTAACCAGAACTGTAACCAGTGAGATCTGAGCGTGGGATGTCAGTCCTGTGGTAGACTAAGTGCACCCTCACCAGGGTTCTAGCCAGGCCATTCCAACTGGGTGCTGCACCCAGTTTGAATTTACTTTTTTAAAGTCAGCTCCCAGTTTGAAATGTCACCACCCAGTTGGAATCTCACTGCCCAGTTTGAATTTCATCATGTGCACTCATACTCTAAACATAGGCTACACAGTATCAGACACATAACATTTAATTGAATGATTGTACTGATATTGGAAATAACCAAAAATCAGGCAACTGACCACAGACAATGTCATTTAGATCTTGAGATATGGCCAACATCATGTGAGAATGATGGAATGTTGATTAACTCCCACCCTGTTTGACATTTTTCCTGGCTAGAACCCTGCGTCACAATCAAATGGCACCTAGCATACATAGTAAAAACATGCTTCACATGTAGCAGGAAATGTACTTTCAGTGTCTTTTTTTCAGTTTGTTATTGGAACAGTAATACTTTTTGGGGGGTTATTATGTAGACAGTTGAGAAATGGTGGAATAAATCTGGTGGTAAATTGCTTGCTGATATATGATTAAGAAAGGGAATTGGTGAGGGTAAGAAGGTCTCCTTTTTAGTATGAGTATGGGTCAGCACAAACCAGTGGTGTTGTCTCTGTCCTTTGCTGACCCTGCTGGCTACATCATTGCTTCTTACCTTAACCCTTACCAGGAATAGTTTGTAAAAGGGATAAATACAAAATACAACAAAGAGAATCATTGGTGAGGGTTGACAGGTGAGTAATCGAATGCTTCAAAGTTGTGGAACTGTGTCCTGAACCTTATGTTTCGAAAGGAAACTAAGAGTAGACATAACCCTATATTCAGTGAAATGCTGGTGAAGTGAACCTTGGGACCGGATCATGATATTCTTATAGTTATCCAGAATTCATCTCAAGGCTCCCACCATGTGTCAATAACTGACGGTGGAACATAGTGTTTTCCAAAACAGCTTTGATCGTGTGGATCACAAGCCATATGTAACGATTACATTAGAGTTCTTTTGAAACCTTGAACCCTGTCTAAAATTGGAGAAGAAGCCAATCTTTTATCTTCATTTCCCCTTACAAATAATTTGCTTGTCCATGTTTTTGTTTTTTTTTTTTCAATTTTGTCCTCTTTAGTAATGGAAAATTCACAAAAAGCATTGGGTGGTAAGATTGAAGGGAAGGAGCAAGCAAGGTGAAAGATACCTTGTTTGTTCATGACAGGTATCCCCCATTACCCTTTGTTACCAGATCTGCCAATAATAACAGGGGGCATAGGTATGCCCCCCTCATGACCCCCTCTGCCCCCTATTGGCAGAGGACAGCTTTTCAGTGTATCATGTATGGGTGACTTTCAATAATACAAGTTTGTGGAGTCAAGATGACATTTGTGCCTGTCAGGAAGTTGAGCTGCACAGAGTTAGGAGGATCAGTTGTGGTTGGAGTTTTTCTTAAGTTTGGCTTATGGGGCTTTCCCGTAATGTTTCTGACTGGTGTTGAAGCATGTAAAGAGAACCCTGATTTTAGGCATTTAAAAATTTTCATCTATTTTAGGAAGATCTTGAACATTGTTAACATTCAAAGTATGGCAATTTACCTGAACCAAACTGTTATGACTCTTAGCTTTAAAGCAAACCCATTGCAATAAAACCTTTTTATTGTGATTGCATGTTCTTCTTTGTATTTTACAGCAACCTGCAGAAGTAACATAGCACATTTTCTCTTCTTTTTAGGTCAGGCATGGTGACAGAGGCTGACTGGAAAAATTGGAAACCTAGTGACCTAAAACCATATGTTAAGGTAAATTATTATTCTCAGATAGTATATCAATTGGTATAATGTTGTAGTATGTGAACCTCTAATTAATACCTCTTAGCATCCAATATGGATCCTGAGATGTATTATAAGCGAATTCACATTATGATTTGACCTTTGTGCTAAAAACACAAAAGTTCTTTCCCGTGCCCTCTTGTTTGACAGAAACAAGCCTTTACATATGTCACCCACCCACATCCTTTGATTTTCTCCCTTGCCCCTATATAGACGAATGCGATTAGCGCTTGTTTTAAGTGACGGTAGGCAGCCATTAGTGTGGTCCATCAGCCTTTCATCGTCTTCATTTATTGTCTACGTGAATTTCAAATCCTCATATTCAGTAGAGTTGAGGAAATCAAGATACACTTCAGTGTACAACCATCCATGGAACAGGTGAGGAAGGAAATTTAAAGATTAAGGGTGATGGACCCCAGTAATGGCTGACTAAAATCAGACCATCACAATGTGTCCAGATTCGTCTATAGAGAGGTACATCAGTGTACCCTGGAAAGTAGCTTCTGTGGCATCTACTTATCATTTACAATACAACTTCCCAGCCCCAAGTCATAAGTTTAAAGGGTGAAAACTTTCGTGAGAAACACTGAATCAGCCTTCATGTCTACCTGTCAGATCTGATGCATGTTAACTCTTCCCTTTCATGAGCTGCACTCATGAGGGTTCCATCAGAGGAGGAAAGGGAGGGGGCAGAAGAAGGTGGAAAAAATTTTCCCTTTTTCTTTTCCAAAAAACTTAGAAAATTGTCAATATCTTAGTTTCTTACTTAGAAAGAGGACACCTTTGCAGCAATGTTTGAAATTACATAAATAAATGGCCTCATAATCCTTCAAATTGTACCCTACAGGTTCTTTGAAGCAAGCTTATATCCCCCCTGAACTCACTTGTAGCATTAGCCCTGGACAGCATCAATTTTAACATGAACTATTCAACATGTTGTAAACTGGTGCAGTTACCTAGCAATATATGTATTCACATGTTAAATCTTATCAGCAGTCATCATCATGCACGGATCTGGTTACTAAGTGATGTAGAGATTTGTCGGCCGTTTTGGGGGTCCATCTTTTCATTCTTTTGCCTACCCCTATCATAGATAGTTAGTCAGTTAAAAACCTGATCCTTCTGCAGCCACTTATTCAATATAACATCTAGCTGGAAAATTTTAGTTGATGGTCACTTATGTACTACTATGTAAATCAGCTATGTTGTTTTTAACCTCTCTGCTGAAAAGGGTGCTGTTACAGTAATGAACACTGGCTGTGAAAAAGTCAATGTACTTCTTTGAGGTTTGGAGTTATGTGCAGTCATCATTGGTGTTGGCAGTCAAAATGATAACTAAGTTATAGGCTGATGGTCCCCAGAAATTTCCCACCATTATTTGTTTGCTGGATTTTTTCATTGCTTTTAAAATGGCACATTTAGATGAAGTGGAATTGGGTGAACTGTGACAAAATTTTGCATTATGTTACAAAGATGTACATATTATATACATCCTGACATGCCCTTTGATATGGTAAGATCTGGAAGTATACGTCTGCAATATTTCCTGTTATTCTCACCCCAATTACAGCATTGTGTGGAATCATTCGGGGCATCAAGATGCATGTATGGTAGTGACTACCCAGTTTTTTCCTTGACAACTGCCACTTACAAGGATGTCGTGGATGCGCTTTATGAATGCCTCAAGGAGTGCACTACCCCGCAAGAGAGGGAAGATATTTTCTGTCACAATGCTGCCAAGATTTACAAGATCAAAGCCCCATTAAATAAGACTGATCTTACAGAATTGTAAAACATGCTTTAAAAGCATGCATGTCTCATAATTGCCAATTCTCAAGCCACTGTGAAAGGTAAGGTATGAAAGTTACTACATTAACCCTTTACCATTGTTTGGGTCCTTTTGGACCCATGCGGAGAGCTCGGCTGTCACCCATCTTTACTGTTTCAAGCGGAGCTCGAAACTGCGAGTAGTTACCCGAAAATTTGGCCACAACAACGAGAGAGACAATAGTTTAAGGTCACATGGTCAATGGCCTACGGAAGCCGATGCGGGGCGGGCTACGTCTGCTTTTCCACCCACTCCCGAGGCACGCAAATATGCCCCGATCGGAGCACAACGGTAAAGGGTTAACAGAATTAAAAGTTTATTACTCTTTGGATCCTATTGCCATTTTGATTGGTGCTCATCATATGCAATGGAAAAGGGAAAACAAACCAGTGAGCCACAACTGGAAAAAAGGGCCATAACTGGCTCAACTTGCATGGGTGGAAAAAGTTTGGAAGCTGGGAGGCTCCTTCCCAGGAAATTTGGCAATCTGGAGGGAGATTTCCCTTTCCTAAACATGAAAATATAGGGAGAACTGTGTGAAATTTTACTCCCTTCCAGGAAAATAATTTTACTCCCTTCCTGGAAAATAAATATTTTTTCCAGTCCTGCTCAACTTGAACCAATTTGTTGCAAACTAGACTGTAAAACTCCATCTAACCTAACCTAAACTTAGGATCTAGTGCTCCACAACTGGAAAAAAGGGCTGTGGGCACAGGGTTAAACCAGGAGGTTGCAGGTTGAGGCTTTGAACCACCAACAAACCATATGATCAACATTTGTGTAAGACTTTCCTCAATTAGAGGTAGGCATAACAATGTACAAGCTTTATGAAGGAACATGGGGGCACATAGAGGAATAAAATTTAAATATTAAATTCAAAGTTTTTCAAGACTCTTGAGTACTGAATCTAATTATTTTGTTGCTCCATAGAAGCTGTCTGAAATTAGGATGTTTGAAAAAAAAAATACCTGCTCTTATTATAGTTCACAAAGGTACTGCAGATAGAATAAATTTTTGTTTATTCGTATTATGCTGCAAATTGCAGGAAAACAGATAAAGTGCAAGGATTTACCAAAAGTGAAATGTAAGTGAGTAATATATTTTTGTAACTCTTTCTTTAGTATTCTCTAATTTTGGTAAAATGTTACATCAGACGTGAAATCATGATAACTTATTACAGTGGCAATGATTTTCATTTGATTACCAGTTAAACTTTTACCAAACTAACACAGTATCTGTTCCTTTTTCTGTTAAATTCCAGAGTTGGTCTTCAGAAAAAATGAATATAGCCGCTAAATTTGGTAAAAGTTAATATATTTTTTACATTAAATGTATCCATTGAATAACATTATACTTATATCTAGTATTGTCATTGAAGAAATATAATTTATCATGCATTCCCACAGCAACTAGACTGTAATAGAGCAGGGGCCCGTTCCACAAAGAGTTACGCACAATCTTAAGTATGATTTACTGTTGACTTAAGTATGAGGAATCAAACTTAAGATTGTGCGTAAGTCTTTGTGGAACGGGCCCCAGGTTGGAAATAACTCCCTTGTGGTATCATGTTTGGAAAACTCTTTTGGACAGCTGTTGCCAGAGAAAAATCCTCTCAAGAAGAAAACTGTCCTAATTTTTGTAGGTACTGCAAGTGAAATAGATTTGTTCTATTCGTTGGGGTGGGAGTCCTCCTCCTCCCCCAACCCCAACTATGGTTTTCATTAAACAATATTTTCAAAATGGTTGTTGCTCCTTTTTGTATCAATTTTCAACTGCACAAAGAACTTTGGATCTATATAAGATTCATAATATGTCATTTTTATCTGAAATATTAATCTCAAGTCTCTGTTCGATGATCCATGAATATTTTAATATCCTTAGTCCTATCATAATTTGTGATGGTGGAGTTTGAGATACATGCCCCAATGCAATTATTGATATATAGCAGTGTATGCATATCAAAGTCATATTCATTAGGGGTCCTTATATACCCTATTCAAGTAATGATACCCTCTAATGGAGGGCAGAATGCATATCATTGCAACTTCCACAACAAATGCAGAGACCATGTATAGACCTTTACACTGATCTGACAATTCATAAATTCGTGTACAGTGGCGACGCAAGAATGTCAAAATTAAGGGGTGCAAACTAAGGGCAAAGGATAATGTTAGGGGACAAAAAATTTTTGGGTGCAGCGCAAAATCGAGTCCAAAGGGCCTGTTCCTTGGGGCAGGCAAAGCCCCCAAAAGCTTGGAGGTTTCAGCATATCTGTGGATGAAAAAATTAAGTCTCTGGAGGGGCATATGATTTATTGTTTTGTTTAACCCTACTCCTAACTGACCTAAGTTTTGGGGCAAGGCCAAGATCTGGGGACAAATGTTCCCACCAGTAGTGCCACTATTGTTCATGTATGTGTCGGTGTAAAGTCTATGATAAGTGTGTTACATTTTCTTCCCTGGGCTAAATTGCCATCATCAATGTACATTTATTTTAGTAATTAATTTATAGTAGTAACATGACCACATTGGTTTTCCTGGAAGTCCAGGGTTCGATTCCCAGGCTGAGTCATACCAAAAACTGAAAACATGTTTGTCCGGGGCAACTTAAATTTGATATGGACAACTAAGAGTTGAAAGGTGGTTGTCCTATGGAAAGCCATTTTTTCACCGTAAGCAGCTTGCTTTTATCTCATTGAAGACTAAACTGCTGTATGATCTAGTATTTCAACTTTTTCTGTCATACCATATTCAAGATTTAGGACTAATTCATGTTTTGGTCTCTCAACCATTGTATATTTTAATTCTTGAAGACCAAAGATATATGAATACAGTGCTTCATGTTTTGCAGTTAAGCAAAAAGTGCTTTGACGACTGAACTTACTTCTGGACAAGTTAAAATAGTAAAAATGGTCGCTGGAAGGACAATAATAAATTTTTTCAAAAATCAAGGCTGTTCTACCATTGTTTGTTATGGTTCACCTAGTAATGATGTATGGAAAACAATCGAGGGCTTCATGACTGGAAACAAGCCATGGAGACTGCTCGGCCAAGACACTGATTGGCCTAGTCCTGGGGTTTAAATCTTACCTAAGACTATATAAATATGACCTGGTGCTGTCTTGTCTCAACATGAAATATTAGACCAGGGTAATATTACATATTGAGTGTAAAAACTGTTAGGGCCAAAATGGCAGCCAGGTTTGTGTGGTCCTGAGAAGTTTTGGAATGAACAGATTGTGCATGATTTATGTACAGCACCTTGAGCTTTATGGATATGTGCAGGCTACAAATTGACTAATTATTAAGTTGAGGCCTAAACCTCAACAAACCCCAAAAATATACTCTTGAGGCTTGTTCTCTCTTACCCTGTGACACTCAGTGTTACCTTGTGTTACCTCATGTTTACAAGAAGGCAAACAGTAGGTTAACCCTGTGTTTTCCAGTCTGTGTTCTCACGTACCCCTTGTTTCATTGATTGGATAGTGCCTATGGTAGTAACGAGGTCAAATATTTCACTTACCAATTACTGTAAAATGTTAGAAAATACCTGTCATCAGTGCCATAAACACCTGTGACCTCTTGATTAAAACAAACATGGTGTTTAAAACCACATAACCCTGCGATTTGAGGTGGATGGAAATTTAAACACCAACCCTACATTACCCCACATTCCCACAGTACTCGAGGTATGTGAGACCACAGTAATAGGGCTCCCTCTAGCGTACAAAGTGCAAAAGCAGTTGCCCCAAACTGGTTTCAAAACAGCCAGCGGATTCCAGAGATTTCTTAATTTGCTTCCAAGCATCTATCATTTCATTTCATGACTTATAAACATTGGGCATTTTAAAGGTCTCCTCAATATCATAAGGAAAACAATGTCACATGATTTTCAACATCCAATCATGAAACACATCAGACTACTACACTATTATTTAAATAAGGGTGACAGCATTTACCATTTACAACCCCGGGAGGTTCTTCATTAACAAGTACTCTATATTTACTTCTGTTGATAGAGTTTAATTGTAGGTGTTAATATGCCCATATTATTTGCCATTCAGTAAACATCTCAGGAATATTATATATGTATAAACATTTTATATGGTGACATTTATCAGCATTTCTCTTGACCCAATCCTGTATATATACCAAACATTGAAATATTTTTATGGAATTTTAGTGGAGGACCATCAGGGATGGCAATTTATAAATCGTGACATTTCTGACAGCAAGAGACGTACATTCCAGATTCTCTTTAATAAATGGGGTTAATTTTCTATGTGAAATGTGTAGATAGAGCATTTATCATAACATATTAGTTTTATTGTATGATTGTCATGGGAGTTACAGAAGATTGGTAGTTTTTATTCCACCCAAAACAGAGTGAAGAACTGTGAGGGTGTAACTATTTTTTTTTATGGTTTTCTTTTTTTATTTAGCATAGTTTGTTTTTATTCCTACCTCAATCGTTTTAACACCAGTTGTAATTTTTTCCTTTTCTAAGGACTAATAAAAGCCAAGTGCTTTTTATTTGGCAGGAAGTTTTTATCTTTTCAGTATTATAAGTAACTACTATAAATCAAATTCTCTCTCATTTTGTACTTTATGTCCTTTTTTTCAATAAAGCTTTTACATACATGGTATTGAATATGTCATCATGTACAGTAATATTTAATTTTGTTTTTGTTTAATACTTTAACTGGTGTTGCCTTTTGCTACATATTGCTATCCCTGTACCTGACATGGACAAGTCTTTTGTTACCTGAAACTTAAAGAGACTTTGTTCCCTAAAGCCATAATCCAAACAATAGGCCCCTGTTTAATATCCCGTGCCTTTTTCCCAACGTCAAGCAGGAAGATTGTTTGCTTCAGCCAGCAAAACAAGTAATTTTCTTATTTTTGCTTTTGTTGACTTCCTGTTGCATTTGATTACTAATATTAATCCAGGATCCCTGTCCAAATGCTTGGCTGTCTGGATATGTGATTAACAGAGTTCTCATGCAACTGTCTTCATAATGCAGTTGATCAGCAATGCCATTGTAATGAAATCCTGCAAGTTGCAATGTCTTGTGATAACACATCTGGGGCCAATTTTACTACCATTTTAGTGGTCATCCCTAACTCTGAAATCTGTTGTTCAATCTTAAACCACTTGCAACTTAGCAACCGATTTTTCAAAATAAATTCACTAAACTTAAGCCATCAATTTTGTCATAATTGTGTTGTTTGCAATCGTGGTTTACTGTAGTAAAACCAAAAATTCATTGTTCTCGCTACCGGCAATAATTTCCAATGAGCAAGCTTCCAAGTGATGATCGCTAAAATTGTTAGCGAAATCAATCCCAGACCTTCATTACTATCACTATAGAGTCAGTGGATGGATCCACAGAAATGATCAAAAACTCTCACAAACGTCTTTGATTACTGTCTGAAGACACAAGGATAAAAATCACATCATCAGTTTCATTGTGAATCTGTATTGAAGTTCCACAGGCATAATATAAATATAGAGTGACATAACAGCCAATGGTAAATCTGAATAGAATGTAACATCATCCCATTTTAATAAAACTGAATAAAAACATTTACTAGTTTACAAATTCACTATTTTAAGATTTACATAACAAATATATGTTAACAGAGAAGTAGAGTTGAAACAAATGAAAATGACATTATTATATTAAACAACTTAACAGAAAGAAATGTTAAGAAATTAAAAGGCCTGAGTATGAAACATAAATATTCCTTGCCCACATGTGCAAAAAACTATCCTATACCCAAAGTCCTTTTTCCAAATTACAAAGTATTGTGGGAGGGATTTCTGTACACAAAGTTTATGTCAATGTAATTTTGCTGTGGCCAAAAAGGACACACATAAAATCCTATCCCCTTAGTTTTGGTAATAACAATTTGGAGAAGGGACTTTTCCCTAAAATTTCAAATAAATTTATGCAAAAAATGATTTGTGCACCTTCCCAAATGTTGGCCTATTTTGAAATACAAGGTGTAAATATCACATTTTCCTTATCAATTCTTTGGCCCTGGCTTTCAATAAGATTACAAAATCAAGATTACCTTAGCTGTGTTAAAAGAACCATCCTCAGATTCTCTTATTTCCAAAATGCATTTCCTACATTGTAACATACATGAGAGTCATACTTACAGAGAACTCTATACAGCAAAAGAAGGGCAATGTCGAGTATGCAAGGACAAGAGATGGATATGACATCATGGCCAGAGCTACCCCGCAGAGCGGGCAGAGGTTTTCTCAGCTTCTTAGCTTCCAAAACCGGCGTCCGCCAAAAGCGAACAGGACTGCGTCCAGTTTTAGACGCAAACTTCATTACCATAATATGATTTATTCATGTACTCTCTTAATGAACCATGCTATTGTTTTTGAGTGAGTGTGTGTACTCCTGTGGTCGTAAACTGGAAGTCTAGACTGAAATCTCGGATGCCCTATAATTACATTGTGTTGCATAAACACTGTGCAGTGGGTAGTACGAGGACACGGGTATTACAATGACTATTACAATGACGTATACCAACTCCGTGGGTGGTATGGGGTAGTACACGGGACCAGATGTTAACGTCTTGTGAATATTCACATCTGTCCAACCATTCTCGAGGCCACATTTTTCTTATATCCAAAAGAATTTTTTCGGGATTCACTTTGACAGACGTTAGGGATGTGACTGAGAAGGAATATGACATACAGCCTGCTACCCAGGTAAGGCCAGAGCACAAACTGAAGTATTTTAGTTTACTGAAATGAAGTAACTATATTTTCAGCAAATTATAAATTAAAGGCCCAGTTCTCTCACCCCAAACAGTACCACTTTTCCTAACCTTCTTACTTAAGCCCTTCCCACAATTGTCTGAAATTCATCCTCATCCAGATACAATCTCAGTTTATTGCTTCAATGTGAGTAAAGAAAAACTCAATTTATATAATCAAAACACTCTCAGTACCCTTCATACTGTGTAATATAAGCTTTGGTTCTCTGCATTGTTTGAATTAGCTGTCAGTCAAAAGAGCTGAGCCAATTAAGAATTTCAGTACCCCCATACCAAAATTGTAGTTTGGGGTGAGAGGATTGGCAGTTTAAAATATTGTGCAACAAGTACAAAGAATAGGTGGGAATTTCCCTAAAATTCCCTTAACCAAGACCACTGTGAAACCAGATCTGTCAAACCCTACACAATTGTAATAGCTAACACTGTAAACAATGTTACCATTCAAACTTTCCAGAGTAGGTTACCCATGACCATACTCATGTATAAGCATTGATTTCCTCTGCCACTGTACACCTTATTTTTAAAAGGCAATATTTGAGGTAATTAAGTGCACAAAAGGGGCAAAACCTATTGTTTTCCAATTGTTGTTGTACACAGGAAGTAAATAAAGACTTCCTTATTTTTCCAGCTACTGAAACAGGAAAAAGAAGATCCTTCTTAAATCAATGTAGTAAGCAAGTGCCCATCTTTTCTTGTAGCAGTTTTTTTCAGATCATACATATTTACTGTATGAAGGTACAATAAAATCTTTTTTCAGGTTAATTCTTTCCCAGTGTACTGTACCCTATATACAACACCATGGCCATGGACCTTAAAGATCTCACACATGTGACATAGGGTATGGGATTTGGCCCCATCTGTATAAATTTGGCATGGACTGTTCACTTCCATAAATAAAAATACAAATGTACTTTAATATACTGTTGACTGCTACAAAATTGTAGGTTGGGATAAGAGTTGACTACCTTTAAACCAGCATTTTTCATTCCAGGTGTATTAAAGTTCTCTCACCCCAAACAGTACCAATTCTTCTAACCTTCTTACTTAAGCCCCTCCCACAATTGTCTAAAATTCATCCTCATCCAGATACAATCTCAGTTTATTGCTTCAGTGTGAATATAGAAAAACTCAATTTATATAATCAAAACACTCTCAGTACCATTCATGTTGTGTTATATAAGCTTTGGCACTCTGCATTGTTCGAATTAGCTGTCAATCAAAGAGCTGAGCAAATTGCAAATTTCGGTACCGGGGTACCAAAATTGTAGTTTGGGGTGAGAGGTTTGGCCCTTTAAAATGAAAGGGAACTCTAATATTGGTATTGTTTGACATGAATGAATATATTTCAGTGTATGTTTATTCCAGCAGACCCCCTGAGAGGCTTTTCACAAGAATGCTGTAATGAGTGCGAAAAAGTCCCAGTACAAACATGTCCACCAAATACTGCAGATAGCAGTAAGATAGCAGTACTCAAATGAGGATCTTGCAAATTTTAAAGACTGGTTACCTTTGATAAAAAATACTTCTAGTCCTTTTCATGTATCATGATGCAGTGTACTGTTAAGTGTGGATATAGCCTTAGAAAAAGAATTCTTTGTTTTTTTTGTAATTTAAAATTCTGTTTGCCCTTTAAGTATGACATTGCTAAAAACTTTGCATATTCTTCCTGCGTAGATATACCATATCTCACCAAGTGCTATGAGTGAAACATCACAGATTTCCCATCATGTATTGTAATTTTCTATGCATCTAAAAATAATTTTCAGAAAGCCAAATACAATTCAAACCACTAGATGATATTGGTTCTGTTTTCAATTCCTAAAACCAAATTTTTGGGAAATCACTGAATCCACTATAATCACAATACTTTCTGAATTGGTGTAATACGACACAATTCAATACGTGGCACATACAAAGTAGACTTTGTTGCACATGTGTAGTAGGCTTGCAAGCATATCCAATTAGCTGACAAATCACATGCCTGCATTTGTTGGTGTATGTTGCAATGTGCTATTCAGGGTTGACCATTTTGAAAGCCTGGTAATTTGTTATCATGATCTTGAGGGAGTGGTCTAAGGAGAGTCAATGTCCCACTTCCCTTTTGAAAAATTTTTGCTGATTGGAGAGTGCTAGCAAAACACAAGGAATCATCACTCAATTCTAAAGAAATCTAAAGATTTTATTAAGTTAGGGTAAGAAATGTTTGCTAAGTGGTGATACTGATATTTATGGTGAGTACCAAGTGGTGAGTACCAAGTGGTGAGTACCAAGTGGTGAGTACCAAGTGGTGAGTACCAAGTGGAGAATTTGAGAGCTGGGTAGCACCACCAAATGCCACCTGGCATGGTAACAACCCTGGTGCTATCTTCCCAATATAGGGGCAGTTTTGGCTCTCTGACATCATACATAAGTTGCATTAATGGTAACTGCTTAAATTTTCAACCCTACTTTTGATTGCCAAGGAAATAAGGACCCCAAAGTTACTTGGGACCATTCACTTGACATTGACAGTTTTCCTTTATTTCCAGATAAGCAACCCTTCATAACAAAACTGTAGGCTTTATTTTAATTAACTGAAGGAATGCTTTGTGTGAATGTTACAATTTATAAACTAAATTACAAAAAAATTGTCACATGATAAAAGTGAGCCATGCATGAATCAATTAAAACTTAGCAGCAGTTTGGGAATGTAAGAACCCAACTTTACATTTGTAAAACTTGATAGTTGTATATACCCTATAAACGACCCCACATATACAGTATTGCAGAATTACAACAGCAACGCTTTTTGGATCCTACAAGTGGAACACTTTCAAAACATGCAAAAATACAAAATTGTGCTCAAATTTGCTCTTCTGAAGCTATCAATAATGCTACTGTACCATACTGTCAGTTTAAACAGATATTGTTTTACATTTTCCTTTCCTGATAGCAATGAGCCGTCAAGTAGGAAAGGAATGAAAGAGACTGTTTGCTGTTTCTTTTAAAAATGAAGTGTGTAAATTGTACCCTTGTGGTACCAAATTGTATCATTTTATGACATTTTTATTAAAATCCTTGAAGAATCAACTCCTGATAAATTTTATGAATCTCCCAGTTAGGAAAAGTCACAAAAATATCACTAGGAGTTGAAAATAACCCACAAAAAAATGAAAGATATCATAGAATACTGATGATATTTTATATTTCCTGTCATAACTTTTTCTTCATCTTTTGGTTTTAATTAAAAAAAAATTCTTAAAATTCATTTTCTCTGAGTTAGTTTGAAAAGGCACTGTTCAAAAAGAAAAGATTTCCGATGTGTTTAGGTGCTGATTACTTCCATTAAAACTTGAAGGGACAATCAGAGTTTTACAGAAAATAACGATCTTTTGTTCCTTCCAGCACCTAGATTTCCCTTATGAACTGTTTGTTTACCAGAATATAAAAACAATGAAGAGGTCTTTCAGGTTAGAAGAATATTACTGTTGTGTTAGTTACCACTGAATCATAATTTCTAAATACTTGTAAGTGCACCACATACTATAGGTGCAATAGACTTCCCACAGCTTCCACTACCCCCAGATCACTTTTTGTTAGTTCTAAATCAATATGCAAAATGTGGTGCAGAATTTTAAGTTCTGGAAAAATTGTGCAACCAACTGTGATTGCCCCTTTAAAACAATTGACCCCAAAATTTACAAAAGAATTATATGATGTAAGTACAGCTTGAGATTTGTAAAGAACTTTGAAGGAGATGAACATAACTATATAAAGATAACCTGACTAAAGAAAGAACTTTTATGACCTGTAAAACCTGCATCTTAATACCTTGCTCTGCTGAGGAGAAATACTGCATTTCCAATTTCTATGAGGATGAACTGTAGATGTTTCTTCAAGTACTAACTTCTAGCAAGTCATACTTTCAGTAAACAGAGTGGTGTAGCCACTGGGGTGGTTTTGGGGGTTGAAAAGCCCCTACGACCCAACCTGGCAATGCAAAAACACCAAAATACTGGTTTTTTCTCTCTTTCCAAAGACTTTTCCCCCATGTCCTGCCCGAAAACCCCCCATGACACAATCCTGACTATGCTACTGAGAAAACTTACTAACCTTGTGCTTTGGATTTCTCTGTCATTCTTTTTATTTTGTTTCCCTTTTCTATGAATGTAACATCATTATGTCAAGGTATGCTTTTTGAAGTCACACAAACTGGCATTACTGAACCTATGTATATTATATATCATACATAAAAAATAAACAAAAGAAAATATCAAGTAAAACATAGAAACCTGGAAAAAGGTAGTGAGCCTATGACATCATCAAAGACTTGCTAAAGTTACTTATAGCAGCAGTATTCATAATTGTAGTGGAAATTTCTCACTGGCAGTAACAAACAAGATAGGGTAGATGTGAGCTTTCAGATTTTTCACACAGGGTGAAGAATTAAGTAACTCTTTTCAGATAGATAGGTTCTGAAATCTGAGGAGTGAGAATGTAACCTTAAACAACCACTTACCTAAAACCACTGTGAGTACTGAGAAGTAAAATTTTTGGCACCCCTTGATAGAGGATGAAAAGTCATGTCAATGTAATGCCGCATTCCATTCAGGTTGTGAAGTGGTGCATTTGCACCAGTTTACAACTTGTGAGAAGAGTTCCATTGGTTAAAACAGATGGCTATACACTAAATTGAACAATAGCAATTATAAGTAGCCGGTACGTTCGATGTATGCATAACATGGGACTGTTCAACGAACAGACAAATGGATCATCGAAATTTGCGGCAAAGTCGTCTTTGTGAGTATTATTCAGCAGTACCAGTTACGGAATTATAATTTCCTTGATTGCATTCACAACGTACACCAACTGGGTATCATTTTGCAGGTTTAGGGGTCAAATATGAAGGTACCTTGATTATTTATCATCCTTCGCTACGTGTGCCATTTTGAACTCAAGCTGCTCCAAAAATTCCCGGTTCTGTGCACGAATTCACCACTTCACGAGTTCACAAGCTCAATGCAATGCAGTATATAAGTTGAGGTCAGAAATAGACTGATAAAGCAGCACACCTAATGTACCACACTTCCACATTCCTTAATTTCCTGGGGTTTGTAGCACACCTGGAATATTCAAGACTCAGGACTTGTAGAGGTTTCTAACATTTCAATACTCATCTCCTTTAAAGTGATTTACGGCAAGTCTACCACTTTAACATACAAATGATTCCATACAGGTTTTCTAATGACATAATTACCTCCAGAAACCACTTTTTGTGACATTTTTTGAAGCAGAAAAATAAATGTATTCTTTGAAGCACCTACTAGCTAAAGTATATTCAATGTAACATTAGACATTTTAGGAATATGTATACACTGCCATCTCAGGAAAGGGAAACATTTCAATATTTCTAAAAAAAAAAACAAATAATATTGGTCCTAACAGTTTGAATCTTTTGTTTTTAATACAGACTACTTCAGTAAACCAAATTTATTTCATTCTCTGACTGGCATCTGTGCACACCTTGCAGTTTTTCAGAATATTCTTCCGTTCCACAGCCCCTCAGAAGATCTTGGTCTATAGTCGATGTTAGTGCTGACCAAGGTTTCCCAAAATCAATAGGAGTATTGACTGGAAGCATCATTAAAGATTATGAATAGACATGGGAGTAATTGCTATGTATTCCACAAGACTCTTTAAATTCTTCATTCCCAATGTGCATGTATTCTTCATTTTCCAAACATGTGCCTATATGCTTACTTCTACATGCACAATGACCTCAGAAGACCCACAATTTATAAGTCATACATGCACAAGAGTGGAGAAAGTCCTTCCTAGGAAACTTGGCCATCTAGTGGAAAATCAAGGTAATTGGAGGGGAATTCCCCATTTCTGTACGAGAAAATTTAGGGGGAATTGTGGGTAATGTAACTCCCTTCCCGAAATAATTGTACTTGTTTTTTCATATTTTTCCAGTCCTGTGCATGAGACATACTATGCATACCCTTCCCTTGTGTTCCTCCTCTTACAAAATACTATACTGTACTTTACCTACTGTATTAATTTCTCCTATTCCATTTCAGACACATCACCGTCCACATTTTGGTAACGGCCACTTGTAAATAATACATGCATGAGAGATGATTGCAGCAGATATGTGAAGGTGCTTATTGCTAGGATGGTAGATGTGCAATGATTCAGAGAGAAAAATATTAAAATATTTTGTAAACTTTCTCTTTTCCATCCTTAAATAAAATGTACATTTCAAGAAGGAATGAAAGATACATCCACTAAAATCTTTTGCATTCCAATACTACTGTTCCAATACTTTCCTGTTTTTTTGGAACACACACTGGACAGGGCTTAATATCTTAGCAACCTCTTACAGGCACGCGGATCCAGACATTCTAAAAAGGGGGCTGACATAAGAGAAATCTGGGGTGTGAGGCAGTTGCCCTGCTAATTTCCCATATGTTTTAAAGCTGATGTGGCCAAAATGGGCATGACGCTAGAATGAATAGCAAGTTTTATCCATATCAAGCTGGCAACTAATAATCCAGAATCTATCAGAGAACTTCCTGTTCAGGTATCAATAAAGTTAAATGCGTTTTCCCCCTTCAAAGACTATTTGCTCAATAGAGCAACAAGGTTGGTTTAAATGGGGTTAACTGCCCCTATAATAGAAAACACATTTTTCTCAGGTGACATTGGCTAAAACATCCTTTCAATTCTACAGTAGCAGCATGGAGAGCTGAGGCCGTTAAAAGTCCCCCCCCCCCCCTCCGTGCACGTCTTTGCCTGTCCCCACTGGCATTTGAGATAAGCTCTTTTAAAGAGGTTCAAATATTTATCTTTTTTTTACTTTCAATCAGAATCAGAAATAATAATTACATCCTGGTCTTGTTTTAAATCTTTCCTCTCTTTCTCTGGAACAGGTGGACTAGGACTTGAGCCACTAGAATCAATTATTTCAATGCAATCAGGATCAGGCTGTGGCTGCTTTGAGGCTACTGTTCCCACAGACTGAATATTACTATGTGACCTACCAATAAAGGCATAGCTGTGACATTCTACCACTGGGACCAATCCTTCTTCTCCCAGCTCATCAATTGGATCACTATCAACTAATTGGTCATTGCTTAAATATGCTGAATCAGCATCCCAATTTTTGGCAGTTTTAGAAGCGGCAGAACCAAGTCCAGGTTTTTCGCAATAGTTTGCTTGTGGGATGTTTGTTGTGGGAGACTTCTGCTGAGCATTAACATCTTTGTGATACCCATTTGACCTTTGAGCAAGAACTTCAGATGGAACTGGAATGTCATTATCTTCAAAACTTGAATCTACATTAGAATTACCTCCATCTTCTGTGTCGTCAGACAAGGAAACAACACTAGGAAGAGATGAAAGGTCGCTTTCATTTTCATGTTCAGTGCTTTCATTTCCCTGTATACTACCTTCATCACCTGAAGTTAAAATAGTGGCAGTTTCATCTTTAGACAAGTAAGAATCAATATCCAGTGTTTCTGTCTCCATCTCACATTGCTTCCATCGAACAGATGGATTTATCTTGGAAGAAAGAGGATTCTCTTCGTGGTTATCAGACACTTCTGAGTCCGTCCCACAATGAATGCCATCATCACAAGGGGTATCCTTCTTTAATTTCTTAGGTGCTGGTTCATCTGTGCTACTATGACTTTCCTCTTCTTGGTTTTCCTCCTCTTCCTCATTCAACTTATCAAATTCGTCATCAACTTTGTCCAACTCATCGTTCTCAGCATCTTCCTCCTCATCCTCTGAAGCTGCCTCTAAGTCTTCACCCCGGGCTTCTCTCACTCTCTGCTCTCGCGAAAACTTGTCTAGTTCATCTGACAATTTCTTAGAATATAATTGTTCGTTTTCTTTTAATTTCGCCTTGAGTTCTTCGTTTTCATCAGCTGGGTCGTTGTCAGCCATTGCTAAATTAGCATAGCCAAAACTCTGAAGAAGGTCCTGTTGCCTTCTAGTTTTCAATTGATTTCCAATGTCTACAAATACTTCACGGGCAAGAGCCCCCACCTCTACTTCATCGATCTTTAATCCTTTCTTCTCATTTACTTTCTCGATGAGATTCAGGACCTCCTGATAGTCAGGGAAGTGGTCAGGTTTATTAATGAGTTTTGTCACTTTGACATTTATTTCTCTGTAATTGGTTCCTTTGTAAACAAGTGCACTTTCTTTAGCTCTTCCAGTCGCCGAGGTTATTTTCTTCAACTTACAAAGCATTTCCCACCCTTTGACAAACCTGTTCCTCAGTCGGTGTTCCAGGATATGAACAGAACAGTTATCGTCCATCTCATCAAGAGACAACTCCTTCTCAGACAATTTTTGAATGGCACGGTGGAGTTTGCCCAACTTCTGCTCCAGTTTTTCTATTCTTCGTTGATTTTTATCATCTTCCTTGAATGATCCGGCTGCTTGACCACAATCACTGCTTCCTGAAGTGGAAGGTCCATCCTGAGTGCCGTTTATGTTATTGTGTTCTTCTTTTTCTGCATTTTTTGAATTTCCAGTATCATTTGGTAAAGTATCAAACTTTGCCTTCTTCACTCCTTTCAAAACTTGGTTCACATCCCAGAAACTCTTAAACACCTCTTTCTCTCCTTTCTCACCATTAAGAATTTCAAGATGGCGCTGTAAGATAGTTCCAAACTCATCAGATGAAATGAAGTCAGGGTTGGCTTCCTTGTATAGTTTGTCTAGCTTCGCACACAGCTTTTGTAACAGCTCATCTTTGCTTGAAGGGACCAGAGATTTGCACAGTCGCTGAAACTGAAAAAAGGGAGAAAATACAATTCAATTGTGCTGAAAATTTTCTTTTGAGAAGCAAGTTCAAAACTTATGTAAAAAATGCTGTGTTGGGCATCAAAGTTGAAAGTGCACTATGTTCGTACGGTACTCTGGTGGAATTAGGAAAATATACAATGAATGACTATATACTGTCTCCCTGATGTTTTGTTTTGACTTCAAACTGTATAAGGGCAGGGTCAAGGGGAAGTTAGCAGTTGAGTCAAAACACAAAGTAGATAGAACATAGTCAAATGAGGTATGACTGGATAGCTAATAAGTTGAACTTTAATGTGGCATTTACAGAATGAATATATGCCAAGTCAATCAAAAGTTATGTGCATTTAAATAAACTGCAAATTTATGGCTATTTTCTTTTTAATTTCACAGAATCAAAGTGATGTTTTTGAAGCCACACCCTTCCCCATATTAAAATAATTTCAAGACAAACCCTTTTGAGATTTGTAGTCACAGTTAATACCAAGCACACCATGGCCACAATTCTTCCTCAATGTATTCAATTTGTTAATTAACAGAAATTACTAATTGCGTACTTTGTCCCTCCATTACTTGTCCCTCCGTTACCAAAAAGTTGATATTTTTTTAATTTCTCAGTTACTTAATGACAGAAAAATTAACAAATTTCTACAAAACAGGTTTAATGGACATACTTCTAAATTAATGTCAAATCATGTCCCTTGGCTCCTATTATGGTAGAGAAAACAATAGTCAAACATGTGTCCCTCCGTTACCGGTAACATAGGGACAAATGTGTTCTGCACATATTGTACACATATTGTGGGGGTTTAAAGTGTGTATGGTAACAGGTTTAACCCTTTACCGTTGTGCTCCGATCGGGGCATATTTGCGCGCCTCGGGAGTGGGGGGAAAAGCGGACGTAGCCCGCCCCGCATCGGCTTCCGTAGGCCATTGACCCCGTGACCTTAAACTATTGTCTCTCTCGCTGTTGTGGCCGAATTTTCGGGTAGCTACTCGCAGTTTCGAGCTCCGCGTGAAACAGTAAAGATGTGTGACAGCCGAGCTCTCTGCATGGGTCCAAAAGGACCCAAACAACGGTAAAGGGTTAAAACAAGCCTGTGGAGTGTGTTTACTGCAAAGGTGATGCCACTGTCTATGCCTGTGTGCACATAAACGTTTAGCGGAGTCGTGCAGATATTTTAGATTAACCCTTTACCGTTGTGCTCCGATCGGGGCATATTTGCGTGCCTCGGGAGTGGGCGGAAAAGCGGACGTAGCCCGCCCCGCATCGGCTTCCGTAGGCCATTGACCCCGTGACCTTAAACTATTGTCTCTCTCGCTGTTGTGGCCAAATTTTCGGGTAGCTACTCGCAGTTTTGAGCTCCGCGTGAAACAGTAAAGATGTGTGACAGCTGAGCTCTCCGCATGGGTCCAAAAGGACTCAAACAACGGTAAAGGGTTAAAGTGTGTATGGTAGCAGTTTTCTTGGAATATATGCACTTGTTTGAAAGCCATGCACCAGCCAAAGCAGAAGTGTTTATTCCTGCATTAGGTATCTCCAGATGGTATTATACCATTACTGTAAGTGACTATCTGCAGTACTCATGTGATAACCAGAGCATGCTAAAACAAGCGTCACATAACCATGAGTTGTTTCAAGTGTTATTATTTTATTGATTGTTGTGAGTCAGTCAGACAGAAACCATTTACTAACAACTTCAAGTACACACTTGCTACCAATTTCCAACAAAGAAAAATCTTCCAGAATTGTCCTCAACCAATCCCACATAGTGGTACCAATTACAGAACCTACTGCACTTATCATCAAATATTTAATGCATGGGCAGAAGTAGCACTGAAATTTTTGAACAATAAGGATGTGTATGTACTACAGTATGTACCAGAAAAGTAACTGAGACAAGCCAAAAGCTACTGTTCCATTATAATTACTGTTCAGTATAGTATATACTGTGGCTTACAGTAAATACTGGGAATTCAGGCCTGTTTTAATGGTCATTCTGAAGCACTGTACTGTAAGGAGGTCTGCAAACTCACTCCCTTTTTTCAAATTCAGTGCATGCTTGCTGACAAGGGTTGGTATGTGCAGAGTTGTCAGGAAAGTTAATTGGAAAGGGCCTCTTTTGCAATATATGTACAGGATACTATTTGGATAATGTCTCAGCAGTGATTAGCAAAAAGTTTTTCTAATTGCTAAATATAAAAGCCTCCTTCAAAAAATGCTTATGTCTAAGAACATGCTGTAAAATGCTGAAGTGAGCTGTCTTACAAGGAAATAGACTGCAATAAAGAGACTGAAAATAACTCTTCTTTTAACCTTGGTACAATCTGATTCATACTGCAGTTTACTGTTTTTCCCCAGTATTTATAGTAAAGGGTCAGAAATCCTATTTTAGTAATCTTTTTGCCCTCTCCCCTTTTGCTCCCCCATTCAAAAACAGTAAAATAAAGTATCCAATCTTATTTTTTGAGTCTTAAATGATTTAATATAATGATAGTACCTAATCTGGTTCATGAAACGGATTATTCACCACACAGGATGTAGTGCACATTTGTGTCCCTCCGATACCATCTGAAATTGTCCATCCGTTACCATGAAAAAATAAGTCTAAATATGAAATATGATACATGAAGACCTACTTTTCTACTTTAAAGAATGAATCAATGTATTAGCCAACATATCATGCAAGCTTGATGAGTGTTGCTATTTAAGAACCGTGGATCTGATTCATGTCAAAAAATGGTCAAAAAACCACGTTAATTTTGTGTACCTCCGTTACCATGACGTCTTTGGTACCATAATTTCCCCCTAGCAACAGTACTAAAAATTTAAAATGTTGCATTTAAGAGAGCAAGTCCTTGCCTAGATAACCACATACGAAATTGGGAAATACTCCTTCAAACTTATGCATTGAGAGATAGAATGTGGCGGGAGAACTGTCAAATGTCCCTCTGTTACCGCTTGACCTTGCCCATAAAGATTGACCCCTAAATTGTCCTTTAACCTACTTCAGAAAGAGTTCTACAGAGCTTAACCATAAGTTGCAATTTAAAACATAACAAATTTCTAGTGAGATCATAATAAGCATTTATTCAATCAAAATCATAAATCATTTTCTTGTGAAGCACCCTTGCTTCCTGAAAAAGATTGGTTCCTTTAATAATTTCACTCCTGAAATTGCAATGTTCAACAACATTTTGTATGCAACTTACTTCGTTGGAAACAAGTAGTTTCACATGCACAATGCATAATTAAATACCACACTGTTGCAACATTTGAAAGTTGCTATTTGGCTCAATCCAAAAACTAGGGGTCCAATGGGGTTTTTACTGACTTTGCCAATATAATGCTATATTTCAAAAACAGGGAATACATCAAACCAGTGCCTCAGGTCTTTCATTACTCTTTACCAACTAGGCTATCTTATGATATATAAACTGAACATCCAAAGTTAAGTATTTTTTTAGGAAATAGACTTCTCTGCATTGGTGTCCCCCCTCATTTTGGAGTAATGGCTGTGACATACAAATATACAAATTTAAATAATCAGAAAAACATACCACAAACTGAATTACTTTGCTCATGTGTCATGGTAAGGGTATCACCAAAAGTCAACATTTCTAAAAATATGAGCATTAGCACTCCACCCAATTTTCCAAATGATACTATTGAAAACAACCTGGGAGACATAACTTTTTGGTGTCCACCTAGTTATGTTGGTTTTTTAATGTATATTCCATCATTTCTACAAATATGATCATTCTCAGGTGGCCATAGTTTTCTTGAAACAAAAATAGGTCAAACTCTTTTAGATAGTAAGTCATTTGGAAAGGAAAAATAAAAAAAAAGATTTTCTAGGTAAAATTCGATATGGGCAGAATTTTGATGTCCTCCTTAGTGAGTAATGGTGGAAAAGTTTGATGTTTCACCAATCGCACAAACTAATTTATTTTTGGGTGAACACTGAACAAAGGTACATGAATAGAAGGTCCCAGAATATTACCAGAAAAGTTAATCCCATGGTTTGGGAATCTTGTATTCATTCCTAATGAACATTTGATTTTTTTTTTTTGTTCCCCTTCCTGTCAGAGTTATGTCCGCCATAAGCAAACGAAAAATTTATGAAAATGGATCTTATTATTCTATTTTACACTATACTGTAACTGCAAACAGTGGTTTTTGTTGTATTTGAAAGTTTCCAGCCCAACTAAACATTTAAAAATCAAACTGGCACTTTGAATGTTAGGTGTTATGTAGGGCTGCCACGATATCGCGATATCGCGATATCACGATATCGTCGATACAGTTTTGCCCTGACGATATCGACCAATGTTTTGTCAAGATGTGATATCGCAATAAATCAAATAAATGACTAAACCACTGTGAAATCCCTATTTTTATTGTCTTAAGTCAGTAATCTAAAATGATCATAATTTATGGTGTCACAAGAAATGAAATCTGCACTTAACCCACCACAAGAAAACATGATATAAAATCGGAAGCTGTTTCAAAATGCAGTGAATACTGTAACAGCTCACATACGTTCTAGACTTGTGAAGAGTTCTGCACAATCAATATTGCTACATGCACGCATAGTCAATCTCCCCTCACTTTTGGTATGAAATCAGTAGTGGCTTCATGCAATAACCAGCTGTTTTGCTTCCTTGACGCTGATGGAGAATGTTTAGACTAATGCGCGATATCGCGATATCGTCGCAGAAATGCTGGCGACATCGATAAATGAAAAATGGTTATCGTGGCAGCCCTAGTGTTATGGGGACACCAAATCTTGGTGTCCCTGTTACACACGGCAGATATAATGGAGTGTAATATTTTGCTAATATTATGTATGTCCATGAAGGAACAATAAATAAGATTTCAAATGTTAAGTCTAAAAATCTCAGGGTGTCAAAGAGGAAGATTTGAATACTTAAACATCATTAATTGGTAAAAATCAGTCAATATTGTACAAAAATATGTAAATGTGTAGATATTTTGGCAACTGAAAATTTTTGAGAACTAGAAAGCCAAAAGGCTTCCTTGCCATATAATATATTGTAATAATGAACATGGATGCCCACATGACAAGCATGACATCCCTCACAAATACTGAGGTATACTAGTAAGGTCAAAACCTTTTGAGATCATGTGACCCAAAATGTCCTTTCACCCTCACTTAAAACAATAGGGAGCAACTACCTACAAAGACCATCAACATGCATTGCTAAATATGAGCAATTCAAAAAACTGAGTATGAGATCTCTCCACAGTTCAATAACCACATAAAAATGTCATGTCTACAAGGTTTTGCCCCTTTGTGACCCCAACCTTTGACCTCCACTAACAAGAGAAATCTCCCACGCAGTTATGATACTGCTAAACTATGTTGTCTATTAACTTGATAAAGAGATATTTTTGAAACATGCTCCTTTAAATCAAAATTTCGGGTACTGAGGATGGCTCTCTATAAAATGATGTCTCTATGATCCAAAAAGTGGACTGCATTGAGGTTAGTGTTAGAACAAGCCCTAATCCTAAGTCATCCATAAATTGGAACATAGAGCAGAGACATCTCAACAGAAAGGTGTAACCTTGGCTATTAGTGGTGGTCCTTTTGTATTTGTTTTTTGGTGTAATGCCCTTCCCAATGACTATGATGTCCTTGAAAATTAACAAAAAATGGGAACCCTATTAATCCAGAAATTAACAAGATTTGTAATTTGCCTTCAATTGTCTACTTGTAGGAACACCACATATCAGAGTACAAGTCAAGTGTCCCTTGTTTGATACACAGTAGATACTATTATACTTGTTTTGATTACGGTACATGAACTACAGTACTTTCTGAAAAACAAGCCTTACTAATACTGTGGTCTCACGTACCCCATGCTTGAGGTAACACACCGTCTTAGCTCGCGCTCGAGTAACGTGGGACCACAGGTTAACGCAGGGTCGGTGTTTAAATTTCGATCCACCTCAAATCCAGGGTTAAGCAGTTTTTAACACCGTGTTTGTTTTAATCAAGCAAGGTCACAGGTGTTTATGGCACTGATGACAGGTATTTTCTTACATTTTACAGTAATGGGTATGTGAAATATTTGACCTCGTTACTATGGTAACACTAACCAATCAAAGAAACACGGTGTACTGAGAACACAGACTGAAAAACACGGGGTTAACCTGCGGTTTTGCCTGATTGTAAACACGAGGTAACACCGAGTGTCGTGGGGTACGTGAGACCAAGCCTCTAGAGGGCTAAATAAGTGTCAGACACTATCTCTAGACAGGTAGGAAATGTTTAAATCCATTGAGCTGTATGATTCAATGAGAAAACCCCTCAGGACACTGTGGCAGTCAAATGTGATAAATTAGGTAAGATAACAGTGACCACCAATTTTCACAGCCTCTGGTGGGTGAGTTTCAATTTGATTCATTCAATTAGACAATCTGACTTCAAGCATACTCAAGGGTATTTGATCCAAACGATCAGTTATTTTGTTCTTTTTATAAAACTAATTACCTGTGGTGTATTTAATTATCTAGTTCCCACTTACATGTCCTTATGAGGACAGTGGCACAAAGTTTGTAACTTTTAACAATCTTTGATACTAAATTTAATGTTATCTTCAATTTTTCTTTAGGGTTATGGAAGAAACAATGTTTGTATGCTCTAAAAGAAATTTTGGGCATCATACAGAGCACTTGATCTGTTCAAAGTTAACACTTATGAAGTTCCCCACTGAACAATTCCTCTGCTTTGTGTGCATGGAAGCTTTCTCCAATATGTTCAGACTATGTCCCTAAATATCCCTCATACAGCCTTTGTTTAACTCACATGTTCCAGACACTGCTAGAAACTTCCACTTATGAGTAGGAAATATATTTCATGAAAATCTATACGCCAAAAATAAAATCAGCATACCTATGACAAAGATAAATTAACCAACATGTTAACCTTAACAGTTACCCTTTTTGAGATATAGTATGCAAGGTTTAACCTCTGATGACCATAACTGACCTTTGACATCCAGTAAAAACAATAGAGATCATCTACTCAATATGGACAATCCACATGCTAAGTATGAGATCCCTCACAGTTACCCTTCTTGAGATATACTGTTTACAAAGTTTTGGTGTTTTGACCTCTAGTGACCCCACAAGACCTTTGACCTCCACCAAAAACAATAGGGATCATCTAATAAACATGGACAATACAAATGCTATATATACGAGCCCTCACAGTTACCCTTCTTGAGATACAGTGTTTACAAGGTTTTGACCTTTTTACCTCTGGTGACCCCAAATGACCTTTGACGTCCACCAAAAACAATAGGGATCATCTACTCAATATGGGCTATCCTCATGGTAAGTATGACATCACTCACATTTTCATCACTCACGTTTTTCCTTCTGGAGAAATTGTGTTTACAAGCAATTTCCAAAGTATTTACCATTTGACCCCTGGTGACCCCAAATGACCTTTGACCTCCACCAAAAACAATAGGGATCTTCTACTCAATGTGGGCAATCTACATGCCAAGTTTGAGATCTCTCAGAGTTATCCTTCTTGAGATATCGTGTAAACAAGCCGGCGTCACACACACACATACACACACACACGACATCACCATCACATAGATTCCTTGCCTGCCTTCGGCAAGGAATCAAAATGAAACTTACTTTTCCAATTTTTGGAGTATTTTCAAACTTTTACCATGTTCTTTTCACAATGGGTACTAAAACATATTCAAATAGGAATTTTCAACCATTTCAGATTTTCATCATTCTTGTGGGAGAAGGTTAAAGACTGCTTTGGTGTGCCCGTTATGTTGGTCAATTTACTGGCCAAGTTTGTTTGAGTCTCCTCATGCATACATAATGCTCAATGCAAAAATATTTGTATTTTTTATAACTGCTGTTAATACTCTATCAAGTCAATCTCTGCCAACTCAACAAATTTTCAGAAAATCAAGGTTGGGCACCAACTCAGATTTTGCTTAAAAAAAATCCCTAGAGTAGTTCAAGTAGTAAAAAGAACATACCAAAAATTTCAGGTCAAAATTCCAAGTTGTCTGGGAGTTATGGCCCATAGAAATGTGGCCCAGACCACCTTCTTTGCATGCATGAAATGTGTGGTCTTCATCTCTGGTCATTTTAAAGGGCCTATAACTTCCTAGAAAATGAAGATACAAAGTTTAAAGTACCTACCTGGGGCCCAACACATTGCATTTCACTTTCGGCGTCCATGTGATTTTTGATATTTGGACCCCTTTGGTTCAACTAACTTCCATCACTTCAGTACCATTTTTCATAAATAAAATATCTAGTGGGTGACCTTTGCTCTAACAAAGCTTAAGACCTTGAATAACTACCTTGAGAAAATGGTGGGGGTTCTAACATGGTCCCAGAGCCAAAAAACCCAAATTTTGATGGTTTTAGGGTTTCGGTTTGTTTCCGCTTCGGTAGCCTTCCCCCGTTACTTTCCGCCCCTAAAAATCTTGCGGCAGGAAGTGTTTGAACTTACACGTGTCAAAAATCTCAAATCCAAGTACAAAACAACAATGAAATTTTGGATAACCTAGACCACAAACTTTTTCACCATCCTCATTGAAAAGAATGAATTGAGTGACCTTGTTTCTAAACATCAAGTATAATCACAGACTTATATTTTTTTACGTATGAGTAAAGTTAGTCTGTGTGTCTATAGGTAGGCTTAACTACTGTATGCTTAATGTGTTAACAACTGCTCACAGCACTAAATAAGTATAGCCTACTTGTATGTAAGGGCTACAAATTAGTATACTAAAGTCTACAGTGAGAATGTTGCTTGAAAAGACATCAACATGGCAGTAACGGTCGCATTGAATAGTAAGACATTAGACATCCATGACGTTTGAAACTTGAAGGAAAAGTTGATAGGCTAACTCATGAAGCCCATCAAGGAATGAGTAGAACCAAACAAAGGTTAAGGGAATTGTACTGGTGGCCCTCGATGGATAAACAGGTTGAGGAACTTGTTTAAACTTGTTCCGTCTGCAGTTTCACTGATAAAACTGCAAAGCAAGCTTTTGCTCCCTTACAGCCTGTACAGTTTCCGGACTGTCCATGGGAGAAAATTGCTATTGATATTGTAGGCGCGTTCGAACGAGCAGTGAACGAATGTAGGTTTGCTATTACTGCAGCAGATTATTACAGCAAGTGGCCTGAAGTCATGTTTACATCCTCAGTCGAGACAAATAAAGTCCTCGACTTTTCGAAACAAATATTTAGTCGTGAGGGATTCCCCAAAGAAATTATTACAGATAATGGGGTTCAATTTAAATCGTATGAATTTCGAAATTTTGTGAGTGAAAGAGGTATTAAGCATTGTTGCTCATCATTGTATTATCCGCAGGCAAATGGAGCTCTGGAAAGGTTTAATGCAGTTCTCAAAAATACTGTGCAGAATGCAATTCACTCAGGGAGACCATGGAAAGAAGCTGTTCTTATATTCCTTGGAATTTACAGAGCTACAGTACTGCTCATGCTACTACCGGGGTATCGCCTTCTGTGTTAGCACATTGGCAACACTAGCCCTTGAACAGGACCCAGCATTACGTTCCTATGCTATACACTTCATTTCTGGGCCCTTGCCCGGTATACACAAAAACACAGCTCATTTGCCTACTCAGCAGGTATTGTGACTTTGAATGTTCACAGAACAAAATAATGTTAGGAGAAAATAAAACCAGAAATTGAAAATTGGCCCCATACATGCTCCGCAAACCACGTTGTTTCCAAATAGAATCACCTTTATTTTCCGCTTTCAAGAATTTAAACCCATTAACGCGCCTTGCAGGAGAGATGCATTCTTTAATACTACGTACATCGGCATTGATGGCAAAATCCGCGGAAAGCAACTTGTTTTGCCCTTGATTATTCTGGTAATGACAGGAGACTTTTGCCGTCGATCAATCTTTACATTATTCTCAGTCAAACATGCTCTACATTGTCAAATCACTGTTTAAACTCCTAAAAATGGTGAATATTTAAGGCTGTAAACACAGTGGTTTGAAATTATAGATCACTGCGTAAATATTTCATCCTTTTGTTCATGTTGCATAACTCACGATTCCGTTCTGTACGGTTCTACTGGATGCAAAGAAGCTTTGCGCCAAGCAACACCCGCATTCCAAATCAGCAACTCCCGATTGACGCAAGTTTGCCCTCGAGACTAGGCTAGGCTCAGAAATCTTAATGTAAAACCTTGTTAGGATAGCACAGGAGCCAAAACAAGCAACTCTGAAGGAAAACATATCGTACAAGGAAATTGCTGAAGTAAAGTTTTTAAAAATATTAGGCAGGGCTTAGTTGGAGTATTCTACACATGCCGTGAAACTATCCCTTCTTTTACGATTTTTGAGGGACCATAATTCCGTATAACAAAATAGCTTTGCAAGTTTGATGAGCTTTTTTAAAAATATAGGGAAAACTCTAATACTAAATAAAAAATGACCACATCTTGTATTTGTGCTGATGAGCTATATTTGTCACAAAATGACTAAAATCCCCCTTTTTAACCTGTGTCCAAAACTGCGTTGTGGTTGACACGGTGAAAATTAGCAATTTTGAACTTAAATAAATCAGAAGTACAACTTCTGATGAGTTTGAAAGTCCTTATGATTTAAGAGACCACTATTGGCTATTACCTCAAACAATATCAAAAGGTAAAAAATTATTGCCTATAATTTTATGCGTATTTAAAATTGGCAATTCATCAAAAATTGGACAAGGGGCACAAAAGTGCATTGACCCCGGAATTCATAATCAATTATTATAATAGGCCAATCTTCATTATAATAACACAAACATACTTCTTTAACAAGTTTCAAAAGCTTATTTCACCTAGGCCTATTTTCATGTCAGTTCAGTTAAATTTGTAAAAAAAATGATAAAAACATACAAATTATTCATTATGAATTAATAATGATCAATAATTATCAACATAAGCCATATGTGTAATCACATTACTATATTAGAAATGCATAGCGAAAGTACAGCTTAGGCTTCACAATAACAGCAATGTAGTATACACAAGTACACCACTAGGCCATTAGGCCTAGCCTATACTTACGAATACTGAGTAAAATTTCGTTTTTTCATTAGAAGACTAAAAAAAAGGCATTCCAGATGATTAAATATTATTTTCAGATAATAATACAGGGATGAGCCTGGTTTAAAAAAAAAATCACTGAAAATTGCTGGGCATACATGTAAGAGGGCGAAGTGCTACACTTTAACGGGTGGGGTCCAGGGGCAAAGCCCCGGTGGGGGTCCAGGGGACGAAAATAGAGTATTCAAGACATCATTTGGGGGCCTATTTTAATCAGTAGCCTACATTGGTAAAATAAAACACTCCAAGAAAAGTTTTCAGTCAAAATAGGCTAGGCCTAGGTTAGCCTAAGCTATGCCTAACGTTAGGCTAGGCCCTAAGTAGGCCCAGCCTACACTGAAGTATGTCAAGATGAACAGTTCTTCAATCACTGTAAAACTTATCTCAGTGGTGAAGATGTCCATAAATCCCGATTAGAAAACCTTGGGATAGCTGTAACTTTAAGTTGTAACAACTAACGTAATGATGTTGCATTTCATTAAGCCTAACGTTTACTACATGTTAGTATGTAGCAAGTAGACCTACGCTAGGCCTATGCTCTTTCAAAGTTGCTCATCTTGCGAATGAAATTGCCGAAATGGTTCACAGTTGCACCACATTTCCAGTTCACTTCAGACTATCACTTTTCGATATCTGACGAAGTTCTTTCTCTATCCAAGACCAACTCCATTTATTTTAAAAACTGCTACGTCAACTTTATGAGCGGCCGACTCGTTTTCCGATCGATCATCGCACAGGTTACTGCATCATGCATGATATTGATATACAGTCAACTTAACTGCTGATGATTGTAACAACTTACACATGCACAGATTTACGTACTGAACTTACGTACGTGCACATGGTGCATGATAAACGTGATTCACTTTGACTGGGAGTATTACATCTCCCTGCAGGCAGCGGAATTCATTAATGGATAAGCAATGTTGGAGCTCGCAGCAGTAACGCCTGTAATAGTCCGGCGAGTTACGGTGCAAGCGCGACGACCCACTAAAAAACAATGCTGTCAGAAAACCACGGAAATTGGGAAAGGTAAATCACGGAGGCAGGAAAAAAATCATGGAAATCCGCGAATTCACGGAAAAAGCTCATCCCTGATAATAACTGAAGACATTATGTATACTAGCATATATGAATGCCATTGAAATTGCACTGGCCTAATTTCACGACGAACTTGGGCCAGCTTCAAGCACAGTTGCCTCGGACTTTTGGAAAGCGGCATATAACTTCCATACCCCACACTGCTAATTAATACATCGTTAGAAAGCTAAGAAAATGCACTTTTCATTTATGTATGATGCTTAATGATGCAAGCTAGGATTAAAAAATTATGATAAATCAAATTTTACCCTTTTAGATAACATTATGAGCCGAAAATGATACCCCATCAAATTTCATATCATTTTTAAGCTTGAAATGTCTTCTTTTGAACGATGATATTTTTAAATAACTTCGTTGGGCTTACAATACCCTAACAGACGATAGTGTAAGTGCAATAGTGCTACGGATATGCAGGACACATATGGCTTGTGCATGATTCAATGCACGCTAAAGTGCCTTTATACCCTGCCGAAATCCATGGATATTTCACACAATCGATTGAATTTTGAAAAAGATAATCCAATTGGAGCTAAAATAAGACTCTATTTTTTGATTCAGGTACATATTTACATAATTTGATGTTTATTTCATCATGATTATTCTCAGCAAAAGTTACGATCTTTGTACACTAATTGTGTCGTCAAACAGAAATCCGCACTAAGTATGGTGTGACGTCACAGGCTGTGTGGCTTCCCTACTATTAATGAAGTGTCATAGACAATTTATTTTCATGGCTTTATTTTGGTCTTTGAATTGACAAACAAACATTTTCAAATGAAAGGAAGCAAAGCAAGAAAGTTAGAAAAATTTTAAGGAGATCCCATAAAATGTTGTCGACAGCTGCTGTACAGAAATTGCCTTGGAGACATCTAATGGAATTTTTTTGGCCTGAGTGTAGTTACACTGCATACGTGATACAGGTCATATGGACGCATAAAGCATGATGTTTCATTACCTGTAATATCATACCTACCCTTCAGTCATGGATTCTGTAGTTTTTTACAAGCTGCTGAAAAAATATACAGCTAGGAAATGTCAATATAAAAAGTTGCTAATCATTTTTGGGGGATTGCTAATCAATTTTGAATAATGAGTAGCAAAACTGCTAATCAAAATTTCAAAAACAAATTGCTCCCTGATTGTTGGTCGTGATCTAGGCCTACCTCGTGTAAACATGCGTAATGTAAAGAACGGGGTACAAGAAAAGCAAAAGAAGTATAAATTTTATACCGACAAAAGGAGGAATACTAGAACTGCAATTTTTAATGTAGGCGATTGGGTAAGAATTAAAAGACATGGAAAACTCCAAAAAGGGGAAAGGAGTTACTCCGACCCAATTCAGATTGCTAACAAAATTAGCAACTTTACGTTTGAAATGTCACATGGTCGTAAATGGAATATAAGTAAGCTAGTCAAGTGCAACCCCCCAGAGTGTAATTTGCCTATGAGTATGACATCTAGTCTGTATGAAGCATCCTAGGAGGACCTCACGAATCAGGCACTGGGCAACGTCCATTATGGCAACAGGATGGAAGTTTTGTCATGTATTAATATGTGTATATATGAATTGTTACATGAATCCATTTTGTAAATATGTACAATGTATTTTATTTTAACAAGGGGAAGAATTTGCACAATAAGTTTAAAAATGTCAGGTATTACGTAATTGCACAAGAATGAAATTCCACAAGCCCACACCCTCGTTTCATGTAGAAGCAATTGTGCACTGATTCAATTGGGTCTTGGTCAATACACCATGAAGGTTACCTTACTCTGCTGTTTCCTCCTTGTTTATCCGCTGTGTTTCTGTGCTACAATACCACATCTTCATTTGACAAAAGTGACACTGATATCAAATTCCATTCCATTACTTTCTGCCCCCCCCCCAAAAAAAAGATGTGGCTCTAATTTAGAATCCGTGCCCGGAACTGCGTCATAGCTGTACGGTTAGGGGTTACGTATGCATAGTAATAGGTTAGGGTTACGTACGCATAGTAATAGGTTAGGGTTACGTACGCATAGTAATAAGGTTAGGGTTACGTACGCATAGGTATAGGGTTAGGGTGGGCCATATGCAGGTGTACGCATGCATAGGAACTGTATACGTAGGGGTATATAAACATTTACGTATACGTATCTCATACTGTACATATATATACACTCTCCAGTACATACAGTTAGCTTTAGGTATACGTAAATACGTATACCTACAGCTATATGTAATAGATAGTTTTATTGGGCAGTACTTATATTATTTTTAACCCATCCACCGGCAACGGCGCTCGTAGCGCAGTAGGCAAGCGCGCTGGTCTTCATGCTAGAATCGCTATATCGCTAGGGTCGAGGGTTCGGGTCTTGGTACTAACAATGCTTTTCTTTCTTCCACAGCACTAACCATTCACTTCTTTCCTCAGCACACACTTATAGCGCTGTTCCTCGAGTGAGGAAAAAAAGAAAAGGGTTTTTTACTTAAAAAAAAAAAAAAACTTAAAGTTTAAGCGCCCTCTTTTGGAAGTTGTGAAGTGAGTAAAATTATGTCTACTTCCGGGCACGGATTCTAAATTAGCACCAAAGATGTTTTCTGCTTAAAATAAAAGGAGCGGAAAACACCGTTTTTTGAGGGGCGGAGAGTAATCAGGGCGGAAACTGACTGTAACCCAAACGTAGTGCCTATACCGTCCGGTATACGGTACAGGTCAGTAGGCCTAGCCTAGGCCATAGGATAGGCTTGCTAGGCTACTAACGTTAGCACCGACAAGAAGGCATAAAAGTTAGGCCTAACGTTAACGTTATATCAGACTGTAAAATTAAGAAGACATGCAAACAAAAGAATTAACATTATTTTTCGAGTTAAAGAACATAAAATTATCACCAACCTCGACGAAATGTTTTTGATTGTCCATGTTACCCACTGCTTCTGCTAGTGAGTTTTGTCTGGATCGAATCATTAACCTTGAAAGAAAATTATGTTGGCGCGCTTTGCTCCGTAAGTTTCAGATGAAAACATGATACACTGCGGATGGCAGCAAAGCCACCACAGCTGGTCATTCTTATCACTAGCTGCGCACTTACAAACTGCATTTAAAATAAAACGGAGACTACGCGTTGACACAAACGCAGGATAACAATAGCACCCAACCTTAAAGTCGTATGGTAAGGTTTTCTTGAATCGGTCATTTAAAGTTGTAAGCATTGTCAGTACAAAACAATATTGCATATTGCGTGAAGTTGGAGGCTAAGGGTACCGATCGACCTAAGGTACGGTGTATTTATTACTTGCTATGTACTGTATTATAATACTAGTAGTAGTACATTTGATAAACACCAAGCAGCTGGCGCAAAATATAAATTTTTCCAGCAAAAATGGCGAAATGGTGTTCTATACCCTGCTCAAGAAAAGAACTTTCGTTGGGGGTTACCCTTTCGTGCGGTCAGAGTTTTCGGTATGTAAAGTAAGGACTAGGCTGGGCCTAATTCTAAGGTCTAACGTTAGGCTATCACTATCACTCAAGTTAAGCAGAGCCAGTAACTTGAGTAGACTAGGCCCCTAGCCTAGGACTGGCTAAAGCAAGTTAGCGTTTAACTAGGCCTAGGCCTAGGCCGCCCCACTTAGGCCCAACTGGCCCATGTTAGGCCTAAGTTAGGCTAGCTAGGCTATGCTGGGTCATGGCCAGAGCAGTCCCCCAAACTTATTTTGAAGAAAAAGCTAACTTAGGCCTACATAAGTTTTAACACAATTGTGGCCTCATTTCTCTTCAAAGTGTCTTTAATCACATTTTATGACTTAGGGCCTAACTAGCCTAGCTATTGCATTTGCATATGCAAGGTTGGCTAAACCAAGCAGTTAGGCCTAGGCCTGTTTCTATTAAATTTCACATTTGTAGAGAAAAAACATCGTCACATGTCACCCAACGGCCAATCATGAAACTGGACAGTAGCCTATATAGGCTACTGGGATTATCATGAGTCGATCACCTAATAAAGTTCGTTACCACAAAAATATGCAAACATCTACAAAAATCGATAAAATTTGAATTTAATATTTTGTAATCTATCTTCTTCTTTGTGCTATATTTTGGTGTTGTTTGGACTGAGTAATTTGTAGAAAATGAATCTTGAAATGTAGGAGGCAGTGCAAGTAGCAATGCTTATGAAGTAATATTCATGAGTCGAGCACTTCATAAAACAAACAAATAAAATCCTACAAATTACTATTTTTATGGTCAGAGTTTGACATAATGGTACAAAAAAATCTCTTATCTTTCAGAATCCCTACTTAAAACTCCATGAGGTACATTCTCATCATCATTTTTACTGATTTTTGTAAATTTCTGGTTCATACTTTTGCTGAAACTTGAAAATCTGGCCATAACTAACATTTTTGCTTTAAAAATCTAAAACATGATGACAAGTAATTGGTTTTGATGTTATTTGAAGAATTTGCATTGCAAGTTATTCTAGTATCGCAATCACATCGCACCTACTCGCTTTTATGGCGTTTAGAATAGAAGACAGTGATCGACTCATGATAGTGATCGACTCATGATAACTTACTGTACTACTCTGCTTCAATTTGGGATGAATGCTCTTGTCCTCAGTTACAGGCCTTATTTACTTTTTTTTAGGCCTATAGACCTAACGTTAGTTAATCCTCAGTAAAGGACTAGCCTAGGCCTATATCCCCCTCAGTTCACTGCTTTAAGGTTAACATTGACAGGTTTTTCCATGGCTGTGGTAGAATCTGATTGTTTGGGGCTGTTGTCAAGCTTTGGTGGTTTGACTTTTGATTAGGGCTTGGACTTCAGGGCATCTTATGGGGCCTTGGCCCTCCTTTGCCCTTCAACCTGTTATGTTATGTTATATATGGACGGTTGCATAATTGCTCCCTATACATAGGCCTAGGCCTTACTCTTGTGATTCCCCCGTTTCTGGTCTGTGACAGTACTATCTCGGGTCGAAATTATTTTTCTTCTTGTAGCAAAGGCAGGACCTAAAATGTTAATCTGCTATCATAAATTACCTTTTCCAAATCCTGTTCAACTATTGCAACTATTTTTGATGACTTGAAACTTCTTAAAAAGGTCCTAAAATTTGGAATAAAAACATCAACTTTGCAACTTTTAAATTTACTGTAGTGTTCAAAATATTTGTTTACATTAGAACACTCATGCATATTATTGTGACGTCACTAAAAATGTTAGAGTTTGCCGTTCAGCATAAGGCCCTATGGTAAGTCCACGTGCAAGTTTCCCACATTGACATAACAGTTACACTCATTAGCATATTGTTGTAAACAAAGTTCCAAAGTCACATTGTAAAGTAAGGAAATTCTACTGCACGAAAAAGTTGGTGATTTCATTCAAAAGTTTACACCCTTTCCTGAAGATTTCAGTGATCAAAAAGGGTTTGGTTGTGCCTTTAGGACTTGTAAAAGAATAGTTATGGCATTAAATGAGTGTTTTAGGTAAAAAAATTGCTGTCAGATGAAAGTTAATTTCAATGTTAAAAACTTCCACCGATCATTCCGCTTGTTAAAACAGGACTGTGTATAGTGAGTATAGCGAACAACCACCGTCCTTTTATGGGGACTGGCCCAGGCCTAGCCATTGGGAGCTCTGGGAGTAACTGCAGAATACCCCCCTCTGGCAAAGTAAACTTTTTTGGTTTCATCCTCATCCAGACACAATCTCAGTTTATATAATCAAAACACTCTCAGTACCGTACATGCTGTGTTATATAAGCTTTGGCACTCTGCATTGTCTGAATTAGCTGTCAATCAAAGAGCTGAGCCAATTGAGAATTTCGGTACCCGGGTACCAAAACTGTAGTTTGAGGTGAGAGGTTTGGCCTTTTAAGGCACAGTATGAAATTTGGCTTTTTGAATATACTGTAGAAGTGTTTTGGTTAAAAGAAAAACCAGTTACTTACTGGTGGAGTCAAAGGTCAATTTGGGTCACCAGGTGTTAAAAGAAATGTAGCATTTTTAAAAGAACATGTATGTATCATCGAAACCTCAATGCATTTTTGCATTCTGGTTTTTAGATCATCTTCTTTGTGGTACTCCAGTGTGCCCAGACAAGGCATTCGATGGAGGATAGTTGGTGTACAGGGTGGATTACTGACGTTGTTTATTGCCCTCTTGAAGGTGGTCTCATTTTCCAGTTGGGCTAATATAATTTGAAAACGAGGCGTTGTCACTGGCCTTTTATTTTACTTTTAGACAATTGAATGCAATTTTGTCCAAGCTCCGCTACCAACAATGTCTATCCAATGTTTATCTGCAAATTTTAGTTTCTACAGCCCACTTCCAAACTTTGTCAACTCACCTTCCACACTGACTTGTGCAGTGTGTGTAGGCTACATGATAACCAACCATTGGCAACATGTTGGTACCTCCATGCAAATGCATATTACTACAGTAGCAGAGATTCTGCTAGAAACACCAAAAGGGGGGAGGATTGCTTAGCTACTGCTAAACCTCTAGTACAAATTTATTCTGTCCAAGGTTAAAGTTACAAGTGGGTTCAGGGGGGGCTTTCTTCAAGGTTCCTATAAGGTGTAATTTGAAGGATATGAGAGGCCTTTTATTTTTGTACAACTTCAAAGGCAAACATTGCAGAAAAAGTCCTCTCTTTTAAAAAGGAACCAAGATATTGACAATGTTTTAATTTTTATGGAAAGGAAAAGGTGGAATTTCACCCACCTTCTTTTGGAAACTTTTGGAAAGGGGGGACAAATCTTCCTCTTTTCCCCCTCACAGCCCTTTGCTGAAAACATAGGGTACAGTAGCCTTAGTTATGCAATGTCATGTATTCAGGCCTAGGACTGTACGTTATCCAGTCAACGTCCCCAGAACAAAATGGCCCTTCTTTTTTGCTACCATAACATCCCCGTACTTTATCAAAACATCCCTGTGATATTACATTTGGTGGCCTATACCAAAACCGCCCTGCATATTTATGAATTTGAATTGAAAATTGCAAGTTGGTAACGTCAGACTGAAACATGAGATCCGAATTAGAAAAAGGAATATACTGTAGGTAGGGCTGTGACCGTGTAGCGATTAATCGCTAAACGATCGCATGTGGAATAAACGTTTAGTTCAAAGCTACTGGCGATTAATCGCAAAACCCATTCGTCCGATATTCTTCCCAATGTCCTATGAATTTTTGCCCACCTTTCCTTCTACACAATTCACACAGATCGATCGTCTTGTGAATTTCCCTATGTAAACTTTTCCGGCGCTGTAAGCAGCCTAGAGGTAAACTGCTGCCTAGCCGTACAACGTAGTACTCCCCGCGGATTGCGGAACGGAGGTTGTACAACCTGTGTTATAGCCTCGATGTGCCGCGCGGCCTACATCTTACAACATTCATTCAATGCGTATTTAAAAGCTGCACAGAGTAGTCATTGCAACACTTAACAGTTTTGAGTACAATGCACACTGCTTGTTTACTTTGCGTGAGTCGACCATGCAGGCAACAGTGAACTAGTTCGATCCGGTGCTCAAGCGACCACGTGCGTTCGTATATCATGTACTTACGTAGTGTAATGAAGAGTGCAATGTTTATTATCTCGATTTCGTACGTACGGTGTCACTTGCGATGAGCACGGAATTACTGTCGTAATAAATACGTTCCGAGTTCACTGGCAGTTGCAGAATAGTTTAACCAGGGAGTTGCCACTAGAGGCAACTCCCTGGTTTAACCGCAGTTGCTTTGCATCAAATCCGATATAAGTAGTACAGGATGGGACGTAAAACAAGCGTGGTGTGGGATTGTTTCGATGTTGATAAAGCTGACAAGATTGCTAAATGTCGCATATGTAGTGCCAAATTAAAATACATCGATAGGTCTACTGGGAGCATGATGAACACAATATAGTTGTAAGCATGTTGACTTCGTGAGGTTAATTAATCGCGATTAACCGCTAAACGATCGCAAATTTTTGCGATTAAACGTTTAGTTAAAATGCTACACGTTCACAGCCCTAACTGTAGGTGAAAGGATGTGTATTTGGGAATTTAGTCTATTCAAGTGTGACAAGTGCTTAGATAAATTATATTGTAATTGATCTGTGTTTAGAAATATGTACAGTAAGAGGGAAAAGTGAAAGATGAAGGCTTCCTACCTAGTGTCTCCAAACATCGACTGAATTGGACCATACAGATTCAGGAAGGATGGAACAATGCAACTTATGGTGCATTTTGTAAAAAAAGGGCCTAATTCATTGCCTGTTCATAATCAACGTAAAAAAAAAAAGACACACAAAAAAGAATCATTGCCTGCTCGTACTGTAGGAGGTTATCAACAATGGAAACGAGGGCAATCCGCGGAGTTGCTGATCTCATTGCTAGTAAACGTGGTACTTAACTCTATCAAGCTCCTTTGGGGATTTTATCTGCAAAAACTTCATGCCAATTTTGATGTGCTAGAAACGCATTCCAGAAGTGAAAATAATGACGTCATCGTGTTTCAATTTGGCTTAGAGGATGTTACTGATCATACGCAGGAGGTGTGTTACCAATGCGTGCGCACGGTAGAACCTTAGCAACAATTGTTGCACAATGTACGCCTGGATGAAAAGTAGAGAAACGCGCAACGCAGTGACTTCGGTACATTGCCTCTGTGACGAGCTTGCACCAAAGGTCAAAAGGTCAAATTCAGTGGATGCACTATTTGTTCTTAAAGACATCTGGTCACGCACCACATTTCTTTACTTAGCTTCTAGGTGTGTTATTTGTCTCACAGAAGGTGGTTGCGTTAGTTGGCTTTTACACACGTGTAAGCTCCATATAGTAAGGCAGAGACAAACAAAACACATATCATTGCATGTTACACCAACAAATTCGGACAGCTGATTAACCAATCAGATTCCCGTGCTTAGTCTACCACATGCGCATTACGAAATCTACTGCGCGCTGCCACACGCGTCATTAGGGAGCTTTAGATTACACGACGTGGCCATGGCAACGCAGCATTTTAGCCCACAGTTCACGTCTTTGAGTTGAAGTCCGTGCCCTGAAAATATTGGGCTTTAGACTTCTACGACACGGCATTAAAGTCACCTGGTGATATTCGAACTTCGTTTGAGTAGCAGACGTGCAAACCGAGCTGTTAATGGTAACAGTATTTAGCGGAAACATGTAAGTCAAACTAACTGATTATGTAAGCCTACGTTGGAGAGTGGAAAACCATCAAGTTCGTGAAGCAATTGCAGTGGTTATTGAACTGATATTACGACGACGATAAATTTATGAATTTACAAATTTCAGCTATTAACAGCATTTTATGAAGTGCATTTTTAGTATAAGCACATTGCCGCATAGAACGACGCGCAACTCAAATTGTCAATTCCAGGTGCACCGATGTTTGTGAATCCACGAGGCGTTATTTTCGGTAACAAATATTGACTCACAATACTTTCAAACCCCATACAATTAAAGAAGAAGATTTCCATATGCAAGACAATTACGGAAAAGGTTTGCTACACCTTGGACTGGGCTCTACGAGACACATTTTCTCAGTTTGGGGCACATATTCACCACCTTTAAACAAAAGCCAATAACCAGCAGATTTTGAAGTAAAACCGTACATTTGACCCCGTTAGGCAACTTCAAACCTGAGTTGCCGTGGCAACAAAACATTTTGGCAGAACATGTCACTCCTGTTATACGTTTCATGTTTCTGCAGGTGCAATGTTTTCCCCTGGAGTTATGTACAAAAAACGATTTTGACTCCATTTGACCTTTGACCTTCACTTCCAGAGTCTGTTGCTATGGCAACCTTATATTGGGTAGTTCTAGTCATCCTCATGACATGTGCAAAGTTTCATGTCACTAAGATGTTTCATTACCCAAAAAAGAGACAAAAGTATGATTTTACCTAAATTTGACCTTCAACCTCTAAACTTTGACCTTCACTTCCGGGAATCTGCGAGACACAAGTTCCGACCCTTCCCACCAAGTTTGAAAAGGATCCTTCTAGCCCACTAGGAGGAGTTCAAGTTAAAAAGTTTCTGCTTTTTTAACTTGAAAATAGACACTTCTATCACGTGACCTTTGATACCTGTTGCCACGGTAACCATATATTTTGGTAATTCTATGTATTCTCATGACACGTGCAAAGTTTCATGTCAGTGCAGTGTTCCATGACAGAAATATAGTAAAAAATATGATTTTCACCAAATTTGACCTTTGACCTCTGAACTTTGACCTTCACTTCCGATTATGCAATATGTACAGCAGTTCCACCTAGGGTACCTTCCTGCAAAATTTGATGAAAATCGGCCAAGCCGTTTAGGAGATATGTGCAAAACAAAAATTCACACGCACACACACACACACTCACGCACACACACACACACACACACGTTTTGACCCCTCACACAGAATTGGAGTTTTGGTTACCTTGGGGGACCCCACCTAAGGTTAGACCCTTGGACTAGTAACTTGGGGGCACCAACCGTTACCATGGCAACAGTGCCAATTTCAGCTGGCATGTCCATTTATGGCTCAATGTGCAAAGTGATTACAATATCTCATCTTCCTCATGGAGCAATGAGATAAAAACAACACATTGCACTTTATGCCACAACAGATTCTTTAGAAACAGGAATGATAAGTACAGTATTGAAGAAAGTAGTAAGCTTTAATCGAATTTATAAACAACTTGAATCGTTTCAACTGAACTCAACAACTCAGTTTATTTCACAAAACTTTTATACAATGGGGACGTTTGACGTGGGGACATTTTGACCTGGGGACGTTTTGACCAACGGCTGGGACGTTCTGATACGGAGATGTTTTGGTCTGGGGATGTTACGACTGGCAAACAACTGTTCTGCTGTACCACAGACTTCCTGTAACAGAAGTCCATGTGCCGTATACATTAGTCTCGTTTGCTTTTTCATATTACATTGCCCTACTGGGGTAGGGGTTGTAGAAATCCAAACATGCACATGAACCATAACTGATAAAAAAAAATTTAATTTTGAACTTTTATTGAGTTGACTGACACTATAGTCTATAGAACACATGTTGGTGTGTTGTTGAATCTCATCTAACAAACTAACATCGACCCTACTGTTTAATTCCAAAAGAAGATATTTGTGCAAGTTGTTGAATATTTGTGCAAGTTGTTGAGACATACTATCATGTACAGTACTGTAGCTCAGGCTAGGCGTACAGTAGTGAAATGAAGGTAACCATAGAGGGAAATTACGAATGGAGTAAACCCACTGGGACATAGTTCATGAGGACGAAGATTCACAAGACTTAAATGACAAAGGTTCAGTGAGACTGAAAGTAATTTAAAAAAATGGTTTGCAAAACCATAAAGAAAAAAGGGTAGCCGAAAAAAGTTCACAAGACCAAAAATCTGCAAAAATGAGGAAAGGTATTTGAGACAGAAAATGAGAATAGGCCCCTGACCTGAAAAATGAATTTACAGGTCAGCAGGCGTTTGATGTTGGTTCTGCGAACTTTTTCTCAATTTTGGGCTTGCTGACCCTATTTTCTTTTTGGTTTTAGGAACTGTCAGTTTCCTGCTCCCTTTTGATTTTCAGTCTGGGGATCCTTTGGTCTTGTAAGCCTACATTTTTGGTCTTGCTGACCGTTGGTCTCATGGACCTTCAGTCTTGTGGGCTGTAACCAAAAGTATCCCATCTAATCAGACAATACATATTTGGAGTCCAGTATTTTAATACCTTTGTAGGAATAGAGTTTGCTTGACAGGTCCTTTAGCAGGGCACAAATTAACCAATGGCCATGGTCATTGGGCCATTTCCGATAGCAGTGATGCTCGTCAGTAAATGTCCATTCAAACAACATAGACTGACAACCATTTTGCTCATTTTGACTGTGCCCTTATTCAAGCTTATTTTGAGCCAGCTTTAATTTCGTTTTTGAAGTTTGTTTAAACACCTTCAGTAGGTTATACGATATCAGTTCAATGGGCCCCTTTAAAATAAAGCTTTTAAAGCAAACAGAGGATAACAAAAACATGTCATATAGGGCTGTCAATTTCCAATTAATGAGTTGCCCATACAGTACAGTAGGTCTAATGAGGATCTTTTCACACTCATGTACAGTATGTTATCTTCAAACAAAAGACTTGAAGTTTAGAGTCATAATGCTTTTAAGTGATCATGGGTTCCATCAAGAGGGAAACTTTTGTCAAGTCATGAAGTCCAAACAACTGCAGGACAATGCTCTGTTTTCAAAAGTGATCAAGTTTCTTTGTTATTTTAAGTTGTTCAATCAGTTCTATAACATTCTTTCCAACAGTTCATTAGCAATTTTTGATTCCTTGCCATAGGTAGGCAAGGAATCTTTGCGATGGTAATGTCGTGTGTGTGTTTATGTTTGTGTGTGTTTGTGACACTTGCTTGTAAACACGATATCTCAAGTTAGGAATGTCCGACACTTTTCATATTTGGTATATAGATTTGTCATGTTGAGAGAAAGAATGCTATTGTTTTTGGTAGAGGTCAAAGGTCATTTTAGGTCACCAGCGGTAAAATTGCCATAACGTCAAAAATGGCTTGTAAACACGATATCTTTAGATAGGAGTGACCGATACTCTCCATATTTGGTATATAGAATTTCCATGTTGAGAGAAAGAAGCCTATTGATTTTGGCAGAGGTCAAAGGTCATTTGAGGTCACCTGCGGTAAGATTGCGAAAAGTAGCTCGTAAACACAATATCTCAAGATAGGAGTGACCGACACTTCATATTTGATGTACAGATTTGTCATGTTGAGAGGAAGAACCCTATAAATTTTGGCCAAGGTCAAAGGTCATTTGAGTTCACCCTAGCTTAAACTACAAAAGCTCTCAAATGGCTTGTTAACACCATAAGAACTTGTTTTTTTATACAGACCAGAGGTCAAGTCAGGTATTCAAAGGTCGTGAGAGAATCAAAGAGCCCTTTTGGTTGAGGTCAAAGGTCATCTGGGGTAACTGGGGGACAGTGTTGTTGGGATTTGTAGGTTATCAACATGATATAAGTGTGTTTTGATCTTTGTTGAATGAATCCTTGATATTCTGTGCCTAAATTGTAAAGAAAAATCTATCAGACACTGTCAATTTGAAAGAAAGAAAGGATTTCATGGCAAGGAATCACTAGGCCCTTCGGCTTTCTCGTTCACTTTTCAAATGAAATTTGAAACTGGACTGTAATTTCAAAGATTTCCTAAAGAAGTGAAACATGTGGTCCCATGTTCCATAAATTAATTAATGCTGTACCTTTTTAAGAAGTGAGCACTTGCTTGCTTTTTTAGGGGTATTTCTTTTCTTTTTTTTTTTTTTGCTTTTTTGACAACTGGTAATAGTGTGGCAATGGGTGGAACCATGCCACTAAGTGTTTGAGACCAAACAGATCAAGAACAATTATAGTCACTTTCTTATACCTTTTATGTTTCCTTCAAGGAAGACCTCAAGCTTTTAGTCAGCATCCACGATACAGTACTTTCAAAGGAAAAGGGGGGAGCTTTTTACCCCATCCCTATTGCACCATGGTGTAACACTGTACCCGACTTAGTGCCATATTTTCTCTTCTATACTTAAATGCTTAGCAATTGCAACCTAGCCCCCCCCCCCCCCATATCCTGGGATGGTTGGCCTTTGAGTGGGTGTTTGGCTGCGGACCTCACAGTAAATTGTCCCCACAAGGCCAGGACTTGGCCTTGGATTCCCATTGCAAAATTGTTTGGTATTTCAATGCTATCCAACTATGGGTCATTCGTGCTAAATCATTGAAATCACCATATTTTCAAACAAGGAGGCAGGCCTTGATTTTCAGAAAAATTTATGGTTGTCCTTCAGGCAACCATGTCAGTGTTTTTAGTTGTCAGCAAGAAAATTTGGTTGTCCAAAACACTTTTTGTAAACTTACATCTTTTGATGTCACAAAATTTAGCAAAATTGCACCATGACATCAAGTATGGACGGCAAAATAGAAATAGTCATGTAAAAATGTCAATATTTGTTCAATTTTTCAGGTATCTTACTGGATTATTAGATTTTTCTGTCTTTTATGAAAGTGGAAAGCAATTTTCAGTATCTGATGAACATGTTATGATTTTGTATTTCCTTAGGTGGAAAGAGATTCAACCAGGCACTTGGAGAAGTGTTTTAGCTGGTAGAATATGGACACTGAAACAAACAGACGATCAACTTTTATACCAAGTTCATGATGAAAGATGGATGGGAGGTACTTGCAAAGATTCATCTCAAACAGAGAAAAGTTCTAAAAAAAGGAAGACAAAAGAGAAAAGTCCTACCAAAGTCACCCCTAATTATCAGCTAGATGTAGCTGGCCCAGAAACAGTTTTGAGGGATTACTTTCAACTTGATACACAGTTGGTACACTTGTATGAAAAGTGGAAATCAGTCGATAAAAATTTTTCAGACAGGGGAAGTTTGTTTCCAGGAGTGAGGATTCTTCGACAAGATCCGGTGGAGAACCTTTTCTCTTTTATCTGTTCTTCAAACAATAATATATCAAGGATATCTGCAATGGTTGAAAAACTCTGCTCTAAATACGGAACACTTGCAGGAAAAATCGAAGGCGAGGAGTGGTACAACTTTCCATCCATTTCCAGTTTAGCTGGCAAAGACACAGAAAGTGAACTCAGAAAGTTGGGATTTGGCTATAGGGCAAAGTTTATTCATCAGACGGCTAAAATTTTATCAGAAGAGTGCAGTAATGATTGGTTACACCTGTTGCGAAGGCTGCCATATGAAGAGGCACATTCTGAGTTGCAAAAATTACCTGGCGTTGGTGCAAAGGTACAGGAATTTTCTGATAAAAATTGTTAAAATTCAAAAAAGCAAATTTGGCAAAAGAATGTGATGAGACAAAATTTTGGTTTGTTTCACCTTTGTCAGATGGGAATAGTTATTTTCTGTGGCGGAAACTGGCAGTCATCAAAATTGCATCCCACAATCCTTTGTAATTGATGTTTGGAAAAGTGTCTCTGCAAGCCAGCAAGGGTTGGGATATTAGCCGACTGAGTAACTAATTGATGGAAAAATTTTATTGGCAGAATGTTACACATATAAAGTAATAATCCTATATCTGAAACATCATGTTACCTTCCCTCCTGTGGCATTCACACCTCCCTTTGATTTCATAATGAAAATGATTTTATGCATTTTATAAGTGCTTTACTGTAAGTGTATGGTATGTACTACTTGTAAGGTTTACTGAATGATCTTGCTAATGGACAATACATAATTAGGGTCAGGCACATTGCCAGGATTGTGTCATGGAGAGGATTTTGGTGTTTTTTTTTTTTTTTTTTTTTGGGTGGGGGGATGGGACATGGAATGAGGGAAAAGTCTAAGTATAGAGAGAAAAAACCGCTATTTTAGGTGTTTTTTTGCATTGCAAGGTTGCGTCATGGGGGGTTCTAACCCCCAAAACCACCCATGGCTACGTACGCCACTGATTAGGGTATGCTACAAACTGCAGTGCCTCAGAACATAGCATTGGCCCATGGTTAAGGCATACAGTAGTAAGCACTTCACACAATACTGTACAACTTGTACCATTTCTATGAATGATTGCAGATGGCTCATTTTTGGTTTCGATGATAAGAGAAACCAATGCATTCATGATGGCGTGCGTGTGTATGTATGTATGTATGTATGTATGTGTGTGTGTGTATGTGTGTGTTTGTGAAACTTTGCTTGTTAACACAATATCTCAAGATAGGAATGTCTAACAGTTTTCAAACTTGGTACATAGATGCACCATATTGAGAGGAAGAACCCTATTATTTTTGGTGGAGGTCGAAGGTCATTTGGGGTCACCAGGGGTCAAAGTCTAAAAACATAGTTAACGCAATATCTCATGCTAGGAAACTTGGATAGATTTCATATTTGGTATGTGGATGCTTTATAGTCAGGAGATGGTCCCTATTGTTTTTGGTGGATGTCAACAGTCATATGGGGTCACCAGGGGGTCAAAGTCTGAAAATATCGTTAACACGATATCTCAAGTTTGGAAGCTTGGATAGACTTCATATTGGGGCATGTGGATGTGTTATAGTCATTAGATGGCCCGAATCATTTTTTGTCAGAGGGCAAAGGTCATCTGGGGTCACAGGAGTCAAAGTCTGAAAATCTTGTTAACACAATATCTCAAGTTAGGAAACTTTGATAGATTGCATATTTGGTATGTGGATGCTTTATAGTCAGGAGATGGTCCCTATTGTTTTTGGTGGAGGTCAATGGTCATATGGGGTCACCAGGCAGTCAAAGTCTGAAAATATCATTAACACGATATCTCAAGTTTGGAAGCTTGAATAGACTTCATATTTGGGCATGTGGATGCGTTATAGTCAGTAGATGGCCCGTATCATTTTTTGTCAGAGGGCAAAGGTCATCTGGGGGTCACAGGAGTCAAAGTCTGAAAATCTTGTTAACACGATATCTCAAGTTAGGAAACTTTGATAGATTGCATATTTGGTATGTGGATGCTTTATAGTCAGGAGATGGTCCCTATTGTTTTTGGTGGAGGTCAACGGTCATATGGGGTCACCAGGCGGTCAAAGTCTGAAAATATCGTTAACATGATATCTCAAGTGTGGAAGCTTGGATAGATTTCATAATTGGTATGTGGATACGTTCAAGGCAGAAGATGGTCCCTGTCGTTTTTGGTGGAGGTCAAAGGTCATCTAGGGTCACCAGGGGTCAAAGTCTGAAAACTTTGTTAACACGATATCTCAAGATAGGAAACTTGGATATAATCCATATGTGGTATGTGGATGCGTTATGGTCAGGACATGGTCCCTATTGTCTTTGGCCGAGGTCAAAGGTCATATGGGGTCACCGGGGGTTAAAGTCTGAAAATCTCATTAACACGATATCTCAAGTTTGGAAGCTTGGATAGACTTCATATTTGGGCATGTGGATGCGTTATAGTCAGTAGATGGCCCGTATCATTTTTTGTCAGAGGGCAAAGGTCATCTGGGGTCACAGGAGTCAAAGTCTGAAAACCTCTTTAACACAATATCTCAAGGTAGGAAGCTTAGATTGATTTCATATTTGGTATGTTAATGCGTTATGGTCAAGAGATAGTACCTAATGTTTTTGATGGAGGTCAAAGGTTATCTGGGGTCACTCCTGGTCAAAGTCTGAAAAAATGCATTATGGTCAGAGGATGGTCTCCATTGTTTTTGGCAGATACGAAAGGTCATCTGCGGTCTCCAGGGGTCAAAGCCTGGAAACCTTTTTAAATACGATCTTTCAAGATATTTGTTTGTCCATTTGTCTGTCTGTTGTTTGCCTGTCTAGCTGTGTATGGCTTTTATTGAGGTCAAAAGGTCATCTGGAATGACAAAATTATTTTTTGAACATGCTAGCATAACATATTTGAATGAGAAGGATGGTGCATGATGGCACTCTTTAAAACGAAACATTTATGTATCATCGAAACCTCAATGCATTTTTGCATTCTGGTTTGTAACACTTACAGATAATTTACTTATATAGATACTGTACATGTCTACTATACAGCTACAGTATGGCATGTGTTAGCATCAAGGCTACATCACATGCATTAATTCTGGGATATCTTCATTGTTTATTGACCTACAGTAACATAATTTCAACATAATGGCAATGCAACGGTCTGTAAAGCAAAAGTGTCAAAAGTATCTGTTTTGTCACTGAAGGATGAACTCCTCATGCCCCCCCCCTTCATAAGTAAAATGTTACTTCATGTTTCAGATCAATGTACTGTAAATAGGTAAATTTTAGAACTTTTTATGCATGCAGGGAATTCCCCCTACATTTATTTTTAGAGCATTTTCTTTGTTTTTACAGGTCGCAGATTGTGTTTGTTTATTCTCATTGGATAAACCAGGGGCCATACCAGTAGACACTCATGTCTGGCAAATAGCAAGCAGGGACTATATGCCTGAACTGAAGTCAAAGAAGAGCCTAACTGACAAAATTTACCGTGACATAGGAGAGTTTTTTCGGGATTTATTTGGGGAATACGCAGGTTGGGCACATTCAGTGAGTATCAATGTCAATGGCATCAGTAGCAAATGTCTGTAACAAAGTGAATGATGTAAATATCTTCTCAATCTTTTCATTAGTTTCATTCCATATTTTTCATGCGATAGTTTTTCTTGTGCTCAGTCAGTTCTTTCAAGTTGATAAAGATGTGGTCAGTGTGATTTCTAATTGTGTTAAATAGTTAATTGGGGCTATGTCAATGTTCTCAGGGTTAACTGTTCTGGGAGGTTCAATATTCCTGAATCTTGGCAACATCTGCACTTCTCAGAACATCAAAACCCTTGGAATAACAAACCTTGTAATCATCACAAAATCATCCAGATAATATGCACACTGGGAACATTGAACCTGGGAATATCTGGTAGACGTCAAATGATTCATGAAGGAATGAACTTTTTATTCATTGGTGCGTTCCTATGTTCGTTCATTCGTTCATTTATTTTATCTTTTGAGCCACTATGAAAGTTTTGCTCAAATACTATAGAATTCAGTGGCAGTGAATTTACTCTGCCTTTTTTTTATCATATAAAGGTTGGAGAAGGTCATATCGTTATACACAAAGTTTTGTTTTCTCTGCATTAATGCTTGTATCCATGTGACAACACTAGAAGTGAAATTGAAAACCCATTTTGTGCAAATTCTTATGTTCCTGCAGCAGTGTGTAAATCCTCCAGGAAGTCTAGGTTTGCCTCAACAAAACCCACTTCCCAGTGGTTAACAAGTTCTCTGACAAAATTTAGACTGGAAAGTCAATTTTAAAAATGTAGTAGAAAAGTTAACACAGTTTAGTTCAGAGGGAATACTTCAAACCCTGTAGCTTGTGTGAGAAACTTCTAGTTTCCAGCTTATAAATTGCTTACAAGTGTACTGTACCCATTGTATAAAGTTGGAAATGATCTCAGGCATGTAAACACTATAAAATAAAATATACAACATTTAAAAGATGTGTTGTCCTGGTTACTAAACATCAAAGAGTGCTAAATTTGTGATGAATACATGTCATCTTCATGTAGGTAAAAGAAGTAGAGAACACAAGAATATATGGCATGGGTTTTGTTTACCTTATGTGGAACACATTTCAGTGCAAAGTTGTATTTATGAACTATTTTTTAGGTACAGTATAGATGAATCCGGACAGATTGTGCTGGTCTGATTTTACTTCCCCATTACTGGGGTCCATCACCTTTAATCTTTAAATTTCTTCCTTACCTGTTCCATTTTATGGTTGTACACTGAAGTGTATTTTGATTTTCCCAACTTCACTGAAAATGGGGATTTGAAATTCACGTAGACAATAAATGAAGATTATTAAAGGCTGATGGACCCCACAAATGGTCACCTACAGTCACTAAAAACAAGCGCTAATTGGATTTGTCTATTGGTTACAAAAACACATTCAAAAGGCATTTATTTACCACCCTTGTTTATACTTCTAGCCCCTCTGTCAACTGTCTGAAACCCATCCTCATCTAAAACAGTCCCAGTTTATTGCCTAAGGATATACCATGGAGAGTGTACAATACCCTATTTTGAAATGAGAACACTCTTAGTACATGCTGTGTGATATGAGCTACTCTAATTTTTTTTAATTTAATGTCAGTGAAAGAGCTGTATCAATAGGAAATATATGTAGACTACTGGTAAAATTGTAGCTTAATTGTGGGGGATGAATGACTGCCTTTAAGTAGCTTAAATATTCATACTTGTTTGCACTTGCAAAAAGTAAAATTAGGACCTTCGTTTACTAACAATATGTGCAACTTTAATAATATTTTTCTCTTTCAGGTTCTCTTCTCTGCTGATTTGAAAAAATTTCAGGACATTGCCGAAGGTAGGAAGAACCAACATGAAGTCGATGAGAAGGTGGTCCATCCTAACAAGAAACAGCGGAAAAGTTCCAAAAAATCAGACACGAAGGAAACCAAGAAAAAATAAAATTTGTTAACATGTTGGTGTAATTTAAGCTTGGTACATTGTCTTTCTAAGAGGAGGTATTAAAGCTTGGCTACTGTTAGAACCTGGAAAGACAAAGAATCCTTGTTGATCGTGGGAAATTTTGCTTTTTGACCTCTGGTGACCATAAATGATGGCCTTCAAAATTTGGCGGTAAATTTGCTTTTTGACCTCTCTTGACCCTAGATGTAGACCTTAAGTATTCTACTACTGAGATGCATTTTTCCTCACCTTGACCTCAAAAAGATTTTGAGTATATGAGCCATCTCAAACTTTTCACAGTTAACTGCTGATGACCTCGAATGACCTGTGACCTCCACCAAAACAATAGGATTCTTCTTAACCAGTATCAACAGATTTCATGCAATTTGTATGTTTTTACAGCTGCAGTTGATCATGTGTTTTATTAAAGTACTTGGTTTCATTTCCTAACTGTTGCAATATTGGCAATAGGAATATATCTGCAATAGAAAACTGAAAAATATCTACAGTACACAAAGTTGCACAATTTAGTGTCTGCAGAACATGCACATATAAATGCATTTGAGACACTGAACAGTGATTTGTGTACATGGTGCATCAAAATCTTTCAAATATATTTTCCAAATGATCTTGAACTCCATATTTTAATACTAAAGGCCAGTGTACTTGAAGAACTGCAGCATACCTTTCTGCAGATCACAGAAAATTTCCTGTCACTTCAAGAGGGGTGCCTGCAAATAGTTTTAACAAAGTTCCAAGCTTTGTTTAAAACTTTCAGCAAGTTCTGGAATAGTTGTACCTATCGTATGGTGTGTCACTATTGACTGTTGATATTGGTTCACCACTGGATGTAATTAGCAGAGGCAGCATCTTAGCTGTGATGTGCATGCTAATATTTATATTTTGGATGATGTTTTTTGTATGAGAATTTATACTTCCAAATTGGTCAGTGACAATATTGCTTAAAGTATATATTACCTCTGCTATTGCTTTTTTCCTCTTCATTCTGAATTGATAATCTCAAGACATTCCTTCCTTCATGTAATAAGTAATAGAAAGGTCTGTGAAAAGTGGACAGGTAGAGGATGTCTTAGTTTCTTTTTTACTGGACCATAGAAAACAAGACCTTTTAATGTGACGAAGTGCATACTTTATGTAAAATAAACAGGAACTTGTATTCAAATGTGAAAGTATCTGATGCAAGACAAAATGGCATTGAGTTTTATTATTCATTCTAGGTTTTTTAAAATCATCAGACAATATATTTTAATACTTCTTTTGCAAAAAGATTTATTTTAATCACATTTTAGGGATAATGTGAAGAAATTGTGTTGTAAAAAGTGACTTTGCTGTGGTTTGTTCCTGGTAGCAACTGTGATATATTGATAATTTACAATTTTGGTCAAGCATCCTGTGAGAATTCTTATAGGAAAAGAATTTTGATAATGTTACTATTAAACTGCATTATGCAATTTGTGATGCAGTCTCAAAAATGCAATTTGTTGTGCAGTTTAGAGGGTGACTGCCTTATATTCCGACACCCCTGTGTTCTGACAAATTGACAATATATACATTCATCTATGTGGGAACATAGGGGTGTTGGAACAAAGCCTGTATCGCAAAATAATGGATTTGTTGGAATATAGGGGTGTCGTAATTTAGGGCGGCAACCAGTTTAGAGTCAGTACTTGCAACAACAAACTAATACCAGCAGAACTCCATATTATGCAATATTATGATTAATAACTGAATCAGGATTTCAATTTTCTTTTGAAATTTCAAAATAATTTTGACACTTGTATTTAATGTCATGAGAATCTTGAATTGTCTTTACAATTGTTCATACCTTTTGTAACTAAATAAATATCCAATGTAAAACAGTAAATGATCATTCATTGTGTATTTCTACAGTTCTAGAGACATGGGTAATAGATATTATTTATTTCATGGTTATATACAGGATTTGTACAGGTCCTGGAAATCCTGGAAAGTCAGGGAAAACTGAAATTTGAATTCCAGGTCTGGACAGTTAGAGAAAATGGGCAATTTCTCAAATGGTCCGGGAAAGTCAGGTAATTTTAGTAAGTGGACCCACTCGTACCCTTATCATGTTTGGATATGTATTAATTCGGTGGAAAAAAAAGGCAAATATGGGATGCAACTATTTTTAAAGGTCTGGAAATGTCAGTCCAAGGTCCTTGAAAATTGGGGAACAATCATGGAATTTTGTCAATCAGAATGTTTACAAACCTTGGTATAGAACGTAATGAGAGTGATAGTGGGTTCTACTACAGGACAAAAGCTTATGATTATGATGATTTGTGAACCGTCTCTTTCAATAATTATGTAAAAATGTGGATGTTTTAGTATTTGGTCTTGACAAAATTTGGTGCATAGCTTGACAAAGTGTCTGGTCAAAACTTTTTAAAACCTGAATGGAATCATTCAGTACATACTTGCTCATGTAGCAATTATTTCCGGGTTCTTCCAGCCTGGAAAAGTCATGAAATTTTATTTTCATTTTATTTTTATTTTCCAGACCTGAAAGTCATGGAATATTGTAAAAATGATAGAAGTCTTGGAAAATTTATGAAATTTAGACAAGATCAGTCTTCTAATTTTTTAAAGGGAAATAAATTTACTATTTGTCATGATTGTTGCATCATAAAATTTTTTTTCAATCTCAGATATAATGTGGTCATGAAATAGTCATGGAAAAATCATGAAATTTTATTTTTCTTAAGGTGCAGGAACCCTGTTATTTGTACAGTGTGTTTGATGACAGGATTGTTTACGTTAAAGCATTTTTTATTAGAATATGAAAAAGACTTTACAAGTTTGAGAAAAAAAAAATTGGTGACTAATACAAGGACCAACTTACATGCCTCTTCAAATCACTGTGAGGAGTGTGATTTTTTGCACACCTAGATGAAGATGGGAACTCATATAAATCTATAAAAGTTTAATAAAAAAAGCACATTTGCAAAAAAAAAACTTTTACTCAAATGGTCTTGAATGGTTTCAAATGGTTTATGAATGGTGCCAACTGATCAGAAAAATACAAATGGTAATCTCAACTGTTTTTCTAACTGGTTTTAAATGGTAATAAATGGTTTTGAATGGAAAGAGTCCAAACACACAGAGTAAACCATTTGGAACCTGAATGGTTTCTGTCAAATCATATCAAATGGAATTTAACCCTGGGCACCTACCACACTCCTTAATTTTCTGAGGAGTATGATTTGTAGCACACTTGGAAAATCTAAAACTTCAGGCCTAAATTCTCTTCGCCCCTTCCCGAAAGTGTCTAAAAATTTTCATACTAATACGATTATAATGACGAATCCAAGAGTTAATATTTTTGGCTTTATATTTTGTGATTTATCATGCCAGAATGAGTGATTCATAGGAGGAACAGTTACATACCAGGACGTATAGGCAGTTAATCAAGGTAGTTAATTAAAATTAGCTTAAACACATAAATTGCACGTATAAAGTACCAAACATGTACAGTGAGAGCAGACATACAGCATGCACCATTTATACCCAGGCACCAGCAGCTAACTTCCAAAGTAAATTGGAAGTCATTATTAATTAAAGGATAAACCATGCAAAGTCAATGAAGTATATTTAAATACAGTTTGTTTAATACAGAGGTACAGACAAATAAAAGCAACCAACTCACTACTAACTCAGCAGAAAATTCCGTTGAGACCCTTTGTCCAACTTTCATTAACCAATAGGATTCCATAATTCCTTTTGAGATAATTTGTCCAATTTCCATCCAAAACCAAAGGAAACCCATTGGATGCAAAGGGTTTTTCAAAAGGCTATCACTTTTCAAAAGAGTTTGGTTTATTGAAAGGGTAATTTGGAAATTCCCTTTGAGATTTGTCCAATTTCCATCAACAACCAAAGGGATGCAAAGAGTTTTTCAAAAGTATACCATTTGAAACCTTTTAGGTTCAAAGTGGTTAACTGTAAAGGGTTTCAAAGAGAATTTTCAGCTGGGATGAAATATGTCAGCCATTACTTGGGGTCACCTGCATTTAATTGTCCCAATTCTACATGTACCATGGTGGCAGCATGCTCCTGATTGAAGACTGCACTTTAATCTGCCATGTTTGGTTTTGGGTGGCCAGCAGCTATGTATTCATGGTTTTGATAAATAAAGCAATTAGCATAATTACAACTGACACCCTTTCAAGTAATGACCAGTGTTTATCTGACCGTCAGTAGCTCCATAAAATAGTCAGTAGTAAAATAAAACTTGTTAGTAGCTTGATATACTCCCATGTAATCTGCATATTCTAGAGAGAAATATGTTCTTTGAAAAAAGTGATTAGAAGAACCCAGAGCCATCTATTTTCTGCTGTTTTTAGTCAAAACATTATCAGCTCTGTTGTAATATTTATGTTAAACTTAAAATGCCAGCAAATTGTAAACCTGTGATAAAGTGATTATTTCCAAGGTTACCTCTCAGTGGACAAAGTTTGATATATTAAGGCTGTTGTGCGCAGTGGCCTACATGGAAGAAAAACATTCATGCATATGTAGCAGGCAAAACTGAAGGTATGAGGAGTAACCTCTCTTTTTGGTCAAATTTGGGATATCATCCTGCAGAGACTGTCTTATCTCTGGTGTCAAGTAATCTGCAATATTGGCTACTTTGGTGCTTGGAATTACAATAGATGAGGCTAAGAGATTTCTGATGGAGACTGTGCTGGAGAATCCCTCTTTAAAGATGTAGAAGATTACCATGTTTCATCTCCTCTTCTATAAATGCAAGGAGTATAGTCTCTTAAAATGAATCTAAAGATCCTCAACTACTCAAAAATTTTACAAAGAGGGAGGGAAACCTCACCCTTTAAATCCCACCCCCCAGAACATGTCTCTAGAAACAGAGCAACTTGGGGAACAATTTGAGGTATCACCCTGCAGAGACAATGTTCTATCTCTGCTGACAAGTAATCCACACATTATTGATTACTTTGGTGATTGGCATTACATGATGATCTGTGGATAATATTAGGGCTCCAAATAACCAACGGCAGCTACGGCCATTGCTGTCAGGCCCTTCCTGATGGCCGTGATGTCCCTCAGTAAATTTCCATTGAAATAACATAGACCAACAGCCATTTTGTTCTCTTGGCTTTGCCCTTTTTCAAGCTCATTTTGAGCCCTGTATTATGCAGTTAGCATGGCTAATAACCAACCAAAATAACAGCCACCTTGTCACAAATCTGCATTTTTCTGTCCACCATCAAAATTTTCAAGTGTTTGTCAAATGTCTGGCTGCGGTGTTTGATACTAAAGAAGGCATTACCTATGCTGTGTGTTACACTCCACACATATAAAGGTATATAACAAACCAAACAACTCTCACAGTTGATTGATTTTATCTACAGCAGGTCTTACGTACTTTTGAAGGTGTCAATTAAGGGTGTTCACAATGGATACCATCAGTAGGTTAGATGGGATTTAAGGACACGCCAACACAAATGTGTTATACAGTGTCACCCTAGATACATCTTGCAATGGCATTTGCAAAGACTACATACACACATGACTGCACACTATAGTGTGTCACTTTTTAAACTTCATATGTAAATGGAAAAAATTATTCTGAAATAAAACATCTTCTAAGTTGGTATGTACTAAAATATATCTGGTACCATGTATGAGCTGGCATCAACCAGGGGTACTTCTGGAGGCCTTGGTCTTGAGGCCAGCTAATTAGTTTGCCACAAGAAGACCTTCTGACCTCTAGCAATGTCAACGACTTTTACCCCTCCTATGCATCAGTTGATCGACCATTCAGTATGTGAAATTTAGGCAGATAAGCTATGCAATACAGTATACGATTGTAATACTGCGCAGTAATATTTTGATATAAGTGACATAAAGCCATGATGCCTTGTTAGATCATTTAAACCATCAACATATTTTAATCTTCTTTGTATTTCTTACAATAAATAGAATTATATAATTAGTTCCTTTTGGTTGACCCTGTTTTTTTAAGTGCTATGAACAGACATTGGAAAATGGAGAATCAAAAGTGGAAAAATGGACAAAATAAAAACTGGTTATCTGTATTCTGTGGAGGACAAATGTTCAATACACTTGGGTATAAACTTTTCATCAAATTTTTCTATACTTTCACCCTTGTATTAGCCAGGATACCATGTAACCAAAACTGTGGAAGCCATTTGCCTTTTGTGTACTGAACAAAAGACATAATACATTGATACCAAAAAAGTTTCTTTTTTTTTATAGCATACAGTAACATATAAACATCCCCCTCCCCCCTCCCCAGCCCTTTCCTCTTGCAAATCTATAAAACTAGCCAAGTAAAGAATTTGTTTGCAATGTGTTTTTGGGTGCATGTGTTGGTTTATTTTAGTACAGGGTTGTAATTACAAACACACTTTGCTTGGGTGCAAAATTATTTTAAGGTGTTGAATGGGACTTTTGGGTATACACTGGTAGCAAATTGCCAAATGTCCACCATAAACACCCTTATCACTCCAGAACTCTCTCCTGGCTCAAGTCTGAGATTGGTCACAGTGGACAGTGTGGGGAGGGGGGGGGGTGGAAGAGGAATGGTGAGAAAGACTGTGAGACTATGGACTGAAGGCTACATACCATATACCATAAACATCTGTAACAAATTTGTATCATTTTTGGGAGCAAATGCATGTCCCCCTTCCCCTACTGTGCCTGTCCCAAACCACTGAGTGGTTTAACATCATTGATCATACCACCAGAGAACAAATTTAGCTCAACTTATGCACAGAGCACTCCACAAATACCTAATTCAAAGGAGATTTTACATCAAATTGGGGAAACATGATGCTCTAGCATTTCCTTTTTACATCAATATGAAAAGCAACCATATATCTCAGAGAATAATGTCAAACATATGATATCTTTGATGCAGCTTAACGAGATTTATCTTCCTCGTCTTAAGACTATCTCTAGCCCCCCACCCTTCTACCACTTCACTTGCAAGCAAAAAAAAAAAAAAAAAACAATTTCCTGGATGTTTATAAAATTTTCCAACCAAAATACTTGCTGAACTCTCTAAGGTCTGGAAAGAAAGCATTCTAAAATATTAACCCTGTGTCTCTAATTCTCCCCTTTCCAATTGTGACACCCCCCCTTCCAGTTCAATTTTCACACTATAAGACACTTGAAGTGGTACTAACTCCTCAAATGTTTATAAAGCTTGATAAACAGATTGTGATGGTTGAACTCCCATCTTCCTAGGTTATTTCTGAGCTAAGATAAAAAATGTTGATGTTTATTGACTCAATTTAAAATGGTAAATTGCAGAACAATTATGTAATTGTTAATTGTATAACTCAAAATTACAACCACTTGTCTCTTGTCTTTCAATTTCTTTCCAAATCCACTTCAGTCTAATAAGCCAAGATGTGATCACTTTCTTAGCATTATAGGGCAATCTGAACATAGGAGCTGCCTTTGTACAACATCCTTTGCAAGAAAACAGAAATCATTTTATGGTCATGTTAACATTTTAATTACAATTCAAACATGAGCAGGTCAGGTGAGTTGTGCAAGAATGACCTCAACATTATTCTGCAGTGGACTATCTCGATTGAAAGTGAATAAATTACAACATGCTGTATCTTAGTAAAAGAGCAAAGACCATGGAAGTGGATTACTAAGTTTCATTTCCGTACCTGTAAAGTAAATATTTTTGTACCTTAGACTTGAAAGAGGGAGGACTGCTCTTACCATTTAAAGGTGCTCTCTGCCCACTAACAGAATAGAACACCATGTGATGCTTTGAAGCAAATCATTTTGTCAAATGAAACATTCCAATATGTATTCTTGTCTTTGATATGATGTTAAGAAGATTTGAAACAACTTTCCTAGTTGGAATGTGCCTACAAGAAAATTGACTTCATCTTCTCTGGAATACAGCAATGGGGATGCATGTTAAACACTTGGGTCAACAGAGTCTGCCTGTCATGGAGAACTAAATCTAGATTGCATTCTCCCAAATAATTTTCATTGTATTTTTTTTTTTAAGAGATAACAGAAATGTGTCTGGGTGTGTGGATAGCAACATGCATGCAGGCTCAGCAGTCTGGATTAACCCCTGCTCCATCTTTGTGAACCAGAAAATAAGGTACTGCATTTTGAGGACAAATCACGAATCCTACTGTAACCACAAGAAAGCTTGGTATTTTTAATAGTTAACAATTTTATACATACAATGAACCCAAATTTGCGATATTAACCCAAAACTACTTGAATAATTATATAGACTAGCATGAATCTGAAAGAGCCGGACATTCCTATTCCATTCTCCCATGGGAGATACAAACAGCATGCACCAGGAGGGAAAAAGAAATCAATATCTGTCTTCTATAAATAACTTCTTATTTCTCATACACTTGAACAATCACTACAAGGTGACCTGTTCTTTCTTTCAAAACAATCACAAAACAGTTGCTCAATTGCATAGCAAACCATCCTCTGTTTAATATCTGCCAAGTGCATTCATTTTTCACTCTCTTCATCTATCACACTGATCCAAACCAAACATAGTACCTCCATCTCAGCCCTCTTTGTCCTTTTGGACTCCTCTCCTTATGTCCGAAGATACAACTGATGCTATGCTCTTCTTCTCCTCTAAATGAGGACTTCCTTCCTTGTTCATTCTCATAAAATTCACTTGTTGAGATGAGGTACCACCACCCCCATTCTCTTGGGTTCTCTCAACTCTTAGGTTATTTCCTGATGTTGGAGACCATGACTTGCTCTCTTCCCCATCCAGAGATTGTTTCACTGACCTTTGTCTAGTTCCTGCACCTGCTGGGTCACTGTGAGAAGAGCGCACCCTTTGAAATGGAGATGACTGACTGAAATTAATACTACTTGTTGATAAAACCCTCTCTACCTCGGAAGAGCCTGTCAGAGTTACAGGTGCATGATGGGAATTTTCTTTCTTGTCCTGTTGCTTACCAGAGGTAGCTTGCAAATTTTCAGTTTCCTTGTCAGCCTTTTGATGTGGTCCTGGAGAACTCTCTACAGATCTTTCTGGGGATTGGTTCACACTTTCTACAGGACTGGTGCTACTCCCAGATGGGTTTCTGCTCTTGGTAGGGGTGGACTGTCTTGACTGCCACTCTGGAAAATGCCAGCTTGCTCTCAAGTTAGCACCTCTGGCAAGCTCAGCACCACCCCCTGTCCCCTCATTTTGCCTCAAAGAGTCTGCAATTTGCTCTGAGTTAGTTCTCTGATATTGTCGTGGTTTGAAAATATCTTTACCAGTTAATTCCTGTAATTGCTTTGTAAGCTTCAAAATGGTGGATTCTAGTCTTTGATTTATCTTTTTCTGTGAATGATATTTACTCTCCACTGCCTGTGATGGAAGTTAAAAGAAAAAGAAGAAATTTCAGTTGAAAAAGACAAAACTTTTGACTAATTATACAGGGCTCCCATTAGGTTTTCTTTCCCAGGGGTCTTAAACTCATTCGCTATTTTATGGGTCCCAATTTAAACTAGGGGTGCAACCAAGTTTTCATGTCCTTCAGTAAACCTTAGTCTTTGTCAAGGCAACATGGTTAATGATTTTTGTGTCACTGTCACACATTGGCAGTTTGCGGATCATAACAAGACTCCACCTCACTTCTTTTCCTCATCCCTCCAGAGGAAAACACAGAAAAATGAAAAAGTACCATCATTATATGAATTTTGTCCACTGAAGACCTTCTTCCATGGTTCAAAAAAGTTGCTTTTTATGATAATGTGAAATAAGGCAGGGTATTTAGAAAACTGTGGCTATTTACATGCAAAGATGTCTCAAAATAATGTCATTTTCATATTTCATTTCAGATTTTGGCAGACTTCTGTGCAAAGTTGATATAACCAACATCACAATCAGGGATTTGAAGATTTTCATGAGTGAACAACATTTCACCTTCTTATAACTTGTAATCTTCATAAGCAGTTTTCTTATTGCAAGAAGGCAAGCAAGAACAGCATCTAGATGATGACCAGTTGTCACACAGCCTTGAGGCTTGACATTAGAGCATGCTTCCCATTTAATCAAGAAAAGATTAATAACAGTAACTAGCAAACAGTAGGTACTTAATTTGCCCATAGACCCTTTTCCAAATAGCAGTTACATACAAAGAATTGTGGGATAGTGTTTTGGATAGTTTTTGACCACTGTAGAATGACATGGAAACGAAACATACAAAAATCAATCACACAATCCTTTGTAATTGCTTTTTGGAAAAAGGTCAACTAAGTATAGAAGTAGTGGGTTATTTGTTAGAGAGAGCAGGGTTCGTACTCTTTTCTCAAGATAAAATTCAAGCACTTTTCCAGGACTTTTTAAGGTATAACTTGGTTTTTCAAGGCCATCAAATTGCTCTTTTACAGAGCACTCCCAAATTTTTTCCTAGTATGAAATACTTGAGCACACTTTGAGGTTTTCAGGGAATAAAATCCTTTTTAAGGATGACAGCACTAATTCAATAATCAAAAGGAACTTTCATGTTATGCAAACACTATCATCTTAAAGAACAACTGAACAAGTATCATTAAGGCAAACCATCAACATTGTACAAGACAATCTGTAGTTGAAGGGACATTTTGCAGATTTTCATAAAAAGTACTATAGGGCCCACATGCAACCTTGGACCAAAATGCCCCAAAATGTAAACAGATCACTAACCAAGCATCACTACCACAGGCCTTCAACTCTATTCAAAATTACCTGGAGGAAAAGTTAATCACTTGAAATATTTCACTAAATGGACCCTATGGTCCACCTTGGGCCTTGGGCTCCAAACACCTCAGGAGTCAGGTATAACTAGTCCTTGAACAGGACTCTATGCTATGTCCTCTTCGTTTTACTCCACACTAGAGTAGGTCCCACTGTTAAGTGTAGTACACAGTCCTGTTCAAGGACTAGGAATAATTAACCTGAAGGTGCCACTACGTGAAATCATGATCATTGTAACAAACCATCAACATTGTACAAGACAATCTAAAGGAGTAAGCAATTCACAGAATTTTATAAAAAAGGTCACAAAGGCCCACATGGGAACTTAGACCTAAGCTTCCAGAACACCATATGATCACTAATCAAGTACCACTATATCAGGCGGGCAGCTCTGTCTAACATAAAGTTGAGGTGGGACTGGCCATTTTGCAATATTTCACAATATGGACCATAGGGCACATTGTGGGCATTCGACAGAAACTTTCTACACACCCAAAAGAACTATTAACAGAGGACCACTAGATCAGTATGACAAATCATCAACATTGTGAAACAAAATTTGTAGGAGGAAAAGGATTTTGCAAACTTTCATGGAATGGGCCGTATTGGCCCGGGCCCATATGGAACCTGGACAAAAATTCAAGAATGTCATAAACAATCCAACAGACAAGCATCTTTATTTCAGGCTGTTAACTATTTTAAAAATTAAAAGAAAAAAATTATTGTGCAATAGTTTACAACAAGGACCCCACAGACCATATTGGCCTTTGGACCTAAAATTCCTGAACACCCTGCAGGTACTAGTTATAGAGTATCACTATGAGAAACCATCAGTATTGTACAGGAGAACTGCTGGAGGAGAAGCATTTTGCAGATTATCATAAAATGGGCCACATGGGACCTGGTTCCAAAATTCCTTAGCACCCCACATGAGCCCCACCACCCAAGGAACACTGTGCCTAAATATCAATCACATTCATGACAGCACACTGGAAGAAAAAAATTTTGAACAAGTGTGGACAGATAGGTGGACTGAGTGATGCTGCCTGATCAGCATAAGCTTTATTTATAAGGAAAGGTATTCCTGGGCCCAGGCATTACATAGCTCACCCAGGGCTTATAGACCAAAATCTGTCCTGCTTTTTCGTGTTACTTCATAACGCACTTCGGAGGGTCTGATTGGAAAAAATACGAATCGATGGTAAAAGATGAAATAATAACCCATGCAATTACCACAAGCGATCCGTTTGGCCTATGGATCAAGAAAAAATAAGTAAATATATCCCTTTAAATTCAAAATCTGGCGAAGGTGAGATAGACACACAACTTCCACGTTTTAAGTAAACTTTTCCTCAAACAGTACTAAAACTACAGCTGCAGCCTCTAATCATGTTCTTAAGGCACTTTAATTATCTGAAATGGGCTTTAATGTTAAATTTTCGAAAAATTAAACAAATTTTAATGCTATTTTTGGTACTTGGGATAAAAAACGGTAAAAAGATGTGGAAAGAAGAAGGACACTTTTTCGCGAATGAGGAGCTGTATATGTCCCTGCTACGTCGGTTTCACGCGTAACGTTAACTGCGAATGAGTAACTCGAGCTGGATACCAATCCAAATTGTATAATCTGCGTCACTCCGATCTCTGACAAAAGAATAATATACTTCAACCCATCTAGTATCATTTTTGTATCGAGGAACGACGAAATCTGAAAGGTTAACAATACGAATACGGGCGAGAATGTCACCAAGCTGTATTTCATGTAATAGGTTCTAATAGGCACTGGCATCTGGGGTGTGTTGGTTCTCAATTTTTATTAGGGAATAGCTGTAGCTTTAATTCGGCTAGCCATAACTCACATGCTATCTAAAAATCCTAAACCGCTACAAACTTACTTAAAATTTGGTGGTCGAACTGTTATTAGCGGCTGGGAACGGTTTCCCTTCCGAAAAATATCGGAATTCGTGTACTAAATTTTCTGGTCCAAATATCAGCCCAAGCTCAGTACTAGTGCCAAACTGAATATGATACACTGACCACATTTTGTAAAAGCCATCAGCCCTTTCCCAATGAAATGCTTGTTGCGACACTCGACAAAGTAGCCATGTATTAAAATTTTGATCTTTCTGGCAGAAAATCTCATCAAAAATTCCTGCTCCTGGAGACTTGGTGTCATGACATGGCCAATAGCTTTAGAAAGGGGCTGGTTTTTCAATAGAAAATCGCAAGCAGACCTTGGCATCTTTCATGCTATTAGGCGCGTAGACCTTTCAGGTGGGGATAGGGGGACTGCACTCCTCCCAGATCAGGGGAAGTGCTTATTTCAGGGCAGTGACACTTACATGTATTTTAGGGCAAGGGGGTAGTATGTAGTAGCTAGTCAGTTCGGTCTGCAGCGGACCGTGTTGACATGCGGCCTAGCAAAATAGGACTTGAAAAATATTCAGTTCGCGGCAAACAGGATCCGCCTCTTCCCGTACGCCTTTGTGTATTTTTTGAAATGACGGTACCTGATATGTTTTTTTTTTTTTAAATATATCAACTTGAAAAAATTTTCATTCTATTGCCACATTTTTAATCTTAGTCTCAGTTGAGCATAACTTTACTAAAGTTGGACCGATGATCATTTGGTATCTAATTATGACTGAATTGGATTCCGTCAATAGTCAGATACAAATCAATCCTTGAAACTCGTTTGAACTTGGTGCGGGTGCGGCAAAGATATACGGAAGGTCACTGCAAGCGCTACTCTGGATTCCATGTCCCACATGCGGTGTGTATGAGAACATTTGACTACGGTAGGCCAAAGCTTCCCTGCCTGGAATATGAAGTCTTTCTCGAAAGACTATCTTCAATTGGTGTGGAGCGTATACAAAATTTTGAAAAATCGAGACCCCGCAGACCCCGATGACATTTCAAAAGTTTCCCAAATTTGTTGTCCTTTTAGACAAAATATTTCAAAATCAAGAATTTTAATTGTAGAAAAATTGGAATTTTATGAAAGACAGGTCACAAAAATAGCAACATAGCTGCCGGTGTTTCTTAATGATGTGGTGTCACACAAATGGTAAATATCCAATTTTGATATGTCCAGAGCTCAGGAAAGTTTACCAAACTGGTCTATTAGGTAGAACTACTGTACTTATGCTGCATAATGCGGCGAGCAAAGCGCGCCGGAAATTTCGCTGTTTTTTGAGATTTTGAAGGGGTTTCTGACACGGGAAGTGGGGGAGCGGAATCTTGCTTCCGCCCCTCATTTTTCACTGGGGGGGCCCGGGAGGCTTTCTTCCCCAGCCCACGCTTCCTACCCCTATGCTTAAAAAAGTATTTTTCTTTTTACTTTTCGAAAGCTGGGCCTACCATTTCAAAACAATTGTGCTCAAAGGGTTCCAAATGGAATGGTTACCTATAAAATACATGCAAAATATCAAGCATATGAATGAGTGGCAGGTTCGAACCACTGGTTGTTGTGATTATATCTCTAGGAATCTTGTGCCCCTCTCCACCTGACAGAAGATAATATATTCATACAGCTCTCACCCCGGTCTGATTTTCACATTTTGTAAACTTTAGCCCACGACCCGGTTCCCTTTTTTCCTAGTAGAGATGCTGGCGATCAGTTCTACTACATGATGCTAAGTTTCTCGCAGGAAATTTGAGATTGGTTCTTTGATGATAGACCACATAGTTTGAACTTATACTTGGAGTGAACAACCAAGGCTTCATGGAGATTCGACGCTGGTTCAAATCATGCAGGCGTGCTCACTAGAAAAGGTTATACTTTACAGCTTTAGGTATAGTCAAAGTTTTTTGGCAGCCCAGCTGAAAATTCCATTTGGAACCCTTTTGGGTTAGACCCTTTGAACCCAAAGGGTTTCAAGTGATACCTTTTGTAAATACCCTATGCATTTGGGCAGTCCCTTTGGTAGATGATGGAAATTGGTCAAAACTCAAAGGGAATTACCGCAAAATTACCCTTTTCATAAACCAAACCCTTTTGAAAACCCTTTACCATTTGGAAACCGTTGAAACCTTTTGTTGATTTGGACAAAAGATCTCAATGGGAATTAAGTTCTGCTTGGCCGTAATTCCTGTCCATTTAGGCCTATCCTCTCAAGTTAGTAAGATGGACGGAGTTTTACGTGACGACCCATATGGCCAGTTTGTAACCAATTGGTTTATGTCAAGCTGCCACGGACTAGCTTTTCCACTTGTGACTAACTGGCTTGTTTTTCCTACTCAATTGCCTTATGCTGAGCACCAGGTACAATGGCAGTAGGTGTTTTTTTACAGTCTTCAGTATGACCCGGCCAATAGTACTCGAACTTCCGACCTCCCAACTGCAAGCTAGTCCAGGCGCGGATCCGCAAATTCAAAAAAGGGGGGCTGACCTAAGAGAAAAAAGGGGTGAGAGGGAGCTGCACTGCTAATTTTTCATATGTTTTGTTGTTGATGTGGCGAAAAAGGGAGGGCTGGGGCCGTAAGCCCCCACCCCTTAATCCGCGCCTGAAGTCGGATGCTTTAACCACTTGACGACCATGTCGTCGGTTATTTACTCTCTCATAACTCAACTGCAAACCACAAACCACTTGGCTAAACAATATCATGTGAATCATCTATTGGTCTTCTTACTGAACGCATCTCTTCTCTCTGTTTCTTGGTTTTTCATGTCATGCGTGTTTATTTTCTTCCTCTTTTCTATTCCAAATTCTTATTCTTGTTTTGTCCTCCTATTTCATTTTCCTTCTTCGCTATCCCTTTGCTATCATCTCTCGTTCCTGTTCCTGATTTATTCAACCTTTCCTCAGATGAGGGGAAAGTCGTCCTACTCCCCTGCTTCCCCCCTCCCGTCAATTAATTGCCATAAAAGTTTATCCCTATCAATTTCACTGACCACTGCACTGTGCACTATACCTGGCATGTACAGATTTTGCACGTGTCAGAAAATTCGTGGAACTAGTATCTACAATGAATGTTGGCCAAAAAAAGCCAACAATTTATAATTAACCTCAAATTTCTCTTCGTAGGCCAACTCGTTCGTTTGTGGTAATTGATATTATGTTCAAAAGGTTAAAATTGACCTTCGTGGGTAATTTTTATGCCGACCCTCAGATGTGCGTCACGAAAGCTAAAAACGAAAGCACTTTTTCGTGTACGGCCCGCTGCCTATTATGGTGTCACACTCTTCAGATTTTAACTATATTTTGTAATAGAAAAGCCCTTCCTGTCAGATTCATCATCTTCTGTGCTTATTATGTGCAAAACAAGTGTTGCACTTGTCCAGTAACGATCCTGAAGGCATCATTGCTCTTGTTTCACACAAGTAACTTAGCCTAACACACTATATGATAGGCAAAGTAGAGCCATACACGGAAAATTTTGCCGATTTTTGTTCAGTGCCTGATCGTTTTCTGATCATAAAAACAATGGGTTTAGATGGTTTTAAGGTGAATTTGCCAATATTTTAGATGACAAGATGTCTGTGTACATGTGTTTGGTAAATGTGGTTTTGTAAAATTCAAGTACTTTTCAAGGACTATGATGCAAAAGTACAAAATTCAAGCACTTTCAAGGCCTTGAAAATGAATGATTTAAATTCAAGGACTTTCCAGGTTTTCAAGGCCCCGTACGAACCCTGTAGAGTTTTACGGTCCAATTTCCAACTTATTGGTTCAAGTGGAGTCAGCCACAGCCTTTTTTCCCGTTGTGGCTCACTGACTTACTTTCCCTACTCTATTGCTTATGAGGAGCATCACTCACAATGGCAGTAGGTTCTTTTTTAGAGTCTTGGTATGACTCAACCTGGGAAGAGAGCCCGGGTCTTCCGCGTTAGAGAAGTCGTGGGATGAAGATGGAAATTGATAGGTAACTAGCCACATTCAAGGACATCACAAAATGTTGACTGACTGCTCTATTACATTAACCTTGGTACCAAAGGGATGAACGAGAAAAGGAATAACTAAACAACATAGAGGAGGACAGCAGAGAAAGAGAGGACCAAGAATTGGTGGAGCACATGCAATAGGGCAAGGGTGGCTTCTGTGAAAGCCCAATTTACCAGAAGGAGACACAGAGGATGGCTATTAACAGTCCATGCAAAATTTAAGTTGGCAATCTTTTACAATGAGCATGTATTTGAACTGACATGAAAACCCCAAACAGGGCTTGAAATAACCAATGGCACCCACAGCCATGGCTATTGTGCCCATACTTATGGCTGTGGTGCCCCTAAAAAAATGCCCATTGGAATACCACATACCTATAGCCATTTCACTCATTTTGGCTATGCCCTTTTTCAGTCTTACTTTGAGCTCTGCAAAAAGATTAATTTTAAAATTATTAGATACGTACCTCTATTCTACCTTTTGATAAGCTTTTTACAGTCTCCAGAAACCTCTTCTGTTCTGAGATAGCAACATCCTGGACAAAGACACACAACAGTAAACAATGAAGAGATAGTTAGTAAGATGGAGTTTTAAAGCTCAGTTTCATACCAACTGGTTTAAGTCAGGCTGGCAAAAGGCCTATTTTTAGGTTGTGGCTCAATGAAGAATGAATTACAGTTTAAAAATTCATGTTTCAAATCATGTGATCCAATTTTTGATGAATATTTATTAAAACAATAACATGTTATCATTGTGTGAAAGAGTGAAAGAAATCAAAGATCTTCAAAAAATATGGCAGCAATATGGAGCAGTTACCCAGGGGGAGAGTTAAGGGGTACTTTTCACTGAAAAGAGGTATCAGGCATGTCTATGAATCTATGTAAATAGGGCATTTCTTTCAGAATAGGCATGATAGTAGATAACATGGAGAAGATTTGAAAAACCACCAAAATTCTCCACACTGGGTAGATTTCGTTCCTCTTTCACCTATGAAAATTTAATTTTTGCTCAAACTTCTGTTTAAGTTGGATAGATTTATTAATTAATTTCCCAGAACTACTAGGAGTTTCTGTGAAAAAGATATTTCAGTCAGATCAATCCATCCTCATTCTTGTATGGCCATTGTTTTGTCACTGGATGTACAAAATATAACTCCTACTTTTACTTTTTTTTATCAGTAATGGTTATGTCATTGTGGACACTGTAAGTTAAGTAAGTGCATTAGGGGTTTATCAAGATTTAGCTCAAGTATGTAGAGTATAGAGTAGAGTATAAAAATGCTTTACTGAAAAAAGATGCTTGCTTACTTTGTTGGTGAGAGAGGCTTCTAATTCTGTGATTCTTGTTTTAGCAGCATTCAATTGAACCATCTTTTCTGAAAAGGTGTCCTTCAGAGCTGAAAAAGAACAATCAAGAGGAACAGAGACTTTGGAAAGGTTCACAGGAGTACTGTAGTAGATTACACAACCATACATACTCTGTTGTATAATTTCCCTCATCATGGACCAAAACTGTGTGTAGAATTTGATTATGACTGCATTTAAAGCAACACATTCTTGGATAGCAGATACTGAAATCAAATTTACAATTTACACTTGAGCAAAGAAATATGACTTTTGTTTTTACTTTTTCAAAGCTTTTTCATAGTTACAAGTTGGTTTGGAAATTAGGATAAAGATCAATGTTTATGTACCCTTCTGATGCATAAATTGCAGATTCCTGTCAGTTCAGTGATTCCTAACCTTTTGAACTCACTGCACCCCTCATTTGTAATGTTCTCTTGGTACTTGGTACATTGCCCCCACCCCCACAAAATTTGATTATTGTAGAGCATGACTTTTTAAAAATTGTCTACACATCTTCCCAGGTATCCCCTACGGAGTTTGATAGTACCCCTGTAAGGAACCAGGGCTTGAAATGGACAGAGGCTTGGACAGAATTTCAGATTCCCTCTAGCTGGTAAGTAACCAAAGAAATACAGGTAAGGTTAGGTTAGGTTGTATAGAGTTTTACAGCTTAGTTTCCAACCAATTGGTGCAAGTCAAGCCAGCCACAGCCCTTTTCCCAGTTGTGGCTCTTTCCCTTGTTTATCCAGACTCTACATATATAGGGAATATGAGAAGTCAACTGGTGACTTATTTTTGAAGCAAACTAGGAGTTAAATTAGGAAAACAAGGGAAATCATTAACTGACACCTACATTACATAGTAAATTTTAACAGCATGTAAATTGCCACTTTTGTATATTTCAGGTGCTTCATAAAACTTTTTTGTTACCCCTTTCACACCAAACTTCATCATTATTGCTTACCTCTAAGTTCTTTCTTCATAGTTTTTTCTATCAGCTCCTGTTCTTCTGATGTTCTTACTCCAAGCTGGTCCTCTGCTACTTTTTCTTTTAACTTCTGGTTTACCTCGCCTATGAGTAGCAACTCTTTATTTAACCAAGCAATCTGTGACACAGACAAAGAAAAAAAATGTCACTATTTCTCTGACTGATAAGTGTTTATCACAGCCAACTGCTATTAACAACAGGGATCTTTACAGTTATATTGCACTGACACCTAGGCAATTCTGACTAAAGGCACATCACATTTTACTGCATGATTTTTAAGGAAATTTTTATTTTGATTATTCCAAAAAGGGAGATGAGCAAAAAGTAAAGGGAGTATAGATTCTTTTAGTCCCCAGCAGTCAGAAGATTTCTACTCTTAGCTATTGTGATCCTACTGAATATTTTGAAAAGTCCAGTGACCATAAGCAGTCCACTAGGCAAGTTAATGAGGCAGCCTAGGGTAGACTACATACAAGCAGGGAGCAATAACCTTTTATTCCAGCACAGTTGTAGAGCTCATTTTACGCTATGTGCACACAGTTAAAAGTGGCTATTTTTTCCCTTGTTAGCCAACTGCTGCTAACTAGAAAAAGCTACCATCCCTGAGCCATGCAACCAGCACATCACACAGCCATGGTTAGATAGGAATTGCCATATTTTCAACAAAAAGTGAACTTGAAGCAAGCACATGTGACATCATATCCTTACATTAATGGGCAGTCTTTTGATTTCCTTTAAACTTTACAGTTAATTTTCTCCTCATCAATCCCATATTATCACTGTATCAGAATGCGACTGCATAAGTAGCATGAGAACTTCACAGATTTTACATTCCCCACAGTGAGTAAAATTTTTGTTTTAACTTTCCATTTAATGAATCAACTTGATGAGTCAGACACTAAAACAAGGTTCTACTATTACTACGCTTTCCCTCATTGTATTTTACAAACCTAGCATTAAACTTTTTGGTAGGTGCTATTAGTATCTGGAAAATTTGACACAGTTTTGCTTTTTCAATAAAAATTTCATGACATTTCCAAAGAAAACAGAAATGGAGAAGCAAACCACTAAAAGAGACATGGTGTTAAAAGAAAGTACTTCTATACAAAGGAAATGTTACCTCATCTTTTAATCGTTTGGTAGTGGCAAGTTCTAGTTGAGCGTTCTCAAGTTCTTTGCGAGAGCTAAAAAGCTCTGAGGATATAGTCTGGACGTTCTATCAAAACAAAAACAAAAGCATACATAATTGCGCCATTCATTAACTATAAGATATAATTTTGTAACAAAAGTCCTGTGAGGATATAATAATTCAAATTGTGAAATTGTCCACGTTGACACAACACCAAAATCCATCACTAAATCTTAAATCAATCGCAGTTTAGTGACCAATTTTTAAACTGATTTAACTAAACTTTAGACATAAATTTTTCACCGCTTTAGTTTTAGCAATGACTGTTTAGTAGATGCAAAGGTTGAACTTAATCACTACACTAGGTTGCTTTAGTGAAACCCAAAGTCTATAGCTATCACAATTAGCCATAATTTCGCATTAACGAGTGACCCAGCTATGATTGCTCAAACTGACATTTGTTAAATCAACCCCATGTCTGTTTCCTACATCATATGCTTAATCCTAAGTATAAATTACAACTATACTGCATGTTAACAAAAGGTGAAAGGAAAAATGTAATTCCTCGTAAAGATGATGATATTAATGATTATCTTTGTAAAGATGAACAGACCCCATAAGTGGCTTTTTGATATATATATATATATATTTCAGTCCAGTTCTGCTCTAGGGTAACGGTACTCAAATTGCTGAGCAGGAAATGAGACGCTCTAAAAACATGATCCATACATAAGTTTTCCCCTTCATTTCAACAAGATAGAATGAAATATCAACATAATTTGATTAAACTTCCTGTACCTGTTTAGCCTGATCTACCTCCCCCTTGTGTTCTACCAATAGTTTCTGCAGTTCTTGATTACTTTCACGAAGTTCCTTGTTGTCATGTTCTAGCTTCCTGTGGCAGGTATGATCAAACAATAAGTATTTAGCATATGATCAAACAATGAGTATTAGCATTTACATTTTGTATTTATAGTTTCTTGATTTAAAAATGTGGAAAGGAAAATACCTTTGTATAAAAAGTGGCAGCACTTTGATGTATCTTGTTCAAATCAGTCAATATCTTGAGCAAATCATTGCCAAAAAAACCTAACTCCTAAATATTTTGTATTATATACTGATACTAAATTTTGGGCCAAACTCAGATGATCCCTTCCATCAAGTTAAAACCACTTAATGGGTACCTCAAGTCAAAAAATTCAGAAATGTAAATTAAACAGCCTGAAAAATGAATTACAACAGTCCAACTCCCATCTTCATTGGACATTCTTGAGCAGAAATATAAAATGTTGTTGTTTCTTCACCCAAATTAAGATGGTACATTGCACAAAAATTTGTGACATCATTGTTGTACTACTCATAATTCAAAATTTAAATCTTTGTATTTCTTTGTTTTTCTGAAAGTTACTTTAAATTTGCTTTAAATGATCTCCACATGTTCCAATCTTCCCAAGCAATTTCTTGTGCTCCAAAAAAATATGGGGCAAAATAAGCAGCAAACACATCACCCAAACTAATTCAAGAAAATTTCAATGCACAAACTTCATATAGATTTTTGAAAAAAAAAATATCTTTCTAAAACATACTTCAAATAAATCAACAAAGTCTTAAACAATGCTGAAATCAGTCAAAATCATTATTTTAGCCCATCTCACCTGACCATTTTCCCATAATGCCCTTCTTTCTTCCCAAGCTCTTGTTCTAACAGTAAATTTTCTTTCCTGAAAAGTTCAACTCTTTGCTTTAATTCTTCAATCTTATGTTCCTGAAGTTTCATTTGATCCTTCATGGCAATGTTCAGCTCCTGGCAAGCTTTAGCCTGAAAGCCAAAGAGACATGCAGCATTATGAAATACTGTACCCGTGTATTGGCAAAGCAAAACTGTAATGTGGTAATGGGACCGGTGTGTGATCCCTTAAAATTATCCTGTGACATACAGCCCAACTTGAACACAAACTATTTCTAGAAGTGAGTGAACTACTGAAAAGTTTGGCTTAGATAATGTGACATATAACAATATTAACATGAAAAGATGGATAAATTTATACAAAGGAAGCAGAAAGGTCATTCATGGATATATGGGTGTGAAGGGTCACATGATATAATCCTATTTTTGCAAATAAAATATCCAGGAAAAATGAATTTTCACAAAATCACACGTGTGAACTACATAGTCATTTATAAACTGCAATGGAAAGGCTTTACTTGTAACTAAAAGGGAATACTGAGTTTGCTTTTCAGAAAAAATAATATTTTCAAAACCAATGTTTATATGATGAATATAAATTAAAAGCGAGACGGTCTGGTTAAGATTGCTACCCCTATCACAAGTCATAAGGTAAACTATTTCTTGAAATCTTCAGATTTATTCCCCCCCCCCCCCATTTTTTTTGTTTCTTTCAATTTGTATTTTTGCTGGCAATGAATACCCCATGTGTAATACCTTATGAGTTTTCCCCAAGAGGCGTCTGTTACGTTCTGCATGAACCTCACGCTTGTGGCGTTCATAAAGAACTTGATTGTGAAGAAAAATGACTTGGCTCTTCAGAATGTTGACTTCATCCACGGGGGCAGCACCTACACAAAAACAAATTAACAGTTGTTTCATTCTCATGTAAATCAAAACCTTTTCTGGAATTAATCCTTACAAAAGAAAAAATAAATGAACAAAAGAATGACTGAACAAACGAACGAATGAACAAACAAAACAGATACATAAATAAAATGAAACAACCGTGCTTAAAATCTCTTTTACTTATCATGGAGAGCAGTTTACAAAGTTTCTTCCTAAACCTGGAAACTAGTAACAACTTGCAACAGTCATTCTAACTAACATAGTTCACTACTATATGATTCAACTGATAAAAATTAACAGCATGTTATGTAATGCTGCAGATTGACAAATCGGGCGAATGTTCCTTCCACATGTCACACATCACTGAAAACAGAAAATTAGTTCTTTCAAAGGCGAGAGCAGTTGTTCCTAAATTATTTTGAAGCAACAGCTAAATATCACAATTTTCTTCTCACTTTTTTTCAAAGTATCTTTTATAAAATTTTACAACTTCAGAATTGCATACTCAAGGCAAATTAAACAGTGACTCCCTGTAAATTTCAAATCTGAGGAGAAATAATACTGTCACATGACTCACAAGAGCCAATCATGAAACAGGACAATGTACCAAGTACTTCAAGTTGAGGAGACTACTCTTGCCCTTTAAAAGAAAAATGGCAAATGTGGCGGAGGACTGAAATATTTTTCTGTATCCTTTACTTAAATACCATTGAATTATTCTATTTAATATCTGAAATCTTACCACCAAAATGAGTCCAATTGACTGACATCTGACTGGTTAGAGGCAACCTGTGGAACAAAAAGGAAAAATATGAATTACTTGGACCCGAGTAATCACTCACTTGTAAAGTGTAGTCATAAACTAGAATTGAACACAAAATTGGCTTGGTCCAACAACCTTAACTACAGTTTGCAGTCCTTCACAAGGTATCAATTTACGAGTCAAATGATAGTAAAAAGGAAGATTACTGAGAAGGTGATATCCATACAGAATGTTTTCGTCCTATTAATTCTTACATAACTTACAGTGAGATATTACTGCCTTCTCCACCCTTGGGTAGATAATGAATAGTATTTATTCCTCTGATCTAGTCTAAGCAGAGCCATGCATAACAGACCTGTGATGATGAGGTCTGAAGGTTGAGAGATTGATCAGTTTAGTATTGTGTCCTTTTAAGCATACCCTTCTCCTTTCACAAAGCAGAAATCCTTTAGAACATATTTTGATTTTTCTATCAGCCCTCCATCAGAGAATTGAGGAGTCTTACCAAAAAGATATTGAGTCTGCCTAATTTCCTTTAACTAACATAAAATACATCAAGATAACTTGATTTTAGAAAGTGTTATTAGATCATCCCCAAATAAAAACCAGGGTATGGGGCAGGGGGGAGGCAAAGCATGAGCTGAGAGCTCCTTTTGTTCTTTTTTCCCCTTTGCCCTTCTATTTTCACATTTTTTTTTTTGATATGGGGGGCAGACACTTGCCCTAGCCCCCCCCCTCTTCCCTGTCCTTGTCCTTGATGTCACCTCTGACCATGAGAAATCCTGTTAACATGGTTTTCAGAGTACACTTAAAAGTATAGAGAAGTTGGTTACTACAATACTTACATACTGAGCTCCTTGGTGTGAGCAGTATCCCCGAGTTGAATATGACGATCCAACAATTCATTTGGAGAGAAATGGATGAGAGATGACATTGCACCACCCATTACAGAACTAGCCCGGCTTCCTGTCATGGGAGTTGACATTGCAGTACTTGTCTGGGAAAGATCCACACTCATTTCCATCAGCCCATCTTTGGGGTTGGGCCATGACTGGTTCAAGGCATAAGGTAAGAGGTGGGCATAGGAAAAGGTATCAGCAGCAGCAACTTGAGACCCTAACGAATAGGTCCCTGGTTCAGATGTGGTACCTCCTGGACCCTTGGTGATCTCTATGGACTGATCTCTAATAGGGGTAAAGACCCCATCCAGGGTGTGGCTTTCAGTCACTTGTACAACATCAATGGATTTTCCTGAACTACTGCAAACCTCACAATGCTTTGAATCCTGTGATTGCGGCACTGGTATGGGTTGAGATTTGTCTTCATTAGTTGATTCACTTCCATTGTCAGTATTCATAATCTGCTGGCAAAACGTTCGTAATTTTACAGTAATTTCCTCTTCATCAATATCCCCAAACATTTCAGCCTCTGCTAAAAGCTCTTTCTTTTTCTGCAATAACTGTCCTTTGAGCACCTCACATGGAATTTCTGACAGCGAAAAATCGACCCTGAAGGGCAAAGAACTCTCTGGTTGGTCAGCCTTTGGGGTTGTTTCTTCTGTCCCAACCTCTGATATGCCTCTGAATTGTTTATGTGACTCAGCGCCTTCCAGGAGATCCTCGCTGGGTGTGGTCACAAGAGCCGAGACCTCACTATTTATTTCCTGTTCATCTGAAGAAGAATTAGAAAATGGTGATGGGACTAGACTGGGTTAAAACATGAGAATCAACATATTCCAACACAAACATTATGGTTAGTACCAGATTTCCAACTCCTACATTTGAATGTACTAATTGTAACATACCAATCTAATAGGAGTACCTGAAAGATTAAAAAGACATAAAAATAATACATCATTTAGTCAAAATTTCCCTTTTTCGATGATCAGTGGATTTAAGGCTCCACTGCTTGAAAATCCTCCAGCATGGTACAGGAACAAAAATAATAAATTAAAAACGATAGCCCAAGGGCACTATGGTTCCTTGCATTTAAGATGATATGGTATTAAGGTAATTGCAAAGTAAAGGAATAATTTGCACCTTAAACCCCAATGACTTTTGGCCATCATTTAAAAACATAGGGGCACATTAAATTTCAAAATCATACACGCACTTGCAGTTTGAGAAAGGAACACTTCACTTTTCATCACACTGCACACCGTCCCACTTCCATAGGACAAATACACACACTCATCACCTTTCACTAAAATGTCATTTACTTGAGTCTGGGGTAGTATAGGAGGGTAGTTAATTACCTTTTTGGTCAATCTCAACAATTCAAATCCAGACCTTACAATGAAGTCACAAAGGTCAAATACAGTCAAAGTAGGTCAAAAGTGGTTTTAAATAAACACAAAGTCCCTTTTGCACCAAAGAAATTTAACAGTCATCTGGTCAATCCTGACCACCAAAATATATGATGGATGACTAGAAATTATGTCATGGTTGTCCTTTAGACTACCTAATAAGTTTGCCTCAAAAGCAAAAATAAGGTAAAGCCCACAAGTATGCTACTAAAGGCAGCCTGAGAGTGATTTATTGCCACCAATATCTTCTTCACAATTTGGCTAGAAGACCAAGAAAGAAACATAGCTCTGTAAAATCTAATAAATGACTTTCAACTTAACCTTTTAACCTGAAGAGGTTGTTAGAAACACCATTGTAGTCCCTTGGGTAAAAGCAGAGGTAAAGAAGAGAAACTGTTTTCATATTTTACTATTGAAATTGGAACCATAGCTTGCATTGCAAATAACTATATTCAATACTGTATACGAGGAAAAGGTTTTTTGGGGGTAAAAATTGCATAACTGTCCTGATTGTTAACTTAACTGCTTTTAGACTGAGAGGGGGTTAAATTCTTCCTTTTTTTTTCTTTTATTGCATTTGTCGAAAGACATTAGACTTCAGCTGGACTTTTAAACCAATTGAACAAAGACATATCACGCATATAGTCTAAACATGCACTTTACTTAGATGAACACAACTTTCCATTATGCCACCCCCCTATTTTCCTTGGTTATTGAGTTATTGCACCGCACACCTGGCATTGCAATGCATATGACCTACACACTAACTATCCTGTCACTTAAATGTCAGTAACTCAAGTAAGGAACATCGTAGGAGGGTAGTGTAATAGCCTTTTTGGTTTGTCTGATCAAGACAAATCTAGACGTCACAAAAAAGTCACAACGGTCAAAAGGTCAAATGAGGTCAAGTGAGGTCAAGGGGGTCATCACTTGCATTTTACTTAGAAGAACACAAATCTCCATTACACCACCCCTCTAAAATGTTTTAGTGGCGAGATATCAATAAAACATTACTTTTTGACCTTTTGACCCCTTCCAATTATTTTGGTGTATGTACCAACATTTTCACCTCCTACCAATCTAACTTATCCTAAAATTATGCCACTGTTTGAACAATGGATACCGAGGTACAGCTACTAACAGAAATTCACTTTTTAGCCTCTGGTGATAACCGGTGACCTTTGACCTCCACCAAAAATGATAGGGCACATCTACTCCAAAACATCTACATACATACCAAATTTGAAAAAAATTGATCACACGGTTATTGAGTTATCGCACCACATACCTCGCATTCCAATCCGTCACACACACATATACACACACACACACACACATACATACACCAAGGTGACTGCATAGCTTCCTTTGTTACACAAGGAACCCAAAAAACAGGTTGAACAGGGTTCCTGCACTTTTTTCAGGAATCAATTGTCCTGACTTTTTCATGCCTTTCCCAGGATCAAATAAACATTTCCATGAGCTTCCTTTTCACTTATACCATAAAATAACATTAATTTTACATGAGGAGAACAAAGATATTGATATGAACAAAAATAAATTTTGATATCAGAAATGATAGTGAGTGAGAATGGAAAAATATCACTTTGAATGCATTAATTTCCATGATTTTTCCAGGCCTCCACATAATTTCCCGAAAATTTCAAAACATTTCCAGGTCTTGAAAAGATTTTTCAATTTTTTTTTTAATTTTACGGCCTTCCATGACCAGGGAAACCCTCTTAAAATAAGATTCAACGACAGAAAGTTGAGTACCTTCGTGACTTGTGGCAAGCCTGTTTCCTGCTAATCCTTCGATTACCTCTGGTAAATCTTTCATGGAAACAGATGACCTCTTTTGATCTTCTTCCTCTGACCTTTGACCCTCAGAACTATCTCCAGATGGTTCCCTGGACCGCTGTGTTCTGGTCTGCATACTCTTTGTTTGCAGCTTTCCTCTTCCCCCATCTGTCTCGAAATTAAAGCATTTTGCAATTCCCGCCCCACTATGCTTTCTTGCCGGAGATGGAGGAACACTTTTCCTTTCAGCATATCCAGGAGTGGAGGGTGCAGACACGGTCTTGTGAACATGGGGTAAGTTTTTAAGAGATGCTGGAATTTTACTCTTCATTTTGGAAGCAGAATTACTTCTTCCTACATTGGATAAGGGAGTTCCTTCAGTAGATACTGACATGCTGCCATCATCCAAAAGGTGGGGATTATGGGGAGAATCCCTAGGGGTGGTAAGGGGGGTAGTGAAAGGGGTGGGGGTGTTCGTCATGCTCATAAGCTGGATGGAGGAATTAAAACTAGCATCAAGAAGACTGCCACCTGGAGAACCAGGTCTTGAACTGGGTGGGGTGGCTAGTCCACACAGAACTGAAGGGCTCCACAATACTGCAGCAAGGTCTGCAGGTCCCATGCCAGAAACTCCTTCTAATGCAACCTTATGATGTTTTTGATGAAGTGATTGCCTCTGTTTTAGTTCATCAGAAGTCCCTGTTTTGCAAAAAAGAGAAAAAATAAGTGGAAATTGAATAATCTCAGATATTTTGCAATCTCTCAGACAAAAAGAGAGTAAGATTTGTTGCTTTATCTTTTCAGATTGTGATGGATACTCTTTTTGGAAGAAAAAAGCTGCAATTAGAGATATTTTAAGCTCTCTTCTTCCACAATGTACAGATTTACACTAAAATTTCTCAACAGAAGACTAAACAAGAATGTGATGAGTTTCTGAAAATCCTTTTAGCTAATTATCACTTAACTCTCAAGAGACCTTTTCATCATTAAAGGCCAAAAAAAGACATGTTTTTCACCTGAAAGCGCTACTTGTTATACACGGACCATAAACATATATGCCAGGTTATTACACTACCTGCTCAAAACTTCCAAGTCTCAAGCATACTTTCCAACATATGTGCAAAGCTTTACCACACATACTTTCTCCTTACTCTCAGTGAAAACAAACGTCCATATCTTCTTTACACAATGAATAAAGTCCTAAAAACCACTGATTAAATTTCAAATTTTTAGTGAAGGAGAAGTTTTGTCATTTTTATTGGTGAGAGTTTATAAATTCCTAGCGATAAAATTCCCAGTCATTTCCATGTATGTGTGCATGTGTGGGGGTGCAATGAAAAACACAACATTTACATGTAAGTCATAAGAAGGGGGACCCGTCGTCATTTTAAGGGTCATTTCAATAGTTATACTACAGCTCATGAGTCAATACATCAATGGAGATACCAGAACTTATGCTTCATAAGATCTGCAGTATGTAGGGTGCTTTTGGGTATTGTCGGACAGTTGACGGTTTTATCTTTATAGCTTCCAACACACATGCACAAAACTGATGCTAACCTGATACATCGACAGGCACAACTGTACTAATGTGCCCCAGATATGTATTGGATCTACGCATATGTACAGAGACCTAACACAGCACTTAGAAAATGTCATGTGTATGTTGGGTATTGTCGGACACTATCGGGTGTTCTCGGACGCTTTACTATTTCAATAATATTATTACTAAATATCAGAAAATACCCATCAAATGATAGAGAAATTATCCATTTAACCTTTGTTAAATGTCCCAACACAAAATTTAGTCCGAAAAAGTTGAGTTAAGTTTTCTTATGAACCATTTCATATTGTCATTCTTTTCCACTACGCATACACATATAGGCATACGTATGCGTACATATTAGTGTGGACATGTATGTAGGTTTGTGTACTGTCCGAAAACACCCAACAGAGACAGCACTAGTTGAACTGTGCTGTAAAACCATGTGAAGGCATATAGCACAGTATTGTGCTTACTAACATTTTAACGAAACTTGTGGCAATCAAAAAAAACATATTTCTCATTACATGAATTTTTCTACAAAAATTTACAGCCCGGCATGAAAATTTCCAAGATCTTGCACACTTGGAAATGTGCCAAGGAATTTTCAAACCGAAATTTATTGCTGCAATCAGGTTCCATTTTCTTGAAAATGAGAAGGCTTCATGATCTACAGAGGTGACTGTGCAGACTGCATACAGATATCTATGAAACAACTGCGTGGTGTGAAAAATCAATCAAACTATCGTTAGTCAGTGACTGAAATTATTTACCACTGTCCGAGAACACCCGACGTCCGAGAATACCCAAAGTGACCCTAGTTGGTTAATAAGTTCAATGAGATTTCACAGCTCAGTTTCTAACCAATTTGTCAAAGTCAGGCTGGCCACAGCATTTTTTCAAGTTTTGACTCACTGGCTTGTTTTCCCTACTCCATTGGGTATGCTGAGCACCAGGCACAATGGCAGTAAGTTAAAGTCTTTGGTATGACCCTTCCAGGAGTGGAACTCCAGACCTCCTCGCTGCAAGTCAGATGCTCTAACCACTTGACCATGCAGTCCATTCTGCAGTATGTAAAGACTTGGAAAGCATTAAGCAATATCCATTGTCTTTGGCTCCACAACAAATATTGAAGCTTACTTATTTTTATTTACTACTGAAAAATAACCAACAAAGGCCAGAATAGTGTACAATGCCCTTAAAAATATGCTTGTGTGTTGGTTATTTTTGGTTTTTTTTCTTCTTATTAAATTAGACAGTTATTCCATTTTGGGGGAAATTTTCAACCCATTCAACTGAGGGCAAGGAGTTTCTGGCCCCTGCAATCCACCTGACACACACACACACACAAGTAATTTTCACTAGAGTTTAACACAGAGGACACCTTCAGTCTAATGTGCTGGCTTTCTTCCAGACAAAGCAGAAAATGGACAAACTAAGTAGTACAAGGGCTCTTAACCTGTATGTACCCCTCATGTGCTTAAAAATATCCAGACAAACATTTTAGGAATGGCTTCAAAATTGCCTTGAAGGCTGAATCAAATGGTGGAGCACTGCATACACTGTTTGCCATCAGGAGCAAAGCTGTGTCCTGTCTCTGACAGTCAGCAAGTTACTATTCTACCCATTGTGCTCCTACTGAGTATTTTTAACAGCCCAGTGACAACAAGCAGTCCACCAAGCAAGTTAAAGGGACAGCCTTGGGTTTAGACTACAAGCAGGGAACAGTAGCCTTTCATTCCAACACAGCTGTAGAGCTCATTTCATGCTTTGTGCACACAAATATACACGAATCCGGACAGCAAGTGATGGTCTGATTTCAGTCGGCCATAACTGGGGTCCATCACCTTTAAATCTTTCCATTTCCTTTCTTACCTCTATCATGGATTGTTGTACACTACATTTTATCTTAATTCCATCGATTTTACTGAATATGAGGGTTTGAAACTCATGTAGACGATATATAAAGGCGATACAGGCTGATGGACCCCACTAATGGCTGCGCACAGTCACTGAAAACGAGCGCTAATCGCATTCGTCTATAAGTGGATATTTTTCCCTGGGTTGCTGACTGCAGCTAACCAAAACAATTTTCTTCCTAAGACCTGCAACCAGCACACCACAAAATAGCAGTGAGTTAGTTAGTTAGATGGAGTTTTACAGCCAAGTTTCCAACCTACTGGTTCAAGTCAAGCCGGCCATGGCCTTTCTTCCAGTTGTGGAACACTGCCTTGTTTTCTCTACTCCATTTCTTATGTGGAGCATCACGCACACCGGCAGTAGCCACACAAACTGGCAGAAGTACTCACGTATCGTATCAAATGGAGAAGAAGTCTTTCTACTTTGGCTGCTCGGATTAGTCGTACTTGAACTAACTCTTCCAGAATCTGAGCTTGCTGACATATTATACAATGAAAGACTGTCCCTTGCACATTCTGTGGTGTCTAATGAAACCCTAGAACATTCTGTCAAAACATCATGGACTTCCATTTTCCTCCACCTGCAATAGAATTTTGGTAAGATTACTGTTATGCAAAGTTTGGAAAGGGAAAGCTGTATGTTCAATTTGATGGTAAAGGCCTTTTTTTTCTTTACTGCATGGCAAAGGTGTCGGATGTTAAACAGTACATTTTCTACAATATTTGTGAAAAGATTGGTTTAAACTAAAAGGGGCAAATGAGAAAAACATTACAATTATGATGACACCTGATACATATAATTTGAAGCAATTAATGGACACTTAAATGAGAAGCTATCAAGAGTCAGATTAATGAAAAGAATTACATGCTAAGACCACAATATTTCACTCCAAAAGTTCATCTTGGGATAAGCAAATCCCATGTAACATAAACCACCATTTCTTTAAAAAAAATGCCCATTACATATTACTTGACTAAGTTTTTGCTTCACTTACAGCAATTTCATCAAATGCTTAGGTAGATTTGAAATATACTACAAAGGCCAGAAGGTTTGGTGGGTATCTTCAGGTTCAAAGAAAAGCCATATCCTGAATCCTTGGCTTAATGCTTGACAGGTTTGTCTTAGTGATTGTCACACTGATAACCATCTACAGAGGCAGGATCAAGGGGGAGAGATTACATTTAAAGAAGTGTTTAAGGTCATACCAAGTTTTGATATGTTAGAGGGGTACTTATTATAAAAATTTCGGTAAAATTTGCATTGAAATCCTTCATGTGGTTCTCAAGATATGTGCATGTACAATTATCACATTTTCAACAAAATATGAACTTGAAGCAAGCACATATGACATCAAACCCTCACATAAATAGGCAGTCTTTTGTTTTTCTTAAAACTCCACCATCAATTTTCTCCTCAACAACCCCATATTATAATAATGTGATTGCATAAGTGGCATGAGAACTTTAAAAACTTCACAGCCCCCACAGAGAGGTCCTAATCCTATTAACTTCAAAGGTCAGCACAACAGAAAAACAATGGGAAACAAGGCATTCCTTGTCAACGGGAGAGAAGTGATGTAACCTCTGCTGCCCTCAGGCTCACTTTGGAACACAAATCTAGTGATTTCATTGAATGAAATCTTGAGGATTACATGTCTGATTTGAATGGAAGTTTTCACCACACTATGTAGATTTAATTCCTCTTCCACATCTAAAAGTTAAATTTTTGCTTAAACTTTCCTTTTAAGGTTACCTGTGCCAAATAAAACAAGAGTCTTATAAGCAGCTTCCAATTTTGAAATAATTTACTTAGGGAGAACCTTCTAGAGACATAAAGAGCGATGGGTCGCTTCCCCAGCTGGTGACATCCCTAGCATAAACTGACTATGCATAAGATAATTTATAGATACTTTTTCCACACTGAAATGATCATTGCTAAGTAAGAACTCACCTAGCTGCTTCTGTTTCAAATTTGTCAGATCCAAGAATCAGTTGAGGATGAAGTCTCACACGCTCAAACATTGGCTGGCAAGAGAAAAATGTAGGCAATCATGAGCAACCTTTTTATCGGAATTTCATTACAACAATAATTTTCACTCAATGTTCTGGCTGGTACTAATTTGATAACATGTACCTGACATGGGTGTTCAAGTCACCAAACTGTGTAGCAACCCTTCCATATTTAATTCCCTTCTCCTTCATACTCCCCCACCCTCACCCCCATACTTCCCCACCCCCATCTCCCCTAGCAAAAGTGGATTCTCAGATGTCAACTAAAAGCTACAAAAAAACCTAGATGGAGTTACCACAGCATACTACAAATATTAGATAAAACAGCCTATTGGTGGGTGCAAGTCCCACCTTTCTTTAAAAGCAACAGCCAGCTGAAAGTAGGGGTTACAAAATTTTTGTAGTATTATAATGATATGATGTCAAAGGTCAGAGGGGGGTAGATATATGGATACATAGATACATTTTTCTTGGAAAGCTCACTCCAAGAGTGCTGCTCATCCTGCTTTTTAGATAGAACTTCACAGATGTTACCCCTATACATGAAACAGTCAAAGCTGCTATGCTGCAGAATCTCAATAATCTCAATACTTTTGTGAATATTTATTAAAACATTTTATATTGAAGAAAAGGTTTGCCTCATGATAAAATGATACAACAGAAAACATCATTTTGATACAATGGTAGCACAGCATGAAAATGAAACATAGGAAAAATTTTCCATTGTGCTGATCATATTTGACTTGTGTACAGTTGTTAATATGTGCAGTAGGATGATTGCATCTTGTGGTGTAGTCAGACAAATAATATTTGCATTAAGACATTATGCAAAGTTGATACATTTTACTGATAATTTAATATTTACAAAGACACTGTATGACATGATTTACTGTAATTCAGTAGAAAAGGTGTGCAGTGCCTAGCAACCAAATGTATTTTGTGCAAAAAAATGACAGCTTTCTTGACAAATGGAACCGTTCAGGCCCTAAAATTTACCACAGAAACTCAGCAACACTTAGTAACCACTGCATTTTTCACACCGAAATAAACACCTTCATCTGTCCTTAACTTAAAGAGCATGATCTCAAACTCTGATAGACATTGACCACAGATTAAGGGACATTTTGCTGCTTTAAATATATTTCTACCAAGGCTAATGTGAAAATAGCTCAATGAATGTTATGTACTAAAATAATTAGCTATAGCCCAAAAATTAATCAAATTGGTTCAGTTTGCAGTGAATTGAAAAGGTTTGAGTGCAATGGTATCCCTATGATACCATTACACATGCTTTTTTTTCCTGAACATGCACACAATTAAGTCTGGACTGGCTTATTAACAACAAACCAGCAGATTCTTCTCCTTATCAACCAATCATTTGTTTTTTGTTCACTGCCAGCTTCTTTTGTTTTAAGGCGTATTCCAGAGACGAAATTCTTTGACCCGACAATGTGCAGAAAAAAGTCACCAGAAAATGCTTTTAACTCAGCCTACTATTAAAACAAATTGCAGAACAGAGGTCATTACCAGAATATTTGCATTGAACTCTTGAGGTTTGCCAGCATAATGGCTGCGAAGGAACTCGAGAAAGTTCCAAGGAAACATTCCGTACAAGCGATGGAAAAGAGCATAAACAGCTGCATGTAAGTGAAGGTGGTAGACGTCTGGTACCCCACCTGCTCAAAGGAAAAAAAGTGGTCAGATAGATTTAATTGTAATTTACAATGGAACTTTGAAATGGATTAGTTTCAAAAAAGAAATCATTAAATTCATGAATCTACTACCATACAGTTATGCTGAAACTATGCTCTTGCTGTATAGTCTATAGTCTCCTTTCTTGCAACTTGAGAAGCCTAGAATTTTGAGACATGTAAGTGCAATCACCCCAAATCACTGTGAAGAGTGAGATGTATGCTCATTACGCTCATCTAGAAGGAGAAATTGTTTCACTTCATACAAACATTAAACAGATATCAAACTGCTTGGCAAAAATTGACTTCTCCTACATCAATCAATGTTTTTGTCAAGGAGGGGGGGGGGAGAATGGGGATCTGACCTTCCTTCCCTGGTAAAGGAGGGTAAAATCCCCCCTTTTCATTTCTATGAAAACAAAAACAAACAATATCAGTTCGTAATTTCTCATTTAAATAGAGGACACCTTTGCAGCAATGTTTGAACTTACATAAATTAATAATCTTCAAAACCCTTCAGACTGCACCTTACAGGGACCTTGAAGCAAGCTTTTGCCTCCCTGACACCAGCTGTAACTTTGGCCAAGGGCACCATCAATTTGGACTCAGTGATTGGCAGTTATCAATCCCTTTCCCCCCTTTTTCTTTTTTTGAGCTTTTGGCGAAATCTCTGCCGCTTTTGGTTGCACTCAAAATAAAACATCTGTGAACACCTGCAATAAGTGCCCTTTCATTAATTTCTCATTTGTACTGTCACAACAAACACAAATCATAAATAGCCAAAGTAAAATTGACTTAAGCAAGTCTGATTATAGTGCAGTTCTGATGACCAAAATCAAATAGCTATTCGTTTGTGATCTCTCTTGCTTACAACCCACACAACACTAAAGTCCCATTAACTTTATGTGCCACTGACGTTTATATACCAGGTAAAAGTGAGTGTGGTAGATTGCAGAACAATGTTGTATTTGGAGCTTCACCATTCAATATGAATATTCATACATTAAAAGCAATCAACAATTGAGCGGTAACTTCACATTGCACAGATGAATGTAGTTGAATTGGACTACCTCCATTATTCTTTGTTGATGTTAGAGTTTGTACATAAAAAGACGACAAAGGCATGGCCAAGATTTCATTTTATGAGGCAGATGAAACGGTTAACAGCTGTACTTGGGGAGGGCTTAAGGGGTGTTGGTGTTCCCATTCCTTTTGAAAGTTATGGCATATAGGAGGGTGTAATGCAGGGTTGTCCAACCTACGGCCCGCGGGCCACAGTCCGGCCCGCCGCAAGGTTGCGTCCGGCCCTGCAGAAACTGATCTGTAGTGTATTTTTTTAGTAAGCAGATTCATTGATAACGACTTTACGCTACGCCATTCGCTACGGAATGCGTTCAACCGTGCAAGTCTTCTATGAAACTGCGTAGCCTACATTAAAATAACATTCTTAATGCCTAGTTATACATTCCCGTGAAAACGCACGAACTGTGAGATTCCCCCTGTGCCCTATCGTCCATTTTGCATGTGTAGATAACGCGGAATGATACGTAGGCCTATGTCAAGTTCTCCGTTGCCGGCTTTGTGTTTCAATCTACGAAGTGAGATTGGACAGCGAACGGTTCGGGTGTCGATGCACGGTTAACGCGCACTAACTGCAGAGGGCTGTCGGCAACTTTGTAATGTGCAAAGGAAGAAATTGGACCGTATCCCAAACATGTGTTGTTTAATCTCCCCCTGAGCCACCTCCATGGAGTAAGCGAGGTAAGTGCTTATTTTTTTTTTTATGAAATAATTCATTTCGAATGTCTGCTACATGTAACTACACTGGGGTGTGGTCCACAATGGGCTTGGTATAATGAATGATTCAGGAGGAATATGAAAAAAGTTTAACCGGAATATTCTGCCGAAACACCATCTTTTTTTGCTAAAATTTGTCCATCTGTTCTATCAAAAACGAAAATGAATCCGTGTTCTCCACGCTCAATGATTGCATTTTGTTGCCATGAGCTTCGTACATAAGTTTGAAAGAAAAAAAAAGGAGTGTAAAGTATGCGGCCCCTCGTCCACTCATAACCATTACATGTGGCCCGCCGCTGAAAAAGGTTGGACAACCCTGGTGTAATGAATTCAAAATAGTACTATATTCGATTTGCTGCCCAAATCACCCCCTCATTCCCCCTCTACCGATGCCAATGAAACAGGAGTATATAGTGGACACGTTATTTTTGTAAAAGGCAAAACATATATACCTTGAAAAATATTTTAGAGTAATACTACCACTTAACATTCACTATGGCCAAAACATTAATGTTACTATTTCTACTCACCAGGCCGCTGCAGATTCCATTCAGCAAATCTGGTGAATATTTCAAAGATATCTTTCAGCGATGGCCCAATTAGACTTGGAATCATAGGGAGTAGAGTTGTTATGGTTAAAAGACCACACATAATTACAGGACAGTCATCAGTGTTCTAAGGATGCAAAGTAGAGAAACAAATTGTTATGACAACAGTTACCTTTCCCCTAAAAGCTATAAAGAGAGTTCCCTTTTTTTTACTGGGTTCCCTCTTTTTTACTGGGACCCAGACCAATTTCTTTTCAATGGGGTGACTGCAGTAGTAAACCTTCTGAGAAATTTTCAGTCCTCATATTGCTATACGCAAGTCTGAAATGACAGCTTCATAAGTACATTCCGTAGAGTGAACGTCTTCAGTGTTGATGTTGTTGCACAGGCATTACTAAACCAGACTGCAAAATTGCATTGTGATTTCAATGATACATTTACATTCATTAATGCCATAATTCTCTATTTCTTTCAATCACTGTGCAAATGCTATCTAAATGTGTTACAGAAAAAATACAGGTTTGTGTTGATGTGTGACATCCAAAATTCTCAGAAAATTTCTTATTTTTGAGGTCTAGTGAACCCTGATGACTTTTGACCTTCACCAAAAACATTAGGGTTTTCCTTTGATCATAATACATTTAAGTACCAAGTATGATAATCTGGCCCATGCTTTTTTCAGCAAGAAGTTGGGTTAACACAATTTCCATAGGTTAGTGCCAGGTGATCCCTGATGACCTCCAGCAAAAACAATAGGGATTATCTTCTGGGTGTACCATATCCACAAACAAACCATGAATTCTATCAGTTTCAAAATGTGAGATATCATGTTAACAAGGTTTTCAGGCTTTGACCCCTGGTAACCCCAAATGACCCTTGATCTCCACCAAAATATTGATCATTTTCTGACCACAAACATCTATGTACAAGGAATGAAATCTATCAAAGCTTTCTACTTTGAGATATCCTGTAAACAATTTGCAGAATTCGACCACTGGTGACCCCAGATGGCCTTTAATCTCCTGTCTCAATATCACCTTTTTTACAAAGAGATTTGACTAGATAGGTTGATTCTTCTCATTAAAAATTTGCTGGTAATTTTGTTACCAATAGTCAAATTTTTAGCAAATGAGGGTATGCCCTTTTTTGTCATGGTCGGGCCCAACTAGCACAGACCAGCGGTAGCAGAACCCGAAATTTCATAACCATAGTTTCAAAACAATACAGTAATTTTACTGAAATAAATTAATTATGTCACTTGAGAACGTTTAAAAACTAATGTTTTATCTCAGCTTTCGCAAGTAGAAACAGAAAAACAGAGATACTCACTTTCAAGCACTGCAAAAGGGAAGTAAAAAGGTTGGTCTGTACAATCTTGTAAAGCCATGTTGGTTGTCGTCTAACGATGTGACTCAGCAGTGTAAGACTTTGCAACTTCGCTCCCATCTTCATACAGTCATTGAGTTTATCCAGCAAAGGCTACAAGGAAGTCGGAAAAACATTTGTAACATTACAAAACATTGACCACGGCTAATGACTCTACTGTATATAATATCATTCGATGTACACACCTTGAGCAAAACTATTTACAGAAACTGTCAAAAATTCAAATATGAAATAGTAAATCCTCCTACAAAGGGTACTGTACTTAATGAGGAAATCTTTAGTCCACTGAAGGCGAAGTTTTTCTAATATAAAGAAAAATGCTGTACCCATTTTGTACACAAACTCCTCAAACTAAAGGATTCACAAATCCGTAGAGATTTCTGCACATGCAACCAAAAGGTTTCAACTACAGGGTTACAGTCACAGGGGGATTCCCCTCCTGCCTTTCCAGAAGAAGTTGGGTAAAACCTGCCCCCTCCCTTTTCATTTCCATAAAAATTGTCTATATTTTGTTTTTTACTTAAAAAGAGGACACTTTTACAACAATGTTTGGTCTTGCATAATTAAATGGGCTTTAAAACCCTTGAAATTGCACTTTACAGAAGCTTTGGGGCAAGTTTTTGTCCCCTTGAACCTACTTGCAACTTTAGCTTAGGACAGCATCAATTAAGACTTGGGGGTTTAGCAGTTATAAATCCTGCCCTCCCCTCCTTTTTTATGTTTCTGCCAGAACCCTGAATTATTCATCATAATACAATTTCTAGAACTAAAACTGCAATTACTTGCAATATTTGATTTTGAACACCAAGTTTCTTTGTTACTGTACCTCTAATTTTGCCTAGCAATAACATTTTGTGATATTTTTGTATATATGACACAATGTTTTACATCTATATGTCATGTTTGCTTCAACTTTTTTCTATGATTGTGACCATCTTACCTTGTCCAATGGTTCTCGCACTCTACACAGTATGTCCATGGCATGTTGAGAATTTGTCCGTACATAGTAATCAACCAATGCATTTTGGAAGGAATGATCGCGAGCTGAAAGAGAAGAAAACATGCACCTACCATTTCTCTTGCAAACTTAAAACTTTTTAGACTGGCCATTTCCATCAACTGTAGAACACTTGGTGTGTTGTAAGTTAATTGCATGTATGGGGCTAAAACCACATAGAAAAACATCTGAATTGGATGCAACGTTAAATTAACGAGCTGTGGTGATATCACAGATTTCCCATAATGCAACTCTAGCTCAAGAAACACTGGCATTACTCTGAAAATTAGTATCTTCTGAACACTGTAAGCTACAGTATTGCAATGCAGTTTGCTTCTCCAAAACGGAAATTCTTCTGTCTATATTGAAGTCAGTTTCTTTTATTTCTAGCAAATTCCTATAAAGTTAAATTACATGTATCAGACTAGAATTATGTAATTACAAAATCTCCTGAATATCGATGATTTAACCCTTTACCGTTGTTTGGGTCCTTTTGGACCCATACAGAGAGCACAGCTGTCACCCATCTTTACTGTTTCACGCAGAGCTCAAAACTGCCAGTAGCTACCCCAAAATTCAGCCACAACAACGAGAGAGGCAATAGTTTAAGGTCACAGGGTCAATGGCCTACCGAAGCTGATGCAGGGCGTGCTACGTCCGCCTTTCCGCCCACCCCCAAGGCGCGCAAATATGCCCCGATTGGAGCACAACGGTAAAGGGTTAAATCAATAGTCTCTCCAGTCTTTAGTATAACTGGCAGAGTATCCTTCACTTTAAAAACATCATCCTTGGTGGTGTAAGGCTTCTCATATCTTTGACAGGCCTTGATTTTCAGAAAAATTTCTGGTTGTCCTTTGGAGAACTATTTCACTAGTTTTGGTTGTCCACAATGAAATTTGGTTGTCTGAAACATTTTGCACACAATTACAAAACAGAAATTGTGTTTTTTAATTATTTTTCTTCTTGAAGAATAAAAAGCAGGGATGTTTGAGAGACAGAAACACTTCAAGTCTGAAACATGGTAGATGAAAAAAGTTGAAAGCATTTATCAGTCAGCTTTACACTTTTTCAATCTAAGAGAAAAATCGCTGTCCATCTGACAACCAATCTTTAACTTTTGGTTGTCTGTATGAAATTTTAGTTGTCCCACACAATCGGACAACCATGAAAATCGAGCTGTTCGACTATTTTGACCACACATACTTTTTTTTCATTCTTCAAACACTGAAACTGTTATCAATTGACACTTACAATTGTTAAACAAACAGTACAGCTTCATATTCAGTGCTTGCAAAAATATTTTAACCCACATGCTTTACAAATTTTCATGCACAAAACAATCTACTGTAGTTCCTTTCGAGTGCCAATATTAAATTTCTCAACCCAAAGTGTCCCACATGTATTGCTGTTTTATCCATACATGTTCACAGCAGTGTTTTCTGGTTTCCTTGTTGGAATAAAATTCACCACTGATCAGTAAGTGAATGGCCTAAAATTTCCAAATTGACCAGTGTTACAGCAATTTCCATCAGTAAAAAGGGGAAATTTATATCAACAGCTATTATAAATTGTTTTGATTCCAAGGTTTGGGCCTTTTCTTATTTTTTTTTTTTTAAACTATTATCAAATAAAATGATTTAATTAAAAAAAAAAAGGCAATTAAAATCATTATATCTTTCAGTGAAAATCATGGTTTCAACCAACGTGATTTTAATTAGACAACCCTGCTTGATTCTCACTACCATATTGGTAATCTTAGATTATCTTCAAGATGGTCGACTTTGGATAGTACAGTCCTGGAAAGGTGCTAACTTCCAAGTCACTTGGCAAGTTAAGCCAGCAGCCTCTGAAATTAAGTTGCTCTGTTCGCTTTTCCCTTGCCCCTCTAACGAGGCAGGCAAAATAATGATTTCTCAGTTAGAATAATATGGAAACATTAGTTGAAGTAACCCTCAGGGATCTTCACAATTCTTGAGCTGTACCATTCTTACACCAACCTAGATACAGTCTGACACATTTTACACAATGTAACGGTCCTAGATTTTGCCGTTTTTTATGCTTCGTACCAATCACATTGGCAGTAGGTTCCATGTTGAAAGTCTTCCACACGACCTGGTCAGCAGTCGAACTCCAGACCTCCCAGCTGCAAGTTTGATGTCCCAACAACTTGACCATACAGTCAATTGCAGGCACACAGCTGTGCACACTGGTATTCAATGTCCATCATATCAATTTCAGAGTGATTTTCAAACCATGATTTCTAAATTTTTTTTGCTGTTGGAAACTGATTTTTCCTTCCCTAAAAGTTTGAGGTAGGAGTCATAACTTTCCTATTCTGGTCATTTAGAAAAGGACTCACTTGTACCACAAATATACTTTTACATGCTTTAGGTAATGGACCAAATGTCAATGATTTGCCATGATACCACTGTCTTTTTTGAAGGAGGTGCCAACCACAGAACTGAATGTCCATCAAAAGCAATGTAAGGGTATATAACTACACATAATTTGAAATAACTTAAAGGGATAATCCTCTCACTCAAAACTACAATTTTGTAGAAGACCAAAGAAATTTTCAATTGACATAGCTCTTTGATTGACAGCTTGTTCAAAACATGCAGAGTAATGAAGCTCATACTTCACAGCATTTACTGTATTGAAAATGTTTCACTCTGAAGCAATAAATTGTGATTGTATCTGGATAAGGATGAAAAAAATCTCAGAAGCAATAAACTGAGATTGCATCTGGATAAAGACGAAGAGGACCTTATGTTTGGTCTAACGGTAAAAGCATCCACCTCTTCGCAGAAGGCCCAGGTTCTATTCCAAGGTCGAGTCATACCACAGACTTTAAAAATGGAACCTACTTCCCTTGTGCATGATGCTCCACATAAGCAATGAAGTAGGGAAAACAAGCCAGTGAGCCACAACTGGAAAAAAGGCAGTGGCCGGCCTCGACTTGAGCCAGTCAGTTGGAAACTGAGCCATAAAACTACATCAAACTAACTGGATAAGGATGAATTTTAGACAGTTGTGGGAGGGGCTTATGCAAGTAGGTGGTTAGATCAAATTAGAACAGTTCGGAATGAGAGGAAAAGGCTTTTGAATCTTCATTTTTACTCCATACACACACATAAGCCTGCTGAACATACCTCCTGCATACAGATAATCTTGGATCAGAGCTTTGTATCCTTGGACAGCATGGAGGTCGCTTGATTCAAGGTGGGGAAAATATTCTGTTGCATCAGTTATGTGATGTGCCATAGTCTAGATGCACTTTTACATTAAATGGATCCTTGACTTTCTAGTCGACAAGCCGTAACTTGGTGTGTGAGGGCATGAGATGGAGTCATGTTCAGTCTGGACTCGATCTGTGGGGAAAAATTGATGATATAAAATGGTCTCTGAACAGTTATCAGAGCTTATTTTGTATTACTGTAAGTACTATATAGTGCACATCCTCATAAACAAATTATTAAAAGGAAATGTTGCCACTGCTCAACTATTGTATACAGTACAACCCTCCAATCAGGTTTGTCACCACACCATTTTGAGAGCCAGGTAAATTGTGATCACTGTCCTAGGGGAGCTGTCTAAGGGGTAGGGGTGTCCCCCTCCCCTTTGACAAATTATTGCAGGTTGCAGAGTGCTTACACAAAAAACAAGGAATTATCACTCAATTCTAAAGAAATCTAAGAAGTTTATTCAGTTAGCAGGTTAGGTAAGAAATATGTGCCAGGTGGTGATGCTGAAATTGATAGCAGGTACCTGGCGGAGGTTTTCAGAGCTGGGTAGCACCGCCTGGAACCACCCGGTCTGGTGACAACCCTGCCTCCAATATCTCTATACCTAAACTTGCAAACATGTTATAGAGCATGAACAATGAATTCAAGTCAAGCTGTGATCTTGCAGCCTCACTGGTATGGGATGTCTTAACTAAACAAGACTTCTTTGTACAACATACTAGAACATGTAGTATGCAAGATCATTGAAACATTTTTTAATTTCAAAGGAAAACAAAGCAAGTAATGGCAAGTTGTACAACAAGAAATTCACAATTTATTGTGCAATGGACTTTTTCTATTAAAATGAAAAAATTTCAACATTTAATATCTCACCAAGGGAACAAACTACTGTACAATATGACAAGGAAGTTGGATGAATAAGATTCATTTTGCAGCCTGTAAAATATTTATTTCTGAAATTCTAGGCTTGATGTACCCTTTAACAACTTGTGACTGCCCATTGATTGCCATTAATTTAAACTACAGCAATACTCTGCTTGACCAGTGCTAAATTGTGTAGTATTTTACCCAATCCAGAACAGAGAAATTGCACAAGCCAAAATCAGCAGTGAGCAAAATAACTAAATGTTTCACCTCAAAAATTTGCGATCATTTAGCAATTAATAGCAATTACCTTATCACAAAAAAAAAAATAATTTCAATATGTAGTGGTTGATACTGAATGTAATGCAGAAATAATAATAGTTGTTATCTTACATGGTAACATCTAATTATTCTGAAACTTTGAAGCCTTAAGGATCAAACATGCCCAGAATGTTCCGTTTTACAAAAACCAGGGATTATCAGAGTATATTGTAAATGGATGAAAAAAACTGTCAAAAACATGTTTTTCCATTAATGGCTTGCAGCTTTAACATTATTCCACATCAATTCGCTTCACATTCACAGTCCTAAAACAGAATTAAGCAATAATTACATTAAACTCAGGGGATGCTTTCTGCAGTTGGTGCATAGTACACAGGTGGTGACTGCACTTAGACTGACATTCAAACAATATAGCTTCACTCTCATTGGTCAACTATGACTTGCAGCCACCTATTGTATGCTCCCACACACACATGCAATTTTGTTTTTCAATGTGGTCTCAAGGAGTGTAGGCTATTGCATCTCTGTCTTAGAGGCTACAAACAAGGAGGTTCTACAAGCAACTACAAGGTACAGCCTTGCTACAAAGGTATTCTTTGTTTAACTTACAGAATGGAACTTCCATAATAAGTGCGTTTGGTAATTCGCTGTCGCATGGAATTGTGGGGCACAGTGCGGGATATACAGTACAAACCAAGCTCAGCACATAGCGCACAGAGTTCCCTCTTTTTTTTTTTCTTCAGTACTGTACATGAAAACAACATTATCTACTATAAGTGTCTGGCCAAGTCGAATGAAAATAGGAGTCTCGGTCCCACTGAACATCAGACTAAAATGCTAACTTTTACACCAAAAAGAAAATTCAGATACAACCCACTGCCTAAACCATACTTGAAATCCTACTTTCTGTATATTATGGATGGATTAAGAAAGAATGGTTTCACCAAATTTTTACGTAAACTCAAATTTTGGAATGAACATTATGAGTGCTAAATTGGTTTGTTTATCCAGATGATTTGGAGGATTGTGCCCATGGGCATAGCCACCAAAACAAATCACAGCACTGGCGAGAGTGGCGAGAAGTACAGTAACCGTTTTTTGTTATTTTGTCTGGGATGAGATGAGATGGCTTGTATGTGGTATCACTTTAAAAAGCACAATGGGGAACAAAATTATAATATCACAACAATAGTTACATAAAGGAGTATCTACAGAGTACCTGTTCCTACCAAAAGCAAACTAACAAAAGACTTAGTAAGTGAGAAGTGAGGTTAGCAAGACCAGTAACAAACTTGAAAAATTCAAATGCCATTTGATCAGATCACGGAGAGGTTGAATACTGGAATCCAATTCAAAAAGTCAAGTGGAGTATTCAACCATAAATAACACAGCTGTGGTTGAATTCTGGACTACAAAAATTCACTAGGCGGTATCTGACAGCCAGTTTGCTAGTTTGTTTTCTACACCCAGAAGATAAATTTCCAAGTGAAGTATTGTGCCAAAATAAGATAATATGCATGCCTGAAACTCAATACCATTTCATATAGACTAAAAAAAATGTGTGTCTATTGCCCACATTTGCTTGCCTACCAATCAGAAGGTGCAGGGAAGATCTTCCACGTGACTTGCAAACTATGTAGTCTGGCCTGCCATGAGAGGGAATGCAATGAAATGTGGGACTAATGAAATAGGGGGGGGCAAGTGATAGTAAGCTAATCAAGGGACCAATGACATATTGAGTCTGGTCTGAGAGACCGACAGTAATTCCCTCATTCACTCCTTTATTTTATATTGATATATTGAACAACCTGGCTACAAATAATTCTGATAAACCAAGATAACATAACAGGTTAAAGGGCAAAGGAACCAAGAAGGGCTATAAAGGTCCCATAAGACGCCCTGTAATCCAAAAAACCCCAAAACAAAAGGAAACAACCCTATGAAAGACTGAACTTCATAATGCCAAGTCTAGCAAAGGGCTTTTCAAGGTTTTAACAATGGCCTTGAACCCAAGGATTACTTTGGACCTTTAAATAACTATAAGCTAAAAAAGTATTACAGTACCTTCAAAAGAAATTTATAAACCTGGTGCATATCTCCCCTGATCCTTCTCAGCTTCAAAGTGGTTAGCCTAAGATGCTTCAGCCTTAGGGGATAAAGTGTAGTAGATTTCTAAACTCAGTTATGAGATGAGTGGAGCTCCTCTAAACTTGCTCTAAAAACAATTTGTCATTATCACAGAAGGGATCTAACCAGCTGCTTTTGCAAATTAAGCTCAATTTCCTTACTAAAACTCTTAAAATTCCTTCTGATCAACCCAAGCCCCCTATTAGCCCTTGCAGCTGTAGCTGCACACTGCTTAGATGATTTCAAATCCCCTGTAATATTTCTGTAATTATTAACAATGCTTAGATCTTTTTAAAAAGCTAAATTAATTGAAACTCAACCATTCATGCTATAATCAAAGTTGAAACTTTTCGGACCAAGATGAAGCACTTTGTACTTGTTGGAATTGAAAGACATTTGCCAAGTCTGGGACCAAGAAAATAATTTATCCAAGTCATTTTGTAGTAATAAGGCATGATCCATGTTCCTAACCAGCTAAGTATCATCAGCAAACTTACTTAAACAAGATTTTAAAGAGCTATGTATCAATATCATAATTGATGAAAATTGGGGAAAAAAGTGGATTGAGAACTGAATCTTGTGGTACTCCAGTAGTGACTTTTTAGACATTGACAACAGCTCTCTGGGATCTACTGTAACTTGGAGCCATGAATTTATTCAGTCAGCACAATTGCAGAGGATACCTAACATAAGTATGCAGTTTAACCATAAGATTATGAATAGAATTTTGAAAAGGCTTTTGAAAAATCATGATAAATGACTGAATGGATCCAATCAGGCCCACAGGCTTTACTGGCCTTTAGACTCATCATCTTTTTGCTGATCTGCTTCACAAAAAAAGTGACATTACTGATTGCAGAAAAGAAAATAAAACCCCCACAGGTCTCTGACATAGCTGATTCCTTAGTAAAAACAGACAAAATAATCAATTAACAAGTTAGCCATATCCTGACGATGATTAACCACAGTATCAACATTCACCCTAAGAGTCCCAACACACTCCCTCTCTTCTTAGACCTGACTTAAGCATGACAAGACTTAGGATTTACCTTAACCTCCTTGGCCAACTGCCTTTTGAGCTTAGTTTTAGTGTCACTGACAAAATTTTTGGCTCTAATTGAGTTTCCGTACCCGGAACTTGCGTCATAGCTGTAGGTTCAGGATTATGTGCGCATAGTAATAGGGTAAGGGTTATGTATGCATAGTATTAGGGTTAGGGTTACATAAGAATAGTAATAGGGTTAGGTTTACATACTGTAAGCATAGGTATAGGGTTATGGTGGGCCATATGCAGGTGTACGCATGCATTGGAACTGTTTATACGTAGGGGTATACACATACTGCACATATGTACTCACTCAAACACATACATACTTTGCTATAGGTATACGTATGCCTATCTATATATATAACAGGTAGTAGACAGTACTTAAAATATTTTTAACCAATCCACCAACAACAGCGCTCAAAGGGCAGTAGGCAAACGTGCTGGTTTTGATGCTATAGCGCTAGGATCGAGGGTTAGGGTCCTGGTACTAACAATGCTTTTCTTTCTTCCACAGCACTAACAGTTCACTTCTCTCCACAGTGCATACATACAGCGCTGTTTCCTGAGTGAGGAAAAAAAGGGGTTGGGGTTCTTATGACCAAGGTTGGTTCTTATGACCAAGCTAGACTGGTTTCCGTTGTCTGGCTCATATTGCTGTAATATGGAGGCATCTTTAATTTTTGCCAATTCTTTTGAGTGTTTCACTGGGGTTTAATTAGTGCTGGCCATTGGAGAGGTGGCACTCCGAGGTCTCTCTTGTGACCCCTCAAGGGTTGTCATGAGCAAGTAGCTTTTAAGACTAGCACCAAATTAACACTCTGCTTATCTTTTCTGCTTTCTTAAGATTCAAAGTGCAAATAGTTTCAAACTTTTATTTAGGTTTCTCATACTGTTCAAGGATATTTGTTACTTTTTTTAAGGTACAATATCCTCTCAGATATTTATACTTCAAGAGATTATATGACCGTACTTTGGGTGGTCTTCCACTGTTTAGGTTAAGGGCATATAGGTGACTAAGTCTTCTTTTGTTTTGAGGAGACAAGAGATTGAGTTGGAGGCTATGAATGAATTTTATCAATTGGGAAGCCTGCATGTTTTTTTAGACAGACTGGAGGTTACCAAGGTGGGTTGCTAGACGTAAATGCAGTGCTTAAGGGGTGCTTGCGGTGCAGAGGCCTTTGTAGTAAACCAGGTATGGCTTTTTGTGCAACTGAACCAGACAACAGGAACCAGTCTAGCTTGGTCATAAGAACCAACCTTTTTAAATTCAAACCCTGACTTCCTAAAAATGCCTGATACCTTTTGCATGAAATCCATACTATGATTTGGGGCTTTTCCTAAAAAATGTGCAAGGTTCATTGACTATCATAACGTCAGATAGCGCACTGTTTACCCTTCTTTTACTCCACAGGAAAGAGCTGTGCTGAGTGCTTCCACTAGTTACGAAATAGGATGAGCAAAACGTCGCAAATATTGTGTTCTTCTTGAACAAGCATAGAAATTTGTGTCAGTACAGCTCTGAGTGTGAGCGTGTGAAGGAGCTAAAATGCATTTGTCACACGCCAAATGCGTGTGACTTGGAAAGTCTGCCTTCATCCTGTTATGTTATGTTATAGGACCCTGTCACTTTTGGGCATATTTAGCCTTTTTTAGCCTCTCAATGCATGTGTGGTGAGTGAATGTCCTTTGGATGTGTCACCTTTTTTTAGAAGAAAAAGGTGAAAAAAGCAAGCAGTCCAGTCAATGGCCAAGGGTAAAACACCCCGTATTCGACTGCTTAAAGACTTTGTCTTTTTATTTTTGTGGTAAAAGAGATTGAAGATTAAAACTGATATCCTGAAACATGACAAAAACACTGTCTTTGCAGCAAGGCTAAGTCATAACAAAATAACTGAATGTTTCTAGATGAAAAAAGGTGATGAAAAATATTGCATCTTGTGCCAGTTTTCTACCATCCCTTGCCAGATATAGTCCATGCAACTTCTAGAATTTGACCACCCCAACCACAAAGTTAATTTTATCCTGGAACCATGGCCTGTCATATAGAGTATTGATAAAATACAAACCCAAAACTTGTTTCACTAATACTTGTTTCACAATTAGCGAAGCTGCAACAGTCCAACAAATTTGTGAGATTGACCAAATAAGGGTAGCTAATTCTAAATTATGTTTATTTTGCAAATTAAGTGCAAAAGTTTGTTTTTCCAATAGACACCTTAATAGGAACTGTATGCTACATTTTAGAATGATCACTTTGAAAAGAATAATTTAATTATATGAACTACATGGTAATGAATGATAAGTAACAGTGGCTGTTTAACAAACCCACTGATAATTTTCACTGGTGTTTGTTATGCTAATTAGCCATGAACAGTTAGTCAGCGGTCAAAAATAGGAGGACAAATTGCAATTGCCCGCCAGTTTTTGAACTCCCCCTTCCTAAACCACAGGAATGCTTTTTGGGGTGAATTTTCAATGTAAATGTGGTAAGTCAGATCATTCCTATTGAATTAGACAAATTTTGTCATAATATCAAACCTTGATTTAAATTTATGGCCTTACAACCATGCACATGATATTTACAAGTGGGTGTAAAAATTCTAAACTTAAAATCAAGTGCAAATTTTAGAACTGATGAAAAATTGTTTTAAAAATAATTAATTGTGATTCTGTCAATATTGCATGCCTGTAAAATAGATTGTTTACTCACAAATGAAAAACCTTCATTGCTAAATAGATAAATTATGCAAATATACCAAAGCAGTCACAGGTGGTCAAAACCTGGGGGGTGGTCGAACATAGGGCGTTTTACCAAATAGCTTTGCCTGGGTAGAGTTGTCCTTGCTGAAATCTAGGATAGAACAGTTAAATTATCACTATCTTTAGTTCCGTTGGGCAATGCACAGTAGGCTTACAGGTAGCTCAAAACTTATAAGGTTGTGGTCACTGGACACCAATTTTACCACCACCAGCTAAATTTTTAAACATGTTTGCATCAGTACAGTAGTAACTGTCACTATCAGACAAACCTCAAAAATTTGTGATTGTTTAGCGAATTACCTCATAACAAAAAAAAAAATTCAGTATGAAGTAATTGATGCTGAATGTAATGCAGAAATAATAATAGTTGTTGTCTTGCATGGTACAATTAAATTAATCTAAAACTTTAAAGCCTACAAGTTTCAAATATGCCCACAATGTCCCATTTAAAAAACCAGGGATCATTAAAGTATGCAAATGGATAAAAACTGTCAAAAACAGGTTTTGTGATTAATCGCTTGTAGCTTTGTACTAAACGTTTATTCCACATGGGATCGTTTAGCAATTAATTGCTTCACATTCACAGCCTTAGACAGATGCGATTATCACCACGGATGGCAAACAGAACATGCTGGGTGAGGAAAAAATCAGACAAGTACTAACATTGGGCAACCTCAAGAAAATGTCTCCATGTGCCCCACCAGTGTTACGCCTTCTGTTACTTACAAAACCAATCAATATCTGGAAAATTGAAGTCCCTAAACACAACCACCCTTAGTTTTACTTTTAGCATGAAGTAGCCTAACGTTAGCTTTTTAGGCCCTAACATTAGTATGAACACTTTCAAATAGATAGTGTGGCTATGAAATATATACCTAGGTCTATGTAGCTCTAACCTTGCCATGGGTATTTTGCATGTGAAGTATCGCTTGCTAGTCCAAAGTCAGACTTACGAGGCCTGCGCATACTGCATAACGATAGGCCTAAGATAACGCTACTCGTTTACGTTAGGCTCTAACAATTCTGGCTCAGTAATCTATCCTATGCCAACCAAATAAAAGCCTACAAAAATTTAACATAGTTTTGTCCATCCAATGAGATGGAAAACCGCACACATAGATACTTAACACTTTATTGTAACTGCCATTTACTTGCTTCATGGGTCACTTTCTCACCTTTTCAGGTACTTTTATGAGGACATTTCCAAACCAAGGGGGCTGCCATTTTTGTTCACGTGAGAATGTACAGGTATACCATTTCCATTAACCAGTCAGTTGCGAGAAACTCCCTGATTCAACTCACACTAGACCTAAGTGGATGAAGGCTTTTATGATAAGCAAACGCTTTCTCAATAAATTTTCTCAATATAAAATGGCTTGTTATTTTTATTTTCGCTTTTATGCAAAGAAAATAGAAACAAAATTTTGTAAAAAGATTTCAAAGAAACTAATGGAGGTGGGAGGGACCAAAAAGTGGAAGTGAAGTTTTTAGCATTAGGGGGTTAACAAACTTATGAAATCGGTTTTGGATCCAAGCCAAATTGAACACTGATGGCCTAACACTGTACGTATACGTTCACCGTCTAGTCGAATTCCAATGCATTGAGCAGGTTAGGTGAGCGTCGCATCTTTTCATCATCCCAAACAGTTTCAATTCTCCCAACCTACTTACTTCTAGCCCCTCCCACATTTATCTAGAACTCATCTTTATCCAGACACAATCCTAGTTTATTGCTTCATGGCTTGTCCCAGTGGCCGTACAAGTTCCATATAATGTGTAATGAAGACACTCTCAGTGCACATGCTGTGTAATTTAGCTATGATGCATTGTTTGAATGTGATGCCAATCAAAGAGCTGTACCAATTGAGAGTTTTGATATATGTATACTGAAACTGTAGTTTAGGGTGACGAATGACTGTCTTTAAACCACGGATTACCTATATACATGGACACAGCATGCAACGCCGTTGGTCCTATCCGTAGATTGCCGCCACCGGGGTCAAAAAGGGCACCAAGATGGTCGCAGTGAAGCTGAAATTTGTATGATTTGACGACGATCCTGTAATATTTTAGCGAAAGTTTAATTTTAATGGGAAAAATATCATATTCCAGCAACACGTGTAGTGATTTTAACCTTACCTTGTATTATTTTGAAAATATTTCAACTTCATTGCAAAATCTGTTGATTTGGACTAGCGCTAGCTGGACTACTTGAGCAAGTCAGAACTTTCACACTCAAACGATAGCAGACAGCCATCTGGCTACGCCTAAAAACGAATCCGATCAGCGCTTGTTTTAGAGACTGTAGGCAGCCATTGGTGGGGTCCATCTGCTTTAAATCGTCTTCATCTATTGTCTACATGAAATTCAAACCCTCATATTTAGCGAATTGAAAGGTACAATTCTCTCACCCAAAACAGTACCAACTAATTCTAATCCCGCTGGAACCACTTGGAAATTTTCCGGGGTCTAAAAATTAGCTTGTTCAGCTGAGGGGGATTTAAAAATTGGTGAATTACACTGGGCACTTGGTTGTCCTTTTCAGGAAGTTGTCCGACTCAGGAAGTTGTCCGCTTGCGATCAGTTCAGCTGTTGAGCAGTGGTGCAGAGCAAGTGACCTCCACTCTCACCGGCCCAGCCTTTGGGAAAGTGGCTAAAGACCTGGGATTCGCTCTACTCTCACGTCCGCCAACTCCTGAGCCTGTAGGTGACTTATATATACCTACCTCTTTCAACTTGGAATCAAAGGCTATCGTCGTGTAAGTTATGTGTAAATCAATGGAAGTAATTCCTGGTGGGGCACCAAATCAAGGTACTTGTTGGATAACAACAGTACGTGCGTGAAAAACTCATTCACTTTTTTTTGCTGGAGGGAATTAAGGTTCAAAATGCGTTCGTTACCGTGAAATTTCTGCCCTTGACATCCGTACAGCAAAGCGTTCCCCTTAATCGTCCGTGTTTCTAATCGGAAGCCAGCGCGTCCCTTCTGATGCGTCAAAATTTTGAAGAAAAAAACATCTGCAACCGGTGAATTACAGATACTTTTTATCCTCTCCACACCCAGTCCTTACGATGTCTGTCTACGTAGGTCTACAGTATGCCTATATCTCGAAGTCATGGTGAAAGTGTCACAAAAAATCTTGAGAAAAGTAGGCCTTATATTAGGTCTTCATTATATTTCTTTCACGTCTGAGTGAAGTTAGTCTGACTACGGGGTACTGCCTCCAGCTGGTGCCGTCTCCATGCAGCATCCGGGGGGGGGGGGAGGCAACTAGGGTCAACTACCCCCCCCCCCCCATGACCAGTCTACCGCCTTTAAATACAAGAAAAATGCGCCCCACGCGTCCTAAAAGTAAAGTAAAATCTGTCCGGAAAAAAGAGGTCTCCAGAATTTTGAACCGTATAGCCATATATAACTATTACTACTCCAGACATTGTTGGAGTTACTGAATCATGGCTCCATAGTGAGGTAAGCAACTCTGAAATTCAGATTCCCGGGTACAAAATTTTCAGGCAAGATAGGATTGATACTGTCGGCGGTAGGGGTGGAGGGGTTTTATTGTTTGTCAAGGATAGTTTAAATTGTGTTGAAGTCACAACCAAGTTTTCCTGTGGGTTCTCTAACTGCTTGTGGTGTGAACTTAGCTGTAGCAATGATTATGGCACCCCCTTGCTTGTCGGTATTGTTTACCGTTCACCAAATTCTTGCGCTGAGAATAATCAGAATTTGTTCCAAATTTTAAGGAAAATTTCTTCCAAAAAGGCTGTTGTGTTTGGGGATTTTAACTTTCCAGATATTGATTGGCATTCCTGTACTAGTGGGTTACATGGGAGGGATTTTCTTGAGGTTGTGACTGATGGTTTCTTTACCCAGCATGTTCTGTTTCCCACTCGTGAGGATAATTGCCTTGATTTGGTGTTAAGTACAGATGAGAACATGGTTAGAAATGTAGCCAATGGTGGTAAGATTGGGTCCAGTGACCATGACCTTATTTGTTTTGAGTTACATTGTTTCAGCAAATCATGCTAGTAGTGACAAAAGAATTCTAGATTTCAGCAAGGCTAACTTTACTCGTGCTAAGGAGCTTTTAACCATAGATTGGGCGGCCCGTTTGTCTCACTTAGGCCCTGCTGAGGCATGGAGTGTATTCCGGGATGTTGTTTCTGACACAACAAAGTTGTGTATCCCACTTAAGAAAGCTGCGGTTAAAAATAGGCCAATTTGGATTTCTAGAGAAGTTCTTAGAGCAACTAGGAAGAAACGTAAGTGTTGGCGTCGCTATAGGGCCAGTAAAAGTCCAGAAAACTTAGCAGCTTACAAGAAGCAGGAATTCTTAGTTAAAAATTTGGTAAATGGAACTAAAACTAGGTTTGAAAAGCAGTTGGCCAAGGAGGTTAAGATAAACCCCCAAACTTTTCATGCCTATGTGAGGTCTAAGCAGAAGCTTAAGGAGGGTGTGGGGCCTCTCAAAGGTGATGATAATACTTTGGTTAGTGACCATCAGGATATGGCTAATTTGTTAAATGACTATTTTGTACCTGTTTTTACTGAGGAATCATCTTTGTTGGGGACTTGTACGGGTTCTGATGTCTCTTCTTCAATCAGTTATGTCATTTTCTCAGAGGAACAAGTTTGTAAAAAGTTAAAGAGTTTGAAAGCTAGTAAGGCCCCTGGGCCAGATGGGGTCCACCCAGCCATTTTACGTGAATCCTCTGAGATTTTGTCAGTTCCTCTTTCCATCATTTTTCAGAAGTGTCTGGATTCGAGTTTTGTTCCTACTGACTGGCGGGTAGCAAATGTTACTCCAATTTTTAAGAAGGGGGTCGAAGTAATCCTTGCAATTACATGCCTGTCAGTTTAACCAGTGTTGTGTGCAAAGTTATGGAATCTTTGATTAAGGATAGTTTACTTAAGTATCTTTCAGATAATGAGTTACTTAATCTGTCACAGCATGGTTTCCTGCCAAGCAGATCTTGTGTTACTAACTTACTGAGCTTTCTTGAAGATGTCTCTTCATCTCTTGATTCTGGGTATGGCGTTGATGTCATTTACCTTGACTTTTCAAAGGCTTTTGATAAAGTTCCATTAGGTAGGCTAATGGTTAAACTGCATAGGTTAGGGGTTCAGGGCAGTTGTGCTGATTGGATAAATTCGTGGCTTCATGGTAGATCTCAGAGAGTTGCCGTCAGTGGTAACTTCTCCTCTTGGAAAGAAGTCACAAGTGGAGTACCGCAGGGTTCTGTCCTTGGCCCACTTCTTTTCTTAATTTTCATCAATGATATTGATAGTTCTCTTACATCTCGTATAAGTAAGTTTGCAGATGATACTAAGCTTTATAGGAAGATTAGCATTTTGGATGATGCCTTACTGCTGCAGAAAGATCTGGATAGGTTATTTTCTTGGTCTCAGACCTGGCAAATGTCTTTTAATGCAGATAAGTGTAAGGTCCTTCATTTTGGTCCCAAAAGTTTTAGCTATGATTATAATATGAATGGTTGTGTTTTAAGTAATGTCACCTCTGAGAAAGATCTGGGTGTTGTAATTACTGGGGATTTAAAGTCATCAAGGCAGTGTGCAGCCACTGCTGTAAAGGCTAATAGAGTGCTTGGATTGATCAAGAGGAATTTCATCAATTTTAGTAAGGATATTGTGCTTAATTTGTATAAGCAGTTGGTAAGACCCCATCTTGACTATGCAGCTCAGGCTTGGAGTCCCTTCTATGAAAAGGAAAGTTTCTTTTAGAGCAGGTTCAGAGGAGAGCCACTCGCCTCATTCCTGAGGTGAGAAATTTGCCTTATCATTCTAGGCTTAAACATCTTGGGCTTACCACCTTGGAGCTGAGAAGGATTAGGGGAGACATGCTCCAGGTTTTCAAGTTCCTTTGTGAAAGGAATCTCCTTCTGACTTGTGGTTATTTAAGGGTTCAGGGTAATTCTCGGGTGCGTGGGAATTGTAAAAAGCTTGAAAAGCCTTTTGCAAGGCTTGACATTAGGAAGTTTAGTTTCTCCCATAGAGTTGTCAACGAGTGGAATTGTCTACCAGATTGGGTAGTTAACTCCCCCTCAGTTCACTGCTTTAAGGTTAACATTGACAGGTTTTTTCCATGGCTGTGGTAGAATCTGATTGTTTGGGGCTGTTGTCAAGCTTTGGTGGTTTGACTTTTGATTAGGGCTTGGACTTCAGGGCATCTTATGGGGCCTTGGCCCTCCTTTGCCCTTCAACCTGTTATGTTATGTTATGTTATGGCAATGGGAGTTGGTCTCCGAAATTTAGTCGGTCAAATTCAAGAGTATGCGGCCCCTGCATGATGCTGGCGCCCCCCCCCCTTTTTCAAACTGCTCCCCCTTCAGCTAGGGGCTGGATCCGCCCTTGCCATGCAGTGATACTGGAAAGAAACAACTTTCGCCGAGCACACTGCGGCTGGTCGAAGGCCAGATCGTCATTGAGGCAATAGGAGTACAGGTATTCGCCAGAAAGTTGAACGCCCAGACCCAGCACTACGTCCCTATACGTTAGCACTAGCCCACACTCTGCAGGAAGGAGTTTTGGATAGGGCCGGGTACAACAGATATCAGTAAATTAGTGTTTCAGGTAAGGTCATTATCACACTTGTTAACTAATATTGGTTATAATTTTACAGCTGCAAGTTCAAACCTATGCAGAAAAAACTTTTAACAAACATTAGGCCCTAACGAAAATATTTGTCGCAGATAGACTTGGCCAAGTCTCTCGTGAGTGTTCCGCAGGGGGCTGATAACTTTCTCGATAAAATCCCCTACTTCAGCATAGTACAGCATATCGTATTTTCCTTTCGTCTTATACGCCCTCTATCGGTCTATTCATCGTATCGTTGAGAAGCAATACAATTAATAGACCGATAGTTGGCGTACATGTCGGAAAAAATACCCTTAGAACCATCTCGTCAGGAACTGTTCTCAGTTCTAATTATATGCCCATTTAAGCATTTGAAAATGACCATGAAGGTTGACATTTGATAGCACTTTATCTCAGAATAAGCTGAAAGGGGATGTAGCCCTTCAGTGCACTTTAAGTAATTTGATTCCCTTTTTGCTAGCACTTATTTCAGGATTTGTTGTAAGTTGTTATTTGAACCTCAAAGTTGCTGGGCTTCTATTGTACCAGAATGGTAATCAAATCTGCTGCTCACTTAAGCAGCTAATAGGAGTAATGAACCAGTGGTCGGGTACTATAATTGGGAACTGCAGTTTTTCCCTAAAAACTGTGGTAGCCATGACGGATCTCCTTAAAGGCTAATATCCCGTAATGTATTAGAAAAAGGCAAAAACGGTATGCTGTAATGTGCGGAAATACTGGATTTTGTAGAGTGAGTGGTCGTCAGCTCCCCGGGGAACACTCACGAGAGACTTGGCCAAGTCTACTATATATGTTACTACTAGTATGACAGAAAATTCATTTGAAGCCACCTTGTAACGTGACATATTTTCAAAAATTCAAATACGTTGGAAGTTAAATCTTTGTAGTCTCGAGTTCGGACAGTCACGTAGAAAATCTCATCTTTTTTAGCGGACCTTGCAATGCAGTGCAACGAAGATTCCTAATAGATGCATAACACTAGGGTGTTTCCAAAAAGCCAGTTCAGAGTTGCTACTGCGCATGTGCCCTGATGAGTTCAATACTCCTTTGACCTATGACCTGAGGAGACTTGTCACGCGCTATGCATAGATTTGTGCACTTTGCGCCATGCGTTACTGATGTGGAAGCGGTGGCTTATTGGAAGAGCGCGTACCCTTATAACCTTTGACCTTTAGAACATAACAGTAACTCTAAACTGGCTTATTCCGTCATAATAATTTTTCCCGTGAAGGAGACAAGAATATTACACTGCATTAAGTTTTATCTGGTAATTTTCTGATCACTTAGCAAGTTGGGTTTTTTCTATTGAAGTGAAACTTTCATTTTCAAAGAACAGCTCAAAATAACGACTGATTCATTTCTAGTTACAAGTCTGGGAAATGCCTTTTTCGGCGGTCTGAGGGGTTAGATATTTTAACAATTTTCTGTACGCTCCACACCAACTGATGGTGACGCTCCGCTTAGATAGTGTTTTGTTCTAACAGATTACTTGACAGAACAATGCATCCTTGCAAATTATTCTTCGTTTTGGGGCAATATTATGAAGCGAAAATTTTATTGCGAAAGAAAGCTCAAAATAATGTTTGCTTTGTTCTAGGTATTTACAAGCTCTGGAAATGCCATTTCCTGCTGTCTGGGGCTCTCAGTTATTCCAAATTTTCTGTGCTCTGCACCTTGGCTTCAGAAATATGGGAAGCCAAACTGTTTCTGCGGGGAAAACCTTGAAAATGGTCCGGGCCTTAATCTGCATGGTTATACTCAGTAACCCCAACAAATCTATAGATCACCCCAACTTGATTTTTCTCTTAAGAAGATAAGATTCCTCCATAAACCCCCACATTTCTCAAAAAATTACAGTTATTCTCCAATATAAACTTCATATTGTTAAAAGTGGCAAGATCTTCCAGTTTCGATGGATTCCCTGTACAATATTTTAATAACCAAAGCCAACTTTGTTAATCACTTCAACATTCTACCTAATTTGGCCCTTCAAGGGCATATCACTTAATAAAAACCCGAATTTTTCATTAAAACCGTACTAAAAAAAACAGGTTTCTTCCATTAAATTCCAAAATTTCTCAATAAAATACGCTCTTAATTTTCAAACTTTCGTTCTAAAAAGGAAAAAAAAAACTTTTCGAGCAACCTTCTAGTCTCGTGCTGAAGGCTAAGTACGTAGGCCTAGTACGATTAAATCCGTAACCCCCAAATAATTTCAGCTGTCGCCGTAGTAACGTTTTCTTTTTTATTATGCCCATATGAAGGAAAGACTTTTAATGGTCCTTACATAAGCCAAATTTCTTTCAAAAAATTAAAAAAAAAATTAATTTTGTCTTTCAAAAAAACTCCAGATTTTTAAGAATTTGTTGAAAAGAAACCCAAAATATTCGTGCGCTGTGCGAGGCCTCAAAATCTGCTTAGTAACGTCCCACTTGGACTAACTCAAAATTTTTGTCGGGGCCTTGAAATGCTGCCCCCCCCCCCCCCCCCCCCGTCGGGGAAATCCTGGCGCCACCCCTGGTTTACAGCACATTGTTGCTCTCGTTCAGTTTCAATCCTCCAGTGCAACTTGCGTACCTTAAGTCAAAAAATTCAAAAATATATATTTAAGAGCATGAAAAATGAATTCTATCAGTACAACTCCCATCTTCATATGACATTCCTCAGATGAGACATAAAATGTTGAAGTTTATTCATTTAAAACAAATTGGTTGATTGCGCAATAATTTGTGACTTTCTTGTTGTACAACTCACATAACATGCTTTGTTTCCCTTTATAACTAAAAATGTTTTTATGACCTTGAACACTTCATGTTTGCTTGCACAGCATGTTCAACAAGGAGGGCTTAATTAATCACGCCACCGCATAAGAGTAAGAGTGCTATCACACCTTGGTACAAGGTGCGGTAAGGATCGGAAAAACAAAGAAATACAAAGATTTTAATTTGAGTAGTACAAGAATGACATCACAAATTATTGCGCAATGTACCATTTTAATTTAAGTGAATAAACTTCAACATTTGATATCTCAGCTCAGGAATGTCCTATTCAGATGGAAGTTGGACTGTTAGAATTTATTTTTCATGGTCTTTAATATTTATTTTTTTTTTTTTACTTTACGTATACTTTATTAAAGAGTTTTGTTTTTAAAAATGACAAGTTGCTTGAGGTTCTGAGAATAACAGAGGATTAAGCCAAATTACAACAATTTCACTGTTTAATATACAACAATCCTTTTTCACAAAGGCAGTTTATTCACTGTGACAACCCCGTAAATAATTAGATTTTACCTTTATTAGATCATTTTTTCAACAACGTATATGGCTGACTATTTGGGAACCTTCGCCCTTTTTCTGTACTGTGGAGTACGAAATCCATCTTAACTTTTATGTATTCATTTGTTTAAAGATTTTCCATTATTTTCATGAATAAAGTTGCAAATTATCTTGTATTTCAAGCCAATTTGTAGATCATATAATTGGTCTCCGAATTCAATTTCAAGCTGTCGGGGATAACCCAATGAGCCGATGCTTGCCATTTTAAAGTTTACAGTACATAGTTGCTGTTGTTCAATTTCAATCCCCCCAGTGCAACTTGTTAAAGAGTTTTGTGCTCAGAAGAGTCTTTCCGACCGAAATGTATAAATATGTCATTACCCAAGATCATTACCTATGAAATATACCCTTGAAAGCAGTATTCCCGGGGCATCTGACGCGTTAAACCCCAGGAGCTTACCCCAAAAATTGAAAAGAAATTTACGCCCGTGTTCATGTCCCCGACTGTCATTAACGAATGGCCGCACAAATCCGCTCGAAGTCTTAGTTTTAGTTCCACTTACCTCACTGAAGCACAAAACTGGAGGTAATACCATCGTCCTCTGATTGTAGCTTGTTTCGAAAATTCGTTTCTTGTAGTGTGAAAAGGTGTATATAATGTAAAAGGTGTTAAATGTTCTTAAGCAACATTACTTGGGAATGTTGGTAAAGAACATTTTCCCCCCAACACGTTAGCATCGAAGGCCATGACGCGCATTTTCTATATATATATTTGTTTTTATCCCCATTTTTTATTTTTTTTATAGCGGGAGGCGAACGAGAATGGTTGGTTACTGGTCAGCAAAGCTAAGTCGGCTAGTTAGCTGGTCCATAACCAAGAATAGCCCAAGTACATCGAGCAGGATTTGCACCCATGCACAGGCAAAACACATTGGTACACAGCAGCTGGAATTGACCACTCTGCCACTGGACAACCCTCTGGAGAGAACAAAACATCTTTATACGGTCGCGCCAAAAAAGGTACACTGGTGAAATGTGCGTGAAAAGCGCAAAACTCATAGCCTAACAGAAGGTACGCCTCATACATGTGGTCCATGGAGCGATTCATGACACAAGGTTTCTAAGGAAGGTTTGGAAAGCAACTAGGACTCGAATCATTACAGTGTTTCAGACACTTCAGGAGGAATGTCAGGCTATACACAGTGACTAAATGGCAGAGTGTGAGGCATAACTGATCTGTGGTCGATGGTTTTCGAAATAACAATTCATAATTTTCCATTCATAACAAAAGTTTGAAATTAACAAATTAATTGTTATGAGAAATCAATTATTTGCTAATTGTTACAACAGGTATTTCTGTTGAACGAAGCCAATACGTTACCTGTGATGTAGCAGAACTGTAGGAGAACACGTGAAAGTGGAAGTACAGTAATTAAAGGAGATTGGTTGGAGTTTTCACCATTTCACCTTAAATACATGTGACAGTTCTCTACATTGGTAAACATGATCAATTTATTCCAACTACGGAAGTTATGCTAAGCGCATATCACCCCTGAGTCGACTTATTGAAAGATTAAAAACTGCCACTTCCACAATTAAAACAAAAACAACTGAAATTCAAGCAGTTTTAAGGAAAATGCTATCTTTTGTCTTTATTTCATCTGAATCAAAATAGTTTCAATGTATGATTTGTTCCAATATGCCATACCACCTCCCCCCCTCCCCAAAAAAGAGGTTGCCACCAACATTACACTAAGTGGGACTCTTTACTTTGCCAGGAGGCCTTAAAAACACCTAAAAACATCTTTTCCCCCTTCTTGTAATATTGAATCTGTCATGTGATTTTAAGTCTTTGTGAAATAAAGCAGGATACCTGCCTCCTTTGCTCCTATGGAGAACCACCACTGCATCGGAGCACTTAACAACAATACAACTTGGCATCTTGAATAATATAAGGTTGCTATGGCATCAGTTATTATCACACAATAGGTTTTCCAATGATAGGTGCAGGATGGAAATTCTTACACAGCATAAAAAAAAGAGCAATATAGACAGAGAAGGATACGAATAATGTTTATCATCATTATTAACCTCTGACAAACTCCCCTTTTCTTTTTCATTTTAGACTTGAAATCACTTCAAATGAACAGGAAAAGAATCTGAAACAAGCTTCTCAAAGAGATCACTTTCATTAAAGAAATCCTGGCCAAATTAAGATATGTCTCACCACTCTGAACAAAAACTTGGTCTAAACCCCTCCCTCTTGCTTGCACTACCCCCCTCCCCTCCCAATCCATGCTCTTTTCTTCCTACATGACATGTTGAGCAATATAATTAAAGAAGAAACAGCATTTGCTAACTGAAAATGGCAAACCACTTTGTGTTACATTAATACATATTTCTATTTACTGATGTCTGTTTTGAATAAGTGCCTCTCCATACCTGCCTAAGTATTTTATCATATAGAATACGATTTGCATAAAGGAATAACTTCGTTGTGCAAAGGAAACAGTTATGTTGCAACATAGCACTACTCAACATAGCTCAACACCACTCAACACTACACAGTTCAAAACTTATCGTTGGTTTTTTTCAAGGTACATCAAGACCTGAGCATTTCTACCTCAAGATGTATTTTCCAGAGCATAACCAGCCATGTGGAAAGAACTTGAAAACAACGTTTATTTTGACCAATCAGACAGACCTCAACAACAATCCTGCAAAACTCGCTTGCAGAAGACTTTATGAATACCAGAACAAGAAAAGGGAAGTTGGTTAGCTTAAAGGGGTTTTACACCTAAGCCTTCTGGTTTAACCTTCTGCTTAAGCCTTCTGGATTAACCTGGCTGGGCCCACGACCCTTTTCCAGTTATAGGACACTGGATTGTTTTCCCTGCTACACTGTTTATGCTGGACATTGTGCACCAAAACAGTAGGTTCCATTTTTAAAGTCTTTGGTGAGACTCACCCTGGGAATCAAACTACATGAAATGCGAATACTCTACCATTAGAGCATACATGCAGTCACATGCAAGTAAAGCAAAGAGAGAGGGATAAACTAATTAACATTAAACCAAAAATGATGTTTCATCCATAAAAGATAATTTTGGAATCAAAAGAAATAAATTTACTTCAAGAACTGACTTTCTGGCACCCTTAAAAAAGAAAACAGGCAAAATGAGATAAATACCCTCAATCCATGGCCGGCCACTCCTTCCCCAACAAAGAAATGCCTAGCCCCTAAAGAAGCCCCCCTCCAAAAAGCCCCGCCCTCCCCCAAAAAGGTGAATCATAAAAATAGCCTGTTGCCAAACTTTAATGGGACGAAACAATTGAATGATGAACGCTTTTAGGTTAGGGGGGATAAAGTCTGTTTTATAATACAAAACATCTGTTTTTGACACACACAAAGAGATAAATCCTTCATACTAAACTCTTTCTAAGTGCGCAGATAACTAATTGATACTTCTCATTTAATCTTATTTTATTCTGCACTCTTAAAATGATGTTCATGGCAAGAATGTTAAACAACCACCTATCTGGTCTTCCAAAACATCCAAATTTCCAGTGAGGTGTAAAGCCTTCAGGAATATACATGGAATGAAAAGTTTCAAAACTTGAATGGTTTGTACCTCCCCTCTCTCACACACACACATACAAACACACACAAAAACAGACAAAAACACATAGATCCATACTTTCTCCACACTGTCCACAGATTTGCTCCATAATCTTTATACTTTTCTGTTTATTTGTGTAGAAATTAGGTCAGTTGAAATGATTTTTGTTACAATTGTGACCGGTTAATTACACCACTGAGATAAACTGATGATCACTAAACTGTTAAGCTGATCAAATTTAAAATTTGCACCAGTCTTTAATCCTCTCAAGGACAGAAATTGAAAGAAAATCAAACAATTACACATAAAATCATTTTTCACTAAACTCGCAGTGTAACATCAAAGTTTTGATGAACTTAATGTTTTGAATAGTACTAATACAATGTCCTCCACAAAAAGATGGAATGAGCAAAGAGTTTATATTGTAATAAGTGTCTCTGTGAGGTTGACCTAGACCATCCAAGATGGAACACAATGAAATACTTCAAAAATCACCCTGACATTTAGAAAAGAAAACACCTTAGATACAGGTAATTCTCCTAAAATTTTAACTAAGTTTTGATGAAGAATATACAAAATATCAGCAAAAACTATCTATTTTTATAATTTTAGTGTATCTATCTACTCATATTTTATATCTATGTTCTTTTCCCTCATAACACTTCAGACAAACCCACACCTACAATACACACATTATTGATGATATCTGACAAATCCTGCAAGCAAAAAGAGAGAAAGGAATGTAGTATTCTTTTAACTCAAAATAGAGTCTGCACCCCCATACATTGAACTAAGGTATCCCCCCTAATCTAAATTCAGAATGTGACATTGTTTTATCAAAATCCAGCATGTTTGTTTACCTTTAGTTATTTGAACTTTGTAGGTGTATGAAATGCCATAAAGTATGTCAAGGTCAGGTTTTGATTCACTTGTACATAAATGTACATATCTATCCTTCCAACTGCAAAGTGACATATGAAAGTGATGCAGGCACACAGAAGTATGCACCAGGGGTGGTGCAGCCCAAAGGTTTGGATTGTAGAAGTGACCTGCATTTGTTGTTACACATTATTTCATTTATCAATGAATGCTTGAGTGTCCAGTACTGGTCATTTTCCTATAGGCTTGGTAAAGCTATGAAAGATCACCCCTGCATCACAGCTACAACACTCACATCCAATCTAGTAATAACAAGCAGTCCCAAGGGTCTGGCAAAGCTATGAATGATCACCCCATCATCACAGCTACAACACTCACATGCAATCTAGTAATGAAAGATGGCAGTCCTAAGGGTCGGGCGAAGTTATGAATGGTCACCCCAACATGACATCTACCACACTCACATACATTCTAATAATATAAGGCAGTCCAAGGGGTATGGCGAAGCTATGAATGATTACCCCATCATCACAGCTACAACACTCACATGCAATCTAGTAATGAAAAGATGCAGTCCTAAGGGTCTGGCAAAGTTATGAATGGTCACCCCAGCATGACAGCTACAACACTCACACACATTCCAATAATATAAGACAGTCTAAGGGATTTGGTGAAGCTATGAACGATCACCCCAGCATCACAGCTACAACACTCACATGCAATCTAGTAATAACAGGCAGTCCTAGGGGTCTGGTGAAGCTATAAACAATCACCCCAGCATGACAGCTACAACACTTACACTCAATTTAGAAATCACAAACAGTCCTAGGGGCCTGAGGAAGCTATAAATGGTCTACCCAGCATCACAGCTACACCAATCCTAAGCAATCTATTAATAACAAACAGTCCTTGGGGTCTGGTGAAGCTATGAATGGTCACTCCAGCATCACATTTACAACACCTACATGCAATCTAACCAACAAAAGTATGATATCCATCAAAATCACATCATAACCAAAGGCAAATTTTACCCTTAATGGGTGTGGTCAGTGATCACTCATAGGCAGCTATAAGAACCATTAGTCCCACTCCAGCCAAAAGACCCAAAATTTCAAAGAAAGATTGCTTGGGCTTAGAATCTTCTAGTAATTCAGGAATAACTGTGACAGTTGCAATGTAGATAAATCCCCCTGCAGTAAGTGGTAGAATCCATGTATTTGACTGTCCACTGCCCTCAGTCAAAAGAGCAAATACACAGCCGGCTAGAGCACCAATAGCTGTAACTAACTGTAAATACATTGCCTGTCAAAAAAACGAAGAAAAAAGAAAAATCTTCAACAACTCATACAAACAAAACTTTAAAAACAACAACCAGTGCAAGACATACTAAATCTTCCAATGCAAATAGGATTAACTGCAAGTACCTCTTAAACAGATTCATACCCTTTTTATGAAAACAGCCTACAATGCTAAAGAAAATATCTCAAAAGGTTGTATGTAACCCATCAATTTTTGAAAGATGCAGAACTAGCTTAAAATAGGTCACATAGGCAAGTTAGTTTTTATTGCTCAGCTTCTCACCAAATGGTTGAAGTCAGGTCCTTTTTTCAGTTGTTGCTCACCGGTTTGTTTTTCCACTCCATTGCTTATTTATAAGCCCCGTCCACACTATGTGACACAACTTGTTGCAACAAAACTGTCTTGTCATTGTGAGCAACTGAAGACTTACTAGTTTTAAGAGCATAGTGTCCACATCATGCAACAAGTTGCAGGTCCATGAAGGGATTCAGGCAAAATTCTTACATTTAGCATACTCTTTATTTGTTGAAGAGACAAGAATGTGTTCTGTCCATTTCGAATGACTGATTTTCCTGGGCTCAATTCCAGAAGTCTGTCATTGTTGTCAGTTGCACATTTCAGTTTCTTGCGACAGATCATGCTCAGTCGCATGAAACTGGGTTGTGCCTCTGCTTGCAACTAGTTGCAAAGCATTCCACACTTTGCAATGCATCTGAACAATCTCGTTGCAATGAGTTGCGTCGATCAAGTTGCATTGTGCGGACAGACCTCTATGCGGACCAATCACAATGGCAGAAGTTTCCATTTTTAAAGTCTGTGTTGTATCACCTGGCCTGGAGTCAAACTCCAAAACTCTTTACCAATGAATAAATGCTGAGTGACATCATCAATGCACAAAGGTCTAAATAATGGCTTTGATGCACTTTTAGATTATTGTTTGGAACTGTTTATTGTTCCTTTGGAACTGTTTATTGTTCAAAGTTTGACCTTCATTCTCTCTTGACAATAAATAGGTTTGATTTCCTGACAAAAAATGGCAGACTGAAGGACCTCTTTCCTTTTCAGAGATTTTTTCAACCTTTGCGTAAGAGGGAAAGCATCCTCCAATTGTTTAAGCATGTGTTTTGTGAGACTAAACTAACAACATACAGTACCTGTAGTCCTGTGTGCATAGCAACTACTGTAGCAATTCAATTCCTACAGGTAAAATCTGAACAACATGACATTTAAATGACAGCATTACATGTTCTTTCAGTTTTCAAAATTTTTTTTTAGACCATTTGCCAAAACATTTTTCCGGAGCATTTCTTACAAACCAATCAAACCCACAGTCCAGGACCTTCAAGTCAATAAGAAATGAACACACTTTAAAAACAGTGTGAAACCTAAGTACCAAAGACAACAATGAGAAAGTGCAGTAATTCGATTTAACAGCTATTTTACATGCATATATCTTTCCAGTGGCAGCAGTAGAATTGCAAAATTGGGGGAAGGGGGGGGGGGGAGCACACTAAGGACAAAGGATAATGTGGAGGGGGGGGGGGATTTTCCTGGCACAGCACAAAACCGAGCCAAAAGGGCCTGTTCCTGAGGTTGGCAGTCCAGGCCCCAAAGCTTTGAGATTTAAGTATATCTCTGGTTAAAAAATTTAGTCTCTGTAGAGGTATATTATTTTTTTTTCAGTTTACCCAACTCCTAATGACCTAAATTGGGAGGGGGGAAAGTGGGGGGGGGGGCAAGGACATAATCTGGGAAGGAAATACCCCCTCCTGCCACATCTACAACAAGTGTTTCAAAATATGAGTATATCTGAAAATTCTTTAAAGCCATTCTTTCTTAATCCTTCCATAAAAAAAAATGATCTATCTTAAGTGCAGCTCTGAAAAGTGGACTTTATCTAAATTGCCTTTTAAGTATAAAACAGGGTCACTGCACCTTAAGAAAAAATATCATGACTTTTTTATGACTATTTCATGACTTAACACAACTATTTCAATTTATCAAATTATATATGAGATTTGATAAACCGTTACTGACACAACAATCATTACAAATAAATGAGTATATGTTTATTTAACTTTTAAAAGATCAAAAGACTGATCTGGGCTAAATTTCATAACTTTTCTATTACTTCTGTCATTTTTAAAATATGTCATGACTTTCCCAGGCCTGGAAAATGAAAATTAAATTTCATGACTTTTCCACGCAGTGGGAACCTTGATAAAAACGTGCATTTTAATCTGCTGTAAAGTAGGGCTGAGACCCTACCCTTTGTTTAGTTTACTAGAAACTTACTGTAGGTTCATGCCTAGTGTTAAAATGTACAATGCACAAAAACAAGGGAATGCACTCTTTGTGCAATGTTAATTTTGTGCATCCCACTGTGTGAATCACAGTTTTTCTTGGCAACAACTTACCATGCTCACTTAATAGATTATATACCTTAAAGTGTACCCCAAGTAAAAGAATTCAAAAATATATACAAAAGAGCATGAAAAATGAATTCTAACAGTCCAACTCCCATCTTCATAGGACATTCCCAATCTGAGGTATAAAATGTTGAAGTTATTCACTTAAAACAAATTGGTCCATTGTGCAATAATTTGTGACTTTCTTGTTGTACAACTCACGTTATCTGCTTTGTTTTCCTTTAAAATCAAAAATGTTTTTAGGGCCTTGAACACTTCCTGTCTGGTTGCATAGCATGTTGCACTGAGAGGGCTAAAATTCATTACATCACCCCATAAGAGTAAGAGTTCTATCACACCTTGATACAAGGTGCAGTAAACAAAGAAATACAAAGATTGTGATTTGAATTGTACAACAATGACATCACATCACATCAATTATTGTCCAATGGACCAATTTGTTTTATGAAAATAAACTTCAACATTTTACATCTTAGCTCAGGAATGTCCTTTGAAGAAGGAAGTTAGACTGTAAGAATTTGTTTTTTATGCTCTTTAACATATATTTTTTTAATTTTTTGACTTGAGGTACACTTTAAAAGTATCCTTACCTTCCTCTTGCTACATCCAGACTGCACCAGTATAGCAAAATCACCTATTTCGTGTGGAACCTCATGTAGTAAAATAGTGACTGTTGTTACAATTCCTAGTTGATGATTTACCAAGAAGGACGCACCGATTGCAAGTCCATCAGTAAAGTTATGCATACAATCTGCAGCCAGGTTTAGGAACCCTGCAACTTTTATACTATCTTCAGCTGTAACAAAAGGGTCATGAATATGAAAGAAATTATACTGGCAAAAAGGGATATGAATTAATTCAAGTACTGCATGTTAGGGCATTAGGGCATGTTAGGGTATATAATTAATCGAAGCCCACAGCTTTTATTGTAGGATTTCCAGACTTGGGTGCTTTTATGCCTTCTTATGTGGCTCGGCCTCAGAAACATTTTATCTGCTGTATAGATTGACATGTGATCACTGCAGACTTATCGACACCATTGGACAACTACGCAGGGCAATTCACCACATTGCTCCATAGTGTTTCCATGTGAACAGGGCATTTGCAATATATCAGAGTCTCATATTACCTTAAATTTCCTATTTCTTATCTTGATTACATACAAATAATCCTTCCTAGCTACTTTTGTTATTTTAGTAGACCAACTCGCATGAAAAGAATAAAAAACATCCAGATCGTATTTGCAAATTAATTTCTTCCTGAAAACTGACACAGAGGCTTCGACAAATCCCCCGCCCTACAGTCCGGGACAAGCAAAAAATGACTCGGACAAGTGAACTGCTCAATATTGTAGCCCGCCGGGCAAGCAGCCCGATATTCTTCTTCACATAGGAATGCAATGGCTAATACTAGATAATTAGATATGGACTCAGTGCACATTCATGCAGACAAGTAGACTTTGGGAATCCCTAGCCCGATGGACAAGTAATAAAAAATGAATTTATCCAAGCCTGGACACACCAGTGTAGTTTAGAATGGAATCAGTGGAATTAATCTACCCGAGTGAAAAGGCCTCATGTGAGGGGTTTCTCAATTTTTTTCTCCAGTGTTTCCATATTTAAAAGAAATTTCCAAGATTAGCATCCCAATTACCTTAATATTCATATTCAGTGCCTGGATTTTATGCAATAAATCTTGTTCTAGATAATTTTGTTCTTTTAGCAGGGCTAATACACATATAAAGAATAACAAAACATCCAGTTTCCTTTCTCCAAATTATTCTTTTTGGAAAATTCATCCCCCGGTGTTGTTCAAAGTGGAAGTAAACACATTGTTCGTACAATACTTGTACTGTTAGTGCGAAACAGTATGGCCTAAACATGTGTGTATAGTAATAACTGTATAATGCGGTGTCACATGTACACAGTGATTTTCAAACGAACAGGCGGTGCACAATATGCACAATTTGCTCCCAGCATGGAGGTCCTTGCTGCAACTGCAATTTTTTCAGTGAAATAGATTTTTTTTAAATGAGGTTTTACGGCTCAGTTTCTACCCAATTGGTTTAAGTCAGACTTGTTTTTCCTACTTCACTGGCTTATTCTGAGCCCCAAGCACAAGGGCTGTGTTCGGAGCATAACACTGATAGGCCTTCTTGGCACTGATCCAGTGCAAGCGTACGGTAGGCTAGTACTACTTTGTGTAATGTGAATTGTAGCCTATACGAAATTTTCCCAACTTTCCTAACGGTAAGAGCATTCGCCTCTCAGGTTCTATTCCCAGGTCGGGTCATACCGAAGACTTTAAAAATGGAACCTACTGCCATTGTGCATGATGCTCCGCATGAGCAATGGAGTAGGGAAAACAAGCCTGTGAGCCACAATTAACTGGACAAAAGGCTGTGGCCGGCTCGACTTGAACCAGTAGGTTGGAAAAAGTGCTGTAAAACTTCATCTAACTATCCAACTAACTAACTACTGGAATATGAACATTGAATGAAAACTACAGCACTGCTTTCTTCAGTGGAGACACATACAGTATAGACACTTCACTAATTCTGTGAGTTGAAAGGGGGTTTCAGTTGATGTGTGAATTCCTTCAGACTCCCACAATTAAACTGCATAAAAATGTGCTGCCAGATATTTAAAAGACATTTCTACAGCACATAACTAGAAAGCCAACAGGCTTAGTGATTCCTTGCCGTATGATATATCATACCAAACATGGAAACAAACATGACATGCATGAGATCCCATACAATTATCCTACTTAAATGAGATATAATACTAGTAGGGTCCAAACTTTTGACCTCATGTGACCCAAAATGACCTTTTGACCCCTTAAAAACAATAGTGATCACCTTACCAACACGTCCATCAACATGAGTAATTCAAAATTAAGCTTAGTACAGAATGAGTATGGAAGTACTTCCACCATGGTATGAGATCCCTCACAGTTATCCCCCTAAAAATATTATGTCTACAAAGTTTAATCTGACTGTCACCTCAAACCTTTGATCTCCACACACAAGAGGAATTTCTCACACAGCTTTAATATTCCAGAAAACTGTCTCATTACTTGATAAAGCGGTATTTTGAAACCATTTTTATCAAAAGTTTGGTCAATGGGGACAGCTCTCCATTCTGAAGTCTCTATGTTCCGATGCCTCTATGTTTGGAAAAGTCTGCATTGAGGTTAGTGTTTAAACAAGCCCTCATCGACACACTCTCCTACAAGCATTGGATCAAATACTGTGTTCTCACATACCCCGCGCTCGAGGTAACACTGTATTACCACACGCTCGAGTAATGTGGGAACGTGGGTTAACGCGGGGTCGGTGTTTAAATTTCAATCCACCTCAAATCGCAGGGTTAAGCAGTTTTAAACATCGTGTTTGTTTTAATCAAGCAAGGTCACAGGTATTTATAGCACTGATGACAGATATTTTCTTACATTTTGCTGTAATCGGTGTGTGAAATATTTGGTCTCGTTACTATGGTGACACTATCCAATCAACGAAACACTGGGTACATGAGAACACAGACTGGAAAACACGGGGTTAGCCTGTGGTTTTGTCTGATTGTAAACACGAGTTAACACTGGGTGTTGGGGGTATGTGAGACCAAGCCTAAAGAGACATCTGAATAGATATGTGTAACCTTGGCTATTACTGACAGCAATTTTTGCTTTATGGAAATGCCCCACCCATTGTCTATGGTATCCTTTGCAAATTAACAAAAGCAGATATCCCTATTAATCCATAATTTAACAAGACTTTTAATTCGCCTTTTGTCTACTTATACTGTAGGTACAGCATAACATACAGTACAAGTTTTCCTTGTTTGATACACAGTATACAACATTATGCTTGCTCTTATTACCTGAACTACTTTTAAATGATAGCAGCAATGCAAAATAAAATCTTAATACTTTTGAAAAGTGTCATAAAGGGTCATCTTGAAGCAATGGTTCTATGCATTAAGCTTTATGGTACACTTTTTTTTTTTTTTTGGGGGGGGGAGGGATAGTGACATGGATAAAAATGAAATGTAAGACAAGAATTCCCACTCGATGATGATATTTGACATAGCTAAATAATCCTTTGCACAGGGGTTACTTTTTTGGTGCAGTTATCCAGATATAAGCAGAGATGAGGCAAGTAGTGTGCTGATACATTTTATGCTATCAAAAATTTAAAACAAATTCTAGAATGAAACTAAGTGACAAATAATCACTGTAGAGCATATTGAAACTGTAAAGCAGAAACACCAATCTAGACAGACACCAATGTTTAAAGTTTGTTCAACAAAATTCCTTACACAAACACACTTTTTGTTCAATTCCACCAGCTTCTATGTAAAGGACACTAATTTCTGAAGGGTGTCAATCTACAGTATTTCTAAGATAACTTTCAGTTTAGAAACTTGATCAGTGTACATGAACTTCTCCATCTCCAGACAATGGCTAGGCAAACAACTTTTATTTGTGGTCAGATGAGACAAGATAATGTGGACAGTTATTTTATGCTGGATTTAGCAGAGGTGTGACTTTCATGAAAGTCTGACATTTTGACCACAAAAAAGAGTACTGAATGCCTGCAGGGAATGGCAGGAAACAGGAGTATATACAAACAATGGGCTGTCATGGTTATGTACTGAGATAAAAATAAGCTTTCTTCAGAGGGTTTATAAGAGTCAATTAACACCACTTATACAGTAAAAAGCTTAAGTCAATTGAGCTGTATGTTTGTATTGTGGGGATAACTGGCAGTCAACTGTGAAAAATTGGGCAAGATAACTGTGACCAAATGGCAAAGAATGGGTCAGTCACAATTTGATTCACTCTATTAGGCAATGACAGTTCATGCGCTGAAGGGTATTTGATACCAAATGATCAGTGTAAATTAGGTTCTTTTTTGTAAAACTAACTAACTGTGGTATATCTAATTAATCAATTCCCACTTCCAATTAATGCATGCTTGCATGCACATGTCCTCATGAGGACAGTAGGTACAAGGTTTGTCAAATATTAGCACTTTTTGCCACTAAATTTAATGTTTTCTTCAGGTTTTCTTTAAGGTTATTGAAAAAGCAATGCAGGTATGTTATAAAGAGATTCTTGTGCATCACACAGAGTACTCTCTGTTCAAAGTTTATACTTTTGAAGTTCCATATCAGTCATCTACTTAGTGTGCACAGAAGCATCTTCTAATATTTTCAGACTATGTCCCTAAATGACCCTTATATACAGACTGTTTAAACTCACATGTTCCACATCAGTTTCATGAAAATCTATTTACTTGTGGCTGCAAAATCAGCATACCCATGAGCATTGAAGCATGTATGCCAGCCTGATGAGCAGATTTTGCCTTTTAAGATTTTATATTTTGCTCTGCCCACTTTTTCATGTATTAATACTTGTAACTTAATGTAATAACAGGGCACAATTTCATGCCAGAATCAACATACTGTACAGTAACTACCATGTGATGTGCCTTTTTGTGCACCTTAGAACTTCTTCCTATGAGTTTGCTTCAGTACTTTACAAATGCATTTTCAAAATTACCTCACTAAAGAATTTACATAGTGAAGTTAATAAACTGTTCCAAAAAATTATATACCCTATGCCTATTACATTACACATGCCAAATGATTCTTACCCTTTCACCCTAACCGCTCATGGATATTAACTTCAACAGTTATATACTCTTTTGAGATATAGTGTTTGCAAGGTTTAGATGTTTTGAACTCTGATGACCCCAAATGACCTTTGACATCCAATAAAAACAATAGGGGTCATCTACTCAGTATGGACAATCCACTTAGTAAATATGAGATTCCTGGCACTTACCTTTCTTGACATATGGTGTTTACAAGTTTTTGAGCTTTTCATCTCTGATGACCCCAAATGACCTTTGACCTCCACCAAAAATAATTGTGATCATCTACTTAATATGGGCAATCCACCTGCTATGTATGAGATCCCTCACATTTACCCTTCTTGAGATACAGTGTTTACAAGGTTTTGACCTTTTTCCCTCTGGTGACCCCAAATGACCTTTGACCTCCATCAAAAACAATAGGGACCATCTACTCAATATGGACAATCAGCAAGGTAAGTATGAGATTGCTCACATTTTTCCTTCTGGAGATATCGTGTTTACAAGCAATTTCCAAGGTATTTACATTTTGACCTCTGGTGACCCCAAATGACATTTGACCTCCACCAAAAAAAATAGGGACCATCTACTCAGTATGGACAATCTACATGCCAAGTTTGAGATCCCTGGGGGTTACTGTTCTTGAGATATCGTGTTTACAAGCAGGCGTCACACACACACATACACACACACACACACACACACACACACATACACACACACGACATCACCATCGCATAGATTCCTTGCCTGCCTTCGGCAAGGAATCAAAAAACCCCTACAAATAAATCTATACTCCATCATTCAAACCAAATTAGTTTTTCATGCATCTGACACCACCCTAAACAAATCATGGAATGGACTCTAGTAGGGCCAGAAACATTACTTTGGCCAAAACATGCCAATATATTGTCCATGGTTCAAACAGGAATTGTAATTGCATTATATTTGAATTGATCTGTCTGAGAACAGAATGTTCAGATTGAGAAACAGTCAATGTGCTGGCATAATAAATTTGTTCCAATACTGTACATCACACCATGTAACACATCCATACAGAGCAAATTCCTTTGGTTGTACTGTACATCAATCTCATTTTACAGTACTTAAAAGGCCCAGTTCTCTCACCCCACAGTACCAATTCTCCTAACAATCCTTACTGAAGCCCCTCCCACAATTGTCTGAATTTCATCCTCATCCAGATACAATCTCAGTTTATTGCTTCAAGGTGAGTATATAGAAAAACTCAATTTATATAATCAAAACACTCCCAGTACCATTCATGCTGTCTAATATAAGTTTTGGTACTCTGCATTGTTTGAATTAGCTGTCAATCAAAGAGCTGAGCCAATTGAGAATTTCGGTACCGGGGTACCAAAATTGTAGTTTGGGGTGAGAGGTTTGGCCCTTTAAAGGGCAATAGCAGTCCCACAAACTTATTTTGAAGCAACAGCTACTGTAAAGTAAATATCACAGTTTTCTTCTTATTTTGTTTCAAAGTATCTAAGTCATGATGTTATGAACTTCAATATTGCATATCCAAGGTGAACCAAGCAGTTATTTTTAGCAATTTATGCTACTTTGGGGTGACTGCTCTTGCCCTTTAAAAGCCCAATTCTTTCACCCTGAACAGTACCATTTCTCCTAACCTTACAGTACTTCAACCCATCCCACAATTGTCTGAAATTCACCCTCATCCAGACACAAATCAGTTTTTTGCTTCAGGGTGAGCAAGGAAAAGCTCAATGTGTATAATCAAAACACTCTCAATACAATTCATGCTGTTTAATATAAGCATTGTACTTTGCCTTGTTTGAACTAGCAGCCAATCAAAAAGCTGAGCCAGTTGAGAGTTGTTGCTACCCCATACAAGAAGTGTGGTTTGGGTGAAAGGATTGGCCCTTTCAAGCATGGGAGCAGAACAATTTTGAAGAGGCTCCAATTTCTAGAATACATTCTGTACCCTACCTATCTTAGTCTACCCATGAAGGTTGTACTAAGATACAGTAGTAAACAAATGCCACTTTGAATCCATTTGGTTAAGTACAGTTCTGTACATAATTTCTAATAATGATAATGAAACCCCTTGGTAATTTGACAAAACAGCAAGACTGTACCTAACTTACCATCAGCTGCTTTAACACTTTTACTATCAAACTTTTTCTCTCCCTTTTTTCTGTTTCTGATTTCTGTTCCATCTGTTTTAGACTTCCGTCCACTGATGTCCTTAAGGTGTCCTGTTTCATCTGATCCCTCTTTTGTTGACTCAGAGCTTTCTTTCTTGTTAGGCTCACCATGAGAGTGACCGCCATGGCTGTGTCCCTGCTCACCTTTGACATGACGTACAAACTTTTCAACTACCAGGAAAATAATGATGCCAGACAATACATAGAGACCTGTAAGTGAGAAGAATTTACAATACAGTCATTTCATCAGTTGTTTGTATTTATTGTTATAGCCCCATGATCTATGGAGTCTCTCATGACAAGTTTACTTTGCATAAACTCGTCAGAAAGGATCCATCCTGCCATTTAGGGATGCACCGGAACCAAAATTTTGGATCCGGCCGGAACCGGATTTTGCCGGAACCAACTTGAAATCCAGCCGGATTTTTTCCGGCCGGAACCGGATTTTTGCAATGCAGATGAATAAAGTGATATTCAGGAAAGCAGAGAAACTCTGGGATAGAAGTGTTCTGCTTTGTGACGTAATGTCTGTGAAGGACTAATGGGAAATGTCTATAAATTTGTCTTCAAGTGTTGTACAAGTGTATTTAACTAATTTTTTAACCAAAAATTGCAATATAATAGAAAAAAGGCATGAAAAACTGTTCCTGCAGAAGTACAGCAAAACTGTTGCAAAGCGGGGCAAGTAAGAGCTCTTTGTATTTTCCCTCCTTAAGTGAATATTTGTAGAGAAAACTCCTGAGGGAACCTTGAAAGTTGTTTTGCATATCAGTTTGTTCTTTTTGAACTACAGTAAATCACCACTTGTTCAAAAAAATTGTACAAATTATGTAGACCAGTAATAATTGGCAAAGAGAGTCCTTGGATAGTGATTACTGAAAGGACTGCTCATATGTACTGTAAAAAGATTCTAGGGTTAAGGTTTTTAACTTTTTACAGCACCATTATTTTATACACCTTCTCTAGTATTTAAACATGCCATGATATCCAAAAACTTAAGCACATTTATCATCAATAACTTTTTTGGCAGGTATACTGTATATCACAGATTCTGACATTAGGTATTATATGTTTGATAACATATTAAGTGGTCAACCTATTATGCTATAATTGGTAATACCCAATTACCGATTAATTAATTAAACAATCGGCCCGATATTGATTATGAGAAAGAGGGAAATCACATGTTTGTCTTTGTAGCACACGCCCCTTGCTTCGTGCACATCGTGTATACCGTAACCAGTTTAGGATAGAAAATATTGGGAATAGTTCCGTTCGTTTCACAAATGGGAGATAATTTTTGTAGTGGTAATATTTTAAATTCAAAAGTGAAGATACAATTCAACTGTTTATACAACAGAATTGTTTGCAGTTGATGTCATATGCCCTTTGATAATTTAGTTCTAAGGCCAACATCATGCTCTGTCTAGTTTTCATCCCCCAATCATGTCGGAACATTTCCATTCTTTTACTCTACTGGATTGTAGTTGCTTTAATGCACTGTAGCTACTCTTGAGCTCCCGTCTTAACGGACCCCATGTAGAGCAATCATAATAATCTTAGCAGTTCTGGGCAGCAAAACAATTGCACCTGATTAATGTATCTGATGGTTCCTTTCAGATATAAATATCCCTGTATATTTTTAGCAGTTCTCTTCCAAAACTTACGTCTTGTTTGAAAAGAATCTGCAACTGAAATGCACGTAAGTCAGATCCCCACATAATCCACATAGGCAGATATTTGTGGTGCCATTTCTATGTGAATTTAGCATGAGACTCACCCGGCTTCGCTAGCTGGCTAAGCCAGTCTGTTCTATGCGTATTGTGCAGAACAGTTTGTACAGCAACTTACGCGGTGCTTTCTGAGAGACAGCAAGGAATACACCTTGAATGCAATTCTAAATCTAATTTCAGGTAAAACAAACGGGTTATAGCGGAAAATATCAAACAATCATTCCCATGGCAGGGGTTAAATTTATACATTTGTGATTATCGATGCATCTCGTTTTGGTGGGAAGTTAATGGATTGAGTATTTACAGGGATTTTAACGAACTAAGAGCCCTTTTTCAAGTATATTTAGCCCCTTTTTCCCAGTTTGCAAATAATCGGTGGCAATGATCCGTTGAATGGCAGAATTTTACCAATGACGATTTTTTACCAATGACGGAATAATCGGCTAGATGTTGATTACTTAACAGATGATCGATGGAACACTCATCATATTGTGTATACTTGTGTTATTAATTATTAGGGACAGATAACATTACTATTGACTCCATAGGCAACTTTAATTTGCAATGAGTACTGTCTTCTGAAATTCAAGATAAAACACATTTTCTGCTTGTACTACACAACTTTAATGGGCAAGTATGTGTTAAAAAGTAAAATAATGTGAAGTGTTAAAGTGTGTATTTGTAGACAACCCAATGCAATTAAACTAAACACTTCCTCGAATGATGTGACTCAGGTACAACTGTAATATGGATTATCCATTTTGTACAGTACTACTGTGCACTGCAGTAGACTTATTTAAATTGCATGAAAGTTCTTTTCATCCATTCAGTTTATTTCACACAGTTGAAGAAATTTGAAGTCATATTTGCAGTTACTTTTATAACTTTGTTGCCTGTTTGGTTCAGTCACTTTTAAGGGTTAAATAAAGGTGTTCAAATGTTATATACTGTAACATGCACTGATAAGCTTTCATTTATGAACTTTAAATTAATTCTGAGGCAGTTACTGCTGTTTTCATGTTTGTTTTAACTTATGTACATAATGCTACCCAAGTTTACAGAAAAATCCGGTTCGCCGGATTTAAAAAAAATCCGGCCGGAACCGGACCCGGATATTTTTTCACTATCCGGCCGGATAATCCGGCCGGACCGGATATCCGGTGCATCCCTACTGCTATTCCTCATGATACCTGAAAGATTAAGTTGGTTATTCTCTAACGTCTCTAACGTACTGTTCTGTAGTTTTCATTATTTCAAGTGTTTGAATTCAAATGTCCCTGCTGACACTTTTGTGCAGTACCATAGTGGATGTGCAATTCATTAAGAAAGTGGGACTGTGTCAATTAGTGATAAAAGAACTATTTTGCTCTTTTGCCCAAGGGCTGGGGGTAGTAGAATATGCCCACAGTATTTCTAGCCCTTGGTGGGAAATAATTTGTACCTTACTGGGAATTTACCATTTTTCCCAGCCCTGACTTGAATCAAACTTGGAGTTGAACTGTGTTTAAACTAATTCTAATTGACATTATCTAATACACATTTGTTTTGGTGTGTCATTCAATCTCTTGTATCTTTCACTCTTTAATGGAGGGATTTTGAAGGAAGTAATCAAATAGATCTCGGATGATTTATGCAGGATAGTATTGAAATCGGCACAACAAAGGGTTAGGGCCTTAGGAGTACTGTTGGACACCACAATGCATCCACATATGCAGGTGCCACTGTATGTGCACATTAAACATTGCAGTTGCACCTTTTAACAGTTGACTACATATTCAAACATCACTGCATCAAGTGTTTTGACAGGAATGGACAAAAAATGATTACTTTTGGAGTAAAGGAAACTTTTACGCTCCAACAAAATGTACACCCCTTCATTACGTGTGGCTTCTCTGAAAAACCGTATTTTACCATTACTTCATACATTTGGTTTTGCCGCCACAGCACTCAGCTGTGTGCCTGTGTCCTGTGGTGAGTAACACTGTGTTCTGGACATTGAATAGGCTTGGAGAGGAGAGAAGATATCTAACACATATGCATCCCCTTGGGGTGATTATCGCAGCATCTATGCAAAAACTTTGTATTTAGGGGAACACATACATATAGCTATAAATATAATACAGTTATTACAGTCTTCAGTTCCCAACTCCAAAAGGCTAAGACAGCCATCACAGAGTGCACAGATAACAGTTAAAAGTAGTCAACAAGGGCAACACAACCAAAACCAAAAGTGCAACTACTGTAGGAACTAAATTGAAATACAGACAAAACCTACAGACAAAACCACAAACCAAACAACCACAAAGAAACCAGTGCAAGTAAAAACAAACGACAAGGGCCCTAAAGAGTTGACTGGATGAGGACCCATGTATTTGTCGATGGGCATCTCTGATCCACCTATGGGAGAGGATCCAGTAAGAGATAGCAGCACGAAAGGATGAAATAGACGGTTCAATCTTCAATCAATTATACATACTGTAGACCTAGCTCAGTATACGGAGATGGTTTCTCTTCAGTAGCAAACTTACGAATAATACTGCTGGGACATACAGATTTTCCAAACCGTGTTTGCATCAGTACAGCTCTATGCTCAGATATTACCCTCCAGTTACCCTTTATTATACTTTCTTCCAGTATAGCTATTGCTCCAAAATTGACATTTTTCCAATTATTATACTCACCAACCATCATATCTCTAGAGTGATCGTGTCCATGCCCATGTCCATGGTCATGTCCATGTCCGTGGTCATGTTCATGGCCCCCATGTTCATGATCATGATGGTGATCCTCTCCAATGGCATGAGGTGAGATGGAGTGTGGGATCAAGTGTAGAAATGCATCTCCCAACAAGCCACCCGAGGCAAAGCTCAAAAGCACTTTCAGCAGCTTTTCCTGCCCGGGCTTCCCTTTATCGAGTGGAATGATGAAAAGAATAAGATATGGTGCGGCGCTGATCAAAACAGTAGCGCCGATTGCTTCATACCATACACGGTATGGGGAGTCTTCATCATGTTCACCATCAACAGCTGGTTTTGCGTGTTGATGCTCATAGGTATCTTCGTGGTGGTGGTGGTGTTCGTGGTGGTGGTGTCCGTGATCATGTCCAGGCCCGTGTTCATGGTGGTGGTGATGATGGTCATGAGAATGACTATGGTCTTCATCATGTTCACCATCAACAGCTGGTTCCGTGTGTTGATGCACATGGGCATCGTCGTGGTGGTGGTGTTCGTGATGGTGGTGTCCGTGATCATGTCCAGGCCCGTGTCCATGGTGGTGGTGATGATGGTCATGAGAATGACTATGGTCATGTCCATGATGATGGCCGTGATGATCATGACCTAAAGTTCCATCTACACTACAATGTAGAAGATAAACCAACGAAATTAAGCACAGGAACGGGAGACGGTACTTTCTTATGGAGGCGGCCATTTTAAAATGACGTGTCATATGTTTATACTTATTGCATTAACAGTGAGGGGAGATATATTTGCTATGGAGTACTGAGTACAATTTTGTTCATTTTTTGACTACCATTATAAGTTTAAAAAAAATTAAAGTAAATTAAAAAGTGATTTTTTTGCCAAAATTATGCTATTTATGTTAATATGTTTTTCCTTAAAGACATACACTCTTCGTAATAGCGAATCACTACACAAGATAAATGGTTTCTTCCAACTCACCCAGAAAACTTTTCTACGGTAGCACCTTGTAGGCATTGTAAATCATCATCATCATCATCAAGACAGACGTTGTTGGCATTTCGTCACTAGATAATCCAAATTGCTAAATAGGACCGGAGTAGTTTGAAAAGTTTCGTTTCGTTTATTGTTTTATCGCTTTAACCTATAAACAGACAAAAATAGGGAATAAATAAAAAAAAAAAAAAAAACAATCAAAGGACATATAAAAGCGAAAGGAAGTTCACAAAAACCGGGGGGGGGGGGGGGGGGGAGGGGTTGAGAACGTGAGCTCCCTGAGAAAAAAATAACAAGCAGACTACAGAAAAACACAGAAAGCTTATACAGTAGCAAAAAAAGAGATTAAAAAACATAGCAGAGGTAAAGAGAGAGAGAGAGAGAGAACATTCCCAGCTAGGAAACCCATCCCCCAAACCACGGGCGTAGCCAGGTTTTTTTGTGAGGGTGCAAAATCGACATATCGTCCCTCTTTTTGACCGCCGTCCTAGGGTGTCCCCCTCCCCCTATTGGAAATTTTTGCTGCTTCCAAGGCCTTAGATGCAAAATGGTGCTATAATTTAAGGCTTCTTTTTTATACTAGATCAATCTGTGCCGAAAATGTCCTGATTATGGAATTATATTTTGGAGATTGTACAAATTTTTGCATTAAAGTACCGAAAGCACTAAAGACCTAGGCCATACAGTCACCTCCTGAAACTGACTTTTCAATGGACTGCAGCCTCATTGATGTTCTTTTTTAACTTGCATATCAAACAAACATTATTCATCGGTCTCTATGATTATGTAGATTGTTCGTGTGCAAAGGGCGGCAGGTTTGGTTATGAAGGAGCACAGTCTTTAGGAATAGGTAGAAGATGAATCGTCCCCTACTACGTTTAAATGAAATCTATGGTCTTTATAGTGATTGACCGGCCTGGCAGGCTGAAATTGGCAAACAATGTCTAAGTGCACAGTCTGCATGCAACTTTTTAGAAAAATGTATGATTTCTAATGCAAAATTTCGACACGCTCACATCATTCTTTTGTAAAGCGATTCGACCATTTCATGTTTAGAACATTATCAGAGGAGTAAATCACACTGACGTTGGCTAGGTAAGACTTCAATCAGGAATTAGAAGTTAACCTGCATCCTCTCTCTGTAGATAATGTATGTAAGGTGTCGTTCGAAAAATCATATTTTAATGTTTTTGTATCAACAATCTTACACCAGTAGGCCTATGCAACGGTGTCTCAGTGGGACCGTACAGGTGGGTACCATTCAGTGGGGGAACTGCCATATGGTCAGCCCCCCCCCCCCCCCGACGATCCAAAATCGTCTGTCGGCGCCCATTTTGGGTTTTTAACATACTGTACTCTTGCACCATTATTTACATAAGACATAATTTAGTAACGTTGTTTTAAGGCCCAGATAACAAGATGCTCAAACAGCCACCAGTAACTGCACTATCTGCACTTTATTCTGATAAAAAGGTCTTCTGTAATATAGGGACAGGTTTTCCCGAAACGTATCTTCATGTTTTATCAGCACAAATGAAAGTTGTCGCTGTGCTAAGTTAATTACTTCCACACCAAGCGTGATTGTAAGCTTACAAAATACACCGACTGACATTAAATTCACCCTCCCGGCCAATGAAAGATGTTGCAAAGTGCGCAACAATAACTGTTAGGGAAAATAGCACTCTTGTTGTCGGGGATAATTGTCAACATAGGTAATAAAAAGAGTTTATAAAGATACCAAAATAGTTCCGCAACATTTTTTAAAATCATTTGAAGAGAATATTCAGGTTAAAATAATAAAATAAGACTGTTATCATAGTGGTAATGGCTTCAGGGTTTTAATGAGCAGTTTCCATTTTGCTTTTCTACAAGTGACCATTCTCATGATAAATGGCTATTTCTGACGCTGCACGATAATCCGATCCCATGAAAATGCTTACTTCTGTACTTTCGTGGTCTCAAACGCCACAAAATTGCATCTAAATGGCCTAGGTTTAGGCTACTTTTATTTATTATAAAGCTGTTGGGCCAAGTCGTCCCCAAGCCAAGTCGGCCCAAATATGAAAAATTAGTGGAAAACAGTGACTTTCATCGATACTTCTTATAAATTATGGGAAATAGTGACTTTCTTGAGATTTTCTCTTCAAACGACGGTTTTCAATGGACAATCCTGTTAGCAGTGTGAATGAATGGACGTGTTAGGGATATAGGTGTTTCAAAGGGGCAATGGAGCAGTTTCACCCAGAGATTTGCTAAAATTCCCAAAATGAATAATTACGTAAATAGTCAGGTGACCTTGTTATTAAAGTCCAAGCCAATAGTATGGCGGAAAAATATTTTCAGGGCTCATCGGTTGCGTGATACAAATCGGCTTATAGTGCTAGGGTCATCACGTACAAACGGTCAGGGGTATATTATCAAAATAAAAGAAGAAACTCCCAAGTGTCAGAATGGTAGCCTAACTCTCGACTCTTTTTGGATAGGCTATATGACTCGGATTTTGGGCTAACCTGCTGGCGATTGTTTTTATATACGCTCCAGTTTTTTTTAATTGGTAAGACAGTGAGGTCACAGGGCGCGTCAGGATCTAACGGATGTGGAGGGGGGAGGGGCATATTACAGTATGTCTAGGACATATTACTTACAACAATGACGTAAACCGGATTATATTAGGGCTAAATGGGTGATTACGTAGGAGGACTCAAGCTGTGTCCATCCCCTTCAGTTTGAGAAATTTTGCAAGGGGGCCCATTTTGCATATGGCCCCCTTTTCTCAGACACCCTGTGGCGTAGCTAAAGGTGGAAGGCGGCTCTAAAAATGAAGAATTCGGAAATTTGTTATTTGTGAAACCAGTCTGCTGTGTGGTTTTGACAACTCATAAAATCTCCCCATTGAAAGCTCCCCATTCGTCATTTTTGTCTCAAAGGAGCAACATTTTCCCTTGCGGGCCACAAATTGCAATTCCTAAGCAGAAGTGCTCTCTCATACCTTGAGTAAACGTTTCCGAGCTCTGGACTTTGTAAGTGAAAAAACGGAAATTTGCTATATGCGACACCAGATCATCAAGTGACATCAGTCACTACAGTGCTATTGTCATGAATTTTCTTTCATAAAATTCAAAATTTTCTCCAATATAAACTCTTGACTCCAAAAATTCGCCAGAGGGCCTCATTGGGTAGGGGTTGGATAACATTATGTTGCAACAACAATCTTTGGCCGCCGTTCAGTCTCGAATTTGCCAATGGGAAATGCAAATTCTTCAGTAATTCCCCCACTTTTCAAATAATTTTCTTACAGGAAACCCAAAATCAAAATTTTCTGCAAAACAAGCTCCATATTTTCAAATATTTGAAAAATGGCAAAAATTTCAGTGCGCTCCCCTCCACTTTAAAAACCAAATCGACGCCCGTGTTCTAAACAATGCTGTTCGGAGTTCCACTCAATTTACCTGTATTCATGGTGTATACAATACTAGAAATACGGATCATTGTACAGTAACAGATTCCAGAGGTACCTCAAGAGCCTATTTCATTTTAGTGTCATTGGTGATATCCTGGGAAAACTTGCCAAATCTCTAGAAAATATCTTCTGAGATAGCTTTGAAAAAAGCTTAGTAACCTGCTGCAACCTAATTGTAAAAATTGACTTCCCTCACTAATTTGTATTCAACGTCAATACCATTCAGTCCATTCTCAAAGCGACAGTCGTTCTTCTGTGTTTGATTAAAATTAAAATAGACATCAATCAGTATTTTCGATGAGGTCAGTAAAATCCCTGCAAGGCAGTATGAAAGACAGGAAATATTTTTTTAAGTTCTGATAAATCATCTTGTACACTTTCATGTACCTTACTGTTATTCATTGGAAATGTTTGCTATCGATGCTGTTATGATTCACATTTTAATCCATATCTGTTATTATTTTAATGTTTTATCTGGTGTACAATGGACTTTACAGTCCACTGAAATGTGAGTTTCAGGAGCTGTCTGGCCTAGGTCTTTAGTGCTTTTGGTACTTCAATGCAAAAATTTGTACAATCTCCAAAATATGATTGCATGGAATCAGGATATTTTCAGCACATATTGATCTAGTATAAAAAGGAAGCTTTAAATTATAGCACCATTTTGTATCTAAGCCCTTGGAAGCAGCAAGAAAATTTCCAAAAGGGGAGGGGGAACCCCAGGACGGCAGTCAAGAATAGGGACGATATGTCGATTTTTCCCCCTCACAAAAAACCTGGCTACGCCCCTGGCAAGGGCAGTCACCTCAACTTGAACTGTTGTAGAACATACACTGCCCTGTTTTTGATTGGCTTTTGAGAGTCATGTGACAACGTTTTTCTCTTCAAAAGTGAAGTTTACCAGAAGCAAGTGTATGGAATATGCAATATTGAAGTTCTAAAATATGATAAAAAATACTTTGAAGTGGACTAAGAGAAAAATTGTGATATAAGCTATGTGTTGCTTCGAAATAACTTTGGGGACTGCTCTTCCTTTCGTGATTTTGTCAGTTTAAAACAAAATATATTTAAATAAAGGAATTTCTGATAAATAATTCGCCTACGTATCAAGAAAAAACGGATGAAGCTAAAAGCTTGACCTTTCAACTAAAATTCGGCAAACACCTACACAATTGAAGGGTACAGTTTTCATTTCATTGAGCCCTTCAGGCAGGATAACATGTTTTCTAAAAGAATCCACATTGAACTGCCATAGATAGGCTACTCCTTGCATTGTAGCATTCTTACCAATACAATTTCCCTTGAAGTTAGTGACTGAAGAATCCGCACTTCCTATTGGCAAATCTGAGAATGATTGTGAGGTGACTGAAAATCGTTGTTGCTTGATATTGTTTTTAAAGTTTCCTAATTTTTTTTTGTCTTTTATAGGCAAGAACTAGTATTGGAGAAATTTTGGAATCAAATTTCCGACTTTTTTTTCATTTCCAGAACTCGGAAAAGTGAATCAAACTGACCAGTGGCGTAAGAGGGGGGGCATTGGGCCATGCCCCCACACGGATGCAATTTTTTTATCCTAAAAATTCGTAGCCCTACTTTACTAACACAGATTTTACTTCAAAAGGTAGCATATGTGGCACCAGATTCCATTAAGTATACCCAATTTCTCAAAAATGGTCAAAGGGGAAGGATTTTCTCTGCAAGGTCCCTCAGTGATGCCATTTTTTAATTCTTTAATATGCAAATTTTGTCAAATTCCAAATTTTACTTGAAAAGGTACACTCTGTAATACCCTGGTCATGGCACCGATTCCTATGAGGACATCTACCTTAATAAGATTTCTTAAAAGGGAGGGGCCAATCCCTGAGACTCCATCCCCGGCCGAAAAGAGACGTTCGTGATGGGGTCATGGATGAGGAGGGTTCAGGTGTGAGCAAGTTAGTTTGCCACTTATCATGCAAGAGATAAAAATCATGAACAGTCGGGAGTTCGAGCAGTCACAGACAATTTTATCAATTCAGCGGATCTTGCAATTAGCCAAGAGTCTCAATAGAGAAACATTAGCATATTTTCAATTTCGTTGGATGGTTTCCCCGTAAAGAACCAACACCACAATCATCACATGGCATGTTGCTGATTTTTTGTTATTGCAAACAAAAGCTAAACATATAGATTATTTAGATGCTCCTCCCAAGCATGAAAACGCAATTTTTGGCCATCTGAGGGGTCGCAGTTTTTCAAAATTTCCCTAACGCTCTGCGCCAAATAATTGTGGCGCTCCGCTTAGATAGTCTTCCGGGCAAAGTTACATTTTTCGGGTCAAAGTATTGTTATGAAGTATGGCACACCCTCCATGACCTTTAACAGAAACGCCATTTGTTTACGAGGGGTCTAACTTGGGGAGGAGGTGTCCCCTCCCCCAGGCCGGCGGCACTCAACATACTGTATGGCCCCCTCCAGAGAAATCCTGCGTACGCCGCTGGAACTGATTTATAAGCGAGCACTACTGTAGTAGGAATTGCACAATGCGGCATGCAGAACACGCTGAAATATTTGCTTTTTTAAACACTAAATTACAAATGTGGAGCTTTTATTGAAGAGAATTCGTAATTTCATGAGAAGGAGAGTCGGGAAATCACACTGCTAATAATAGGTGTCAATACAAATAGCAAATTTTCGAAATTTTCCTTTTCAGGGCCAGGAAGACGATTCCCCTCCGTCCCCCTGTGGCTTTGCCACTGCTGTACCTATGCCAATGCTAAGCATTGTCTATAATTTTACTTTTCGTAAGCAATAAAATTTTACTTCAATAAAACTGCAAAATGATCAGAAAATTACCAAATAAGAAGTACCACTGAATGAATACAAACTTAGCTAATCATCCGCATCCTACAATCGTTTTGACTTTTCATAAAAAATGTACAGTTATTATCATAATGATGCTTTTCGTATTTCGGTCCATTAATTACGTTACATTCCATGTCTCCAACTCTCAAAACCGTCTACGATGGTTCGAATCCCGAATGAGTTCACACGCATGGGCGTCCGCAGGTATGGGCAAGGGGAGCACTTGGCCCCGCCCTCCTGGAAAATCAAAAATTTGAAAAAACGTATAAAAATCAAAGCAAAAACCCGAATAAAATGTGTTTTTCAAGTTTCTACGCGAAAAATAGGCTTTAGAAATGCCATTTCCGGCGATCTGGGAGGCATTTTGGACTGAAATTTTCGCATGCTTTGTGTCAATTCATGGTGACTTGGAGGTTTTGCCCCTCCCTAGAAACTTTGCCCCCCCTGACTTTTTTTCTGCGGACGCCCATGTTCACACGGGTGGACCCATTCACTCAGGAGGCATACGCGGCCAAGGTTTATAGTTGCACGGTGCTCGGTAGAAACACCCTATGGAAGTCGGCCTGACTAACCGCCTTGGTGTACATGCGGGGATAAATATCATACAGGGCCTATGTCCCAGCGTTTATGAGATAAAATTCCAGGGTGACAATAGTGGAATGCGCGAATTGGGGGGAAACCGGGAGGTTATAAAACAGGGAGACTGAAGGTATTTAATCATCATCATTCGTATTGATTGATTGAAATTTGGAGAAATGAAAAAGGGGGTTTCTAACTCGGGGAGCGGGGGGGGGGTCAGTGTTTCCAGCAGAGGGGAAAATGGGGATTGTCCCTTATCAGAAGCAGGTGGGTAAAATCACCTCTTTTCTTTTTCGGTAGAAATTAGAAAATTGTCAATATTTTGATTTTTTAAAAGAGGGCACTTTTGCAGAAATGTTTGAGCTTACACAAATAAGTGTTATTTAAAACCCTTCAAACTGCACCTTACAGGGGGACGTGAAGCAAACTTCTGTCCCATGGACCCACTCGTAACTTAAGCCTAGGACATCATCAGTTTGGGCGTGGGATTTAGCAGGATTACACCCCCTTTAGTGTTTGTTTTATAATCCTTTGGGCGGAAGCTTGTTTCCGGCCCCATGACATTTTTTCACTGGTGGTCTTCGCTCCATCAGCCCAGCCCCTATCCCCGTAGAACGACTTAAAAAACCACATAAAAATTAGCCGATAATGTAAAAGCGACCGATAATGTAAAAATACAAATAATTTAAAAACAACCGATAATGTAAAACAACTCTTGGAAACAACAATGTAAAAACTTTTGTTACAACCGATAACATAAAAAATACCGATAATGTAAAAGCTGTTCTAACGAAGATTTGATATTATCCTATACTTACAAGTGTGTGCGTGTTTTTGTTGGTAGGCAGGTAGAAGAGGCGGCGCTACGAGTTAGTAAGAGGGGGAATTTCCCCCAGATTTTGTCCTTGCCCCCACTTTCCCCCTGCCCCCAGCTTAGGAAAGTTAGGAGTTGGATTAACCGGAAAATTGAATAACATACCTTTTCAAAAACCTAATTTTCCATCCGGAGGTAGGCTATACGCTGAAACCTCAGAACTTCCGGAGAGCTTCGACCTTGAAACCCAACCTCTGGAAACCGAAGTTTTGGGCTCGGTTTCGCACTGTCCAGGAAATTTTTGCCCCAACTCCATCCTTTATTTCCCACCCTCTCCCACCCTCCCACCTAGCTACTGGCTGTCGTCAGACTCAACAAAATGTAGTTCTCATAGTCTCACCGTAGTTATCCCTGTCTGCGCCCCCCCCCCCAGTGCCCCCTGGTGAAAAAATCCTGGCTACGCCACTGGCTGTAGGCACACGGTAAAGAGTGTGACGTCGCTCTTTTGGAGTGAATTTCATTCTTCTTGGGGTGAATTTGACTTTTCAAGGAGTGAATTTACCATCTAATGCAGTAGATTCAGTTTTCACTCTATTGGAGCCTGTGACTTACTTCACTTTTTCACATTTAGAGAGGTACTTTAGAGAGATAGGTGAAATATTCCATTGATTAGCTTTTACTAATGTAAAATGCTTTAGTTATTTTGTCTACTAGTTTATAAACATATCGGTTAAATCGAGACATTGTCTTGAAATTCCCTGGTTGAATAACCTTTCAGAAACCATACTGGAAAGATGTATATAAAGATATTAGCCTACGTTTATGAAGAAAACTGGAAATTTGTACATTAAAGAGTTCGAAAAAAATTTGAACTTAGGGCAAGAGAGAAAAAGATTTATAATTGAAAACCGTTGTTTACCATCAGCTTTTAAAATAAAAATACCCAAACTTTGGCAGTTTAGCATTTTGAAAAAAAAACACCTCAAAACATCGACTGCTTGGATCCCCCTTGTAAACCTGTAAATGATATTTCCGGCTGTCTGAGGGGTCCGATTCTTCGAACTTTCCCGAACGTTCCGCGCCAATGAATGTTAGAGTCCCACTTATAGTCTTTCGGGAAGAATAACATTTTCGGGCAAAAAATCTTCTGCCCACAAACTGAAACGCTCCCATACGTGTTCAGTTACTCCTTTTGACATTTGAAACTGTATGACATATTCTTCTTCAGTACGAACTGATCAGCTGTAAACCAAGGTAGGTGACAATTAAGAGTTGTATGGTTGCGTTTAACCAGGGAGCTGTTACGGAACAGCTCCCTGGTTTAACTAACTACGAAGAAACCTGACAAATTTTTACTTTGTAAGAGTAGCTTTGAGTACAGAGAACTTTGAGTAAGCAGAATCTGCATCATAATCAGTAGCAGTTGACCAATCAATTAGTGGCAATTCATATGGAAGTCTAGTCAAAGGTTATGTACACTCTCACGGTGATTACGTTTTGTGGAAAGATTTCTACTGAAAGCAAACATGTGGGAGTTATCGGAAATACAAAACATGTTGTTAGCACTTTGCACATAATTTAATGCACTTGGTAACAAATAGGCCTATTGAATTAAAGCTGAAGGGACCCCAGTGGTTCTAGTAGGCCTACTTTTATCTGTCGTTGGAAAAAAATATAAGACTAGTCAAGTATTTAAAGGACCAATCCTCTCACCCCAAACTAAAATTCTTGTAGGGGTTTACAAATTTTCAATTGGGTTAGCTCTTTGATTGACAACTAATTCAAACAATACAGAGTACCAAAGATTATTTTACATAGCATGGACTGTACTGAGAGTGTTTTGATTATACACAATGAGCTTTTCTATACTCACCCTGAAGCAATAAACTGGGATTGTGTCTTCATAAGGATGAATTTCAGACAATTGTGGGAGGGGCTTAAGTAAGAAGATTATGAGAATTGGTGCTGTTTGGGATGAGAAAATTGGGCTTTTAAGAAAGTTTCCGGCGGCAGATAGAGATGAGGGTGATTTTTAGAGATCAACGTTGAAATTACTTTGGTCCATGAGCACGTTAATCAACCATGGCGTACAAAATTATGTAATTCATATTTTCCTTCAATCTTAGAACAAATACAACACCAAAGAAGGAAAATTGGCTACAGTATAGAGGCTTTGCAATTACGTCACGGAACCGCCATGCTGGAGGACATTCATGCCAAATACACGTGGCTTTGTGCCGAACGCACTGCACAGTGTGCACTGTGATATGCACGGTGTGTACAAATTCAACGAGCAAGCGCGTCCCGTATGGTTTACTACGTAGTTACATGTACTCCAACATGGCCGCCGGAGAGTATTATGACGTCATGTGAAAAGCCTCTATTGAGGAACCTTCAGCTTTCACTCAAACAGTGTCATTACATTTCACTGGAACTTGAAAGGATTTTTGTTTGGAAAATTTGATCTCTGACGTTGGTTTCCAAGAAATCCCAAGACCTTCTGAGGTCACTACTGAGCTCAAAAAGCTCTCCACGGTTGTGGGAGGGGCTTAAAGATCGATTCCTCTCACCTAAGCAGTTCCGATTCTTGTAAACAAACTTCTTAAGCCCATCCCACAACTTTCTTAAATTCTTCCTCATCAAGACACCATCCCAGTATATTGCTTCATGATGAGTATACAAGACCCCAACGTGTAATGAAACAATCTTAATACTACCGTACATGCTGTGTAATATGAACTGCAGTACTCTGCGTTTTTTAACTTGCTGTCAATCAAAGAGCTGTGCCAATTGGGAATTTCTGCGGAGTACTACAAACCTTGCAGTCTGGGGTGAGAGGTGGCTGCCTTCATATAAGTAGGTTAAGAAAATTGGAACCTGTTCAGGGTGAGGGGATTAGTTCTATTAGGGCTTTCCACTGGTTGCGCAAGGGCACCCCCCCCCCCAAATCTTCCCTATGTCAAACCTGAAACCGACTAGGCGACTACTAAGGCAGACTTGAGACGACCGCTTTATCACTGAAAACAAAACTTGTCAGGAGGGTGCCTCTACTGACTAAAATTATTAGAAAATTATTAGTCTGTGGATTAGTCAGGGATCATTAACTAGTTAGTTGATCAGTCGGAACCACGCGCACTTACCCACTGACTAAAAATGTGTGATCACCTACCAGTCAACTGACTAGATTAAGTCAAAGTTAATCTGTAGAGGTTCCATCATGACTAGTTTTGCTTTCAGTGTATAGCTTACATAAACTACAGCAGCATAAAAAGGAATGAGACCTAAAATTCGAGCAGGGATCTGGAAAAATTCGGGCAGCCGTTTGAGTCTTAAAACCTGGTTTGTTTCTACTTACACAGAAAACTCCTAGGCGCGCCCGAATTCCTGCAAACACTTGCCGAAAAAATAATAAAAAAGCGTCATAGTCATGGTACTATTTTCATAAAAACTCTAAAAGATGCCAAAATTCGCGACACATTCCGGCAGCTTATGAACAACAATTTTTCGTCAGCCTCACTTCATATTCTTGCGCAAACCTTTGCCCGAAATGACACAATATTCGGGCAAAAGTTGCAAAAAAGTTCTGGGATATTTTTAATTGCCAGATTACAAGGGGAGAGAGGATGTATACAGTCCCCAAAATTTTGCCCGAACAAATCAATCAAAAGCTATCTTGTGACGCACCATATTACTAAATGACAAATCACCAATAGTCACCGGAAGGCTGAAACGTACTTCGTCGAGAGGTATTTGGGCAGCATATGAATGAGATGACGATTTTGCACTTTTCAAAATGATCCTCTTAAAATTGTGCGAAGCTTTTTAACCTGCAGTGCTGTGGAACCGAAATTCGGGCAATGGTAAACAAATCAGCGTAGGTCTTTTGCTCACTCATACGAATTTAGTGTAAACAAATCTGCAAGTAAATCTGCCCACAAATTCATGTAAAAACATCTAGCAACGTGACAAGCCGGGTTTTTCTCAAACGACGTTAATAGAAAAATCATTTATATATAGTCGAGAGCTCGGCCCGAGTCATATAGACAGTTGTAACAATTCAGTGGAATTGAAATTCGGGCAAGAGTCGCAACCATGGGCGTCCGAAAGGGGGGCACTTGCCCCCCCCCCGGAAAATCAAACTTGTGAAAAAATTAATTAAAAAATGAAATAAAAAATTAAAAATAAATCATCAAAATATCTTCACTCACAGCGTCAGTTTCTACTCGTGAAATATGCAGACATTCGACCTGGAATAGCGAAAGAGAAGATGGTATACTGAATAATGAAATTGCAATTTGGGGACCATCCTTCGTGATATCTATTGGAAATTTGTAATTGTAAAAACTATGCCACGATTGTACTAGTTGTCAGGTGTGTAGCGTGCATATGGCATCCGACTACTGATGAATGCGTTGGTCTTGGTTTGGTCCCGTGCTGATTTCAAGTGGCGACGCGCGGATGTAACTGGGATATACAAGGTGAATTGGGAGGGGGGGGGGGTATGATTCATAATTGAGTAACGGATATAGGCATATATAGGCTGTTTGACAGTTGTAAGTTTTATCGTGCATAGGCGTGCGAGGACATGACAAATTTCCCTTCAACAATATTTTACATTGAAAATTCTAAAAATGTAAAAGTTACAGACATGAAATTCCTGTTTCAGGGCTGGGTACATGCAGCTTAGAACACTAGCCAAGTGTCGCTTCCGACCATCTGGAGGGTTTGTAAGGCCCAAAATTTTCTTGTACGCTCCGCGCCAACTGATGGTTGCGCTCCGCTTAGATAGTGTACACAATTGAATCATCCATGAATGACATTCCCCCCCCCCCCCTTGTAAAAAATTCTGCGGACGTCCATGGTCGCAACAGAGTCACAGACATACGGTACTCATGTTTTTAATTCCGTTCTACAGTTTTCCCCCGGAAAGATACAAGACCAGGTAATGTTTTATACATTCCTAGGTGCGGTATATCATTATATTATTTTTTTTCACATCTAAAATGTTTTTAAGGACGAACCTCAGTTACCGATTGCTGGATCGGGGAAGAATATATGAATAGTGCCTTGTCAACGCCCTTTTTTATTTAATGGGTACGGTTTGTGGGGATCAAGTGTGCCAAAACCGTTGATATGGACTTAGGTCGTTTGCTCACTAGGAAATAATTTGCGCCCTTGTTTGTTTAAATGCATATAAACAGGCTGCTACCTTGCTTGGGAATCGCGCGAAAATTGAGTTAATTGGTTTTTAAAGGCAAATTCGTTGCATGGCATCCCCACTCAGGTAATTCGGGCCTCTGAATCTGAGCTAAACAGGCTGCTAAAACACACGGGATCCTTGTAAAGTTCGGCGAAACTTGTATTTAATAGGCAGACGGAATGCGATGCAATGCCATCCTCCCTTGAAGTTTAGAAGCCTTGGCATTTTCGAGGTTTTTCTTAAGTTTATCAATTTTCAAAATTATATTGATGATTATCTCATGCTGCATGACGTAAAATAGTTTGTATAACGCGCAAACAAACTCATTTTCCAATGATTTTAGCTTAATGTAGTCATCCAATTGTAGTGCCAAGTGGTACATTTCATCTGGGAGTTTTCTGACCTTTTTGTAGGTTTGCTCATTTTTGGTGAAAATTTCATTGCAAACGAAAGTTCAAAATATCGACGGCTTTGATTCTGCCTGGGAAAGGCCATTTCCGGCTGTCTGAGGGTTGCGATTTTTCAAAATTTTCTGTACGCTCCGCGCCAACTGATGGTGGCGCTCCGCCCAGGTACGCTTTCGGGCAGAGTTACATTTTTCGGGCAGAGAATCCTCTGCCCCCCAGACTGAAATGCTCCCGTATGCCTATGATGTCAAGTTAAAAGAGGACTCGAGGAAGTCACCTTTTCAGTGGCGTAACCAGACTTTTTCATTTGGGGAGGGGCCAACGCTCAATTGGAGGATCAATAAGAGGAGAGCCACCATCAGTTGATGTGGAGCGTACAAAAAAAAATTCAAAATCGCGGCGAACAACCAATTACCAAACTTTATATTTCACCAATTTTAAACCCCTAAGTATTACTGTGAACATGCTGAACCCCGGACCCGGAAAATTTCCAGGTGGTTCTACCTGGGTTTGATCCAGGGACCTCCAGCTTGTAAGGCAGTACGCTCAACCGAGTAAACTCGATCCTCAATTTTGAACTTTCGTTTGCAATAAAATTTTCACTTCAGCAATGAAAAGGAAGAAATTGTAAAATTATCAGAAAAAATGACTGATAAAATGAACCACTGCCATTGGATGAAATGGAACATGAACTTGCATGCGGGGTCGTTTCATAAACTAACATTTTAAATGTTCCTTACTCGCAAAACTGGCAAAAATTGTGACGTTTCTCTGCCATAATTGTTTCTAATCGCCAGATTTTAACGTACAGAGCCTTGAAAGAAATGTCACTTCTCCGTTTTCCTTCACTATGATAATGAAAATCCAGCGTAAGGAACGAAGAAGGAAAAACAAGCCAGTTAGCCCAGGGAGTTTTGTTTCGTTTCGAATTGGTGAGCCGCAACTGGAAAAGGGGCAGTGGTCGGCTCAACTTGAATTGGTTCTCCATCTAACTAATAAACTTTAAAGGCTTGATTTTGAAGTTTTGTCTTTAACACACTTTTTATCTTCGCCTTTCATTTGGAGCAAGTGGGGGGGGGGGGGGGCAAGGCGTTTGATTGGGGCTTTCGTCTTCTGCCCCTCTGTGTATCTGCCGGGACAGGCGCAAAGTGCATGCCTCCTGACTCTGACTGGTTCTAATGGAAGAATAAGCTCAGACCACCGGGTTGAAAAGGGGAAATATTAAAGAAAAAGGGAAAACGGGGAGAAGGGGAAAAGAGGAAGAATGACCACAAATTCTTCTAAATTTTTGCCCCTTTTAAACAAATATTTGTAGGTAAGTATATTATTGCAGAAAGTTTTGGATTCTGTGTTTCATGTTATCAAATTTAAAAAGTTGGTTGATTAGTGATTCCTGAAGAATCTGCACTTCCTATGTGGGTTGCAAATCTGAGAGTGATTGCACGACGACTGCCACATAATGTTATCTAAGGCCTACAAACTGACACTCTCCGATGACTTTTCAAAAGTTTCCCAAAATTTGTTGTCCTTTAATATTTCAAAATCAACAGCTTACATTGCAAAAAAAAAAATGAATTTTATGAGAGACAATTTACTAAAATATCAATAAAGCTACGGGTGTCTCATAATGATGAGGTGTCCGTGGGGGGTGATTTGTCTTTGAAAGTGTGTGTGTGTGTGTGTGGGGAGGGGGTATAGTTGGTGTCACATTTAAGCGGAACGCCACCATCGCGGAGCGTACAAAGAAAATTTCGGCCAAAAATATGCCCGAGATCACTGGAAATGGCCCTTTCCTGGTTATCTATGTAATATCATATTAACTGTCAGAAGCGTATTTCATAAAAAGATAAATAAAAGGGCTCTCTTAAAAAGTAAAGAAAAATAGAAGTTGTCTGATTGCCTTAAAAGGGGGATCAAGTTTCTAAATTGAGTGAAAAGAAAATCATCGAACAGTGGCGTAGCTAGACATTTTCTCAGGGGGGCAGCACCCAAATTTTCAAAAAAAATTAAGTGTGAACGTCATTTCTCCGGGGACGTGATTTGGGGCGCACCAAGCGCGCGGAAATTTCTGCCCAAAGGCATATTCAGCAAAGTTTTGAAAATGTGGAGCTTGCAGTGGAAAAAATTTTGGATTTTGGGATCCCAGTATATCAGGAAATGTGAAAATTTCGGGATAAACTGAAGAATCTTTACTTCTTATTGGCAAGTTTGAGATTGCAAAGCTATACCAAAGATCGTTGTTGCTATTCAGTGTTATTTAAGACATACAAATTGAGGCTGTGCGACGACATTTTAGGCGTCAAGAGCTTTCATTAGGTAAAATTTGGAATTTAATGATAGAAAATTTTTGAAAATAGCACTGTAGTTGCCGTTATCACTTAATGATCTGGTGATTTTGTCATTTCCAGGGTTCGGAAAGTTTACCAAACTGATCTATAAGGGAATATGACTGCAAGCAGTATCTCTTATTGTAAGCTTATTGATAAAATCGTTTTGCCTCCTAGATGTATTGTTCATTGGAACGATACGTTCAACTTCACAGAGGATGATTGGCAAACAATTTTTACTATCCCCCGCGCTTCCCTTTCTGATAGCAAGCTTATTTATTTCCAATTCCGCTTTTTGCATAGAATCCTTGCCACCAACAAGCTGCTGTTTGCTATGAAAAAAATTGATTCCCCTCACTGTTCATTTTGCAAAACCGAAATCGAAACTTTGGAGCACCTATTTTGGAGTTGCCCGTTCACTTCCTCCTTTCTGTTAGACACCGGACAGCATCTCTTTGGCAGGCAATTTATTTTAAGTAAATCCGATTTTTTCTTTGGTTATAAGCTCCTTCTACAGCACCCATACAATTTTGTTTTTTTGTATTGTAAACATTTTATTTATTGCTGCAAACTTCACTCCGTAATTCCTGAGTTTAAGAGTTTCTACCATAAACTGTTATTTATACTTAAAGTAGAAAACCATATTTGTTCCAAACCCAGCTGTTCTCCGAAAAGAGTCAAAAGGTATAATGAACTTGTTAATGCCCTCTCATTCCGACGAAATTCTCCCTAAGTTTTTTCTTTTTCCCCTTTTGCCATATTTTTCCTCTATTAAATGAAATTTATATGATCAATTACTGGTGTTCTCTGTTATATGATTTATGCTTCATTGAGAATGTCTTCATGTCTTCATGTATGTGCGATGTCATGTTCTCTGCCCTTTGTTAAATTTATCTTACTTATCTTTAATATTGAGGACAAATGGTGAAAAAGTGTTTGCTGGTATTCTCATAAACGAGTGTTATACAAAACGTAACTATAGGTCGATGTAAAGATAATCTGACTTTAAACTGTATTTATGCTGATCTGTATATGTTATGTTAACTATGTATATATTGTAACTGTCTAGAAAAGAATGTTTGAAAGCGTTCGATTGTTGGTTTATATGAACACCGAGTCTCGAAATAAACGGAGGAAAAAAAAAAAAGCAGTAGCTGAAAATTTCTGCGCCCGAAGGTGCGTGGAAATTTTTGCATATTTGAAACAAATAATTACAAAAAAGACCTTTTATGCAGGGGTGGCGCCAGCGGGGGGGGGGAGGGGTCGGGGGGGCCATGGCCCCCCGTCGGGGAAGGTCTCCGGTTTCGTCGGGCAGGCCTAAAAAAAAATAATAATAATAAAAAAAAATAAACGTACAAGGACTGAAGTTACTGGATGGGCGATCTTGATCTTTTTTTTTGCTTTGTAATGCTAATTCAATACATATCTGAATCGATTATCAATCAGTTCTTTGTGGCTCTGTTGTATCTAAATCCATGTACCTTGTCCTATCTCCTCCCGTCGGGGAATAACTGCAATTTTCCAAGGAGGCCTAAAAATGAAAAACGTAAAGGATGGATGATCATGAACTGTTTTTTTTTTTCTTCTTCTTTATGAATTTTTTTCTTTTGTAACTCCATTTTAATGCGTATCTGAATCGGTGTTAATCACTTCTAACTAGCTCTGATATGAAGAAGTGGTTAACACAGCCTCATCCCATCTTCAATCCGTGCGCGCAAGGTCATGCCCCCGTCGGCGAAGGCTGCCCTCCCCTGTTGATGAGAAAATCCAGTTTCGTCGGGGAGCCTTCATCTACAGGCCCACGATAAAAGATGTGGGCCTGACTCACTTAGTCACCTGGACGCTCTTCTTTATTTTGCCTATAGAAGACCAGATTCATCAAGGAAACTCACGATTCTGAATTTTTCCCACAATAACGGACGAGAGGTTTTTCATGTGAATGCAGTGCCCTATGGTCTGCCATCTGGCCTGCCTCAACAGCCGAATTCTAGTAACGGTAATGAAAATCGGCCATCGGCTACACATAATGATAAACAGTAGTTTGAGAACGGCCTCCCCACATGTCTGACTGAAAATTCATTTGAAGACACCTTGTAGCATGAGATATTTTCAAATACGTTGGAAGTTAAATCATTGTCTGGAGTTCACGGGCAGTCACGTAGAAAATTTCATCTATTCAGTAGACCTTGCAATTTAATACAACGAATTAGATCTTAATAGAGTAAAAAACAGTAATGTTTTCAATTCCGTTGCATAGTTCCCCCGAAAAGAGGCCAGACCATTAAATCTAATTGTAGCAGTACCTTTTATCTGGTAATTTTCTGATCACTTAGCAAGTTGGGTTTTTTTCTATTGAAGTGAAACTTTCATTTCAAAGGACAGCGCAAAATAACGACTGCTTCATTTCTAGTTACAATTCTGGGAAATGCCATTTCCGGCTGTCTGAGGAGTCAGATTTTTTAACAATTTTCTGTGAGCTCCGCGCAAACTGATGGTGGTGCTTTGCTTTGAAAGTGTTTTGGTCGAACAGATTACTGAAGAGAACAATGCATGACTGCACATTATTCTTCGTTTTGGGGCAGTATTATGGAGTGAAAATTTTATTGCGAAAAAAAGCTCAAAATAATGACTGCTTTGTTTCTAGTTACGAGCCCGGGAAATGTCATTTCTTGCTGTCTCGGGGTTCTCAATTTTCAAAAATTTCTGTTCGCTCCACTTACATAGAATTTCGAGCAGGATTATAATTTTCGGACAAAAAAAACAATTCTGCCCCTCCCAAACTGAAAGGCTCCCGTACGCCTATGTCAATACATAAAATATAAAGCTTCAAACATATGGGAGGCCAAACGTCGGGTCGGGCAATTATGTTAAAAAGTTTTTAGCAATTTTGATGGCATTTAAATATTAAACATTCTTTCACTGCATGTAGAAGTCACCTTATAAGAATGGGTCACCTTATAAGAAGGGGTGTCTACAAAACTAAGACCTAAGATCTAAGATCTACAAAACTAAGACCCCACCAACTACAAAACTAAGACCCTACCAACTTCAAAACTAAGACCCTACTACAAATTTAAAACTAAGACCACCAAGTCAAGTACAAAAGCACTTTGAAGAGGGCTCTGTTCATACCCTGTCGTTCCTCATGTCAGTGTGCCTTTTTCATTCACCCTGGTTTCAGTTGTTCCATTTCACCCCCTTGGAAAGTATTCCCATTTTTCATTGCTTTCATTATTCTCTTTCTATCTTAAACTTTCTGTTTCTGCTTATTTTTCCTCTTTGTTCTTCCCTCTCTTCCATTCTTTTTTCCTCCATTTATGAATTGATTAAATTAGGTAGGCGGTGGCATTGTCTAATACTACGTATGCAGTCTCCTGTTTCAAATTTTGAATTTTAAGCACTCTTAAGGGATATTGTCTTGCAAGTTATTAGACAGGCATCTTTGTGCTGTGGGGTGCGATTAAAGACCGCAGATACTTTTAAGTACTGCTTTGTTAGGTTCAACCTTTGACCCTTTGCCGTTGTTTGGGTCCTTTTGGACCCATGCGGAGAGCTCGGCTGTCACCCATCTTTACTGTTTCACGCGGAGCTCGAAACTGCGAGTAGCTACCCGAAAATTCGGCCACAACAACGAGAGAGACAATAGTTTAAGGTCACGGGGTCAATGGTCTACGGAAGCCGATGCGGGGCGGGCTACGTCCGCTTTTCCGCCCACTCCCGAGGCGCGCAAATATGCCCCGATCGGAGCACAACGGTAAAGGGTTAACTAAATTTAATTTCTTTAATTATTGCGCCCATACGCCTATGACTGTTTACACAAGGCTCTGACAGCGACATACCCAGACACTAGAGCAGGTATGCAGCAGAATCTCTTGCCCTCAGAAGAATGGTTATCATGAAGCAATGGAATGATGTGATAAGGTTTTTCATGATACTGCAGAAAAGAGCAAACATCCTTTTGGTGATCAGGTACAGTATCAGGCATAAAAATGAAATCACCACTCAAAAGTTTTTTAAGCTCCTCCCCATTTTGATTGAGGAAACCCATTCGGTAAACTGAGCCCACTACACAGATCACAAAAGCTATAAAAGTCAAGGATCATGCACGTGTCCTTGGATCGCCATGAGGGCAACCAGCTTATTCCCTAATTACATCTGCTTTACTTGTCCTTGGTTGCCCAGTTCACAACTGTGCAACACGTGGCTGGTCAGGGAGTTTTCATGAACCAAAACAAAACATTCCTGTCTGCCTAATAAACTTCTCAGTCTTAAATGGCCAATCCTCTCACCCCAAACTGCAATTTTGGTACGGGGATACCAAAATTCTCAATTGGCTCAGCTCTGTGATTGACAGCTAATTCAAACAATGCAGAGTACCAAAGCTTATATTACACAGCATGAACGGTACTGAGAGTGTTTTGATTATATAAATTCAGCTTTTCTTTACTCACCTTAGAGCAATAAATTGAGATTGTATCTGGATGAGAATGAATTTCAGACAATTGTGGGAGGGGCTTAAGTGAGAAGGTTAGGAGAATTGGTACTGTTTGGGGTGAGAGAAAATGGCCTTTAAGCGGTCAGCATTGACTGTTGTAAAATCAGTGCTATCTTACCAGTGTAAAAGTATTGTGTGCTTGTTTATACCAAAGAGGTGCAGTTCACGCAAGCATTACTGTCACTGTGTAACACTATTATATTTGTATTTATAACTTTTCACTATATAAAAAACTGAGAAGGGATGGTAACTCTCTGTTTAGATGGTAATACAACAAAACAAGCTCCATATTCACAAACATTTGTTTGAAAGAACACAAATTTTCGGCACTCTCCGCTCGACGCAAATTACTTTTTTAATTAATAGGCCTACAGTTGCGTTCACACTTTAGGAAAAATCAGAAAATGTTGTTACTTGCCCTGCTGGGAAAAAACGTTGGGCATGTAACAGTGAAAATGCGTTATGAATGGTTTTTATACGTGGGGGATTGGTAATATCGCAGCACACTTGTCATGAGATGCGAAATTTTGTTACCCAAACTCAATAACGGAATTGATAAGCGGGAAGTACCGGCCATTATCCAGACTACTTTGTAGCAATAGGCTGCGGAGTTGAACCGGCCGACGCCGACCATCGTGGTTGGCAAAGACGTACGAGGCGGGGTAGCCGGGCACTGAGGGGCAGGCTAGTCCCAGAAATTTAGCCAAGGATCTGAAATTCGGATATGGGTATGGAAAAGTCGGCTAGCCATTTCAATCTCAAAAATCTGGCATGCACTCTGAAAACGTGTTTCAACAACTCCCTTTTCCCCACTTTGTAAACACCTTTTAACTCTAGCATGTTAAGCAATTAAACACTGAACGTTAAGCAATTAAATGTGTTTAAAACGGACTCGGAAAGTCTTGGAATCAAACTTGACGGTGTGTGTAAACGTGTAAGCAAAGCGCAAAAACGTGTGGAGAACGGTTAATTTTTGAACACATTTTGGAGAGTGTGTTTTCACGACACGGTAAATTCGTAACTTTGCCCAAATTCTCTAAAAAAATTGCATGAAAAAAGCCGACTAGTCACGCTCATTTTTTTCTTCTTTTGAAACTAAAGAATAAAAACTCGTGACATATTTGATCAGCTCATAAAAACAGTCATCATTCTCTTTTCCAAGTCGTTCCCAGCAATTTTAGGAAGTGGCTGAACAGCCCCGAATTCTTTTCAAAATTTACCCAGAAATTACCAAAAAACCGGCATAGTCAAGAAAAGAGTTTCACGAAAAATCGAAAAGGTTACAAAAGTTCTCAACTTGTTGGGGAAGCTTATAAAAAAGTTATTCCACAGACTGTAGTCTTGCCCACGATTTTCCGGAGTTTGGAAAAGGTTGGAAAGATTTTAAGAACTCTCGACACATGTTGGCAGATTATTTCTTCAGCCATACTTACTGTTTCACTGTTGCAGTTTCAATATGAAGATTGGATTAGAAGTGCTAAAACAGCTTACAGTGCTGTGGACCGGCAACGGACCCTTTCTTCGGTTTAAAATGAGCCCCTTCTGAGTCCCCTTGGCAGAAAATTGGACCTTGAGTTTGGATTGTAGTGTCACATACACAAAACATATATTTCAATTCCGTTGTGTAGAGTCTACCCATGAGACGATACATGACCATTTCACCCAGTGGTGTAGGAAGCAATATGAAAGTGTGGGGGTGGGGGAACAATTTAAGACTACGCACCTCACCCTGCCTCATAAACCAAAAGGTAAATTTTATGCTAATTTTTTCCGCTTTTTCTATCAGCAAGAACAACTTCTATTTTTTTTTAATGAAAAGAAAATCTGATTTTCTCTTACGATAACAACATTACAGTATAAAGAACGTACGCGCCAAAATTTGAATAGATGCGTTTCTTGATTGGTTGTTGCCGTTGTATTGTAACGTTGTTTTCTTTTTTAGGGTTAGGAATTAGGTTAGGGATTATACTATCGTTAGCCAGTAAAGAAATTTCTTGTTAAACAGTGCGCATCGCCCCGTTCTTTTATCCTATGGGGACTATGGAAGTATCTGCGTTCCTATTATCATGTATCTGAGATAGTATGTCGACTGAAGATCGTCGTTGTTACATAATTTTATCTAAGGAGTGCGGATTGAGGCTTCTCGACAACATTCAAAAAGCTCCCTAAACTTTGCTGCCTTTTTAGACAAGATTTTTAAAAGTAAAAGCATATATTGAAGAAAATTTTAGGGAAACGGCACTGCAGAGGCTCGGAACAGTTTATCACTGACTACTTTATGAGCAACCACTTACTGCATTCAGGCTTGCAAGTTAGGGCGCGTGAAGAACTAGTTTTAAAACGAGTGATTACAAATATGGAGCTTTTATAAGAATTCGGAATTTGATGAGAAGGAAAGTTGGGAAAACTGAACTGTGCAGAGTGCACTGTATTTGACTGGTGTCTTAAATGGCAAATTTCTGAATTTTTCACTTTTTCGGTCCCCTGCCTCCTGCAGCTACGTCACTGCACACTGTTAAAAAATTTCTCTGTAAATTTACATAATTTTTATGGCAATTTTTTTTCCAACCAAATAATGTTTTTTTTACAGCCAGACTGTAATCATGAAAAAACATTAAGGGTTTGTTTTTTCTTTACAGTTTTTGCATGTAAATTAGTTTACAAAAGTCTACTGTAGATCGAATTACAGAATTGTTCTGTTTTGTTTACCTTAATTTTATGTGAATTTACAGCCTACTGTTTTCTTTCCCGACGTTTTAATATTTATTATAATATCGCCTTTTTTACCTTTCATATGTTATTACGTAACATACACTTCACCATTACGTAGATCAGGTATTTGCTTATCAACGTAATGTGTCGTTACGAAGTTGTTTTCAATCAATACATATTGAGGATGCTTTGTTGTCATATTGTTGTCAAGTACACTGCTATCTCTAGGAACTTTGTAATTGGAAAGTCACATTTTTTGTACAATATAATAATTGTTTTTAAAATAAATATGACAAAGAATGCAAATACATTGGTTGCAAACATTTCCAGACAACGTAAACAATAAGTTTATCACTTCCTGATTAAAAAACGCCAAAGAAGATATTATTCAAAGCAACAGCAATCCGTTTGTTAGGAAAATGCCTACAAAATAAGCTCCACCCATTTATGCAAAATGAGATTTACGTCATAAAGTGGTAAATTTACAGACTCTTTCAAGTAAATTTGTGAAACGTTTTTAATTTGCTCCGATCAAGTGCATGAGCGCCTGTGGCGATGAGTTGACATCAGTATACCAATTGTCAGTGCTCTGAAATTAGGGCCTTACGATTTCTTTTTACTTAAAAATGTGTGACAAAACACCAGTTGTATGATATTTATAACTAAGAACGTAATAACTAAGTATGCTTTTATAATAAATGTAAGTTAATTTTCAAATAGGGCCATAAATTTGCCAAAAATGTTTTTTTTTTTTAAACTGAAACTTCGCAGAACGATGCATGTTATATATTGAAAGTTTTCTGGCTATTTCTTATTTGTTTGTTTGGGTTTATTTTTGTTTCTTTTTCAGCTTAAAAACAAAATGAATGTTCGTTAAATGACAGTATATTTATGTGAAATCAGAAAAATACAAAATACTGTTAAAATTTCTGTAAATTTACAGAAAAAGTTTTACAAAGCAGTAAAATTTGGTTAAAAAAGCAGACAGAAATGGTTTTTCAAATAAACAGAAAATACATGTTAAACAACCTCTTTTTATTGTAGCAATACAAAGTGTCTGTAAAGATACAGAAAATCTCTATTTAAAGTAAAATACAAAAAGTTTAAGTTAAAAAAAGTCTGTAAATTTACAGAAATTTTTAACAGTGTGCTCTACACCATTGAACCATGGAAGTACTACCTCCGAGGTTAGTACTTCCATGATTGAACATTGATAACATTTTGATACTTCAATAACTAAAGAATCCATCTACACAGACTACTCAACTGACAGGGTTGAAAGGTATCTGATGATATGTGTGTATGACAGCATTGAGTAGGCCAATGGTTCCCTGCCTGAAATATGAAGTCTTGCCTAATCAACTATTTTCAATTGGCGCGAAGCGTACAGAAAATTTAAAAAATCGCCACCCCTCAGACGGCCGGAAATGGCATTTCTCATGCTTGTAAGTCGTAGCTAAGTTGTCCAATTTTTCTTTCAGGTGTGAACACCACTGAATCAGGGACGCATTGCGACGCACGAAGCGCGCCAAAATTTTTGCCTCTATTGAACAAATATATGTAAGTATGTAGCTTGTATTGCAGAAAGCTTAGGATTATGGGATTCCTGTAAGGAAATTTAAAACGTTGAGATAACTGAAGAATCTGCACTTCATGTATTGGTGGAAGATATTGTATCGGCTTCAGCTGTTACGAGACGCACAATGTCGCGTCTCGCTTGGAAAATATTTGAATGACGCTAAAGGCCCATGAAGCAACCTGGCAGAAGCATGCTTCCGTCCCCTCCCGGGTCAAAAACCCCTTTTTACATTGTTCAAAATCTCAAAAGGAGCAAAAATGCAACGTGAGGTTCATTTGTTGTTCTCGCACAGAAATCAGTTTGGCAAACTTTTCAGGGCTCTAGAAATGACTAAATCGGATATTTACCATATGTGACACCACATCATCAAGAGACACCGGCAGCCAAATTGCCTTTTTTGTATACTGTCTTTCATAGAATTCCATATTTTCTTCAATGCAAGCTCTTGATTTTTAAATATTTTGTCAAAATAGTTTTGGTAACTTTTTAAATGTCATCGTAAAATGTCAGTTCGCAGGCCTTAGATAACATTGTGTAGCACCACCTGCCAACAAATGAGTCGTCGTGCAATCTAGAAGTTCTTCGGGAAGTAGTGAATAGTTTGGTTTCGTCGAACGGCTCTATGCCAGACAGTCGGGAGGACTTGAGAGAAGCAATCATTCTCAGATTTTCTAGCAATATTTGAAGGAAGTGCAGATTCTTCAGTAATCCCCAACTCTTTAAACTTTTTCACAGGAAACCCAGAATCCAAAGCTTTCTGCAATACAAGCTCCATATCAACATATTATTGTTTCAAAAGGGGAGAACTTCGGCGCGCTTTGCGCGCCGCAATACATCCCCACTACAGTGGTGTTCACATTTGCAAGAAAAGTCGGAAAACTTACAGCTATACTTACAAGCCCGAGACATGCCATTTCCGGCTGTCTGAGGGGTCGCTTCGCTTCATATTTTAGGGAGGGGAACTATTAGCCTACCGTACTCAAATGCTCCCACACACACCTATCATCAGATACCTTTCAACCCTGTCAGTTGTGTAGTCTGTGCAGACGGTCAGTGGAAAACTTTTCCGACACGCCTACAGTGCCGTTTCCCTAAAATTTTCCTCAACATAGGCTTTCATTTTTGTCTAAAAAAGGCAACAAAGTTTCGAGAGTTTTTTGAATGTCGACGAGTGGCCTTAATCCGCACTCGATCCTTAAAGAACACGATCTTCAGTCGACATGCTATCTCAGATAAATGCTAATGCATATTTTTCGATAGTCTCCCAAATATGCAAATTTTCTTACAGGAAACCCTAATTCTAATCTATTTTCTGAAGTACAAGCTCCGTATTTACAAGTGCGTAAAAGGACCCAATTTCGGTACGTACCTAGTACACTAGTTTACACACCAGTTTTGCAACAAGTCACGACTCAAGTCACTTCCTCTCAAAATGATAGTGACTCGACAGAATTCAGGAGTAATTTCCAATTGAAATAGTACAGTGTTTCGAGCATGGGCGTCCGCAGAAATTTTTACATGGGGGAGGGGGGCAAGGTCATTCGTGGGTGATTGAATTGTGTACACTATCTAAGTGGAGCGCAACCATCAGTTGGCGCGGAGCGAACAAAAAAATTTTGGGTCTTACAAACCCTCTAGATGGCCAGAAACGACACTTGGCTAGTGTTCTAAGCTGCATGTACCCAGCCCTGAAACAGGAATTTCATGTCTGTAACTTTTACATTTTTAGAATTTTCAATGTAAAAAAATTGTTGAAGGGAAATCTGCCTCTCGGTTACGGTCTCGCACACCTATGCACGATAAAACTTACAACTGTCAAACAGCCTATATAGGCCTATGTCCGTTACCCAATTATGAGTCATAACCCCCTCCCCATATTCACCTTGTATAACCTAGTTACATCCGCGCGTCACCACTTGAGATCAGCAAGGGACCAAACCAAGACCAACGCATTCATCAATAGTCGGATGCCACATGCACACTACATACCTGACGACTAGTACAATTTTGGCATAGTTTTAATAATTTCAAATTTCCAATACATATCATAATGATGGTCCCCAATTTATGATTTCACTATTCAGCATACCAACTTCTCCTTTGCTATTCCTGGTCAAATGTCCGCATGTTTCACGAGGAGAAACTAATTTTAAATCAAAATAATTTTTAATTATTTTTTTACGAGTTTGATTTTCCAGAGGGGTGGGGCAAGTGCTCCCCCTTGTCCCCCCTTGCGGTTGCCCATGGTTTCGAGTCAATGACTCGACTCGAGTTACTAAAAAGTTTGAAAACTTTTGACTCGAATTACTAATCTAGTAATTCGATTACAACACTGGTTCACACTTAAGAAAAAAAATTAGATTTATTTAAAACAAACTTGTTCTTGCTCGTAGAAAAGGCAATTTTTAAGCAAAAATGTACCTTTTGGTCAATGGGGTAGGGTCCGAAATTCTCCCCTCCCCCCACTCTCACATTGCTCCATGAGCCACTGAACACAACACTTCCCTCAAGACCCTAAGACACCAACAAACTAACACTGTACATCAACTCAACAGCTCAACTAGTACAAAATTGGGAAACCTCTATGCTATCCCCCCCCCCCTCCCACGGTCCACGGACGTGGCCAGGATTTTCTTGTGGAGGGGAAAAGTCGACTCATCTTCCCCAATCTTGTCCGACAGGACTATCTAAGCGGAGCGCCACCATCAGTTGGCGCGGAGCGCACCAGGAAATTTTTGGCTTAACAAACCCCTCAGATGGCCGGAAACGGCACTTCATGAGTGTTCTAAGCAAGTTCGGCCCCACTTTGAAATTCTCCCCACTTCTTAATCGGAGCACTTGACAAATGTTGAGGGGCTGAACATACCTTTATCCCCCATTTTGTTTCATTTTTCATCGCCGTCACTGGGGTTCGGAATTTTCTTGAGGGCGTGAAGCGCCCAAGCGAGGAGCCGAGCGACCAAACGGGGAGAGGATGTGTTTCTCCCCCTCCTACGCCAAGGAGGTTTTTCAATTTTACATCAAAAATTGAGCAATCTGGTGAACACCTAAGCTGGAATTTTTGGACATCTTCAATCTTGTATCAATGTTTTCCTTATCCCTCGAGAGTTAGTGTGTGGCTGTATGGGAGTTACTGTACGAGTCAATGGGGCCGTAAGGAATTGTGTTGCACTGAAACAAAACAGCTATTCATAAGGCTTACATTGGCTAAACCAGAGGACTTGACATTTTGCCCTGAAAAACGCAGAACTCCATAAAAATAAAAAGAATAACAAATTTAAGTCTGGGCGGAAGTTATTGCGAACCCCCTGAACCCCTGGCAACGGGTCTGTCTCCCGGGCTGTCCTCTCCCCTTTTGGAATTCTTTGCTCTCTCGAAGAGCTTAGATGCAATATGGTGCTATATTTTGTTCTTTTTAAAACTATATTCCAGTGTTCTCCACAGGGCGCTTTAGTGGGGCGACACGCCCTCCTAGTGAAATTGGCCGTCCCTCCAAAATAGTTGCCCCCTCCAAAAATGCAACTTCCATTTTTAGTTCACTGCTTCATTACAAATATGCAAGTCATAAAGTACGAAGGAAAACTTTCTCTTCCCTCCAGGCTTGGCGCAAGAATTTGCAAGACGAAGGGCCACTCTCCGAACGGGGGATGGGTAGGGTGGGTAGCGACCCCAAGCCCCAACAGCCAGGATGCGGTCGATGCGTTGATGAGGGAGATTTGAAGAAAACCTGTGCACATAAAATTTGTATATGCTAGAGGAACATATTTCCGCACTGATTTAACCGTGGAAAAGCGGGCGAAATTTTTTGGGCTAGCCTACACTAAAAAGAATCTGTACTTATTTAAAGCTTATATAGGTCAATTGTCCCGGCATTTGGGCCCTATCGGGCACAAATTATATTGTGCTTCCCTCTTCGTGTCCGCACCGCACGACTGACACAAGAGATTATTAACTAAGTTTAGCGAAATGAGATGAAATTCCCGACATGTACTTTAATCTATTTATTCTACTTTTTAATTTACTTGAAAAGATGGGAAGGGTATGTACTATATTAGCTCTAGGTAACGAAAATGAGGAAGAGTGGGCAAAGCGACCGAACATTTTGGGTTTAATCGCAGAATTAACTCTTTAGAAAGCCAAAATAACTAAACCGATCATGGGAAGGCGACAGATTATTCCCGACAGGGTAGTGGGCCACACTGGCGTAGCTACTGGGGGCAGGGGCAAGTGCCCCCCTCCCCCTGGAAAATAATTTGGGAAAATTTGATGAGTTTTCTTATTCTAACAAAAATTTCTCAAAATTTTTGTAAGAATAAGAAATTGTGAGAAATTTCTCATACATAATTCGTATTTTCATGCAACAAATTAACCCACTTTTCGTCAGTGTCGCATGAACCGGCCCTACTCGCGTTCCACAGGAACGTAGCAGATTGAATGTTCTCGTGTATATGGGCGGGTGTTATGATCAGTGCATTTCAGTGCACAGGAATATGTTATTCAGGAATTTAAAAACAGCTGATACAGTACAACTAACACTGAAAGGCTGTAAACCCGAACTTATCCCCTTGTACAGTCTCTGCGTTGACCACTTTGGGAATTCAGTAAAAGGATGTGAAAACTGATAAGTCACTAACGTAGACCCCGAGGTTATATTTTTCTACAAGCTAGTAGCCGGGGACGATACCGATTTTACTCTGTGAACATAACGATGGATGGGGCTGACACAATCCATTGTCAACGATTAACTTAACGTTAGCCTAGAAGTTAGAATGAACAGGATCCATAGGCATACGTATATTTTTTTACCTAGCCTAATCCTTGGAGGCTCACAGGCTAGTTCGGGAAAATAGCTTTCTGCTCACTTGGGGTGTAACAATAAACGGGTCCATGAGTACCTTGCAGCCTTCTAGACTTAACAGACTTCTGTTCTAACAGGATATCCTGTGTGATCGAGCCACTTAGGCCTCCTTTCAATCGCGTACGAAAGGGGGGGGGGGGAGCAGCGGGCCACGCCCCCCCTCACCGATGCCATTTTTTCTTTGTTCTTAAAAATACGGAGACAAACTTTAGTAACACAGATTGTGTTTCAAAAGATAGCATATGTGGCACCAGATTGCATATAAGGACACCCATTTTTCAAAGATTTTCAAAGGGGAAGGATTGCCTCTTCAAGGCCCGTCAGTGATGCCAATTTTTTTAATTCCTATTAATAGGCAAGTTCTCTCAAATTCCAAATTATACTTAAAAAGGTGGACTCTGTATCCCACTGGTGGAATTGACTGAAATAAAAACTACATGTGAAGATTCTCTTTATAAGCATGAATACGCTATTGTTGGCCATCTGAGGGGTCTGATTTTTCGAAATTTTCTTTACGCTCCAAGCCAACCAATGGTGGCGCTTCGCTCAGTCTTTTGGGCAAAACTACATTTTTGGGGTCAAATTAGCTCTTTACTCTCGGATCACTTGGCATTTTGCGAACATAGCCTATTTTGAAGTGAGCATTTTATTCCAAACGACAAAAAAAGATAGCGACTCGTTAGATTCTTCATATAAGTCAGGAAAATGCTATTTCCGGCCATCTGAGGGGTCTGATTTTTCCAAATTTTCTCTACGCTCAGCGCCAACCAATGGTGGCGCTCCGCTTAGATAATCTTTATGATAAAGTAACGTTTTGTGGGCAAGAAAAACCACAAATTCAGTACCGATCCATGCTCTTTTATTTAGACTCCTCAAAGTGTGCTAATTTAATGACAAGTTGTACTTCGTAAGGTAGCATAAATGGCATAAGAATGCATGTAAAGACACAAAAGTTTCAGTTTTATCCTCATGAACCACCACGATTCAACTTTTAACACTGTTCCTGTCAAAGTCGAAAACCTTGCACCATTTGCATCTGGCTGGGCTTCTTGAAAACGTCAAAAAATTTCCGGACACCCCTCCCCTTAGACCATACTACATGTCTCCCCCTTCAGAGAAATCATGCGTACGCCACTGCGTTTCTACCTACAAATAAACCAGATATTGTTTACCAAAATAATATACTTTGTCATTTTCGATTGCTCTATGTTATAGGCTACTTAAAGATTAAAATGCAGGGAATAGGCCTATTAGAAAATGATATGTAATGTTGTTATACTTGTAAATTTGCATATTTTATATGAACTGAAATACATACACATTGACCGGGAAAATTTGGGGGAAATTTCATACCTTTGCCCCCTGGAAAAATTCCTAGCTACGCCAATGGTGGGCCATGCCAGCTACCACAGCCCCTATGTCGAGGGGGTGGTAAAAAGGGGATTTGAAGGAGCCTAACTCTCCCATGCCATTGCAGCCGGGGGCACAATTTGCACAATATCATTTAATATTTTAAAACTTAGTTGCGCACTGATAGTGTTCTTTTGAGTCTGAATCGTGAAATTGCAAAGCGCGCGAAATGTTTTGATAGGCTTACAAAAATAGCATAGCCTTTGTAATCATTACTGAGAACAAAAGGAAAAAAAAAATAGAAACTGTAGGGGTTGAAGACCATATCGTGGATAACATACATTGTGTCGAAACCACCTGGAATACGGGAGAAAATAGCCAAACTATGCTCCGTGAGTCGCTCACCAACTGACCTATCGCATGACACAAACAAGAGAACAAACAGCAACTAGGCTTTGTGATATGGGATGAAATTTACGACCTCTACATAACCTGTGTACTGCCTACCTGTTACTTGGTAAGGTTGACACGACTTACACTCTCTAGATATGTGGAATGGAAGAATTGAAAAACTGAAGTGAGCCTAGAGCGCGCGTAGCGCTCCGAAAATTTTGGATTCTTATTAGGAAAATTGTCCCTTGGGAGCAAAAAACAGGTAAACCATCGGGGAGACTAGTCGCCGTCGGGGACGGCTAACGACTAAGAGCCCCCCCCCCCCGAAAAAAAAAAAAAAACTAAAAGAATCACCCGATTCCCTCCCTCCTCTTGCCTTTTATCTTCCTTTTTTATTTTGTTATTTATTTATTTTTTTGAGCTCCCATCCATTTTTTCCGCATCGCCCATCGCGTCCCCAAAATTTCTGGGGGGCGGGGGCATTCTTCCCCCTGTCCCCCGCCCCACCGCTGGCTACGCTAGTGCTCCCACCGGACAGTCAGACCACGCTGACAAAAGACCCCCGGATTCGCCGCAGTGCCCCTCTCTGGTTACACCACTGCCTTTCAGTTTGTTGAGGCTGTACTTTCATAATTTTTGCCAGCGGTTCACAAAACTGATCAGTATCTTGGATGCTCTTTACGATCTCGCCATTGCATAGTTTTGACGGAAGGTTACCTAAGGTTTCATCACAGGCCATCCAGGTCAACTTGTAGATCTATACCTCTCTTCTGGATCGTGTGATCTTATTTCTTTACCATACTACCTCCGCATGGAGCGAAGTACGAGTGCATGGAGCATGGCATGAAGTGATGGAGTGAGTAAATCATCAATCGACGGATCAAGTACGTGCAATGTGTTAGTTTCACGTATTCTGAGCTACCATCATCGAGTTCGAGCTCGTGCATTACGTAAGAATAGCACTAATGAGAACGTCGCGTGCAGATTTGTTGCTATGTTGGCTTCAATTTTTTAGTATAGTTGACAAAAACCCCAACTCCAAGGGGAATTAGTTCGATCTTCGATATACGGCAACTCCCGAGTCCCTGATTATAGGTTTTGGTGTTGCCGTTCACCGCACTGTATTGCTACGATTATGAAGAGGGCACTCAGTTTGTCGTATTGATTTGCTGCGCCGATCATTCACAACGAGCAGCTGTACATTAGAAATAACCATGGAGGATGCAGGGGACATTGAGAAAATGTTCACTTTTGAAACTGTCGTTATGAGGGGAATTCCAGACAGTCTCAAGACTGGAGCCCTTCGCCAGGATGATTTGGGGGAAGTCGACGTCGAAAAAGCTCGTGATCAACATGAATTTTACAGTAAGGTTATGCGAGAAAAGCTCAACTTGCGTGTTGAGCTGCTTGAACCTGATGAAAGTCTTCCGGACTGTACATTCGTTGAGGACTGCGCAGTGGTTGTGGACGGAACTGCATTGATCACCTGTCCGGGAGAAGCCTCCCGTCGTCCCGAGGTAAGGTGTAATTTTGGACAACTTAGTTGCTGATGATCATAAATTCGTGGCTTCATGGTAGATCTCAGAGAGTTGCTGTCAATGGTAACTTCTCCTCTTGGAAAGAAGTCACAAGTGGAGTACCGCAGGGTTCTGCCCTTGGCCAATTTCTTTTCTTAATTTTCATCAATGATATTGATAGTTCTCTTACATCTCGTATAAGTAAGTTTGCAGATAATACTAAGCTTTTTAGGAAGATTAGCATTTTGGATGATGCCTTACTGCTGCAGAAAGATCTGGATAGGTTATTTTCTTGGTCTCAGACCTGGCAAATGTCTTTTAATGCAGGTAAGTGTAAGGTCCTTCATTTTGGTCCCAAAAGCTTTAGCTATGATTATAACATGAATGGTTGTGTTTTAAGTAATGCCACCTCTGAGAAAGATCTGGGTGTTGCAATTACTGGGGATTTAAAGTCATCAAGGCAGTGTGCAGCCACTGCTGTAAAGGCTAATAGAGTGCTTGGATTCATCAAGAGGAATTTCATCAATTTTAGTAAGGATATTGTACTTAATTTGGACAAGCAGTTGATAAGACCCCATCTTGACTATGCAGCTCAGGCTTGGAGTCCCTTCTATGAAAAGGACAAGTTTCTTTTAGAGCATGTTCAGAGGAGAGCCACTCGCCTCATTCCTGGGGTGAGAAATTTGCCTTATCATGCTAGGCTTATAAACATCTTGGGCTTACCACCTTGGGGAAGGATTAGGGGAGACATGCTCCAGGTTTTCAAGTTCCTTTGTGAAAGGAATCCCCTTCTGACTTGTAGTTATTTAAGGGTTCAAAGTAATCCTCGGGTGCGTGGGCATTGTAAAAAGCTTGAAAAGCCTTTTGCAAGGCTTGACATTAGGAAGTTTAGTTTCTCCCATAGAGTTGTCAACGAGTGGAATTGTCTACCAGATTAGGTAGTTAACTCCCCCTCAGTTCACTGCTTTAAGGTTAACATTGACAGGTTTTTCCATGGCTGTGGAAGAATCTGATTGTTTGGGGCTGTTGTCAAGCTTTGGTGGTTTGACTTTTGATTAGGGCTTGGACTTCTGGGCATCTAGCTTATATGGGGCCTTGGCCCTCCAATTGCCCTTCAACCTGTTATGTTATGTTATGTAGGATGCCGCTATAATCCCGTCTCAGGCTAGAAGTATCACATCTTATTGTGCCTGGGTCCCATTGGTGAAGTCTGGAGGCGTGGCCAATACTTGCTGTGTCCAATCTGGATCTGCATGAATACTGCACAAAACTCCTATAGTAGAGTCAAATGTGCAGGGTTGAGTGTAGGCATGTGGTTATTCATCCCGTTATTTGTCGCAGAGTGGGGTACACATTCGTGTACAATATGGTGTGTTGTGATTACACAGGGACTTTTATGCTCACCATGGTAAAACATGTCTAAATTTTCTGCCCATGGGCCTCTGGGGAAGAAAATTCTAGAGGGGGGACAATTCTTTTTGGGGGAAAAGCTCCGTGCCACCATGAGTTGGCTCGGAGCACAAGAAAATTTTGGCCCCAAATGCCTCTCAGATGAAAATGACATTTTTAAAGCCTACTTACTGCATTAAATAGGGAAAACACTGAGTGAACTGTGTAGAAATATTGATGTTAATTTTTTTTCGTTTTTTTCTTTATGTTTTTTCGGGTTTTGTTTTTATTTTCCAGGGGAGGGCGTGTTCCCCCTCGCTCCTACCTGTAGGCGCCCATGGTTCTATCACTCTCTTGCACACATTCTAGTATAAAGGCAGTCATATTTTGTGTTATTGTCAGGTCTCGATTAAAGATTTTAATGTAATAATTGGGCTACTTTGTGAAGATAAAGATTAAACCTGCTAGAGTTCATAGCAAGCAATCGTACAGAGGGAAAAAGTAACATTAAGCATAAGATTGCCTCTATACAATTTATACCCGACACCCCACATTTTGTTCAAAAAGTGATGTTACAGCAAGGTTAACCCGACTTCCTATTATCAGCTTTCTGTCAGTAGTAGCTGCCATGTCCAGCACTATGTAAACAAAGAGTCCCATTGAAAACCTCATTCATAAAGGCAGAGACTGTTTAATCAGTGCAAGCCAAGTTTGCAACCAGAGCTGCCTCAGCAGACCAGGACAATAGGCTTATCTTTTTGGACACCGTTAGGTGTACATTTTTGGCATGTAGAAATCAAGATAAGTGCACGAAGAGACATTTCATGTGACCACTCTGAAATAGCCATTAGTACATTTAAAGAAATAACCAAGACAAAAGGTCTGCTTGGCTCTCTAGATACCAAATTCATAGTACTAATAAAAGTAGTCTAAACTTAAGCTTATTTGATGCAATTTTCTGGCTTTTGAGACTGCAGAAGTACAAATGAGCATTTTTGTGGGATTATTATGCAGTGTCAGAAAGAGCCTTTTAAAATCTTGAGAATGGTCACTTGAAGAAAAGCAAAATGGAAACTGCTCCTTAAAACTCTTAAACCATTACCACTATGATAACAGTTTATTTTATTTTAACCTGAATGTTCTCTTCGAATGGTTTTGAGAAAATGTTGTGGAAGCTATTTTGGTATATCTTTATAAACTCTTTTTATTGTCTATGTTGACAATTATTCCCCACAAGAGGGCCATTTTTGCTAAAATTATTTTTGTGCCCATTGCAACATCATTTATTGGCTGGGAGGGTTAATTCAATGTCAGTCTGTGTATTTTGTAAGCTTATAATAACGCTTGACGTGGAAACAGCTCATCACAGGAACAGCATTCATTAGTGCATATAAAGCATGAAAATATGTCGGCAAAACATATTACAGAAGATGACCCTTTTCATCAGAATAAAAGGCAGAGTACAGTCACTGATGGCTGCTTGAGCATTTTAACAGGGCCTTAAAAAACAAAGCTATTAAATTATATGTATGTATCACAGCGACAACATTCATTAGTGGGTATCAGCATCAGTGGCAGAGCTGCCATATTGTCATGGGGGCGGTCGCCCCTATGGCGAGCTGCTAATGTACCCACCCTTGGAAAATAAAAAACCTGAAAAACCAAGAAAACATAAAGAAAAAGACGAAGAAAAATTAACATAAACATTTTATAACAGTTCACTCAGTGTTTTCCATATTTGTATGCAGTAAATAGGCTTTAGAAATGTCAATTCCAGCGATCTGAGAGGCATTTTTGGCCAAAATTTTCTTGTGCTACTTGCCAACTCATGGAGGCCCATGCATAGAAAATTTTAAACATTAATAGAAAAACTTACGGAAGAGAAAGGGCAAAGTTGTCTTCGACCAGGCCTGAGAAGCCGTGGCTCTGATTGTGCTGAGACTCAGGGTATTTACTCCTTCGAAGCGCCCCTGCAGACCATTTTCACCCCCTCTGATCCAGATCCCTAGCTCCGCCACTGATAAGCATGAAGATATGTTTCGGCAAAACCTATCCCTGTATTACAGAAGATGACCCTTTTCATCAAAATAAAATGCAGACGGTACAGTTACTGGTGGCTGTTTGAGCATTTTGATATCTGCAGGCCTTGAAATAGGGCTTACGTGAAGCAATAAATCGCTAAACAATGGCATGTGGAATAAACGTTTAGTACAAAGCTACAAGCGATTAATCGCAAGACCTGTTTTTGAGAGTTTTTTGTATCCATTTCTATACTCTGATGATCCCTGGTTTTAGTTAAATGGAACATTCTAGGCATATTTGGACCTTGTAGGCTTCAAAGTTTCAGAATAATTTGATACTACCATGCAAGATAACAACTGCATTACATTCAGTATCAGTCACTACATACTGAAATAATTTTTTTTGTGATAAGGTTATCGCGATTAATTGCCAAACGATTGCAAATTTTTAAGGTTAAACGTTTAGATATTTAGCTAAACGTTCACAGCCCTACCTTGAAACAACCCTATCAAATTATGTCCTTTTCCAAAAATGGTACAAGAAGTATGTGAAATTTCTAAAAAAGCACCGACAGACGATTTCGGTCCGTCGGGCGGGGGACCGCCCCCCCCCCCGACTATATGGCAGCTCCGCCACTGGTTGAAGGCAGTTGAAGGATGGACTGTAAGTACTTGGATTTGGAGAATTGGGAAAGTTCAGTCTCCGTCTGGGTTAATGAATGTGTACTCCCTGCATCTGGAGCATGAGCTCTTCTTTTTCTTGTTACGTTATTGTTTGAAACAGTAACAAGTTACCAATGTTTGGCAGCATGGGTGTTGATTTGGGGGAGGGGGAGGACACATGCCCCCCTTACACTCTTTGGAAATATCACCACTGAATTGAGATCTCATAAGTTTTAGATGCAGGTTGCCATGTCCCACCATCATCACCATCTTTCGAGTAAAGATTGATGAATGTGCTTGGCAGTTTGCATGCAACCCAGGAGAAAATTTCAGTTGAAACCTGTTGGACAGTTTTTAACAGCTTTGACTCTGTGCAAAAGGTAATTGAAAACAAAATCAACAGGTTTCAACAGGATTTTCCAGGTACTAGCAGGAACCTGTCAACTTTTTTGCAGTAGCATGTATAGAGGGGGCCTGGGGGCACAGGCCCCCCCACCTCCTAAGTCAGTCTGGGGAATATCACTCAGTTGGGGGATTTGTGGGTTTGAGGAAGGGGACAAGTTTGAAGAGACACACTGAACATTCAAACCTCACCCACACACCAGCCCCTGTGAGGGCAGAAAAATGGTTGTCAAAAAAAAAAGGACTCAAAAATGTGGATAGGTTGCCAAGAATTGAAGCACAGAGAAGCAAAAAAAAAAAAAAAAAAAAAAAAGGGAAAAGGTCACCAAATCTGTACCACAGGTTGTGTCCCCCACCTTCCAAATCCTGCACACACCACTGCTTTTTGGTTGTTACCTGTTGACTGATGCCTGTTGACTTTCATCACTATAAAAGGTAATTGAAACATTGCCTTAGCCATACTGTACCAGGTAATATCTGTTCATACCTTTTGGAATTTCAACAGGTCTCAATGGGAATTTTCTCTTCAGAAGCAATTTAATTTCATTTCAAAAGCGCTTTCATCCATGGCATTTGTGTAGCAAATTCTATCTCTCTTGCCTACAGTACTTGAACCTTAAATTGATCTTTTCTGCCAGTACACCATTAAAGTGTACCTCAAGTCAAAAAAAAAAAAAAAAATATAATTAAGAGAAAGAAAAAAATTTCAGCAGTCAGCTCCCATCTTCATAGGACATTCCTGAGCTGAGATGTAAAACTTTGAAGTTTATTCACTTCAAACAAATTGGTCCATTGTGCAATAATTTGTGACTCTTTTGTTGTACAACTCACAGAACCTGCTTTGTTTTCCTTTTAAATTAAAAATGTTCTAATGACCTTGAACACTTCCTGTTTGCTTGCACAGCATACTGCACGGAGATGGTTTAATTAATAACGTCACCCCATTAGAGTGAGCGTGCTATCACACCTTGGTGCAAGGTGCAGTAACTTTCAGAAAAACAAAGAAATACAAAGATTGTAATTTGAGTTGTACAACAATGACATTACAAATTATTGCACAATATACCATTTTAGGTTGAGTGAATAAACTTAAACATTTTATTTCTCAGCTCAGGAATGTCCTATGAAGATGGGAGTTGGACTGTTAGAATTCACTTTTCATGCTCTTTGATATATATTTTTGAATTTTTTTACTTGAGGTACACTCTTAATTGAAATATAGGCCTATGGGTGTTTACCTATGCAAGAGATTCAACCTTGTTGCAACTGTTCTAAAATTAGCTACACAATAGGCAAGAAGGTCACTGAAATCAACTGTCCCACTGAAGTGTGAAATGATGTGAATTGTTTGCTGAAACAGTAAATGGAAGATGCAGTCAAATTTGGCACTGAGTTCCCAGGTCAAATGATGGGTTTTAGTTAGATAAGCTACCTAAATGTAATGGCTAAAAATTTGCTTGTTAGGTTAATAGTCAGTTACGATTCAGCAATGGCCGTTGAATAATATCAACAGGCACAGGATACTTTCTCTTTTTAGAGGATTTCCACTTTTTTGTTTTTATTTGTCCTCTTACTTTTATCCATTCCCCTCTTTTTTGCCCCAAAGACCAGAAAAGTTTTTGTCATACCGTAATTTAATTCCAGCTATTAAACTATGGACAGCCCTAGAGTTCTTTCCAATCAGAAGTCTGTATAACAGTCACATCAATGTCACCAGGGTCCTTCAAGTGGGCCCCTGGGCCCCCAGTCTTGGCACCTTCTCAATTTCTTCTTTTTTTCAGAAGTCTCTGCCTCATTTTCTCTTTTTTAGAAGCCTTGTGCTCATCCCTGTATTAAGAGCATCCAAACTGGCAATTTAAGTCCAGGATTCAGACTCTGTCAACCAAGCACTAAGGCTTCCAGTCAGTGAAGTGGGTCTTTATAGGTCTATCAGTTCTTCCTCCACAGTTGACCTCTATGGCCTGTTCTTTGAATAGGCCTAAGTCCTTCCCAGCATCCTTTAATTGGCATGGGTATACAGTGGATCATGTATGTTCAGCTAGCAGTTTCTTTATACCCATTTACTGCATAATAACTGTGGAATGAAGAAACTTGCCACAAGCGAAGTGCAAGCTGCCAGGGGAAATTGGTCTGGAAAAGTACTGCACAACACTCCTGGGGCCCCTTCCACAAAGAGTTAGCACAATGTTAAGTATGATTTACTGTTGACTTAAATATGGGGAATCAAACTTAAGATTGTGTGTAAGTCATTGTGGAATGGGTCCCTGGTGTGGTTAAGTATGTAGGGACAGAGAGCATACTGTTGAGAGGGGAACAGCCCAGGTCTGACCCATCTTTCAAGTTTCCTCTTAGGTTAAAGAAATAAAGCCTGTCCAGGTGTCTCTGACTTTTCAAGCCATTTGAGACTGCATCTGTTAAAAACATGCCCTTCAAATCAGCATTCTGGAGGGCACCCGCAATAACATCACTCACCAAATGCACCTGGAAGTCAAAATATGAAAAAGTACTAGGAAATAATGGTTCTGCTAGCTTATTAAAAAAGGATGGAGGAATCCAACCCTTTCCCTAGAAAATATGCTACTCATATAGCCACTGCAGTTAAGAAATTTTGTAAGAGTTGTCCTCTGCCTAAAAGCAGTCATTCATCACCCCAAACTTCGATTTTACTATTACCTACAGAGCTTCTCAATTGGCACAGCTCTTTGAGTAACACAAATTAAAAAAATGCAAGGAGCTTACATTTTATGGCATGTACTGAGAGTGTTGATTACCCATTAGGGTCTTGTATACTCATCACAGTTTGACCTGAAGGGATAAACTGGGAAATATATTTCAATAAGGATCTTAGACAGAACTTGTGGTAGGGGCCAGATGAAAGTTAGTTGGAAGGATTGGATCTGTCTGGGGTGATGAGTACATGAATGTAGGACACCCTGCTATAGGCCATTTCATTTTTTTAGCAAAGCTGTAGTTATTAGAAAAGATTTAAAGGACACACCAACATGAATGTATTATATTGTGTAATACTGTTCAAGTCTTCCCATTTAGTCACCTCATACAACAGGTAGAGAATACCATGGGCATATTCTACAACCCCAAGCCCACAGGGTGGCAACCATTGAGGGACTTTCTGGTTTTGTGACACCAACAATTCACCAGTCATGAGTAATAACAGTCATGAGTAGTAACAGTCTCATGTATGCATTTTAAAAGCGATAATAGGGGACAAAATTCTCACCACACACGACCTCCTCAACCCACCTGGATGCAGTTTTATGTCATACCCAGGACCGTACAACTGTAGGTTTATGCTAATAATATTTCATATCTTGTATGCCAATTCAAGCATTGTTCAAGAAGTGAAGCTAACTTCAGTGTCAAGCTTTTATCACAAAATCTGCAGAGTCAGTGCTGACATCTGCATTTTGATGTCACCCAGGGAAGCTCAAAGTTCAAACAAATTTTCAAGTTGGTCTACAATGTTATAAAAGAAATTGCAGATAACCACTGTAAAATATTATCAGACAGTTTTGAAATGATGTCAGCAAATTGGAGCATAAAGTCTATCAATTTTATGTGTCAGAGTGTCTCCTTAAGTCTGATTTGTCAATTCTTTGATGATGAAAAGAACAGTTCAAGCCTATTTGTGGGTTGTTTGTACAGTACTGTATTTGCAGGAATGGAGTAACAGTAGTAAGTTCAATGGAGTTTTACGGCCCAGTTTCCAACTTCATGGTTCCAAGTCAAGCAGGAAACAGCTAGCCTTTTTTCCAGTTGTGGCACTGGTTTGTTTTCCCTACTCCATTGCTTGTGTGGAGCATCACGCACAACAGCAGTAGGTTCCATTTTTAGAGTTTTTGGTATGACTCAGCCTGGGAAAAGAACCCTGGCCTTTCGCGTGAGAGGGGGATGGTCTTACCGTTAGACTAAACATGTGGTCATGCAGGAATGGAGCATTTGTCTGTAAGGTGGGGGAGAGGGGGGTTAAATGCCATCATGAGATTTGTCACTCATTTGTTGGGAGAAAGATCATGAACAGCCTATTAGGTTTAAGGTAGCATTATCAAAATGTCTTAAAATATGACTTTTATGAACACAATTTGCAAGCACTAGCATCACAACCAGATGAAATAAATTATTTGCCCTACAGTAAGACAGACAATAAACAGGCCCATTTGAACTATACTGTAACATTTACAGTAATTTTCTCATCCTCAGCAGATTGCTTGCCGGAGATAGACTGTGTGTTCAAATTTCAATTTCTGTGTTTTCATTGTTATGACAGACTTTAGTTCTGCACCAATGTTGTGGCATGTGGAGGCTTCACAAAGTGAACATAAAATGTTCCTAGTGGAACAGGCTCCTTCCAGCAGCTTGAGTATATGGCCCTCATATGACACATCATCTGCAATGGTGGCTCTGATGTATTCTGCCTAAAGGGCAAGAGCGGTTTCCTCAAACTTACTTTGTAACAACAGCTAAATTTCACAGTTTTCACAGTTCTGGAAAAAAATATTGTCACGTGACACTCCCAAGAAGCAATTATGGAACAGGATGTTCTCAGTAAATCTAAACTATGTACACTAGTGTACCCCAGGTTTGAATTACTGCATTTTTCCTTTAAGTTCCTGTGCATCCTATATATTGACAAACCCAATGGTTCCACCTTCGGTCTGGAACCTCCCACCCCATACATGATTCTGGCAATATGCTCATATTTGTGTGTGGCTGCATGTGTAGATGATGATTTGCTAAAATAGAACAAATTGGTGTTTTCAGCTTTCGGTTTGCTATCTGTTTGTGTCATATTTTAGAGTTCCACCTTCACACTGAGAAAGCGAGATCTGACTTATACCCCAAGGGAGGATGTAAGGAAATTTGTTGGGGGAGGGGGTGGGGGCAAACTCAACATGAGACCAAGATGTCTCAAATAGTATCAGGGGATGTTGTGCAAAAATGATTTTTTCGGGAGGGGGGAGGGGCATGAGAAGTGGTGACTGAATGCCCCCGAAAGACTATCTAAGCGGAGCCCCACCATCAGCGTGGAGCGCACAGAAAATTTTGAAATATAGCCGGAAATTGCATTTGCCAGGCTTGTAAGTAGAATTTAAGCAGTCGTTATTTTGAGCTTTCCTTTGCAATAAAATCTTCATTTTAATAAAAAGAAAATCAAATTGCAAAATGATCAGAAAATTACCAGATAAAATGCAGTGGCTCCTTGACAGGACGATGTGACATTTTATCATTTTCTTTGTCGCAAAGTAAAATCAACATTAAAAAAATTTAGACCAGAACCAAATTTTTGTTTAATATGATAAAGAGGAACACATTGCACTGTGGTGAAGTTTCATTCATTTCTCATGTTCCCTTCTCGAGATATTAGCAACTAGAGTTGACACATTTTCACCAAAAGGTAAACTTGAACCAAGCAGGTGCTATGTCATGTATTCATATTGATAGTTAATGTTTTGTTTTGTTTTTTATTTATTTTTGATCCTGCTGTTTGATCCTGAATTGATTGGGGATGCTTTCTTGCCCTCATTGGTAGCCCTACCAGCACCAATAGCAGTAGTGATTCAGTACTGCTATTGGTGCTGGTAGCGCTATCAACGCTTCTGTGCATCTGGTACTGGGCTAAAATTTTGATACAGTTACGAACTATATCCTTGACAATTAAGCATTAGTTTATGCTTCATAAATAATATATGACATATGTATGAGAGAGAAGGCTGGGATACTTTTCCCAGTTTATGTCTTATCGAATAACGTTATTTTTGGAAAATTGAAGACTATGCTTTGGGAATGTTTGGGGGGGGGGGCAAGTGCCCCTATGGCGAGCCGCTGATGCTTACCCCAGTAACAGCTCATAGGAGGATGTAAATGTAATATGCTCCCTTACATTGAAAATGAAATTCCATGATTACCCCATAAATAAATATGGGTCCTATTAGCACTGACTGTGACAATGACAACCATCATAGTTAACGCTTAGCTGATATGGCGTGATTCTGATGCAATGGCTTGTCAGTTGGACACAGTGACCTTTGTTGAGAAAATTTAATCCTACATTTGATGTGTTTGCAGTTCCAAAAAACTGTAATTTACAATAAAACAAATTTTCACATACAGTGTTTTGACCCAAAATATAATTTCTTAGAGGAAACACTGACAACCATACTATTGCTTCATGCAGTTTGTTTTATGACAAATCCTGAGTTTGATGCAAAACTTAAAAAAAATAACTCTTGACTGAATGAATTCTCTTTAGGTTATGGGAAAGAGGAAAGAAAGAAAATAGACCTGATGGATTTAGACGAGCCTACATTGAGCTGTGTTCATGGATCTCAATCAAAATGATAACACTGCATTAAAATGCAAGCTTCATATTTTCAAATATTTGTTTAAAAAAAAAATCCAGCTACGCTTCTTGGTAGGACACCAGTCACACCACCAATCCTAATAAAGAATAGGCCACCATACTTTCTCAGTTTTTGACTATCAAATCTATTGGAATCTTTAATAGTGTAGCGCCATCTTTTTGATTCCTTGCCATAGGCAGGCAAGGAATCTATAGATGCCATGGTGATGTTGTGTGTGTGTGTCTGTGTATGTGTGTGTGTGTTTGTGACGCTTGTAAACACGATATCTTAAGTTAGGAATGTCCGACACTTTTCATATTTGGTATATGGATTAATCATGTTGAGAGGAAGAACCCTATTGTTTTTGGTAGAGGTCAAAGGTCATTTGAGGTCACCAGCAGTAAAATTGCAAAAACGCCAAAAATGGCTTGTAAACACGATATCTTCAGGTAGGAGTGATGGACAATTTTCATACTTGGTTTATAGATTTGCCATGTTGAGAGGAAGAACTCTATTTTTTTGGTAGATGTCAAAGGTCACACTTGAGGTCACCAGCAGTTAAATTGTGAAAACACCGAAAATGGCTTGTAAACATATCTTCAGATAGGAGTGACCAACACTCTTCATATTTGGTATATAGATTTTTCATGTTGAGAGAAAGAGGCCTATTGTTTTTGGTAGAGGTCAAAGGTCATTTGAGGTCACCAGCGGTAAAATTGCGAAAATGCCGAAAATGGCTTGAAAACATGATATCTTCAGAAAGAAGTGACCGACACTTCTCATACTTGGTATATAGGTTTGTCATGTTGAGAGGTAGAAGCCTATTGTTTTTGGTAGAGGTCAAAGGTCATTTGAGGTCACCAGCGTTCAAAATGCGAAAACACCGAAAAATGTCTTGTAAACATGTATCTTCAGATAGGGGTGACAGATACTCTTCATATTTGGTATATAGATTTGTCATGTTGAGAGAAAGAGGCCTATTGTTTTTGGTAGAGGTCAAAGGTCATTTGAGGTCATCAGCGGTAAAATTGCGAAAATTCTGTGCCTAAAATGTAAAGAAAAATCCATCAAACACTGTCAGCTTGAAAGCAGGTAAGGTATTTGATGGCAAGGAATCACTAAGCCTTTTGGCTTTCTGGTTGAATAACTTCACGGCCGTCGCAAAGCACTGGCACTTTCACTGTTACCCTGACAGTCTTCAAGGAATATTTAACCTCTTCCCTCACGATATATTGAAGGGCTGGTAGCAGTGTTGCCAGTTTGGCGTTTGAGCCGCAAAAAAGGATAATTTGGCGTTTTCGGAAATGCTTGGCGTGAAGAATTTTAAAAGGGACGCCAAACAGGATTTTGCGTTTTTCTGGGTTTTTTTTTAAGTAGCCAGCTAATTACAACAACATTTCCTCAATTTTTACTAGATTTCAAGGAGAAATTAGACAAGTTACAACTGTTATGACGCTCAGAATGCATAATTTGAGCCAAATATGCAGTAACACAGCAAAAATTTACAGTGTACCATATACTGTGAAAAATACAATGAAGTATGCGCACGACCTCTCATGCCCTTCTGAGTGATAAATTTGTTGATCCTGACATGTGTTTCCATACGCTGAGGGAATTTTCTCATCTGGGGGTTTTTCAGTCCATTTGACGCCAGATATGGCGGTTTGTGACATAGGAAAATCTGGCAACCGTCTGGCTGGTAGCATTGCAGGGTTTTGTTTGCAGTAGGGGCGTAGAGGACATGACTTATTCTTCAAAGTTATTAGCCGGACGTTTTAGCTTTTTTTCAGTGTTACCCGTACTTGTACCAGGTCGCCACAAAGTACAAGAAATGTGCTGACCAGTCGATTTCTACAAAAATTTATTACTTGGGCAGATTCGAGAAAATTCGAGTATATTTTTTTCGAGGAACACGGACTGCGTAGCCTATTTTTGTAAACAACGTTTAAACAACAAGTGCTTTTTTGACGTAGTGAAGTGCTTATTCGGATAATGAAGATACTGGTCATGCTATTTCCTTGAAAGAAGTTGGGCAATTTAGAGAGTTGTACAAAGAAGAAACTCAATTTAGGCCTATATTTGATGGAAGTGCAGAGCGGCGTCCAATCCAGAAAAGGGAATGGCTGGAGGGATGATAATAATGACCACAACAGTGGCGAATTTAATCAGGTGAGCGGGACATCAGGATTTACACGAATTTTTGTCAATTGGGGATTTGGGCCAATGTTTATGGGCTGCTTCGTTAAAGTTGAGGCACCACCATTCGTTGGTGCTTAGCAGGTTGAGGATAAAAAACTGTTAACAGCATACATTGCACTACCCATGTTTCATTGCAAGTTGTAGTTAATCGCGTCTTGAACAGTTTTAAGAGCAAGAACAGTCGCCCCAATTCAATGCGTGTAGTAGCCTGTCCTGTTTCATGATTGGCTGTTTAGATTCATGTGACAACATTTTTTCTCCTCAAATTTAAAATTCACTAGAAGTAACTGCTTGGATTACCTTGAATAGGCAATAGTTGAGTCATCAGATATGATAAAAGATAATTTGAAGGGAAATGAGAATAAAATTGTAAGATTAAGCTGTTGCTTCCATGTAAGTTTTATTTTTTTTTTTGGTTGGGGCTGCTCTTAAACGTACGTCTGCTCGAGGTTTACGTCTTTGACACCTTCAAGACCACGCACTTCCTATACATGGACAGAGCATACTGCACGGTAAATTGTCGCTACCGCTACCGGAGACGTGTGAGAAAAAGCGCATCAAGATGGCTGTCTGATATAGTTTTGTGTGAAAGTTTGGACTTGCTCAAGTAATCAACAGATTTTGCAAGAAAGTTGAAATATTTTCGAAATAATGCAAGGTAAACTCAAACTCACTACACGTATTGCAGTAATAGGCCTATGATGTCTTTAGCCATTCAAGTTTAACTTTTGTTTAAAATATTACAGAGTCGTCGTTAAATCGAATTTTAGCTTCACGGAGGCCATCATGGTGCGCCTTTTTGTCCCAGTCGGTGGCGACAATCTACGGATAGGACGTACGCGTTACATGCTCTGTGCATGTATGTAGGAAGTCCGTTACGTGATCAAGACTCATATAACCCATTCAATCACAGCGATTTTCACAAGTTTCTTCGAAGGTTTCTAAAAAAATCCTCTTAACCGCCGTGAACTTCGTCTAATCCACAGTTAACTTCAAAGTGATGGACTTCCACTTTCATTTGATGATTCTCGAAAAAGATCTCCCATTTGCGACATTTCTAAACACCGAGAAAGATAGTTTGCCATAACTAATAAAAGGTGAAAAAATGAAAAAAACACATCACGAATACGAACTGTACTTTAAGTCTTCTAAATTATCGTGTATACGATTATTAACCCCATTTTCAGTGGAGTAAGAGAGGGGATTTAATTTTTACACCAAGTTATCAGAAGAAGTGGAAACATGCTGGTAGCCCCCAATTATGTGCCACTTAGTAATGCATCGTCTCAGTTTTCTCATTAGTCCATTCGTACCATGGAGATAATATTTTCATGAACCGGGAGCAGAAATAATTTGACACGAGCGCCACCGCAATATCAATTGCTGCTATAACAGATAGCGCTAGCTAAGTCTTTCTATCTTTTGTCTCCCTGAGGCCTGATAATCTTTTTAGTATGGTATAAGAATAGATAAACCTTGTTTTAAAGTCAGATTGTGAAAAGAGAAACATTCATCCAATGTTAGGGATTGGCTTTATTATTTTTTCCGATTTGATTTGGCATTGAGTAAGTAAACAGGGCAATGCTTATGGGTAACTGAGAATCCTTTTTAAACCTTGGAATATCTTTAGGTGCATTGTCACACACAGCGGCATACGAAATCTCGGATAGAGGCAGATTGTTTCAATGAAGTTCCAAAAATCTACGTAATTGGGAAAGCAAGATTATGGAAAGTTGACATTTTTATCTCTGTCACTCGAATTCAATACTGGTATCAGTCCGAATTGGATACAGTAAAACATACAAGCGTAAGTTCATTTTGAGGTCATGGGAAAATAGTAAAGGGAAGTGTTTTCTTTCCATTCGTAAGCAATAACTTCAATATTAGCCATTGATATGCCCACGTAGCTGGCTACACGATCTTCAAGTGGAGTGAAATGAATAAGCTGGTTCGGTGATTTATTGCCGAATGGAATTGTGGGGCACAGATCAGCACATAGTAGTGTTCGGCCTTCCCCTGCTTTCGTCAGTTCGTGCGTGCAATAATTCCTAAGTGTCTTGCCAACTCGAACGAAAATGCAAAGTTTTACACCAAAAAAGACAATTTAGACACAATGCACTGCACAGAGCTATACTTGTAATCCTTGCTTATATTATGGATGGAATAAGAAATAATTATTTCACGAAATTTTCATCTAAAGTCAAATTTTCGAATGCTTGTTGTAGGTGTGGGATTGGTTTGTTTATCCCGACGATTTGGAGGATGGCGCATGTGCGCGCCCTGCCATTTTGTACCGTACCTCATTGGAATTTTTTTGCGATGAAAATTTTTTCTGCCTATATACACACACACACAGCCTCAAGTTTCGAAATTATTGCGTATGGCCTTCAAAATTTTATCTCATTTATTTCATTCATTTCGTTGGGTTCATTTATTTGATTTTGACAATATTTGATAACAATTAATGCAAGATGACAAAGGTAGAGGTACAACATTACATAGTATCAAGATATTGTGAAGGGAAGCACTCCACAAAAATCTAGAGAGCTCGTCGAATGGGGTTCTTCCAAGAAAAAGAGATGGACAGAGAGAAAGAAAGAAATAAACGTATTACAGGCTGAGAAATTACATGAGGACGGGGCATAGCGAAACGAAAGTCTCCCCACTTTCGACCTGTCCGATTTGGCGTCACTCGTCCCCATCCTTGTCCTGCATACCCTATCTTAGCCCCCACCTACCCTGCCCACATATTACATTACCCTGATCGAATTGAGTTGCGGTGTGCAAACGTGTGTAGTGTGCGGCTAGCTTTATAAGTTGCATATTCACGATCATGCCCTTTATGAAGAATAGGTGTTTTCAGTAATTGGAGGAACCAATATCACGTGAACCTAGGCCTCTAACCAGCAATGCATCTCACCGTTTAGAGATGACCCGAACGCAATTTGGATGGCCAAATAGATTGGGCGGCTTTTGAGATGGGCAAGTAAAACGTGACCGTAAAAAAGACCTATTCAAAATGAAATAGTAATAAGGCTGGGTTAGGTTTAGACTTGGCCAAGTCTCTCGTAAGTGTTCCCCGGGGAGCTGACAACACCAACTCTACATAAATCCAGTGCTTCAGCACAGTACAGCATACCTTATTTGCCTTTTTTTCTAATACGCCCTCTCTCGGTCTATAAAGGTATCGTCTCGTTGAGAAACGATAGAATTAATAGACCGATAGAGGGCGTATTAGATTAAAGGAAAATACGATATTCTGTACTATGCTGCAGTAGGGGATTTTGAAGAGAAAATTGTCAACTCCCCGCGGAACACTCACGAGAGGCTTGGCCAAGTCTAGGTTAGGTTAGGTTAGATGGAGTTTTATGGCCCAGTTTCCAACCGATTGGTTCAGGTCAAGGCCACAGCCTTTTACTGTTGTGACACACTAGCTTGTTTTCCCTACTCCATTGCTTATGCAGAACACCAAGGACAACGGCAGTAGGTTCCGCTAATAAAGTCTTCGGTATGACCCAGCCAGGACTCGAACTCCGTACCTCCCGACTGCAAGTCTGATGCTCTCACCACTTGACCATACTGTCGGTCAAGGAAATACGAATGAGTCACATGCAGGTATGCTATACAAGTATGCTACAAAATAGCGGGAGATTTTTGCATTTGGTATGTTATGCATAGGTTTGTTCATCGATTGCTTGCATTAGGGCATCGTGCTCGCACTTTTGAGTAGGTAGTCGTCAGTATAACAGCTGAGACTTCCAAAATCAAGATTTAAGTTAAAGTTTAAGGTTTATTTCGACCGTTACTGTCACACATAACATTCACATTAATTGTACATTTTTTTTTAATCTTAGAATATAGATGAAATTTCCATCACAAGTAAAGTGTGTACGAAATTTTTAGTCGGAAATTTCCGAAAGTGAAAACACTTTTATCTAAATTCTGACTATACCCAAGAGTATGCTTTCATTGTTATCAGCTCATTGTTAATAAATAATCGCATCGCCCCAAATATTCATTTCACAGAATTTAAAAGAGAGCGTTTTCCAACTGAACTGTCCTTATGCATAGCTGTTAATATACGGCTCTAAAACTGTCAAAATAATGCTACAACTACAACTTACAAGGGATTGAGCAAGACTATCATTTCCTTGCTTAAAATTTGCAGGTAGTTATCGATGAGGCTTAATTTTACCGCTGGAAAAAGGACGATCGTAACCTTTCCCCAGTTGTGGCTCACTAGCTTGTTTTCATTACTTCATTACTTACGCTGAGGAACGAGCGTTTTCTAAGGCTTCGCTAAATGGCTTGGCCAGTAGTAGAACGCCCGACCTTCCGGCTGCAAGTCTAATGCTCAACCACTTGGTCATACGTAGGGATTGGTCCTCTCTTAAAAAAAAAAAAAAAACAAAAACAAAAAAAAACAAACAAAAACAGACACACTAGGAGTTGCCCAAGTGTATCTTAAACCATATAGGAAGTATCTGTCCCGTCAAAGACGTCCCCTCATTTTAACATTTTGTCAAATTGCGGCCCCAAGTGTGAATTTTATTTTGGTCATATATTTTGGTGTAACAAGACTGAGGAATTCACATATTCGCTGCGATGGAAACATGCCATCATTAACAAAGCGCTGTACTCAACTCAAGGTAGGATATGTCATATGTAGCAGTTCTCACTATTTATTCGATAAATATATTTTACTTCTCGGTTTTTATTTTGGACAATGGTTAAGGCATTCTCAAGTTCTGAAGTGGAGCATTGAGCCTGGAAGGGCCTTCTCGGCCCTGTACCCTTCGTGAATATTCCTCTGGTTTTACTTCCTTTATTATGATAATAGCCCGAACTAAAGGTATAATTAGGACCATATCCGGTAATATAACTGCTCTTAGTAGGACTAGACTACTTTTGTTAAGGTATTTTAATTGACACTCGAGTGCAAAGGGCCTAGTATCCGATGTGAAAAATTAGGACGCCCTCTATTTTTGTAATTTATCAAAAGAGAAAGTAAGAAGGACGGGATTATTTTGAAGATTCAGTTCTTATCATTGTCATCAATAAAACTGTCGAGTTTTCTATATTAAAGAGTTTCACTTTTATTTATCAATGTATTGTTACTATTTTGGTGGGGGTGGGGGCTATGTTATGCAGCAAGATCCCTCATTCTATGATTTTTATTTCTGTGAGGGTAGCAGTGTTGGAGAGTAATTACAATATTCATAGATATGTTATCATGTTCGTGCTGGATATACGTTCGGAAGACATCTCTCATTATATCGACGAAGTCGTATCGACTAAGTAGGACAGCCGACGTGCCGCAGGGTTCGTCCGCGAAAATTAAATTACGCCGCTAAATCCCGTTCCGTCAGACCGACTCGACGCGCGGTCGAACTTTGGCGTTTTGGCATACTTGCAGACTTAGCGTAAAGATAAGTGAATTAGTAGCTAGCGTAATGAGATCTGTACTGAATGCATGTTACCCCAGGTTCCACTAGAAGATAATCTCCACATGTATAGCAAACTAAATCAGATCTACTCGTGTAAAAGTAAGCTTATTACTAGTTTTGCAAACACATAAAGTGTGAAAAAGAATTAGGTGTCTGCAATATCCTCGGGGCATTTATACAAATGGTTGGTATATCTGCCGGAAGACACTGTCGCATTACGCTATTCCACATGCAGACAGTAACATTGACAGATTTTTCGAGGGTCAATATTCATGACGCGATGCATGAGAGCCCACCAAAGCTATCTTTAATTGTTCCGGGTTTAAGATGACTACTCATGATTTTTTTTGCAAGATTCTGTAACATTAATTTGTTTTGAAAAAACTGAAGAGAAGTTTTTAACTTGGAAAACGTTGCGGTTGTTCTTTTATATGCCTGTCTTGTATTTCTTTTATACATGAATGTATTTATGTATATTTTGCAATACATATATATTCTCAATCAATGGCGTAACTAGACATTTTTTCACGGAGGCAAGTACCTAAATTTTCCGATTTTTTTTCAAAGTGTGGGCACCATTTCCCTGGTATGTAATTTGCGGCGGCAAATGATTGAAATTATAGAGCTTGCATTGGACAGAATTTTGGATTGTGGGCTCCTTATATAAGGCAATGTGAAAAGTGCTGGAATCACTGAAGAATCTGTATTTCTTATTGGCAAGTTTGAGATTGCACGGCGACCAAAGTTCGTTGTTGCTTCACAGTGTTGTTCGAAGGCCTACAAATTCTGGCTCTCCGACGACATTTGAAAGGTCTAGAGCTTTTATTAATTTGGAATGTACCGTAATAAACAGAAAATTCATGAAAAAAGCACTGTAGTTGTTGGATTTCACTTGATGATCTGGTAATTTTGTCATTTTCAGAGTTCGGAAAAGTTTACCTTACTGATTTATGAGGGAACACAACTGCAGTAGTAGACCTAACTGGAAATTGTTGAGCGCGAAGTGCGTGCAGAATTTTGCACTTTTGAAACAAAAGAAAGTTCGCAATTTATTAAAAGAAGAGTTGGGGAAACCACACTGTAGTTGACAGGTATCACAAATAGCAAATTTCTGATTTTTTCACTTTTCAGAGCCAGGGGAAAATCGCTCCCTGCTCCCCTGCAGCTACGCCACCCGAATTGATTTATACACACAGAATGTGACAAGAAAACCTTTGAATTAGGAACCCCACCCTTGGCAAAATGTGTACACGATCATGAACATGATCACCTAAGTTTTCAGGGATGCGAACATACTTCCATTTCCAGATTTCCTTTTATTATGCCCGTAATTGAATATTTAATGTGAACTTGTTGTTCACAAGCGTTGCCTCCGCAGCAGGTCATACGACACATTCCTTATTAGTCACGATGTTTGGGGTTGCGAAGACCTGAACACTGAAAGAGGGACTGAGCTAACACTGCGCTCCGCGAGAAACTGCACGCGATGCCCTTTCTGAAACCAAACTCACTGAGTAGAACTTAGAGAGCAGTCACCCTTAATTTACTGTCCTGTTTCATTATTGGTTGTTGAGAGTCATGTGACAACATTTTCCTCTTCAAATGTAAAATTTACTCTATAGAAGTAACTGCTAGGTTAAAGGCAGTCTTTCGTCACCCTAAACTACAGTTTCAGTATACATATATCAAAACTCTCAATTGGTACAGCTGTTTGATTGGCATCACATTCAAACAATGCAGCATAGCTAAATTACACAGCATGGGCACTGAGAGTGTCTTGATTACACATTATGGACTTGTATGGCCACTGGGACAAGCCATTAAGCAATAAACAAGGATTGTGTCTGGATAAAGATGAGTTTTAGATAAATGTGGGAGGGGCTAGAAGTAAGTAGTTTGGGAGAATTGGAACTGTTTGGGATGATGAAAATATGCCTTTAACCTTGGTTATTCCTTATTGAAGTCATAAAATATGATGGAAGGTACTCTGAAGAGAAATAAGGTGAAAGTTGTGTTGTTTTGCTGTTGCTTCAAAATTAGTTTGGGACGACCGCTCTTGACCTTTTAGCTACACAACTATTATGAAAGCATTGTTTTTAGCCGACAAGTAGCCTCCTAGCACCGTGTCTTGGGCCTCGTAGTGGGCGATAAAAATGCTAAGTATGATGAGTTTATTTCAAATTTTCTGTCTTTTAATTCTGTTCTGTGTGTCTTACTCACGGGCTTCCTATGCATGCACGGTCAGAGCATACTGCACGGTATATTGTCGCCACCATGCGTATGACTATATGTGTAGCAATATGGGTGTCCCCTATAGTTGTGTGTGAAAGTTTAGACTTGCTCAAGTTGTTCAATTCAACAGATTTTGCAAGAAACTTGAAATTTTTTCGAAATATTGCAAGGAAAGGTCACAATCACTACACGTGTTGCAGGAATATGATACTGTGTCCCATTCAAGTTTAACGTTTGTTTAAAACATAACAGATTCGTCGTCAAATCATACAAATTATAGCTTCACGGCGGCCATCTTGGTGCTCCTTTTTGTTGCTCCAATCAGTGGCGAGAATCTACGAATAGGACGTACGCGTTACATGCTCTGTCCGTGTATATAGGAAGTGTGTGATCTTACCCCATATACAGTGAATTTTAGTAGGCAAGGGTAGATTGCGAAATCTTTAAACTGCTTTTGTTAATGATCAAATGGAACTTTTATTTCGTCACGTTAGTGGGGAAACATTGGTCTTCAGGTAACGTGAAAAGTCAGAAGAAGGCATTGAATAGATAAGGTCGAACCCGCAAAAGCACCTATTTTAGGGAATGCATGGGGCCTTGGTCAGTCCTTGGAAATCGTTGCTCTTGTTTCAGTCCTTTAGTTCTATAAAAAATTAAAGTTTACCATCATAAGGCTATTTATCATCCTCATGACTGCATTGTTCTCAGACTGATTAAAACGCTCAATACAATGGAGAGCAGGGAAGGGATCCTTTACGTGAGCGAGACCGGGACTGCAATTGGGATTTACGAATTGGGGATAAGTTGGAGGATTCCATATCCAGTGTCTTTTAAAGTTGTTTATATCTGAGCTGTCAAACAGTAGGAACCGCGAAGGGTGCATGCGCCCTTTACAAAACTCCCTTTGAAGTTTCTCTTACGGATGAAAAGATTGTTGGTCTTTCTCCTGTCCAGCAACAAATGTAGTGCAGCGCCCTCTTAAATTCTTCGTCGTAGATTAGGATTAGGCGTTTCATACATTCATGTATTTCTAAAAGGACCCCAAAGTAAACCCTTGTGCAGGATCTTTTAAAAAACTCGTCAAGTAAACAGACGTTAACACCAAAAATCTTAGCTAATTTTAGTTACAAATTAAAACGCCTGTCAAGTTTCATTTCCTGAGAGCAATCTACGATGTATTTATTTTGACCAAAATCTCTCCTTAATGTTGTTGGTGGCTTTCTGCTTTATAATGTCTCGGAGGTCCTCTTGCGGAAATACTACTAATACTACTACTACTAAGTACTATGGACTTCTCTGGGAAAATACAAGCCGCTTTCTTGCTGAAACAGCATGTCTGCGTCTTCAAATCGATCATCTTTTCGTCCGATTTGGTTGTTGTAAAAGATGGTTAAATTGTAATGATCGTGGCTCACCATCTCACTGGCTTTATTTGGATGTTGAGTAATCTTTTTGAAAATAAAATTTTTAATGAGCACTTTTTGTTGATCACTTTAGAGCTTTTGCAGCTTCGCCCCTTCGTCCCGTTTGGCTTCACCCACCCGTCAGCTCGCAACCGATTAGTTTGTCTGACCTAAGACTCTGGCTACTTACCGGAAGTTGTGCACAAAAATAGTGACATGCATGTCAGCCACTATTTGTTACTGTTACCGACTGCATGGTCAACCGGTTAGAGCATGCGACTTGCAGTCGGGCAGTCGGGAGTTCGAATCCTGACAATGTCATACCGAAGACTCTAAAAATGGAACGTGCTGCCATTGTGCTTGGTGCTCATCAAAAGCAGAGGCGTAGGGAAAACAAGCCGGTGAGCCACAACTGGACAAAAGCCGCGACCGACCCGACTTTTACCAATTGGTTAGAAACTGGGCCATAAAACTCCATCTAACTATAGCTTAACGGCTTTTGAAAGTTCGTGTTATGTGTAGTTTAATGTGAATTTTCTAGAGGACTTGAGGTGCAAACGTTTCTTCATACCATATACCCTCATATGATGAAGACAGACATGTCTTTGTTTCCTTCAATTAAGGAGGATGCACAAAAGCTGTATTTTGGACCATCGTTCCACAACTTGTTGTCATGCCCCACAGATAGTGTTTCTTATAAGATACTCCACCTGTTCTCTATCAAAAGTCGGTTCACGACAGTGTGAATTAGTAGTTAGATCAGACTATACGACACATCAACCTTGCCAACAAGAATGTGTTCTACAGTGTCATACAGTTCAGGTACCGTGCAAGTCTTTCCGTTTAGTCTTGCGACAGGCAGGGAATACCGTGGGCATATACCACAACCCCCACCCCACAGGGGGTACGGCAGTCTGAAAAGCACACGCCTTGCACTGTTTGTAAATGAATGTCGTCTTCTAGCCATCCCTCTCCCTTTCCAAAGCCTTATTCTACTGCTTCCGTCGTCTTTTCAGAAAATGAATATATAGTAACATGCCCGATATAGCTATAGCCTAAAAGTTTATGTAACGCCCTTCCAAGTCTAAAGAAACGTAGAAAATGCCAAGTGAGATTGGACACACCTCCTATTAGCTTTAAAAGTTCATCCTCCCAACAGTTAAATTAGATTAAATGACATCGACAACAAGAATATGTTACTTAGGGATAAGTAGATAAAAGGAAAACTTTAAAAATACGGTTTCGAATGGTTCAATAAGTCCTTACCCGCCCTGAGTGGCAGACGGGGAATACCGTGGGCATATTCTACTACCCCTAGTCCACAAGGGGGCACTTCCGACGGATTGCTATAGCTATATGGTCTATTCTTGCGTAATAACTTCTTTTTGTAAACACGTATGCCCTATATATCTTCATGATGTTGAAAACAATTCGTACGTCATTAACAAATGTCGATATTTGTAACAAATTTCTGTCCTGAAAGAGCGATCGCTTTTCTTATAATTTTAATCAGCTACATGTAGTTCCAAAATTAAAGATATTTACGATTCTGAGTACGATGCTAGAAATAGATCGGTTTTTCAAAACAAGTCTCAGATCAAATAAATAGTTTCAGATTAATTACTCACTTCGATTTTCGATCAAACTTGATACGGTTTATGAGAAACCTACAATTTGGACGTAAAGTCTCCTTTTCAAAAATAAAATGCGTGTAACTTACATTTTACATCACTTATGAGGTAATGTGACGTCATGATGACGCCAGCGTAATGTTTAAGTACCCCAACTCAAAGCCCTAGGGAGACGGATCCAAAATGCTGTTGGTATGGAAAAAAGTTAACGTTGAAAACGCAGTCAAAGTCATTGCTGCGACATGCGCCAACTCAGACATGTTTTCGTATTGAATTTCATCCAGTCTATTTTGATATATTTTCAAACCCAAGGGGAAGTGTTAAAATGTTCTCATGAAAATGTTATGGATTGGTTGATTCCGGGGAAGAGATAAATGCCAAGGACTGGATATATGTATTAGTTGAAAAAATTCCAGGATAGGGTTTGCGCGAGTCGAGGAAAGTGAATCGGTGGAAATAACTGTAAATCATAAGTCCTTGAGCAAGGCAGAAGGCTAATATAGGAATTGACTCACAGAGGCTCCCAACCTTTTTGTACAGTACACCTTCAACATGACCTCTTTCTTCAGAATTATTATTTGGAGGTTCCAAGTGTGTGGAGAAATGCAATTACGAGAGGGGACGTTTTATAGGGCAGTTTCCTATGCCAATCCACAAGTGCGGAGATCGATTTTTTAAGGAGGGGCAAAGTACTCCCATCTAGATGTGCCAAGATCATTCTTGATGAAGCTGAATTCCTAACAAAGACTAAAATTAGTGGTATATTTTACCGCAAAACAACATTTCTTGAGGGAAAAGATTACTTTTTTTTTGTCGAATATGTAAGTTGCTAGTTAAAACAAATTCAATGCTTTGAGGAATAATTAATAAATTGTTTATCACAGTTCTATAAAAATTCTGTTCATATTGTTTATTTTGCCTTCTGACAATGGAAGTACCAGCGAAAAGCGTGGGGGCATGCATATGATATTATTTCCCACCGGATAATAAAGTGGTCTGAGGTTAATTTAATTCTCTGCCCTCTCACTAGATCGACAACTTTTGGTATCTCACGATGTCCCAGTTCCTATAAGTATTACACTTGCCACGCCCTGGCTGCCTAGTCGAGTAACATTTGCCTTTGTGTCCTGGTTTGCTTAAAACGATCTTTATTGAACTATATTTAGCGCCAAATCAGGAACGAAAGTGTAGCTGTACTACATACTAGGCGTTTGGCAAAAAAAAGAAAGAAAGAAAGAAAACTCGCCATTGGTTGCATTCAAAGGAACAAGTAAAGAAATAAGTCAGAGCAGAACCGGACATATAGTACACTTTAAGTCACTCTCCAATAGAGTGAAAACTGTTAATTCACTCCACTATAGGGAAAATTTACTCTATAAAGAGTGAAATTCCAAGAGGAGTGTCAAACCCCAATAGGGCGATGTTTCACTCATATATAGTGCCTGCAGTTATCACTGACAGTGCATTTAGTGATCATTCTTTAAAAGGCGTGATCATTGCAGGCCGGCACTCTTGAAAGAGCGAATTTTCACTCTTCTGGGAGTGAATTACCACTCTAATGGAGTGAATTCACAGTTTTCACTCTGTTAGAGAGTGAATAAGTCCACCCTTTTTTAGAGAGTACCGCATGTTCGAGTAACTGGTTCCACAAGTTTACAGGGCAGCATATGCAAAACATCAGTATCCATAATATTTTAATCGAGAATTAAGTACAGTTATTACGAAAGCCTTTCGAGAAAAACCAAGACCACGAGGACCCATCACGTAATGAGGAGAGGTAAAATGTGCCGCGCGTGATACCAGGATTATTCCTTTAAGATGGGTGTATTTGGAGAAATGTTTCTTGAAGATGGGGTGTATGTGGTTTTACTTGTGGTGTCATTCATATTTAAGTAGACCTACAAAAGGGGTTTCGCATACTTCGCAAAACACTACTTTGAGTAGGTGTCCATGAACACCAATTATCTGTGACTTCATTCGGAGTTGCCCGTGAACACCAATGGGTTCAATTAACATAAATACTTATGACTTTATTCGATGGAGTGGGACATTTCGAAGGGTTTTAAAAGTTGTATTTCAAGTCTTAAATGGGGTGGTTGTTGAGTTATTGTAAAACGTCGTTAATAAATCGCTACCTTTAAATGCTATATTGTAAGGTTACTGACCAGATGTGTTTATTTTCAAAATATGTGTCCAGCGCGTTCTTCTATCACCTTCGTCTGTTCGTTATGTTCTGCCTGCAAGAAGAAATAGAAATCAATTGAAACATTTGTTTTGGAATTGCCGATGTTTCTTTCTAACGGTGGTGGGTCTGAAGAAAATTTGAGGCCCAGGACTGGAGACTTCATGGCATTTGGCGACTCTCTGATTTATAAAAAGTCGTCGTACAACTGTTTCATTCTTGTGCTCCATGAATTTTTTTAGTTCGCAGCGTGGCCACCATTCCATTTATTCAATCCGGTGTAAAAGTAAGATTTATAAAAAAAGATTGAATAAATAAAAAAAAATTAAAAAATAACCATAATAAAAAAACGAATCGTAAAATACATTCATAGGAAGAATAATTATTATGGAACATTGTGAAAGCTATTAAGATGATAATCAATATGCAGGCAACAATATATCTAAACATAAAAAAGTTAATACATAAAACGATACTGCAAAAGAAAGCACAACAGACATTTTAATTTTGGAATTGAATGAACAACGGATCGCGATAGATGAAAGTTGTTTCATTTTTTTCTTTTCAGTAGCCTTTTTTCCAAATATCAATTTACAAAGGATTGTGGGACGGATGTTTGGTACGCATTGGTTTTGTCAATGCCTTTTTACGGTAGCCAACTTTACTACGCACACCAAAGCGCAAGGCACAGTCTGGGGGGGGGGGGGTGGTTGAAAATGAAACACTCAGTAGCGGTGCCACGTTGGAGGAGGGGGAAGGTAGAATTTCCCCCAGTTTTTGTCCCCGCCGTCCACTCTAGTTAGGGCAGTCATGATTAAGGATAGGAGAAACACAATCTAATTCTGCACCCAGGGAAATGGTTAAACTCCACAGCTTCAGGTGAATTCACCCCCTTGACACCACCCACAGGTGCGCGTGTCTCGGAAAATTTTACCCCAATACATTTCCTTGCACTCGGTTTGTCCCCACACCCCAACCCCCAATTAACATTTTATTCAGTTTTATTTATGTGCATGTGTAAAGTGCTGCATCTTAGGTCGACAGTTATCTCTATCAAGTGCCATGTGTATCCGACAAACAGGCGACTTATTTAGCAGGGGTGACAAGGAGTCCCATCCCCAGAAAAGCATCTTAACTGCGTGATATACCTATTAAGGCATGGACTGTGCATGCGCATGCGTATCTCATACCCGCTCCTTATATTCACATTTGACATTAGACTGCTGCCACCTGCAGTATAGTTGTTTTGAAGGTGGCATTTGTTGGAACAAGGAAGCGAAATATTTATGTCAAAGGCATTTTGTGGGCTGGGTTTATTCGGACTCCTCTCTCGCCATAAGAAGCGCTTATGTGTGCCTCCATATACACTGTCGGTTATAACCACTTGTTACAAGTATACTTAATAGTTAAACAGTTTCCGAGAAGCGCAAATCTCCTCTAATCCATATTTGTTAATTACGCTAATTAACAGTGGCGTTCTTAAAGTCATATAGCCTTAGTACAAATACTGTAATTCGTGATCGTGATTTAAAACTCAAGACTTATTTCTGATAGATAACAATCTGACTAAACCACCTGTTTAAGACCATTCACGATCGTAAGAAACTTGTATGTACATCACACTGTTACATATAAAGCGAAATTGTGACAACGGAGGGGGTCCCTTCGACTTAACACTGTTAGTCATTACAACCCATTTAAAGTGATGAGAGTACTGACAAAGTGCAATAGCAGCCAGTAGTCATTATTGGTGACTGAAACGGTACCATTTGTGGAATTAACTTCTGAGGTGCAGGGGGTGAGCATGCAGATGCTGTTGTTATGGCTATGACGTATTAGCCTATTGTTTGGGGTATAAGGTATATATATTGTCTAAAGTTACCGGAAAGAGTAGGGGTCCGGCTGGGCAGGAAGATGCAAGTTTCAAGACGGGCATAACACCGTGGGAAAACCAGAATATCGGGCACTCCCCTGGACGCCGGGAAAGATTCAACAATATGTTATCATAGTCTGATAATCGAAATTGTAGACAAAGGGTCAACCATCACACGTAAAATGTAAAACGAATCTAACGAAGTTATAGCCCATCATAAACCTGAGTCAAGAGTGACGAAGGGGTACCAACCTCTCGAAAAATTCATTGCCTAGAAAGCCACAAATGATAGTGTTTTCTTTGCGCATAAAAATATAGGCTACGTCTAACTTAGAAAGTATCTGTCTTTCAAAGCAATGTTTGCCAAGGCTCCATTCATAGCAAACGAAGTTGCAACCCAACTTTTTGAAGTTTCAAAAAAGAGATTTTTTGGCGCTTTACAGTTAACACACCTTCCACAGTGACTTTGGGTGAGACTTTACGTAAGCCGATTCCTCAATTAAATTATCAATCCCAGTTTTGCGTATCGCGCAGTTTTAGGAAAACCTGTTGTATCAGCTTGAAACTGGACCGTTAAACTCAAATGAACTAAATTATATACGGTGTCGTTTTAACTTTTAAACCGTCTGTCTGAAATATAAAATACAAGAACATTAAAATGCTGTAGAATTCACTGTGTAAGTGGGCCTTATGCTGCAACTAGTTCGATGAAAACAGGAAAATCTTGTTGGGAGAGAAATCAAAAGGCCTGGAAGCGCTCTGACTATTGAGAGTTTATACGATTTAAGTTAAACACCGTGAAACGACCCACTTCCGAGTACACCTTGAAGGGAGCTAGACCTGTTGTATCAACACTCCAACGAGAACGATCTAACAAGGGACAATTATACATGATGCGCATCCTAATATTTTGCTGAAGTGCAAGTCTGTATCTACATATAATAATAAATTGCATGATACGGAATCGACCATTTATAAAACGAGGAGAGCGTTCAACCGCGGAAATGAGCTGATTTAACCGCGGCTGAGAGAGAAGTATTATTGGTCGCTTACAATAAACTAGGAACAGCTTGCAAAAACCATGTGCTTGTCTACTACCGATGGTTGTCTACACGCCATTAACCTACACGCTTGTATTGTTATCTCCCATGATCAGTGTTTTTCATAGATCTACGAGAGATGGGTTTGGCTTCCAATTCGTTGACGGCAAGATTTACACACATATCGATTTTTATGGACATGCTGGCAGCGTTTTTGGTTAAAAACGTAGAATCGCTTTGAAAATTTAAAAAGAAATTGCTAAAATGAAGGATGCAAAATGTATGAGCGATGAAACGGCGCTGGAGGACTATCAAAGCATGTTATATTGAATGGACTTGAAAGCTACCTAGCAATCCTATCATGTTTAGGCGGCAAAACGAATTGACGAATCCAGTTGGTTTTACCGTTCCAGACAACAATAACAGACGTTTAGACTTCCAGTCAGTGCCGCACGTAAACAAATGGCTTAGGCAATATCAGCACTGGTTTGAATCGGATGCGCTTCAATACGTAAGTGGAGGCCCGAGCCGTGAGGTGTGATTTTGCAGAGTGTGGTACGAGTTTTCCGAGGGTTTTGAGCTTGCAATAAAGGAGGATGCTGAGCTGTGTGCAGGTTCGGTAATGAAAGTTTGCGGGCATTATTCACCTATGCAATCATCATCCGTGGTAACCACGTGAAACATTTTGGATCGAAATCATATTATTTCATGAAAGCAGCCTCTTTCGGAAGGGAGATTTCACGGTTATTGGGAATGACATCAGTTTTGTAGGTAAAGTTCTGTACTGGAAAATTCCAGAAGCGAACAATTTAAAATTCACCATGTTTGGAGGGTCATTAACTTTAAATTCTAGCAAGTCTAAAAATTCTCTGGACGATTCAATATACACACTGCCGGGAAAATGTCCCGCCGCTTTCGAATACACAGCGGGCCTCGTGTGTCGAATACCAGACAGTGCGAAGGAGGAAATTGAGAAGAAAAATGGACTAAAATTTGATTTAGAGTTAGCCCGGAAGCAACACGAACGTTACATCATTACACTAAGGAAACTTAAGGTAAATTTATTTGAACTTGAAGCCGACGAGACAAAACCACTTCTTTTATTTTTGGATCGGAAGGCAGTGGTAAGGGATGGAATTGCTTTCATACCAAGACCGCCAGTAGCGGATGAACAATGGGAGGAAGAGGTAGGATATACAATAGATATTAGGCTATTTATCATTGTTTTTTGTTTTTCATTACGTTGTATTGCTTAAATTAAATCACGAAACGTTTTTAAAGGCGAAAATCTTTAATTAGGTAGGGGAAATAGGGGCAATATTTGTACTCGTAGGCCTACGTGTTGAAGTCGGGCTTCGCCACTGCTGTTCTTCGCCAGAGAGTTGGGAAAAGTACCTGTTAGCTCGGCGGGATTTGGAAGCGCGTAGATATTGTAACGAAAATATCAGTGTAATTACAGCGTGTATGCTACCACATGCACCCTACTTCAGATCTTTTAATGATAGGCCACGAGGAAAAGTGGAGTTTATTCTCCTTCAAGTGCATGTCAGTGACCTGCCTGTCGCATTTGTATTATATACTTTCCTAGAACCGTATAGGAAGGGGGGGGGGGGGGGGCAAGGGAGACTAAAATTTAGCCAATTCGATGTTTGCATGGTTTTCACAATGAGAACCAACGAGTTGCAAAGTAACGTTATGGTTGTTGTATGAAGTTTACACCGGCACATGGTATCAAGGGCGTGGGCGCTGGTTAAAGTTTCAGAGAATACCAAATCAGATAGGTACGGTAGTGGTTGGCCAAGCTACACTAGTTAACGTATATTTTTCCCGAAGTTTTCATGAAGTGTGAGTGCTTAGAGGACAAAGATTTTTGTATGTCACGTGCATTTCTTGATACGGTTTTGACTTGAAACATCATTTCCAATGTGTCAGCTAGTGATTTTTCAACGTTACTGTATAAAATATACTGTGGTGGCTCTTAATAAAAAATACTTGCAGTGTTACGAAGTGTGTTTTCCACAAGGGTCTGCTTTACCACACAGGCCTAAATAAATAACTACAAATCACAACACTGTGATCTAGGCGCTGAAAAAATTTGTACCTGAACTTGTTACCACCCAAGTTTGTGAAAGTCAAGACAATGGCGATGAGGGTGGGGTGGGGCAGGGGAGGGTGCCATGGGTGGGGGGGGGGAGGTGAGAGTAGGGGAAAGTTTGCCCAGAAAAATTCTCCTGAAAGTTGAAGAATATGTCTCACATTTGCACATTCAAATATGAAAATTGTAGCTATAGAGGGGCTGAGCCCAGACCTATTTGTTAGCCCCACAAATTGTTTGTACCCTTCTAAAATGTGTAAAATGTTAGAATCAAGAAACCAGAATGCAAAATGCTTTGCTGTTTTGATGATCTATGTTCTACTTCAAAAAGTGCCATGATGTCCCAAACAGTTTCTCTCAGTCATTGTAGATGAAGCTCTTTTGCACTTCCACCAAACTTAGGACTACATTACGCATGCGGCTCAGTTACTTGCCGTTTGGTCTACCCTCGGAAAATGAAACGATATTCAGGGTGTCACGTGATCAACAAAGACACCAAGTGTGCCTTCGCTATCTCTGAAAACACAAAATCATGTGATTTGGTGTCTTGATTTTGTGTTTTCGGAGATAGCGAGGGCAGATTTGGTGTCTTCGTTGGAATATCGTTTTATTTTCCGGTGGTAGACCAAACGGCAAGTAACCGAGCCGCACATGTCATGATCCACACACCCAAACATGATATTAATTCAAGTGCCCTACCTTCAGATATTGTGTTTAACATGTATACAGAGTTAGACTTCTGGTAACATCAGATGACCTTTGACCTCCGGCAAAAATAATAGGGACATCTCACCATAATGCATCAAATTTGAGATCTATGTTTCTAGCTCCCATGAGATATCAAGGTTTCCAGGATCCTACCCCATTATACTCAATTTGTACCCAGCATACACAGCAGTTACCTGCATATGCAGTGGCACACAGTATGAGGGGTAATTCCTGCATATACTGGGAGTTGTGAGAGAAGAGTTCGCTTTCACGGTGTGGCTACTTTGTTTTCAGTCTTACTAGTAAGCCTACTCCAAGAAACACATATGAAATTTAAAATGTGCTCAAACCAAGCATGTGTAAGGTACAGAATTCTGATTCTTCCAACTGTCAAGTTACCAATTTAAGACCAGTGCCTTATGGTCTTTGACCAATCAGAATGCAGGAAATCAAAAGAGGTGTTCATGAATTCTGGTTAGCAGGACAGGTGTTGCAGTACTTACATATCAGGACTTACAGATTCCCCAGTCAGTGACAGTTAAATTTGGGGAGTTACATATAACATGTATTGAGATATTGTCACACTAACCGGTTGCGAGCTGTAAGCTTAAATCCTTTTCAGCATGGCCATGTTTGGTGGGTTTCACATTTTTATCATAATATCTGGTAGAGCATACCATTGTTTAATTATTGGTCCAGTCACAATTTTAACTTGATAATCTAATAGGGTTGACAACTCAGTTATTTTCTCTCTTAAAAGTGGTCAAAAAGATGTTCACTAGAAAAATAGCATTCCAGCCCATTTGTTATACTCCTTTTTTCCCCCACAGTGCAATTCTGTTTAATTTAGGATGATATTTTGTCTTTGGCTTCAAGCCTCTGCTAAGTCAAGCATAGGGTAACTGTTAAAATGATCTTGTCTGGTCTGACCAAGATGTTTGCCCAGCCATTGTCTTTTGATGGAGAAGTTCATTTACAGTTGATTGAGTTTCTAAACAGTATGTTATGGCACAGTACTGCCCAACCTTCAAAAGTTGTGCTGTTCACCAACAGCTTTCAATGAAATAATAAGACATAGGAGGTTGCTGTTAGGAAAACCAGGCAGGAAAAAAAGAGTAGAAACCTAGTTTTGCTGGAACCAGTGGTTAGTAACAGTTGTTATTTTATAAGACTGATCTCCATCTAGCTGCTGCTGGATAATTACTTGTTCTAAGTAGTTTCAGTATATTTTACAATGATTACTTCTTTCGTTATAACTGTATCATTATTGATTTTTTTTGTTTTAGTATTAGATAGTCATTTCAGTTTTTGGCATAAAATGTACAGTATGGATATTATAAATCTCTGCTATAGATATTTGAATGACCACAGTGTGCGTGTGCACACCACAAAAGCTTTAACAACCTGTACTCTGTGTGATATGTGAAGTTTGTTTCATATTTCATTTTTATGCTTATTCCTTTCCTGATCATGTACCAAAAGGATATTTGCTCTTTTCTGTTGTGTCATGAAAAACTTAAACACATCATTCCACCGCTTCATGATTACCATTGATCATACATGAAAGTATTGAGATTTTGCAGCATAGCTGTTGTAGTTTCTTAAGGCACCTTGTAGAAGGAGACTCGTTAGTGAGACTACGTTTCATAGGAATATAAACAGATGGGGTAAGAATGTTGTCCCTTCAAATATAAACATATGTGCTCTTCTACAGTTGACAATCTGGCTGCAGGTCCACAAATAGAAACGTGGACAGAAACGTCTGCCTTTGGAGGTAGTCCATATGACTCGTCTTTAATCTTCTATTTTCAAGTTCATAGTCTTTCTGTAGTGTTTAGGAGATACTATCTATGAACCACAATTCATAAGAAGACTGATTGCAAGTTAAACCTTCTTGGCAGTTGTTAAATATGTATGTTGTAAGTATTACAAGTGCAGCCAATGTAGGTAAAAGTCCGCCAAGTGGGCTAGATTGCAAAGAGTTGTCCCAGGGTACTGTTTGTATGAATATATACTCTTTAGTTTCATCAAGATGAGGTTGCTTGGATGGAAGTTTATGAGACTAAAATACCCATGGGTAACGGGAAAATGATACTTGAAACTTGAAGGAAATTGTGTTTTGGCTTTTGGAGGTGAATGTATCATGTGATGGGATGGTGAGAAACAGTAAGCTGAAGTTTCATTTCAAAGAAAAAAGGCAATTTATTGGGATGCTTTAGCTTGAAGTTTGAATGTACAGTATTGAAATTATATCTTGTGTCACTGTATGCACTAGAGAGAGTAGGGTTGATGCCTGCATCCAAAATATATGTACATACTGAGTACTGTTGCTGCCACAGTGGCTTATTATGTATAGCAGGGCAATATTTTCCAGTTTTAGGAACTCCAAGATAAGGTTACCACCCCTGAAGTAATTACATCTGAAGACAAAAATTTATGTAACCCTTTGCCACTGTGCTCCAATCGGGGCATATTTGCGCGCCTCGGGAGTTGGCGGAAAGGGGGATGTAGCACGCCCCGCATCAGCTTCCGTAGGCTATTGACCCTGTGACCTTAAACTATTGTCTCTCTCCCTGTTGTGGCTGAATTTTCGGGTAGCTACTGGCAGTTTCGAGCTCTGCGTGGAACAGTAAAAATGGGTGACAGCTGTGCTCTCCATATGGGTCCAAAAGGACCCAAACAACGGTAAAGGGTTAAAGGCTTATAGATCTCACTCTAAACTTCAATTTTTGTCGTAGGCCACAAAATTTCTCAATTGACACACTGCTCTAACTGCTAGTGTAGCTCTTATTACGCATCATGTACTTAGGTCTGCATGTTTTGATTACACACCAGTGACGTCTCACCCTGAAGCAATAAACCATCTTGTGTCTGGATGAGGATGAATAAGACAGTTGTTGGAAGGGCTTAAGTGAGTATAGGTTAGGAGAATTGGAACTGTTTGGGGTGAGAGGTTCAAACCTTTAATACGAGCTGAAATAAATTCCATTCAATATTGCTCTGTTCACCATGCAGTAGAAACTTCTTTATTACTTCGACAGTCTATTGTCAAAGTTGGATACCCGAATATGGTGTGACCGTACCCAGCTAGGGTTTGAACCAGGGGTGTCTACCCCTGTTGTTGCTACAAGTTCAGATTTCGTGGGGTATTATTTTGGAGATAATAATGATCACAAGTTTTGAGGCAATGTTCACCCCACCCATAAGTCGTAATCTGGTAGAAAGATCTGTTTTTCCCAGGAATTTGTATTTTGAGGCATATTCAAAGATTTTCATGAGATGAGATGGGGGACTAACAACTAAATAGTCATTTATGTACAGTACGTCATTCATTTGAAAATCATCCTCTCTGAATTAGAGTTTTATATGAGAGACACCAGAAAAAATGCAATGCACAATTTCTCCACTCAGAAATTATAACCAGGAGAACCTAGGAGAATAAGCTTTAAAATGTCACATTTTTGTTGCAATCTCAATCCCCTGTGCTTATACATAGGAAAGACCTGATTGAAAAGCAACCTGCAGTTCTACTTCAGTATTAAAGTCTAACTCAGTAAACCAGCTGATATTTACTATAGCTACCTTGGCCTCTCAGCTTGAAGGCAGCTTACTACGAACCCATAGAAGTCATGCACTGCCAGCCTTGCAGTTACAGCATTACCGATTAGGACTGTGTGTAGGTAGTATTTGCCTTGCAATACAACATTACTGATCAGGCCTTTATATCATGCGAAGACAGTTCTGCATTCGAACTTGACGTATCGTTGTCTGACGTGTATCATAATCTGATGCGAGTATAGCACATCAACAATGGCTGTTTATTCGCTTCTTCCTCCCCACAGAAATGTATCTTACAGTAGCACAGCACAGTGTACACTCAAATACAGATGTGTAATGACAATTTTATGCATCCAGCATATATAAAGGTACCATATATAATAAATCCAGGTGAATGCAGGTTATTCTGCCCTCTTTCGTTGGGCAGGGTGCGACAGCATTGTTGCCAGCTTGGGGAATAGAACATGCAGCTAGAACTGCGTTTAAGTTCTGACTGGCGCAGAAAATTGATGTGTCATAGTGGCAACTCAACAATGTGGATCGACCTCTCATGATGTAGGTAGCTGTCTTGCAATTTATAATACTGTGTAGTTAGGCATGAATGTAGGTAGATTGCATCAATAATTCCTCCTGTAACTGTCGACATAATTTAAACCTGCTTTGCATGCCTCCAGAGCCAGTTATAGGCAGATGCATGCACCAGGCCAATAACCAGGTCCGGGGGGGGGGTCAGGGGAGGGCAAAGCCCCTTTGAAATTATTTTTCCCCCAGTCAAGATGAAAGTTCATTACAGGAAATGCCCATTAGCCAGAATTTAGAAAAAGTCCAAAACAACCGATCCTCTTAACTCTGTTTAGCCCAACTTCCTGGCAGACATGAACCTCAACTTGAGATCTGAGACCTTACAAATTGAAAGTCACCTATGCATGACACACTGAAAAGGTATGCTGGGCCAATAGGATGCCCTCCTCCAACAAATCAGTAAGGTTGCCTAATCCTTCTTAACCCTTTACGGTTGTGCTCCAATCGGGGCATTTGCGTGCCTCGAGAGTGGGCGGAAAAGCAGATGTAGCACGCCCCACATCAGCTCCCCTAAGCTATTGACCCTGTGACCTTGAACTATTGTCTCTCTCGTTGTTGTGGCCGAATTTTGGTGTAGCTACTCGCAGTTTTGAGCTCCGCGTGAAACAGTAAAGGTGAGTGACAGCCGTGCTCTCTGTATGGGTCCAAAAGGACCCAAACAACAGTAAAGGGTTAACTGAGTTGCCATTGGCAAGTTGGGTAAGAGTAGGTAATAGGGAATTCCTGTCATGTTGCGATTGACTTTATACAACTGGTACACATTTGACCCCTCAGAAAAAAAATCCCCACCCCTCTGAAAAAAATCTTCTCCCCCCCCCAAACTGTTTATAGCACTCCAATGCTTTGGGTTTTATCATATTTGAATTGATTTTAGGGTTGGAGTGGCTAATTAGCTGTAAGTGTGAACATCAAGTAAAAACCCATTTGCTTTTAATACTAAACTGCCCAAAAGTCGGGTTTTAGACTGTTTAATGGATAGGCAGTTTTAGTAAGGGCTATGTTGGAATGCACATGCTACCTTTCATACTATAGCTATCACTTCTGTAAGTCTGCTGTTTGTATTCACACTGAAAATGCACTGGTTCATGGGTACTGAGAGTTTTTTCTTCAGCATTTGAGCTTCACTTAATTTGCACGTGTACAGAAAAATAGCCCTCCTGGCCCCCATATTACAATTTGATTACAACTCTAACTAATATGATTTTCAAGTTAAGTTCTATCACCAGTAGTGTTTAGTAGGGCATCAACCAGGATTTCTCATGTGTTTTGAGATCCCTGGCCTGAGGAGGGGTCTAACAGGAGGAGGGTAACCCATTCGTCTTTGAAATTTTCGTAAATATTGGGTATCCTAACTGGTGCCACTTGTGCTAGCTACCTTATGGAGTAAAACTTGTGTTAAAATGTTTTCATCTTTTTTTATTAGGAACTTAAAAAAATGGCATCTGGGAAGGGCAGACATGACCCTTTCCACCCTCGCCCCCCCCCCCCCCCCACCTCCCTGGCTATGTCATTGACCAGTTGACCATGAACAGTAAAAACAGTTCCTGTTTAGTGTAAGTGTAGTCAATTTCATTTCTGTTTTCAAAGACTATGACTTGTGCTTTTGCACCCAATAAGTAATCCCATAAGTAATCCCAAGTCACAGCATATTATTGATATATTCATGGCCCAATATTCTCTTTCATTGTTACTGAATGAACTGTACATTGTACCATTTTCTAAAATAAGTCAACCATTATTTAAAGAGTTAGATGAGAATTTAAACCTTTAAATAAAATTTCACCTGAAATTGGATTAAGGCTTCTATTTGGAGTACAGTATGCCTGCATTTCAGATTTATTGAATTATAACATAACACATGGCTAGTTAATAGCCTATTGTAATTGATATGCTTGGAAAGACTTACTCAATTTTCTATTCTATAATGAAGTGAGCAGGATGTAGGCCAGAACGACAACCCAATACTTGCTTCCTGCCATCAAGGACACTGTCTTGAGTTATTAGGCCTTCTAATTCCAAACATGTTGAACCTGGGGCCACTGTGTCAGTGGATTGGAAGTAAGGGAATGCTTTACTGTACCTGTGTGTATTAAACTTGTGGAGTGTGCATGGAGTTGATATTATTGACATATTCATGGCTGGAAATGTTGCCATATACTTATTTCTGGAAGTTTGTGGCATCCTTAAACAGTAGTGTATGTTTTAGCTGAGAGAAAAAAAAGAGAAGAAAAAAATATATGCATGCATGGTTAGACAATAGCTCCACCATGTTTTGAAATACTTGTCAAGGCCTGTAGATAAATGCTCTGATCATTAGAGCTAAGTTCTGGACAATTTTTTTCATGGCGAATGCGGTTTTGTTCTAAACCATTTGCATAGACATTTTTAGCAATAACAAGTAATTGTGAAATACAGTTTTTATGTGCATTGTTTTTAGCCACAGTAAATTTGCCAAAACTGACATGCATTATTGCTGTTTGGACTATTGTGTACTGGCTGTACCGCATAGAAACTGTTTGTTTTTAAAGGGCAAAACAAAAGCAATTGTCACTCTAAACTTTTTTTTTAAACACCGGCCAAGTCTCTCAAATTTCATGATTTTTCTCTTCCAATTACCACTCATAATTCCTCAATCAGTGATAAGCTCACAGACTTCCTTTACATAGACAGAGCACACTGTACAGTACGTTGTCCCTACCGTACGTGTGAGAAAAAGTGCACGCTGTCTGCTATGTGTTTGTGTGAAAGTTTGGACTTGCTCAAGTATATCACCATATTTTGCAAGAAAGGTGAATTATTTTTAAAATATGGCAAGGTAAGGTCAAAATCACTTCACGTATTGCAGGAATATGATATTGCTTCCCATTCAAGTTTAACTTTTGCTTAGAATATTACAGAGTTGTCGTCAAATCAGAAGATTTATAGGTTCACAGCCGCCATCTTGGTGCTCCTGTCCCAGTCAGTGGCGACCATCTGTGGATAAGACATACACGTTACATGTCCTGTCCATGTATATTAGTCCTTGGGTAAACTATATACCAAGGAGTCACTCCTCATATATTTCACTTCTCAATGAGAAGAATGCTGTCACATTTTTCAAAAGCAATTTATGAAATAGGAAATAGATTGGGTAGTTGGTACTTCATCCATCTCTTTGGGGATGACATGCATATATATGTACAAAACCAACCTACATAACTAACATTAGTATAAATCTAGCTTGTCAGTGTAGGAGTGGGTCTAAGAGCTCTTAAAATTCCAAGTAAGGATACTTAATATACCAATGGTTATGAAGGCTGAGTTTAGTTGTGGGCATGAAATTCAACAGCTGCAGCTGCAGTACAGCTGTGAATACTCTATGCTATGCAAGTTATTACTAGGAAAAACTGTTACAGTATTTCACCTACTTTTTCCCATTTGTCCAACAATACAGTGGCAGTTCCACCGGGGGAGGGGGGGGGGGGGAATTTGCTAGACAAATTTTCTTCTTGCTTTCCTTTTACCCCCTAAGATAGGTTAAGGTAGCATTACGTTAAACCCCCATACCCGAGAGTTAATTTTTCATCCAGTAATTTGCTAAAACATCAGAGCTTCCAGGGTTTTGCTCCTGGACCCCACTTGCAAGAACTTGCGCTTTAGGCTCAGTTTCTTACTGTGCCTGAAAATTGTTGCCCCCCAACATTATCCTTTCTCCATGTCTGCCCCTTCCAATTTTGACATTCTGGTGCCACCACTGTAGCTATATATATATGTAGTTGATATCTTCAGAAGAAGGAAAATTGAATTTTTATTATGCTCCTCTTTACATTTTATTCAGAGATAAATACCATTATTGTATTTGTATTAATGCAATAACTCAAAGAAAAAATTGTTTTGGCACAATGTGATAAAATAAGTCTCTCTTAGGAGATTGCCTGCTATGCACAAAAAACAAATTTAAAAGTGTGCGAAGAGTAATAAAAATTTCCTGACCAATCTGTCAAGTTATTCATATTTGGGAAAACAAACATACCAAATAGGTATGTAGATTGATTACAAATGTGCAGTACTTCTTAATATTTTTAGCAATGAGGTACACCCCTATTGGACTGTAAACAGCTGATAGAAATCTCAAGGTCAGTTAGTTGTTTCTGGCTTTCTATTGTGACAAAAATGGCATAGTCATGATGATGAGGAAGTCATGACGCCCAGTTTCAAGGCGGAGATCTTTCTCCTGCTTCTGTGCCATCAGAGCAGTCAGCTGTTAGTGGAGTATTTAGACTAAAAAAAAAATACCACACTTTTGCTATTGACGGGGGGGCGGGGGCATGGAGGCGCACTTTCCATGCAGATTACTGTGCCCTCCTATGGCTGTATGGGCTGGTGATTGCATAGAATACTCATTAATGTAACTTGCCATGAACTGACTAAAATAACATCTTCATTCATTGGCCCTTTGTTTGCCTAAAATACCAAAGAATCAAAGTGATCTTTTTACCATAGATAAATCCTAGCTTACTCGGGTTTGTGGACACCTTCCCCTTTGAAGGAGTACTCTACAGAGCCCTAATTGTGTACATTCAACAGTTTCATAATGGCATGCACCCACTTGACAAAATAATGGCAGTTTTTGGAACTATGTATACTTATTTTGTCCTGGAATCCTGTTTCTCCTCAATCTCTCCCACTCCCAGCATCCTCCCACTTTGAAACAGTTTGTCTTTTATTTGGGTCCGTATTGGAATGAAAATGTTTAGAGACCAATATAATGGACATTACCAAGGAAAGTTTTTCCTCACTTGACAAGTCATACCAAAAACTTCAAAAATGTAACCTACTGTCATTGTGCTTGGTGCTCATCTTAAGCAATATAATAGTGAAAACAAGCCAGGAAGCCAGAACTGACAATAGGCAGTGGCGGACCTGATTTGAATCAATTGTTGAGAAACTAAATCATAAAACCTTGAGCACCTAAAGAGATCACTGAACAGCCTGTGTACAATAAGTGTTGACCAGCTCACTGCAGTAACACCAGCTGACTGGTTATCTTATTGCCTTATACTAAGTCACATTTCATTTGTGTAGTGTGCACTCATTAAGCTCTAATCAGAGATAAGAATCTTAAGATTGGAGAGATACACAGGAAACAATGCCACAAACAGTCTCTGCACGTATGATTTATGGGTAAGTGGTAGACTTTGGGTATAAAACTGAAGGGTACATGTGTCCCAACTTGTTTTGAACAGGGGGCAGGAAGACTCTTTTGAAACGTAATGCATGACTAAAATACCCCTCCCTAGCATGCTTGAGTTGGAATGGAGACCAGAGACAGTTCAAATCAAATTTATGTAGGATTCGATGGGGATCAAGTTGGATTGTGGCCGAGGGGAGGTAGAATTTCTTTCTTTTGTAATTACCCAATTGCGAATCATTTTTTTTTTTTTATTAAAGTGGGTTCTAATGTGTCTCTCCTAGCTGCTCAACAGCTGGGACACTCTTTACTTTTTTGTTACTGGTCACTGTCTTTTATTCAGTGTGATCATAACTACCCTTTTCAAGGACTGTATTTTAAGGGGGTCTCCATGGGATTTGTGCTTTTGTTCTTGCCTGGAGGATCGTTTACACATAAAATCACCATTATATATACCGCAGCCGACAGCCAGGTGTAGATCAAGGATTTGGGGAAAGAGGGGCCTGCACATGGTCTAGCGACCCGCAAGTGAGCGCAGAAGGCCCCAAGTCACAGCCAGGGAATGGTGGTCCTCCCACAAAAAAAACTTGAATTTTAGGTGCACTTGGATGCAATCTCAACATGGAAAGCATATGAAGTTCCACATCAATTGGTTTTCAGTGATCAATGATTTTGAGCAAATGAGCAAATTGATATGAAAAATATACTTCCCAGATTTTGGGATTGCATTTAAGCATACCTAAAATTCAAATTTTCCTGGAGGCGAACTCCCATCTCCCCACCAAAACTTTGGGCCTTCTGCGCTCACTCATCGGTCTTTGACAGACAGGGTGTGTACCCTTTTTCTCAAAATCCTGGATCCACACCTGGCTGTCATCTTTGGTAGGTAATATATATTTTTTTTTGGTGCTAACAATCTTCCAAGCAAGAACACTAGAACAAGTCTCATGGAAACCCCCTCATAATAAGTACTATGAACAACAGGGAGAGATGTATTGTCACCATTAGTGTCGCAATTCCTCCCCTTTCAAGTACGTCTCATCTTTACAATCACTGTGACTATTAACCCTTTATGGTTGTGCTCCAATCGGGGCATGTTTGCGGGCCCCTGCATCAGCTTCCATAGGCTATTGACCCAGTGACCTTAAACTATTGTCTCTCTTGTTGTGGCCAAATTTTCAGGTAGCTACTCACAGTTTCGAGCTCTGCGTGAATCAGTAAAGATGGGTGACAGCAGCGCTCTTCGTCTAGGTCCAAAAGGACCCAAACAACAGTAAAGGGTTAATCAGTGTGAAGCAATCATTAAAAATAGCAAAAGATCCCAGGTAACTGAACCAATATAGCACGTATAGCGCTTGAAGAAACCAGCATCTACTTATTTTTGGCCAATTAATATTGTACATGACAACCTTGGGGTCCAATTGAAGTGAGCTAATGTAATTGAATTGGGTTGCTTCACTAAATGATGAGAGTACAGTATGTAAATTAATATTCCCAGTTGCAGAATCATTTTTGCACAGTCAGCTGAACACCTCACTGCTGGCAGAACAACAGATTTCAAATGAAACCATTATTTCCAATGGCGGTTAGCAAATGGTTTGTATACTCTTTCGTTTCTGTAAATCAAATTGTAAAAAAAATATTTATTGGCCGACTGTTGTGGTTTAACTGTTGACAGAAATGTGTGTATACAACCTGGAAGTACAATCAAGGCAGAGTTTATATTTCCATGGCAACAGTAGAACAAGAATATATTCTCTTTTTGTAGTATTTGGTATCTAGTTGTGAAATTATCTCAAGAATCAATGATGTTCATGTTGCATGTGCTTTGTAACATTTATTGTGGACATTAACACAATTAGAAGTAAGAACTTTATTGTTGTAAATGTAGTTTAATTGGGTCAATATTTCATGTTTTCTTCATGAATTAATGAACTTTTTTGAAGCAATTCTAATATCAAAATATGTCTTGGTAATATCCTACAGATATCAATATGTGGACTCTTAGGTTTATGTTACTCCTGTTCTCTAGTAAGTAAAAAGTTTGTGGCCCAATTTCTTTCTAATTGCTTTAAGTCAGGCCACATGCTGCCTTTTTCCAGTTGTGGCTCCCTTAGGCTGGCTTGTATACCTGTTCTCAAATTTCCGTGTTCCTACAAAATTTTTAACCCTCATTTACCTACACACAGTAAGGTCCTGGCAATTAGTCGACCTTGATCATGCAGTAAAGGAGGCCAATACACCCATAGTGCCAGGTGACTGTCCTCTTTGCTGTTGCTTTGTTAGAAACTGATATGTAATTCAAGTAGTTTTCCTGTTAATTTGCATATGGTGTCTCTCCTGCATTTTTGTTTAGCACTTGAACATTTTTGTTCCTACAGGCCTGTAGCCAAGGGAGAGGGGCAGGGACCAGGGGATGAAGGCCCACCTGAAAATTCCTCCCCCCTCCTAGGGACCTTGATGTTTGACATAAACTAACTACATTTGAACACATTTGGCCCCCCCTGAAAAAGTCCCCCCTAGAAAGTTTTGGCCCCTCATCTGTGCCTTGTCTTGATATGGGCCTGTGTTACTATGTTATTTAAAGAGTTATTTAATTTGGGGTTTTCATTTCCTATAACACCCATTCTTATTTTTGTATTTTATTTGTAATTAGTCAGATGGTGTCAACAGAGCATTTGGGACATATAAACTTTCACCTCATAGTGCAATAGCACGGTTAGCCTTGAAAAACAAAATTTTGGTGATTTCAACCTTTTCCGCAGTTTCAATGTCATTACACCTTGAAAATAATCCATCCGATAGATTTCCAAAATTTCGATATTTAGTGCATTCAATTGACAAGGGGATTTGTCTGGTATTTTTTGACATCTAATCCTTTCTTGTGACAGTCATGTGCTTGAGTGATCTCGTGGAAAGACCATACTATATTGAATTTTTTAGGGAAGCTTTGTGTTAGCGACAGATAGTACCTGTGTGAGATAATTAATTATTGGGGTGTATCCATGGAGAAATTGAAGATGAGTTGAAGGTTTATTCCTGCAGGAAATGTTGTACAATATCAAGCCTTTCTAGAGTATTTTCTTTGTTTTCCTTTAACCTAGAGAAGAAATTAATTATGAGGGAAGTGTCCTTGTGTCTGTTGGAAGTCTTTGCCAAGGTCAGAATAAATGGCATCATTCACTGTTTGATATGAAACAAATGCAAGTCAATGTACTCTAGATGTGCTTTGGTTTTACCCTCCTCCTTCTGATAGAGTAATTGTGACACTGGCAGGCGAGCTAGGCTAATTCTGATAGGGTGAAAATATACTCTGTGGTATTTGAATATTTAATGTGATAAAGAGCTGCCTTTGTTCAGTAATGGATTTTTTTTTTAGTTTGTTTGTAAGTTTGCTAAAGATTGGAAAATTTGGGTTTTAAAATATTTAAGAAATCATTTCTGAACTGTATAACGTGTAAAGAGCATAAATATTAAAGGGTCAGATAAACATTAATGTATGGCCGGTGGTGGGGAGGGGGAACAAGATCAGCTTTTGTTGAAATTTTAGGGGTCATGAGTGCATTTTTTCACCCAGAGAGGAAAGCATTATTGCAAATCAAAACCCAAACTAACAACTATTAGCTATGATTCTTACAAGCCTGGGAAATGTCATTTCTGAAAATATCTAAGGAATCATGATTTTTCAAAATTTTCTCATTGCATACCTTAATACATTTTGAATATTTTTTCAAATTTCTTCAGAGAACAGTCAAATGGTCATACATTTGTCGGTTAGCATAAACCTTACATTACATTAATGTATGATGATTTTTTTTACCATATGTACAGTATAAATATGACATGATTTTGGAATAAATTTAAATACCAACAACTAGTAAAGTTTGTCATCAGCAGGGTCCTTCAGCCTTAAATGGTCCTAATTTTATTGTCTGCATGCAATTCTTAACCTTCATCTTCCGTGAAATTCATATGATACAAGTTAGCAAAAAATTTGAAAGATTAAAGCTGGTGGATCCCACTTATGCACAAGAAAATCAGAACATCACTTGACTGTTCAGATACATTCTAGTTCTGTCAACATTGACCTAACACCTGACTCGTATGATAGGAAATGCATTCTTTCTAGCTTAGTACCGTCAAATATGACACATTCCTGAAAGGTACTAAGCTTGAACAGTACATATCACGGTTAAGAAATGCGTTCTTTCCAGCTTAAGAAGGACAAAATCTGACTCTTGTACGCATTTAGAGGACCCAAGTTGTTTGATTTGAATATTCATCACTGTTGGTCAGTTTCATTAAAGGTTAATCAATGATGGAAAATAGATGCATCAAGTTGTACTGTGAATTCATCCAAAGATATTTTTAACCTCCAAGGGTGAATTATCCCATTCTATTGCACAGGTCTAGAATGACCATTTTCATTCAATTCACAACAATATTTTGAACAGCATCAGCTAAATAACCCTGATTAGGATGGAGTAGCTACTGTACCGGAGTTTATACAAACAGCTACCTGACTGTCATGGACCAGGAGTTGAGAGGATTATAACAATATGTATGAATGATTGCATTGAATAGGCTTGGCTTGCTCAGCAGGCTATACACCCATTTGTATTAGAAATGGATGGTACCAAACAGAGCCATGCACTCAGATGAATTAAGTCTAGAAAGTGCCAAGTAGTAGGGATAACAGTTTATATACTGTATATAGGCATACAGGGTAAGTGAGCTAAGCAGATTGGAAATGCCCAACCCCTCCCTTTCCCCCCTCCCCATCTGATTACAGACACTGTATTCAGTGTTTTTAAAAATTCCTCCAATATATCAACTGTGCTTCAAACTATACAAATGTGCCGAAATAGAAAATCAATGGATTTCTATACGTATCTTTTCATATTTTTAGTATTAATTCTGTATTGTACCCCAAATTTCTTAAAACCATGTAAAACAGTTCCCTTTAATTTCTTATGAAAAGCAATATATTTAGGTGAACTGGTGAAGGGTTGTAAGTGCACATACAGTATTGTAACAAGTAAAAGTGTAAAGTAAAAATCATGGCCTCCACACTTGGATAAATTTATCACCACATCCAAAATTTTCAATTAAATACGGGTATATATAAAATGCAGTGGGTAATTTGAAAGTTAGTCTCACAAGCTTGTTCATATAAAAAACTACACTACACTGCATGTATATGAATATGAAAAACATCATGTGTTTGAACATAGCCTACACACACACATCCACCGTATTATATATAACTCCTGATTTAATTAATGTTGTACAAAAATTGAAATCGGCAGTCTCGTATTTCTTTAATATTGTAAAAAATATTGTAATTAACCATTGAGGGATGGTGTGGAATGAGCATGTGTGTATTTATTACCTATTTCAGAGAAAAAGTACTTAGTTCTTATTAGAATTTAAGTATGTGAGCAGAGATTTACCAGACTACTGTAACTGCATGTGAGATGTATTAAATAGCACACAATATTGCATCCATACACTGTGGCCTTTTTTAGTGTGTGTTTTATGACCTGTTTTTCGCATGATGCAGGATCAACGGTGATGTAGGCTTTACAGTGTACCATAGAAGTATGTTTTTTTAAAGGAGCTCATTGAGTTCAAATTGATAACATATAATTATGAGCATGTTAAAGGGTCACTATACCACATTGACAATGCATATATAGTGAGCATATGAATGAGTCAATTGTTTAATATCCAATAGTTACGGAAAAGTTACAAGTTTTGAATTTTTTGGTGTTTTCTCATATGTGTAACTGTTTTGTGCATAATTTGAAAAATGTATGGTCACAATTAATTTTTGAAAACCAAATTGAACAGTTTAGTTTTCACTCATAAAACAGCTATCTTTATGTAGGATATGAGGATTGTCTAAGTTATGGCCATCTGTCATTGGTATGTGAAGAAAACTTTAGAGCTTTGGAAAAATTTGTTGAATTTCATGAAACAACTCAATCAGCCACTTTAAAAAGGCCTTGGCCAAGGGAAGGGCGGACTTGGCACCCTGTAAATGTCTTTTCCTTCTCATGTTTTTGCCTTCCTAGAAAATTTTAAGGTGTAGTTTTAGAAATGATTTTATGGAAAAAATGCAACCCCCAAATGTATTAAAATTTCAGACAATATAAGTGTTCGCAAGAACGGAAAAAAGTCTAGTTAGGACAACCTTCACATTAAGCTAAATTGCCCTTCTTCTCTGCAGCTTCAACAAATTTACAAAAACCAGTCTATTAAAGATAAGGATAAGACTGGTAGAACTGAATTATATACATTAATCCGGACAGCAAGTGATGGTCTAATTTCAGTTGGCCATAACTGGGGTCCGTCACCTTTAAATTTTCCTCACCTGTATCATGGATGTACCTTAATTTGTATCTTGAATTCTCCAAGTTCACTAAATATGAGGGTTTGAAATTCATGAAAACAATAAATAAAGATGATTTTAGGCCGATGGACCCCACTAATGGCAGCCTACAGTCACTAAAAACAAGCGCTAATTGGATTCGTCAATTGATATAAACCTTACGTAGCTGGAAATCTAGAGCTATTATGTAGTCTGAGATTGAGAGGTATGGTTCACAAAAAGTTCAGGGAAATGACTGACCTACATATGTATGAAGGTGAACTCAAATGTCCATACTTGAAATTGTATTTGAAATTCCATAGCACGCTATGGTAGGCAAGCCCGGTTACGCTCCATGCTGGTAAAGGCAATAGGCGTAGATTAATTTATTTATTATTAAATAATAAATGTTTTATCACTGAAGGATGAAATTTTGGAGGTCATTCACATATATTTGCTTAGTTCCTAACAGTTTCTTTACTCTATTGTATTTTTTTTTCAAGAAAAACAAATTCTAATTGAAATAAAGAATTTTCAAAAATTTTTGCAACAAAGGCAATAAAATCTCAAAATCTTCAGCATATGAATCCTTCTTAACAAATTTGCTTAAGGGGCAAGAATAGTTCGCCCAAATTGATTTTGAATCAACAGTTTAATCTCACAAGTTTCTTCTCGTTTGTGTTCAATTGATCTCAGGACTTCAATATTGCATATATTCAAGGCTAACCAATTGAAGAGAAAAAATATAGCCACATCATCCTGATGAGCCAATCATGAAACAGGACAGTCTACTTCACAAGTTCAAATTGGGGTGACTACATTTCCCCCTTAACATTTCTTCCGCCTCCCTAAACCATTGTTTGGGCTTTTGGTCTCTGGTCTTCCCATTTGGAAATCAAGCTCCCAGGCTCTTCTGGTTGGCCTAGCTTCTGTGTTCTTACCTCATTTGATTGGCAAATTAGCACTTTGAGAAATGACAGAAGAAGTTAAGCCAGCAAAAAAATGAAAACTGCATATGTACTTACATTAGCCCACTAAGTAGCAAGTGATCTTTCCCCCAGCCATTTGTCTCTATCATTCCTACCCTTCCCACATACATCAATACAGTATATCATTATGTAGTACTGCTAGGTTTTCAAGTGATTTCAAGCGTTCAGGGGCGATAATTTACTTACACAGAAATTTTTTTTGTGCCTGCATGAATATGTATTTCCTAATTTCTAACTGAAGGTGATTGAGGTTGGATCACAAAATAAAGTAAAATAGATGGTATGACAAAATTGAGCGCATTTTTTGTTTTTATTAGCATGACACTGTTTTATATTAGGATGGTATACTTCTTCCCTGCATCCACCAATAATCTCAACGATGGTTCTATGACAGGTCAATAGAATCCTTTGGAACTCTACCTAAGTAGGTCCATATTCCTACACCAAAGCCCATACATTTAAGTGGGTAAAATAAAGCTACCAGAGAGTTGCTATTTGTGAACCAATGCAAGTAATCCTTTCCCAGGATTCTCTACTTTCAGTCCATGGAACAGGTTTTTGCTGAGAGGAAAAATACAAAAACTGTAAATTCCTGTCAAGCCCCTGGTTTTAGCTCTATACAAAAAAATATGGCTAAATAGGTTCTCACATGGTAAAGAAATTGTGTTTCAAGAATTTAGCTTATAAGTACTGTATGTTCGAGCAATGGTGCATCTCAGGATTAAAAGGAATTCACAGTGACTGGAATGCCATGGATGACCAATTCTCTTTTGGTCTTCTGCATTGAATTGAACACTCAGTTTGTACTTCCTCAAAGTGACTCCACAGGGGATATCTTATTGCCATATCGTTTCATGAATTGAAGAGCTAGGTTACATTATATTTCAGGTACCAGTACAAAAAAAGTCTAGGAGTGAGGGAAGATGTACGTAGATTGATGTGCACCTCTAGAAATATTTTCTTCAGACCTTTAAAGGCCCAGTTCTCACACCCCAAATAATACCAATTCTCCTAACCATCTTACTTTAGCCCCTCCCACAATTGTCTGAAATTCATCCTCATCCAGATACAATCTCAGTTTACTTCTTCAAGGTGAGTACAGAAATATGATCAAAACACTTTCAAAACCGTTCATGCTGTGTAATAAAACTTTGGTACTCTGCATTGTTTGAATTAGCTGTCAGTCAAAGAGCTGAGCTGATTGAGAATTTCAGTACCCCCGTACCAAGAAAATTGTAGTTTGGGGTGAGAGGTTTGGCCCGTTATGGCCTAACCCTCTCACCCTATATAGTTCCAAATGTCCTTACCTACCTTCTTCCTAAAACTGTCAAAAACACATTCAGACACAATCTCAGTTAACTGCTTCAGGGTGAATAGATAAGGCCAAGGCCCCAACTTGTAATCAGAACACTGTTAGTGCAGTACATGCTGTGTAGTATGAGCTGCAGTACTCTGAATTTTTTTAACTTGCTGTCAATCAAACAGCTGTGCCAATTGAGAATTTCTGCAGACTTCTACAAAAATTGAAATTTGGGATGAGAGTAGATTGTCTTTAAAAGTCTAACAGGGAAAATGGCTGTGTGACAATAACATGTGTGAACAGTTTTTAGTTATCAACTTTAAAAAAATAATATGAAAAGACAATAGCCAAGGGAAGATGATCAATAAAAGAGACAAACAGAATTAGGTTTAGAGCAGGCCTGTTTTGTGCCATAGTGTTGGTAATGCACTTGAAAAACTTTTTTGGCTCCTAGAAAACTTGTGAGAGCAATAATTGTGGAAGCCTCATTAATACTTTACAATACAATTTAACCTACTAAATGGCTGAAAAGTATTACTGGCTATCTGAATGTCTGACACCTTCCACTGTTTCCAGCAGAGGGGGGAAAGGAAGATTTGCCCCTCCCCAAAAGATTTGCCCCTCCCCTTTCCCAAAGTTTCCAAAAGAATGTGGGTAAAACCTCCTCCCTTCTCATTTCAATAAAAATTTAAAAAATTGTCAATGTCTTGGTTTCTTTTTGAAAGAGGACACTTTTTCAGCAATGGTCCTTACACCCTGAAACACTTGTAACTTTAACCAGCTAGGACAGTATCAACTTGAAGTAATTAACCCCCCTTTTTTGTGTTTCTGGTGGAATCCCTGCCTTCAGGGTTACTAGTAGCTTGGACTGAGGTTGTTTAAATGAAATGGTGACCCACAACTGGAAAATGGCCAGTATAAAACTGCTAGGTTACATGTTAAAGGGTAAAACTTAAAGGGTAACTAAAAGCAGACACCTCAAACTTATTTTGAAACAATAGCCAGGTCTCACAGATTTCTCCTAGTTTTGCTCCCAAATATCTTTCATGATATTGTAAGACTTAAAACATGACATAAAATGTGGTTACTGCATTTCCTGTTTAACAAACAAAACAAAACCATAGCCATACGAGGCAGGATTGTAGGGCGGCACACGTCCAATTTGGGCAAAAGCAGTTGCTCTATTCGGGCAAAACATGATAAAGGGTGACATTACTTGGCCAAAAAATGCTCTTACCCCCTCATAGAAAATTACCCCCGTACACCTACGATAGTAAAGCAAAGATACTGCATAAAACATTTGTTAGCTGCAGTGCAGGCATCAAAGAGTTTATTGGAATGATTTTTAAGTCATCAACTTTGTGCTACATTGGAGCTGCAAATTTGATAGGGTTAATTTCTCTCAGTTTATGGCCACCTGTGGGCTGGGGGTTGTAGAATATGCCCAGGGTATTTGGGGCCTGTTGTAAGAGACGACTAGAGGGAAACTAAATGGACTGGAACTATGCTTGAAAATAAATTTAAACTTTGAACTTTTTATCAAGTTGACTACAGTAACACTATATTCCTGTTGGTGCATCGTTAAATCTCGTCTTATTAACTAACTAACTAACTAACAGATTCTCTCAGTTTATGATCCTTCAAACAATACTTTTTATTCCCTATTTACAGCTCCAGTGGTATACTTTTTGGCCCCTGTAGGTTGATAGTTTTATCTCACACTTATTGCAACAGTAATCTCAGTCGCTACCTTACCATTAGCCTCATTCGGCTATTCATTCTGGCGTGTTCAAAATTCTCTGCATCTATGAGGTCGTAATGTAAGACAGGTAACCTTCAGAGAATCTCCTGCGCACCTTACACAGGTTGAGACACCCCACCTTAGCTGGATTCTAGCTGCAACTTGCTTTGAGCCTCTGATTCTCTCTCAGTAACTATCTTATTCCTAATGAAAGAAAACAAAAGCTAGCTCAGCCGTGTCAGTGTGAAGCAGCAAACTCGTGGATGGAAGCCTAATTGCTCTTTCGAAAGCCATAACATGTAATCTATCGGGAGAACATTCATCAAGTCATGGTGGTAGCCATGTGAAAAGAAACTTAACTAATTACTGTTTTTATAAACATTTAATACCCTGCAGTTTTCAAACTGCATTGGACAGTGTGTGTCAATGCAGTGTGCGGGGGAGGTCAGTGTTTGCTCGCTGGCAGAAGGGGAGTGCAGATAATTGCAACGGAATTACACACAGGAAGTAGGTCGTCTAATTTTGATGAGCATTAGTACTTAACTACCATAAAAGCGGTAGTGATAGCTGGGTGGCATTCCAGCCAGAGGCCATTGTACCTAGGGAATAGTGTGATGACTGCATCATGTAGCTAACTGTAGAAAGCATTACTATAGGTGCCATATGACATTATAGAAGATAGCAATACATTAATCTTGCGTAGGTGTAAATTATAAAGAAATTGTCACATGGTGTTTCTGTTACTGTACCATCAAATTTAATTGTCTTTTGTGAACACCAATATTAGTTGTTTTGTTTTAGGTAGGGATTACTAATTTATTACTAAAATATACATTTTAAACCATTTCAAGTCATTGACATTTTTTCATTCACCATGTAGGTGTCATTTTGTGAGGGGAATCAGTTAGAGTGCTGCAATCATATAGTGTATGCTATTAGGGTGACATCTAAATACTGTATTGATCTGGAACATTTATTATCACTGGACCAAAATCAGTCTGTCAAAATCAGTATAACTTACTAAATGCAACAAATTTAAAAAAAACTTTCCCATAATTAAGATATAACAGTCAACAATTTTTAGAACTTGAAAAATTCAATTTTTTATAAACAATATGAGCAAATTTGCTGCCACATAAACACAGTTAGAGGAAAGAGCTTTGCTTTTTATGCAATACATCTTCTTGCACAAAATTGGACAAAGCATTTGGTTGTATTTTCACATATGGCAGGGAGTGTTTGTTAGGAGGGGCAGGTGGAGAGTGCCTTATTGAAGGATTTAGCAGTCCACAAGTTTAAGAAGATGAAAAATTTTTAATAAACAATTACAAGTTTGGCATAGCATGGTATTTTCAGACATGGCAGGCAGGCAGGGAGTATGTGCAAGAAGGGGGAGCTAGGACCTCAGATATATCTTGGAAGCAAATTTCAAAATGTCCCTTTTCAGGGGGTGTCTCCTAGCTGTTCTTCTCCTTCCTGTTTCTCTTTCTCTGACAGAGCAGACAGGCTGAGATTTATTTGTATGACATTGGGAAATATAGTTTCCACCTATACATCTTCAGACTTGGCCTCATGGTTCAAGTATGTCTAACAGTTTTATTACTTCGTAAAATACTCTCAACTAGCTGTCCTGTATACTTATGAGTTTGTGTTTCATTGAAAGTTATCTGCATTCTAATTGCCTTTATTAATAGCATAGATTCACACAGCCTTTACCTATGTATGTTTTGACTACTTTAGAGGAGGGAAGCTGAGGAAAGGCCAGCCTCCCCCTCCCCCATGTGGAACTAAGCTTTGAATTTCATTGGGGAACAATAGTCAGTGGGCTAACATGTAATCAAAACAACACTCTTGCAGTTTCCCTGACAATATGCTTGAGTTTGCTTGTAAGGAAGGCAAGGCTTTACATTGTTTCAACTGTAACAGACCAATTTTTTGAGATTCCGTCCTAGAAAAATCGAAAATTAGACTGACCATCAAAAAAAGCAATAGTGTTGTTTTAAACATCATATTTCCTAGTTGTTACCTTTTGATTGGTTTTCCCTCATCTCAGGACAATGGCAAAGTAGAACAAAAAATATTGGGGGTGATTGGTGGTTAACTCTCTAAGTGGAGTGCCACAATTGGTTGGCACATTGGGCACAAGAAAATTTTCGGAATTATAAACCCCATCAGGTGGCCAGAAATAGCACTTCCAGAGAAAACCATGCATGCAGCCATTCATATGGTGCCTCTCAGTCTCCTAGTACTACACTGTTTTTACAAATAAGAGATTAGACGGGTCTTTAACTTTTAGTGAGACAGGGTTATGGGGGTGCAACATGAGTTGAATCTTTGTATGGAATTGCTGTGAAAAATTGACGAACTGGACTAGTAATTGTTAAGGGAAACCCAACCCTTCCTTTTAGGCTGTTGAATATTGACTAGCTCCTGGGTTTGAAACTTTGGCTATCCATTCTCTTACTCACTGCCATAAACATACTGCTTTGTAACCACTGGTGACACAGCAGTACTTGGTACATCTCCTCTCTATAACCCTTAGGGGAGAGTCATTTAAGTGACTTGGCCATAACTGCCAGTTAGATAAATGACTCTGCCCTTACTTTCTTCGTTTCATTTTTTGCATGGTCAAGCAGTTAGAGCATCTGACTTGCGGTTAAAAGGCCTGGAGTGCGAGTCCTGGCCATGTCATACCAAAGACTTTAAAATAAACTCGCCCACTGCTATTGTGCTTGGTGCTCAGAGTAAGCAATGGAGTCTGTAAAAAAGTCAGTGAGCCACTTTATAATGGAAAAGAAGGCTGTGGCCAACTTGACTTAAACTAATTGGTTTAAGAAACATTCCAAAACTCTATACCTCTATCATTCTGTTGCAAGTAATGGCAGATTCGGCCCAAATCGGTCTATGACCCTGCCTATAAGACTATGGAGAGAGGCAAATTATAAACCTTACAGCTTCCGGATTCTGATATTATTATTACCATGAATCCATAAAATTACATACCAAGAACATCATGAGTCACTGCGATAACCAAAGTGCAATTGTGTGCTCTTCAAACTGGAGCACATGTTGTTATCATTCTGATAGATGCACAATGCTGCCGTGATGCTTTTTTTGTGGGTATGGCCTTAAGTGTTCTTCACTTTCTTAATAAATGAGACTTACAGAAATAAAAAGGAAGATTTATTGTGTTTGGTTATTTACACTATGTAGACAGTTCTACAAAGCTTCCAGAGACAGCCAAGTCTGCGGTGTGTTAATTGCTGCAGCTTTTGAAAAGTAGTAAAGGGTTTGTTGCTGGTACGTACGTGCAAACTCACATTATGAATTTATGTTTTAATTTACTTTCTCACATAGAGTCATGTGCAGTCATCATCATACAACAGCTGTCAAAGTGGGCATTAGATGCATGTACAGTGTGTGTGTGGGTTCAAAAGTAAAAAATATAGCAGGGTATTATCACACAATCTGGTTATATCCTGGTAATATTTAAGTAGGAAAGATCTTAAAATTTGCTGGGTTTACTCAAGGTGATGTTATCAAAAGCATATTTTGGATTATGCTTCAGATTTAATTTGTGATGGTATGTGCATACAGTATTTTATCTTCAACTACTCATAACCTTCAAGCATGCCTGTTACCATGCTTTGGGTTTTTGTAATTTAATTTATTAGTAAGCAGTTCTTTAGCACCATGAGATTTTCAAAAGAAATAGTACCTTTGTCATCAAATTCCTATTTTTTGGCTGAAGCAATTATTTTACAAATTTTGAAGAAAAGGTACAATTTGGAAAAAATCCCATGTAAGGAAAAATGTATTTTTACCATAATTGTGATTGATTGCCAGGAATATTCAAGGGACTGGAGGTATTTAATTTTCTCAACTGATATTTCTTCATGACGTAGACTGGGGTCACAACTTTCCAGAAGTTCATCCATAGGTTCAATGCTTTCATGTGTTTGTTCCCCTTTTAGAGTGCTGATGTTTGATGTGAAGAAAACCCTCATAGCTTCAGAGACATTGTTTACATTAATCTTTTTTCTCTTGCCTGATAATTGCTACATTTTGCAAATGGCTCTTACGGAGTGTTATACTACCATATATTCCTTATTTTGTTATGTACACCCTTGAGGTCATTTTCAAGCTCCATTGAGCTAAGCTTCAAAAGGGGTGGATTTTTTCGGTGGATTCTTACCCTGTGTTTCTCTTGCAACCTCAGAACATCAAATTAAGTTTCCCAAATGAAAGGTCTTCTCGGTGACTGCAGTGTGCAAGATGCATGCTTGGGTAACCATGAGTGAACACAGATGTTAACTAGTAACGACTTTTGAAATTTAGACCCTGTTGCTCAGGAGACTTGGTGTGATTGCAGAACAAATCAATAGGAGAAAATGATCCTTCAGATGGATGTACACATATATAACAAATGCCAGGAGCTAACTGAAGTTGATCAAAGCACGAGCGAGAGTCCATGCATCATCTCAGTAAGATAGATGTAGTATCTGTTTGTGGTGTTTCAAGATCGAAAGCTCACTTTAAAGTTAACGTAGAAGGTTCACACTTTTATACTTAAATGCAATTATTGAAGGTTGTAATCTAATAAGATACTCCTGATATGGTCAGATATTGTTCAGAGGGGATAAACAAAGTGTGCTGCTTAAGCGTTAATCAGTATTGATCTTAAAAATGGAAACACTTATGTCATCTCTTGCATTGGTAAGTGAAGGGTGGGTGCTCCTTAAGGTCACAAAATATCAGGGCCAAAGGATGATAATTCCACCTTAAAGGGGATGTCTGTTTGAAGTTATAGTCATATATGCAGTAAACTATTAAAGCAATAGTTTGATGTAAACTCAATAATGTGTAGAAGGAGAATCTCAGATGAGCGGATGGAATGGAAGGGCAGCAAACCTGATAAAGTTGGCCAGGGAAAGATTGCAGGGTTGAGTTTTAGTAATTTGTCTAGCTTTGTTAATTAAATTGTTGTGGCTGTCATAAATCAACAATTAGGAATAAAAATAAAAAAAGGAATGAAGATTTAAATTAAGACACAGCTCCAGAACAGTGCATTACTTCCTGTATGGATTTGACAGTCATCTTGAAGAAAAGCCAATGGTATGACAATGTTTGCATGGCTCATCTATGTGGAACCTTGAGAAAAATTGACATTCTGCCATAGAATGTTCAGTAGAACCTTAGGAATGAGGGACCATGGAATCATTAGTGCAAACTACTGCATTATGCAAAAACAGGAAACATGGAACCTTGGGAACATGAAACCATTGATCTGTGTCAACCTTGGAAAGACACCATTAAAAAGTGTTTCCTTGCAGTCATACATTCTTCAGTTTCATTTTATGACAATTGTCTAACAATTATTGTTTTAAAAGTTACAAAACTTAGCCTGTACTGCACATCCTCAAAATGCAGTACCGGTAGTTATAATAATGGTATGTGTGCCCACAGGGATTCATAAGATCTTTTGAGAACAGGACCTCACAGTGTGGACATTAAAAATTTGCCTGCCTGCCTGCCTCCCATTAAACCCCCCCCCCCCCCCACCCTCTCTTTGTCCAAATTGGTCTCTAGAAAATGGGACATTGCTTTTGAGTCAATTTTTAAATTCATCCTTTAAACTTTGCACCTTATATATTTTGTGAGGTTATCATGAAAACGTGTTTCAGCACCTAACACCCTCATTAATTTATAGAAATATAGAATCTACATCATCCCCACAGTACCAGGCCTTGATTTTCTGAAAAATTTATGGTTGTCCTTTGGGCAACCATTTCAGTATTTTTAGTTGTCCAGAAGGAAATTGGTTTGTCGAGAAACCTTTTTGCACAACTACAGTACAAAACAGTGAGTGTATTCCTGTATAATTGGCCTTGAAGAAGATGTCACTTTAGAGACAAAAACACAGATGTCTGAATTATTGTATGATGGAAAAAGTTGAAGCAGTGGATCAGGCAGCAGTATAGTCTTTAATTAGATAAAAGTAAGCTGCTGTTTAATTCTTATCGAAAGTCCCAGACTACCCGCCAACCACGAAAATTGACCCAGACCTGCCTGCCCCTTTATATACTTCATGTGAAGACCTGGTAAAGTTAATGGTGGAAGAATAACCGTACTGCTGCAAAAAAGATCATAACATTCCTTCTAGGCATTGCCCCCCCCCCACACTTCCTTTTTTTTTTTCATTTTTAGAATGGTCAAGTACATGATTTCAAATTTGTGTGGAACTTCTGATGAAATATAATGTGCTGAATAGAAAAATAGTTTTCCAAAAGTCATAATTGCTTTCAGTTCTGTATAGTCTAGCTACTAAGTGAATCGAATAAACATCCTTCAATAAGTAGGTCATTTATCCTTCATTGGTTATAGACATCTAACTTAGATGTCCATCTTTCATTCACTACATTCCAAACCTTGTAAATTTGTCTTGACAGATAGGTCAGAGAGGATGCACCAAGCTAAGAGATATGTCATGATGACCAGTAATTAGCCCTTCATAAAGTAGCTAATTTGTCATATTATCATGAACAAGATGGGGACAAACAGTGGTGCAGGTGAAGGTTGCTAATAACATTGTGAGTTGGTGCATGTGTTGCTAGTACAAACCACCCACAAGGGATTTACATTTACGTAACCTGGACCTAGGTGGTGATACATGCTTTCTTTAGTGAACAGAAGACAACATAATGACAGTTTATGGGGTCACATGACTACAGCTACTTCTGGAAAAAATGTTTGGGCCTGCTTGGCCAGACTTTAACCATTCGGTTAGAAACTGGTCCGTGAAACATGCATAATAACACATGACTAGAAAATGCATATTCAGATAAAGATGAGCATGCACATACATGATGGTCAAGTGCATGCCTGAGTTACATTTGATAAACAATTACGTTACAGTCCGCAAATATTTCAATTGTTGGGAAGGAAAGTAGGAAGGTATGTTCTAAAAGGGAAAATAAAGGCAAATGCTGTGACATTGCATCTTGAGAAAGCAACATAGTCACGTACCCCAGTAGATCAAAGGTGGTGTGGGGTATAACTGGTGACTGGGTTTGTAACATGATCCATGCCATGAAATGAGCTACACTTTCATGATGTTCACATTGTGTGAAAAGCAAGTAGGTTGCTGTTAATTAGGTACCTCATTGCATGCCTCTATTCAATTGTGCTTGGGATGAAGGTGAAATGAACAAAGGATAACATTAAATGCGCAACTTATATATCCCTCTCTCAATATCACAAATTTGCAGATGCGTAACTCATGTCAACGGACATTCGAAACTCACACCATAATTGACTGCATCATTGGACATTTTGGGAGACGATTTTTTTGACTGAGCTGTTCCTTGAAAATTTTGAAGAAGAACTTGTCAACTACTTTAGATGTGAAATAAATTTCAAAAAACACTGTACTTTCTTTTTAATTTTGAAGCTGACCAATAGACACCATATTTATATTCTTGCTGTCACCTTTCAAATGGAACTCTGGCACAGGATTTTGAGTAAGTCCAGATGGATTATTAGAAATGGTAGTAGGGCATGGCACTTTATCCCTAGAGCTATTTTACCTGCAACATCTGATGCCTTTTCTTCATATTTTGTTTGTTTGTTTTTTTTTTTTGCCAGGTGTTGTTTTTAGTACCTGCCTGGTTTCTTGCTTGTCTTGATAAATATACCAAGATATCTCAGCAGGACAGGTGAGATGTGTTTTCTTTTAAGAGGTACCACAAAACCTTAAGAAAACAAGATCTTGTTAAAGGAAACCTTGCACCTTGAAAGATTGGAAGCATTAAGTAGTATTCCATGTTTACACTTCAACTAACCACAAAACTCTTAGCATCTGTGTAGAACATTTCAGTAAGTATGACAAATGTTTCAGACTTTTGTGCAAGCTTTTTTGCTACAGTCTGTCCCAATAAACTTGACAACATTTTGACAAATGGAAAACTTAATTCCCAAACAAACATACAGCAGTAAATGTTCCGTTGTCTGACTTTATTTGTAGAAGTTGGTGCTGGTTTGAAAAGTTTCTCAAGTTCGAGGGAAGTTACTTTAAGTGTTTGAAATGTGGAAACACTTGAAGGTATTTGAGTGTTTATGTAAAGTATATTAGCACTGTTCAATCATTGGTCAAAACTAAGATTACTGCAACCTAATATTAAAAAATATTTAACAGAATGTGATTGCAATCTTTAGATACAGGCATTCACAAATTGCATAACAATTTGCACTAACCATGTTTTTAGCTGCAGTCTCACTTTATGAGTGAGTGTTATCTCAATCCTATGTCAATTCACTTGCCTGTTCACTATATGCTGCCATTTTATGTAGTACCGTACTATTTTTCAAAGGCCTCACATGTCCTAAATTTTGAAAGTGTGCATGGCAACTTCTGCTACTTTTCTCTCTGTTTCCACACACAGCAAATTGGTAAATGTCTCATTCAAATTGCCTTGCTATCAGCCCAGGTATATATAGCCCTCGTAGTTTCCTGCAACAAAATTCTCTGGCTGTCATGCTTGACTTTAATAACCATCCAATTTCACATTAAATAAGAAAAGTGGCACAGCACGTTAATTGATCAACGATAGAAAGTGGACATGTAGGACATATTATTTGCCTCCCATCTGTTGCCAAAACAAATTACAAGAAGTCAACGTTCTAAAACTCACCATGGGTAAAGTTCTGTTAAGTCGTGCTTTATTCTTGAATGACTTAACATGCAGTCAGAGTTAATTTTGACATATATTATATACAGATGACTTCTCGATCCGCTGCAGAGATCTTCGTTCGAAGATTGGCATGGACTGGCTGGAGGGCAGTCAACTGTTAAGGATTTGTATTTAGGAAGCAAACAGTGCGGCGGGGAATCAAAGGTATTGAGAACATGAGAGGATAATAATCTTTTTTGATAGATTTTTAAATTATTAGAGCTGGGCTATAAAATGAAGGCAATAATGCTATGGATAACTGCACTCTTCAAACACACATTCTGGAACAGTTGAGGTAGCCTAACTTGATCGTTTTACCTTGTTGTGTGTGGTAGGATTTATGCATTAACATGTCATATCTGAAGTTGCTCAGTTTGGCACAAGCTGATTACTGTTTATAAGATAGGAAGTAGGGTATATCAATTCATGGTAGGCTGCCTGACTTAGTATATGAGGAAGAAGTGCTCGAAATAAAATTATGATTTTCCCAATTCATGAATTTGTAGTTATTTGGCTGTGCAAAATGGGAAATAAAGTGAGATATAATTGCAGGTATGTCATGCTCTCTTTAACTTGTATAGCTAGCAAGCTTGATTTGGAGAGGGGTACAGCTTTTGTTTGTATTCCCCTTATTGATTTGTGTGCTCTGTTCTTACTGTATTATAGTTGAGGGGTCAGGGTGCCACTCCGCAATTTTAGGCCAATAAAGCTGAACAATTTGTCAAGTTGTACAATTTACACTTGTGAATTTTAAAAATGAATGAATTTTAGGAATCAGCTATATTAAAAGAGCTGCTTAGTTTATTAGCTCTGAGAATAAAGTCAGGAATTTATACCCTATTACATGTTTCAGGATAGTCTGTTTTTGTATAGTATCAGTAAAGTACATGTACTACACACTTTACTTCTGACATTTGGCTATATAATGGGTCATGTTGCGACATGCAGTAGCTCCAACCATTTTTGATACATTTTTTTGGCATGAATTAAGCCCCAATATTGGGCAAAGATACCATTTGTCTATTTTTGGAATCACTACCTCCTTTAACCAAAACATTTTAATTGTAACACGTATGAACTCTTTTAAGCCCTATGCTAATTTTTGAGTCCACCAAAAACTCAATCGAGCAGTTCCAATGCTGATAAGCAGTATTGTATAAACTTCAGTTGAACTCAAACTGTGAAGTATTTCTCTTTTTACAGGAAGTGCATACGTCATTAAACATTATGATTTGTATTCGTTTTAGAAATAGTTGATTTACCTCAGATTTATGAAATAATCAATATTGTGGTATACAGTACTAATTGTTAACCAGCACAGCCTAGCTACCGGAGCCTGGAAATATTACCTTGGAGAGAGCAGTGATGTAATATGCTGTGGTACTGTTCTTAAGTTTTTCAAGCAGAAAATTGAAAGATTTATACTATTGATTTCCAAAAGAGCCCAGTTTTGGGAGATGCTCAATCTGATTTGTGTGTCAATCAAGTGATTTGATTGGTCTGCTGTATGAATGAAACTTAATTGCTGGAAACATTTTCTTGGAAAAATTACCAATTTTAGTTCTAATAAAAGTGGAGGTTTATAGCATTATAATTAAATATAAATATATGTGTACTGTTGAAAGTCTAATATGTAATTAGTACTGTGCACTTTATTTTGAATATAAAGATAGTTTTACTGACTCTCCGGGATAGGGGGCATTCAGGTTTTAACGTCATTATATAATTTTATTCAGTAAATAATCTAAATTCATATGCCCAAGCCTAGCTAGTTCTTTATATGTAAGCTGCAGGTGATGTTTTAATTTTGTGAAACTGTACATTGACCAGTATAAGTAAAAATATGATTCATGAAACTTTTAGTGCTTTCAGGTAATACAATTCTGAACTTATACTAATAAACTCTTATTACTAATAAGGGCTTGGCCACTCCATGATTGTTGGGCCAGTTGGTCACCATTATTGTTGTCATATGCACAGTATATTAAGAAATATTGGACAAATTGCCCCTTATCCTGCAAGAAATGGAATTTTCTAGGTCTTGTACCATCATGAGAAGGTGATATACAATGCTAAGTCAAATGCCAAAAAGCTGTATCCCAATGAAATGTGACCAAAACAGCAACTGATCTCTGACACTTTCAGCTCTTCTGATTCAAAACACCCTCCCTACAAGCACCACTTGCATGCAATGGTTTCTGTGTAGTACTCAGCTTTTCATGTACAGTATGCTAAAATAGCGACTCTGCGTTGATTTTGTATGTACGTATGTGCCTACCGACACATGCTGGCATATAGGCTCTGCAATTATGTCACGGAACGGCCATGCTGGAGGTCATTCATGCCAAATACACGTGGCTTTGTGCCGAACGCACTGCACAGAGTGCTTTGTGGTATGCACGGTGTGTGCACATTCAACGAGCAAGCGCCCCCGGTGTGGTTTACTACGTAGTTACATGTACTCCAACATGGCCGCCGGAGAGTATTATGACGTCATGTGAGAAGCCTCTATATGTGTATAGCCATCCTAGAAAATTCCTTTATTCTGTAGGGAGTGTGTACCTTGTACTGGCTGAGAAGGGTCCAAATATATGTTACAAATAGTCCCAAAATGTTAGCTATCTTGTTTTGTTTCCAAAGAATTTTGGCTTCAAAGGAATTAAGTGGTAGTTTTAAAAGTATGGTTCAGTTATATCATTTTTAGGGAAAAAAGGACTTGACCACACTTGGCGATCTCAGTGACTAACACAATTAACTCAAGGATATCTGGGCAACATGTTGAAACAAATTGTGGCATTTGTGTAAAGGGAGAGGGAGCCAAAAGGTTTGGTCTCATGTACCCTGCGACCCCGGTGTTACCTAATTAAGCTTGTGTTTACAATAGGGCAAAATCGCAGGTTGATCAAGTATGTTTCCAGTCTGTGTTATCATGTACTCTGTAAAAGTTTGATTGAGTTGACCTGTACTACCATAGTTACAAGGTAGAATATTTCACATACCAATTACTGTGAAATGTTAGAGAGTATGGGTTTTATGAAGCACCTCTATCACCTGTTACCTCCATTGCTTAATTACCACAAACATGGGTGTTTAAAACTGCAGATCCTTGCAATCTAAAGAGGAAAAAATTGAAACACCAACTTCTGAGTATTAATCTACACTCTCATGCTACCTGAGCCTGAGGTAACACTGTGTTACCTGGAGGGTAATTAGGTACTTATAAGGTCACATTATAAGAACTGTAGTCTACGGATGTAAGGTGTGTTCTATATCATGTAGTTAAGAAAGTAACATTTTATAACTATATCCAAACTGCGGAGACCTTAGGAGGTCTGGATGGCCGTTACTTCCACCTTTGCTCAGTGTTTCTGGAAAGGAGGAGGGTGGTAAGGGGATTATTAGTCCTGCCTCCCTTTAGACAAAGTAAGATAAATTTCCACCATCCCTTTTCATTTCCATGAAATAAAAATTGTCATTTTTGGGGTTTCTTGCTTAAAAGACGGGTATAAGGTTACAACAGGGTTTGGTATGTTAGGGGGAACATGTTGAATTTCCCTGCCTCTAAAAACAGTGTCCACACCTTTTTGCTTCAGTGAATGAAGGTCAACAAAAACCAGAAAAGAAATTGCATTACTACTTGCCTTTCACACCTCGCAAACAGTGGCATATCTGGCTGGTATTATTCAGCCTTTGTTCACATCTTCCTCTAGCTGCCTCTTATCAAGCTTGTGGTTTCTTGGAGCTTGCTTGAATGAGTTAAGCAGGAAGTAAGGTAAAATTTGATTACCCCACCAAACCTCCTTTTTGGTGGGGACTCAGGTGAAATATCTAATAGGGTAAGATATTCCTCATGTACTTTAATATTCTAAGCATTTTGGTGAAATTTGCATTGGAATCCAATGTGCGGTTTTCACGATATGAGCACATAATGTTTACATTTTCAACAAAAAGTGAACTTGAAGCAAGCACATGTGACATCATATCCCCACATTAGTGCCCAAAATTTTCTCCTCAACAATCCCATATTATTAAAATGTGATTGCATAAGTGGCATGAGAACTTTACAATCTTTGCATTCTCACAGGGAGGTCCTATTCCTATTAACTTCAAGGTCAACACAACAGTCTGATAAACCACAGGGAAACAAAGCATTCCTTGTCAATGTGAGGACCTGATGTAAGCTCTGCTGTCCTCAAACTCATTTTGGAATACAAATACTGACTTCATGTACTGATATCTTGAGAACATGTCTGATTTGAATGGAACTTTCACCATACTGTTTAATTGCTTCCTCTGTCAAGTATGAAGATTAAATTTTTGCTTAAACTTTCCCTTTAGGAAGAGGTCTAGGTGGTCATCAGCAGCATTGTTTTAACTTGAATAAATATGGCCTTTAAAACTCTTCTTCTTATGAAAGCTGTAGAGCAAGATTTTGCCCAGCTGAACCAACCTGTAACTTTGGCCAAGGGTATCAGTTTGGACTTGGAGTTTGGGAGTAATACATCCCTTTTTACATCTCCTTTTTTGAGCTTCTGATGACTGAATCCCTGTACCTCATTTCACCTCAGGTTGCAAGCTGTTGTCATGCTCTACACTTGGCAACATAATGGAATAATCCTTTATGAATTCATGCAAATGATCTCCTGTGTTTAGTTTGAGAACTTCCTGGAACACGAAGTCAAAGGAGGGAGGTGATTGGTTGGTACAGTCGATTTTTATGCTTAGACTTATTATTGGTTGATAGTTGGTGTGGTGACTACCTCATGTAGCTTCTAGATTCTGTCAGGCCTGAGAACTGGTAGCCAGTAGACTCTGTGTACCTGCACATTATACTGTTTAAATCCTGCCTGCAAAATACTGGACATTACTGAAAGATCAGAATAAATCGTTTTGGAAATTGAAGTGAAATTTGACTCTGTCTTTCTTGATCGAGCAATCTAACAACTGTTTACCCGACCTGAACAAGAAAGACTTGACTTATACTGTAAGCATTATGCAATTTGTTTCTGCTTTATGAATTCATTCACTTCCTAAATTTGAGAAATGCTGAAGACTGCATGACACTTCCATATTACCAGCCATACCTGACAGCATGGAAGAAAATGTTTTATTTTGAAATACTCTGCCTTCATTTATTTCACAGTCCAGGGTCACTCTCTTTCTGAAATGACAGGGAAATGAAAGCCCTTGGCGGCTCATTGAAGCAAGCAGGTTGTTCAGTTTATTGCTGCTAATGGCACTTACAGTATGTACACCTTCTGACCTTGACATGAGGAAAGCTTGAAATAATCATGCTTGTTCTTGGTTTCAAAAATTTTATATTGGGAGCTATACTGTATGTACTGGTACTTGCTATCTGCAGTACCGCTAAAGTTTTTGATGTTCTTTGAGGTGGGTACAAGCTATACAAGCAGTGTAATTCAAATTAACATTTGTTTTTTTATAGTATGTTAAGGTTCTGTGCACTTTTGAATTGACTTTTAAATGTTAGCCTCTTGTAAAACTCTACGTTTATATCACTGCAGAGAATGCCCTGTTATACAGAAGATTTCAGTACAATCCACTCTTAAGTCATTTAACATTGTGTTATTTATTACCTCCTGAAAACATATACTTTGCACATTTTACTAATTATTGGAAAACTTAATTATTAAACATCTAGAATTTGTGGGTCAAACTGCAACATCACATTTTGTACCAAAGTATCTAAAACTCTTGAGATTTTTTCTTTCAACTGACGTTTCGTCATGCACGTTCCCTGACTGCCCCCTACCTCAGCAAATATAACTTTTTACATCTTATAAAGATAACTTTGCTAAGTAATTTTGTCCCATGTGACTTCTTGCAGTATATCTTTGCAGAAAATCATAACTTCCCTTTTTTTTAGCTTGCTGTGACTATAAAAGCTTAAAATTTAACTTGTTATAAGCATGATTCATCTTGTCCTTCAGTTACAGGCAACCATTAGTGTATACTTTACTTCATATAATGTAAGCATCCCATTCCTTGGTTACTAATTATTTCAGATGACCATCTCACTCTAAGAGATGAGCAAACACTTTGCATGACACCGGTTGGTGCAATATAGTTTCACGAATCCATGCAATATCCTTCAATACCCTGTCCGCTCAGGTTTTTGATTGAAATCTATTTCATCATGGCGTGGTGTTGTCTGTGCACTCGGTGATGGCTATTTGAAGCCCACTTTGCTTGACTAAGCTTTGTGAGACTAGGATTATTTGGCTCAATTTAGATCAGTAAATGATGAAACCTTGGGTTGTGTTGCTGAGAAATTCAATGTGAATTATTCATAAATATCTGTACTATAATTAAATGGTGTGTGTGGTACCATATATGCAAGGGTAGTATTTTGATAGGAGTAGGGGCAAAATATGAGTTGAGTACTCTTTTTTTCTTTTTCCCTTCTTTTCATTCTCTTTTCAAAATTTCTTAAGAATATACATGCAGGGAACAGTGCCACCCCTTTGCCTTCTTTATGTCGCCCCTGCATAAATGAAGGATACATATACCATGGTTGGATTGTAAATTAGCCTTAAGTGTTGCTCAGGTGTAAAATTTAATGCATGTACCTCAATTTGTCTGTGCTACGTGTACGTTTGATGTAAAATTTGAAGAGAAGGAATCTGCTTAAAAGTAGTCACTGCCCTCCATTATTGCTTAGCTGATTTTCAGTTTCCTTTGCAAACTTTTATAAAAAATAGAGTTAATTGACTTACGTCACTTGAAAGATTTCTCAGTAGACTCAGCATGATAGGCATGTTTTTATTTAAAGTTGATGTGCCCATACACCTATGTTCCTGAGAACAACATTGGAGAAGCAATTTTAACTGATAAGTGTCTTGCAAAGGCAAAAATTTTAAACTTACAGAACCCAACGAAACCTGGTAAAACTTGTCAATGGAAAAATGGAACCTACTGTCATTGTGCTTGGTGTTCAGCAAAAGCCCAATTGGCTGGGGAACACATACCAGTGGGCCCTGTGGCCAGTCCGAATTAAACCAGTTTGTTAGAAACTGAGCAAAACACCTCATCTAACTAACACTAGAGACCGTAATTATTCATAATTGTGCATACAAAATAAACATGGGCTGGTATTCATTCAGACAAATGAAATTTAGTCCTCTTAGAGAATCATAATCCTAGTAGCTCCTCTGCAAGACATAAAAAATGTAGAGTGAGATTCTTTGTAGATACATCTAGCAAACAAACATCTGTGTGTGAGTTACAGTAGCATTGCTGCTTTAGTACCCTTGTTGAAAAAATATTGTCCCCCATCTCCTAGATTAATAGGCCCATACCTCCTCCTCTTTCCCTTCATAGGTTCATATATTCCCCTTCTCCTCCCTTTATAGGCTCATATGCCCCTCCTGTCCCCTTCTTAGGTTAATATTGTTCTTTTAGGGAGTACACTCTCAACAACCTCTGACTTTTTGTTGCACTTTCTTTCAGTCTCATATTACCTGACAGCCTGGTTGGTCTAGTGGTAGAGCATCCGCCTCTCATGCAGAAGGCCCAGGTTCGATTCCCAAGTTGAGTCATACCTTAGACTCTAAAAATGGAACCTACTACCATTGTGCGTGATGTTCCCCATAAGCAATGGAGTAGGGAAAACAAGTCAGTGAGCCACAACTGGAAAAAAAGGGTGTGGCCTGCTTGACTTGAACCATTAGGTTGGAGACCGGACTGTAAAACTCCAGCTTAATAACTCTCTCACATATTACCTTCTGTAAATATGTTAAACTACATCATTGTGTAATACTTCAGTGATGAAACGGATGAAATGAAAAATAAAATGAAAATCATCCTGTTCCCCTTCATAGAATCATACCCCCTTCTTAAGTTGGGTGTTGATGCTTATCTGGGAGTCAAGGGGCACTTGGAGAAAAGGCTTTAGTGAGAGGAAATCAGCAAATTTGATGCTTCAAAAGTCAACCAATTTGATAGGCATTCACAATATAGCAATTGCCTGCAACATTTTTAAATAGCATAAAAACTGGAGTAATATATATATTTATATATGTGCAGAAAAAATAGTCCAGAAAATTTAAAAATTCTTTAGTATACAAATCACTGTACATCTTACCTGAAATATATTCAAGCGCCAACACAACTGAGATTTGCAAAAGGTGTGCTTGTAATCTTTGCATGCCACCATGAAAATACATGCTTGACATATAGGCATGCATTTAACCTTGTTACTAAATCTATTAATGGAACTAACCTGATTTGCAGGTAGACCTGCAACCTTGACATCTCAAACTGTCACTTATGCATCTGTTATTTTGTTTCATTTCTTCTCCTTTAATTCTTCAGGCTTGTTTAAACTGTAAGATTGTTCAAGAGAGTGGCTGGCCTGACAGCCCTTAACCTTTTTGCATAACTGTCAGATTTCCACCTTAAAATTGGATTATTAAAAATATCCTAAACGGAGAACTTAATTGTTTATGTGCCTTTATATCTGAGGGGCCATTCCCCAGCGAGTTCGGTCTGTCGCACCAGATGTTAAGCCATGGCAAAACTTATCATTTAAATATCAGCGGCTTCTGAGAGTCTGTTAATAAACCTAAGGCTGGCAAGAAAGGCGTCTTTAAGCATGTGACATTAAAGTGTTGGTCTTCACCTTTAATATTAAGTGTTAGTTGAAGAATTTGTAGATGGTGATGAAATGTGTGTATAGGATGCTTGCAGCATCCTCAAATGTTGAGGAGATGCATCAAGGCTGGCTTTCATGTCTGCATCATCCACTGGCATACAGCTGTGTGGATTTAGAAAGATTAGAAAAGGTGTCAAGTTAATTAAACTCGGTGTGGGATACATGTGTGAAATACAGATCCCAAAAGTTGTGGCTTAGGAAAGCATGGTAGCAGAAAAGGTGACTAGGTTTTCCTTTGTGGATGAACTCTGCAATTATCAAAGTTAAGAGAGATTTGAGGTCATATATGGCTGTACTGTAAGATTATTTTAACAAAAGTGAATACAAGTTAGTTCTGTTAAGGAGTACATTATTTTATCAGAAGACATAACTAAATTCATTTTAGTAACAACAAGTGATAGTTTGTTTTTCCATGTGACCCTTAATTTTTGTCAGTCTTGACACTTTCCTACCCTCCTTGTGTCAAAGGCTTTATAAAAAGCAAAAATAACTGTTTTAAAAAGTTGGAATGAAGTTATAATGCATTTTGCAGATGCTCATGATGCGCACAGCCCTAAGAGCAAGTTAAGTCTATAGTTTTGCATCCTGTTCACATGTGCAGTCCTATAAACTTTTTTTACTTTTAATATTAAAAGTTACAGAACACTGTACCAACAATTTCTTGTTTGTACCATAGAAATATACTCATCTCTCCCCTATGACCGCTTGTTTGGTCTAACTGTAAGAGCATCCGCTTCTCACGCAGAAGGCCTAGGTTTGTTTTCCAGGTCAAGTCATACTAAAAATTCTAAAAAAGGAACCTACTGCCATTTTGCGCGATGCGCTCTGCATAAGCAGTGGAGTAGGGAAAACAAGCCAGTGAGCCACATCTGGAAAAAAGGCTGTGGCAGGCTCGACTTGAACCAGTAGGTTGGAAACTTGGCGGTAAACTTCTGTCTAACTAATTAACCTATGATGTGCTCAAATTTTCAGAAATGTTAAGTTGGGAAGGTAGTTTCTTGTTAGTTACATCTAAACTCTGTAAAACATAAGAGTTCATGGTAGAAAAAATGAGAGGTACATTTAAGGGGCTGATATTTTGTAATTACGTACAGAAATTGCACAATTATGGCAACAGAATGTCAAATTTGGAGGGATAGGTAAAACTAAGGGTAAAGGAAGTGGGGGGGGCAAAAATGTTTGGGCACCCCACAAAACCAAACCCCAAAGTGCCAGTCCCTGCAGGTGGGAGTTCAGGGGGCTTCAAAGATTTAGTACATCTCTGGATAAGAATTATGTTAACACTCAGGAGAGGTTACATTTTTTTGGTTCCATGCAACTTTTAACTGACCTAATAACTTGTGGAAAGGCAGTGGGGAGGGGCAAGGATAAAATCTGGTGACAAATTTTCCTCTTACCTCCCTCAAACCCCCCACCTCCGTAGCACCACCACTGCAAGTGCACCATAACACCACTGTAAATGCAAGCATGGGTCTCAATTAGGACTAATAAATCTCAAACCTTTGAAAGGTATTCATACTCAAGCTTACATTCTAAAAATACTGGAAATATTTCACAGTGGGCACTTTGCTGCAGTGGCATAGCCATGGGGGGTGGTTTTCAGAGTTGAAACCCCCCTCCCATATAACCCAACCTTCTAATGAAAAAAAAACACTTAAAAAGCGTATCTTCTCCACTAGACTTTTCCCTTATATCATGCTCCAAAACCCCAGCATGACACAATCCTGCTATGTTTCTGCTTTGCTGTTTAAATAAACCTTTGAGATTTTATACACCATATTAAAGGGCCAAACCTCTCAACCCCAAAATTCTCAATTGGCTCGCTCTTTGATGGACAGCTAATTCAAACAATGCAGAGTACCAAAGCTTATATTCACAGCATGAGCAGTACTGAGAGTGTTTTGATTATACTGAGTTGTTCTATACTCACCTTGAAGCAATAAACTGAGATAGTGTCTCAGTCTGGATGAGGATGAATTTCAGACAATTATGGGAGGGACTTCAGTAAGAAGGTTAGGAGAATTGGTAGTGAGAGAACTGGGCCTTTAAGGCATATGCTACAGGTATTTGTATGTTAGAATAGGGGGCATTGGTTGCTGATGATAAAGAATTTCCATTCAACTGAGTAGAAATTTGATCCCAAAACCAAAAGCACACTCCGAGGTTTCTGCCTTTTTTGAATTTTTTATGCAAATTTTGCAAAGGAAGACAAAAGTATATGTACGACACTAGAACATGTTGGGTGTAGGGTTTTGTAGGCATGAAAATTTTCCACAAGATAAGGACTTCCATGAGCCACTGCTTGATTACAAGCAAAGGACCAAGTCATGACTTTGAAGTCATATAGTGAGTATCCAGTGGGGCATCTGTTTATGCCCTTTAAGGCAATGCAAAGCACTTAGTAACCAAAGCAGATGTCTTTTCAGCATCATTTGTACAACTGTTGTGTCAGTTCAGACTCTGCAAATAGACCCTAAAACCAAAAAATAAAGCCTTTGTTTACACACAGTATCGCAGGATATTGAACTAGCTATTTTTGACTTCATCCTCTGACTTAAGAGACTAATTCACAATGCCAATCGCCTCTCAACCAATGAGTACACCTCAGCTGTATGATTGGGAACTTGGGTCGAGAGTGTTTTTATGTTTCATTGAGCACATTTCCGGCTGCAAAGGGATTGATTTATCTGACGTGACATTCGAGTGTCAGAAAGATTCACCGTCTTGTTATCCAACACTCAAATCATACCATTGACTTCAGAATTACTGAATATGCATCATAAACAGCTGCAGGGTTCTGCTAGGCTTAAAGTTTATATGACTATAGGCTTTTTTTTTTTATTGCCTCTTTTCATAAGAGTTACATGAAAAACATGGACGACTGATAATCTTCAGATGTCATTTTGAGGTCGATACAGGTGAAAAAAAGACCTTCCTCATCATTTGCATTGATTAGTTATCATCAAAATTTCATTATTCCACAAGAGAAGATATAAAGTAGAATATGACTCATCGACAATTTCCTCAAGTTTGAGAGGGAAGAATTGTAAACTGTTTTCATTTTATTGTATTAATTTTAGCATTCAGTGAGGATGGTGGCATTTATTTTCATTTTGATGCAGTGTGTACTCATCCTTCTTGTAGGATGCACTTTTTTTTCACGTCACTGAATGACCTTCATTCCAAATTAGTTTGATAGATTTACTGACATGCTGTTCATCACAGCACTTTTTATATTGGACAGACAAAAATATTGCATTGGAGTTGAATGTTTATTATTTCAGAAGGTTACACTGTTTTGAAATGAGCGAATACAATCTGGTTCGAAGTGATTGCTTTCTGGCGCTGGTAATAAAAAACTCATTTCCATTCATCTATGTAACATTGATATTTATGCGCCCAATTCATCTTACACAAACATAAAAAATTGGATATCTTAAAATGACAACGTACCCTTCACATAATGATGGATGCTAATATGAAGTGTCATCTGCCCAGCTTCATTTTAAATATTCTTTTGTATTTGTGGATGTACACAGAAAGTTTATGAATACAAAGTTTATAGACAAAAGTACAGTGGCAGAAAAAATAACATTGTATTACATTTGAGACTGGCAAATATCCAGCTGAAAAGTAATGAGCAAAAGCTGTTAAAATTAGGTAAAGTTATTCTGAAAGGAATGAGTTAGCTCTATATTTTATCATACATGACATGTACTTTATTTGTCTGATGAAAGTATTGTAATGAAATTGCAATAGAGTTCTGAATCACATCACTTCAGCATAGAATATACAGTCATAATTCATAGTTATAATTATAGTTCTGATCATTCTTCGTTTTGACAGCAAACATTTTAAGATCAAAGACCCTGAAAAATATTATACCTATAGACTTTCTTTGACAAATGTAAACAAATATATAATATTAGTAGATGAAGCAACATTGAAACTTTCTCATTGAAAGATCCCCACAGAAACAAATTCAGTTCTTCCTGACCCACACTTTCAAAATTGCAAGAAATCAGTTGCAGCGCTACCTGCTGCCATTGTGGGTGATGCTCAGCATAATCAATGGTGTGGGGCACACAAGTCAGTGAGCCACAACTGGAAAAAAGGCAGTGGCCAGCTTGACTTCAACCATTTGTTTGGAAACTGGGCTGTGAAACCCCAACTAACTAACCAACTAATTACAGGGGGGTATCCTTGTCCCCTACTTACTTTGCCTCCTGGCCTCCTACCCCCAAGAGCAGACATGTAAAGCTTGGTTTCGTGTTGTCCTGGAAAGTATGTGCCCCCAACATCTTTGCTTTCCCCCCTTATTTTGACATCTTGGCATTGCCACTAAAGAATGTACAATAACACCTGTATTTAAATTCAAAATACTTTGCAAAGAAAATTAAAGGCTACTGTTTGAGTTTATGATCAGTTTTGGTTTTTTTATGTCTGGCATACATTGTTGTAAATTTAATGCCAGCCTATAGGCCTACTCCAAATGTAATGAACGCTCTCATGGGAAAAGAAGAACAGGCTCTACAGTGCCCTTCCTTACCTCCTATTTAGATACATAACCCTCACTTACCTGCAGTTATTCCGGACAAATGAAAGATAGCCTACTACATTACAGGAAATGCCCATTAGCCAGAATTTAAAAGAAAAAGTCCAACACAACTGATTTTCTTAACTCTGTGTAGTTAAACTTTCTGGTAGACATGGTTCTCATCTTGACTTCTGAGACCTTACAAATTGTAAGTCACCTATGCATGAGACACGGAAAAGGTATGCTGGGCCAATAGGATGCCCTCCCTCAACAAATCAAGAAGGTGGCATAATCCTTTTTACCCGATTTGCCATTGGCAAGTCGGGTAAGAGCAGGTAATGGGGAATTCCTGTCATGTGGAAGAGAGCCTTAAAGAAGAGGGACTACTCAGTTTTGTGGATTCAGTATCTGTACATCGACATGACGTTTAATTACCACCATATCTACATTTACCTTTGTATGCCCCTTGAGGGAAAGGGGGAGAGAGGAGGGAGAAAGGCCAAGAAGAGACCTACGGACCTTCTAAATCATTTTTAAATCCTAACAATGAACAGATTTACTTCAGGAGGTGTAAATGAACAATACAGCAAGTAGGCAATTCAAACAGACTTAGAGATTCCATTTCTATTGATCAGGAAAGTCTGAACAACTAAAACTTAATACGGTATGTCCTTTTATAGATGTATACCCTGCCTCCTATTTAGAGTCCTGATCACCAATACAACTCTTCTTCATATGTGCTACCCTAACTTAAGTTTACAGTACCTGGAACTATTGTGAAATTAACATTTGTCCTCCATGGTCGGTCAACAGTAGATGTGTTTTTTTTTTTTTTTGTTTCACTGGTACTTATAGTCAACAATCAATTAAAGTGTTCAGAGAAAAAAAGTACCAAATAAGTTTTGACCTTGAAGGTGATGGATTTTTCTCCTCTAGTTTAAATAGCAGCTAAATTGATATTTTGTGCCATCCAATGTCTTACCCTTCAAGTTTTTTTTGCTTCACTGAAGACAAAACGTCTCTACAGGATAATTAGCCCATTATGAAAATTAAAAATTTAGGGAGTCTATTCGCATTTTTTCCGGTGAATGCACCAAGATTTAAATGCTTGTATTCCATTAGTGAATGATCAATATTTGATAAAGCTTCCTTGTTAAATCGCTTTTAAGTGTTAACCATGGCGTCTCCATACTGACATGCCATTCTGCGTGGAAAGTGGCTAAATCCTTACAGAGTGTGTGCCACTTAATTTGGAGAGTTGTTTATTCAGACAGTAGATGTTTCCAGAATCATGGAATCTGTAAAGCCCCAGGAGAAAACTTGATCTTCTTCCGGAGCGTATCAGTATCAGAAATTAAGTTTGGGAAAGATTCCTACAAAAAACTTACATCAATGTAGGTCATATTTATTATTTCCTTTAAGAGAAAATTTTATTCTAAACAAGCTTTTAAAATGTGGCATATAGGGGAAAGAGAGGGGTATGAGGGGTATGGTTAGGGAAGTATGAAGAGTAGAGCATATAGGGTAAGGGAGGGGGTACAGTGTGAGGGGGTATGGTATATAGGGAAGTCTGAACTGAAGGGCAGAGAGGAAAGCAGCATATAGGGGGGTGGGTCCAAAACGAAGACCTCCAAAACGAAGACCGAAGACAGAAGACATGAAAAATCTCTAAAACGAAGACCTCCAAAACGAAGACCGAAGACAGAAGACAGGAAAAAACTCTAACACGAAGACCTCCAAAACAAAGACCGACAACCAAAGTCTCTCCTAGTAGAAGCACGGGAAGCCATCCCCTGCCTTATTAAACACATTGCATAACACCCTGTTGCTTGTGTATTTCTCTATTTACTTCCGGGTCTTCGTTTTTCGGTCTTCGTTTTGGAGATTTGCATAATAGGACAATGTCCAAAACGAAGACTACAAAACGAAGACTTTTCTATGGCGTCATCGCCGAAGGCCAAATGTCAAAAACTCATATTCAGCTGACATCTTAGTCATCCTAGAGATTCCATAGCAGCCAAATCGTACCATATTTCGAACTAAAATACTCAATTTTTCTCAAAATATGAGAAGCACGCATATGTAAAACGAACGGGTAGTATTTGCTACCGTACTTGGAGTAAATCAAAAAAGGGGATAATTAGCAGCAAGATGAAAAAATAAATTCAAAACAATAAATTGCAAAGGGAGGAAACAACAATTGCGTTGATTAATTTTAAAATTGGTAATAACGAATAAGATTTTGTTTGTCCACCCCGGAAACTACACGTCGCATAATCGACACGCGTAATATCACCAAATTACCACTAAATTTAATCACAAACTAGTCAAAATATCTGACTACTATACTAACTAGTTATTTCACGAATCCGTTTTCAAAGTGCACTCGAAGTCCCATCTCGACGCATTCAGCACAGAGTGACGCATATTTCTCTGTTTACTTCCGGGTCTTCGTTTTTCGGTCTTCGTTTTGGAGATTTGCATAATAGGGCAATCTCCAAAACGAAGACCACAAAAGGAAGACTTTTCGATTGCACCGCCCCTAGAGGTAGAATAATTGCATGCATGCTAGTGGAGGCACGGGAAGACATCCCCTGCCTTATTAAACACATTGCATAACACCCTGTTGTATATTTCTCTGTTTACTTCCGGGTCTTCGTTTTTCGGTCTTCGTTTTGGAGATTTGCATAATAGGGCAATCTCCAAAACGAAGACCACAAAAGGAAGACTTTTCGATTGCACCGCCCCTAGAGGTAGAATAATTGTATGCATGCTAGTGGAGGCACGGGAAGACATCCCCTGCCTTATTAAAGACATTGCATAACACCCTGTTGTATATTTCTCTGTTTACTTCCGGGTCTTCGTTTTTCGGTCTTCGTTTTGGAGATTTGCATAATAGGGCAATCTCCAAAACAAAGACCACAAAAGGAAGACTTTTCGATTGCACCGCCCCTAGAGGTAGAATAATTGTATGCATGCTAGTGGAGGCACGGGAAGACATCCCCTGCCTTATTAAAGACATTGCATAACACCCTGTTGTATATTTCTCTGTTTACTTCCAGGTCTTCGTTTTTCGGTCTTCGTTTTGGAGATTTGCATAATAGGGCAATCTCCAAAACGAAGACCACAAAAGGAAGACTTTTCGATTGCACCGCCCCTAGAGGTAGAATAATTGCATGCATGCTAGTGGAGGCACGGGAAGCCATCCCCTGCCTTATTAAACACATTGCATAACACCCTGTTGTATATTTCTCTGTTTACTTCCGGGTCTTCGTTTTTCGGTCTTCGTTTTGGAGATTTGCATAATAGGGCAATCTCCAAAACGAAGACTACAAAACGAAGACTTTTCTATTGCGTCACCGCCAAAGGCCAAATGTCAAAAACTCATATTCAGCTGACATCTTAGTCATTCTAGAGATTCCATAGCAGCCAAATCGTACCAGATTTCAAACTAAAATACTCAATTTTTCTCAAAATATGAGAAGCACGCATATGTAAAACGAACGGGTAGTATTTGCTAACGTACTTGGAGTAAATCAAAAAAGGGGATAATTAGCAGCAAGATGAAAAAATAAATTCAAAACAAAAAATTGCAAAAGGGAGGAAACAACAATTGCGTCGATTAATTTTAAAACTCGTAATAATAAATAAGATCTTCTTTGCGTACCCTGGAAACTACACGTCGCATTAACGACTCGCGTAAGATCACCAAACTACCACTAAATTTAATCACAAAATTGTCAAAATATTTCACTACTAACTAGTTAGCGCATATGGTTTACTACTTAAGTGGTCAAACGTGACGAATCGGCTCTCATCTCTATGCATTCAGCACAGAGTGCCAAGCAACGACTCGCTAAATAGCGAATGATGCTTCCTTGTATGCCATTCAATAATCGAGCTCGGTAGTTGGTCGTAAATCTCAACTAACTTCTTCTGCATGTTCTTTCTCCAGTTTTTGCTATGCTTCTTCAATTTTTACCTTTCCATTACTTTTTAATGGAATAAATGAAACTTTTTTCTAGGTCTTGAAGGAGAAAGGTTGAAAGTAAAATCAAAGTACATTATTTGGTAAAATCACATTGTGCACAAATCAGTGTTTTGTGCTATAGAGCCTGACATCTTAAGTAGTTTAATAGACGCTTTTTATTGCAGATTTGAATGATTTACTTAAATTTCTTTACGTTGCAGAGCTCAATTTGCTTTAAAATTTTTCTTTGATTTGTTATTTGAGGTTCGCTATTTTTACCTCCTTAATCTTGAATACTTCATTATATTCCACGATTTTCAAAGGAATTTTGTCCTGGGAATCCTTTGCCTCTGGATGCTACCACTCCAGTTGGTTCCTTTAACCGAGCTATGGATCCCACGACAGCACCCAAACTTTAAAAGGAAAACGTTCTTGTGTCATTGTTATTTTAATATTTAAAGCTTTCTCTTTGATCGCCGTCCAACCATCCGTTTTGCTCTGAACCTTTATGAAATCATAATTTTGGCATTACCAAACCAGCAACTTATTGACGATCATTTTAACACATTATAGGCATTTGAAAAGTTTATCTCCTCAGAGCTTCCCGGGCTACTCCCCTGTTTCGTGCGATCATTGCCGCTACCCGGCAATAACTTCCTTCTTTCCGCAAAATACGACCCCCCTCTTTAAAAATTTCTGGTGACGCCGATGATTTTACTAAGAATTTACAATTAACGTGTGCCTGGCTATTTCCCCATGACTATTTTTCTGGAGGGGATGGGGGAGTTGTTAGTGTGTGATTTGTCATGGAAGTGATATTACATGCAAAGTGAGTCCCGGATTTATAGCAGTTGTTATTTTTCGCTTTGCATCTCATGGGTATTATCAAGGTAATGATGGAAGAATTTTTTTATTTCAGCAATTTAAATTTACATCTCATTAAACTTGTTTTCTGCTTGATTATTTGCTGACAAGACCTTGTTTTCTTGGTAATAGTTAACACGAAAAGTGCGAGATTGTTTTAAAGCAAGAGCAAGTGTATTTTAGGGCAGGTAAAAGTTTGCTTGTCTGGTCACAAATATAAGCTTTCAGGGAAGCACATAGGTCGTTTTTTTTGCTCTGAGCACATTGTGCTTCCTTAATTGGTGGTATGTATTAAGTGTTGATTGTAATTCAGTAGATATGCTGAAATGAGAAGTTCGTTTTTTAGGATCACCGAGTATTTTGCAAGGCTCAAAATTAAATCTTGAAATTCCAAAAAATGTTAAAAGGTACTGAAATCAGAAATGCCCTTTGTAAAGATATCACCTTCTTAAAATAAACATTAGGTATAAATAAGCTTTTGCACGTCGGTGATCTAGTTTTGGAGGTCAAATTATCAGGCTTTCTGTCATTTCTATAATATCTAGCAAGGAATCACAGTGACCAATTGACTCTAGTTTAACTGATATATGATGTGATTTACGTAGCTGCCTTCAATATTTTATCGACTTCTCAAACAGGAAAAACGAATTCTGAAGGCTGAGAACACGGTAAATGATTGTATGGAAATTTTTACGCGATTGTTTTTTTTTTTCCACGAAATAAATGGGGATTCAGCATTATGATAAATGCACCAGCATTTTGGACGCACGAGGAGTTCATGAAGATTTTACATACACATAGTGGTGGGAAACCCCTAAACCAAATTGGGATCCTGCGCCAATGTTTGCGAAGCAATATTATTTGAACAGTTGAAAAGTTTTTTTTCTCCGTAATGTATTGGTAGTGTTATGACACTAAACCTGGAAAACAGTGTTCATACTTGAGGAAATTTTTTTTCATACAGAGCTATTTTCACGACAATTTCTCAGATATGTACATTACAGTTCAAAAGAATATTCACTTACATGCATTACTAAGAAAAGAGCTTGAATTACATGGAACTTAATGCACTTTTATGCCTTTTGGTAAAAACAACTACCACATTTACACCATACACCCACTCCATTTTCAGGAAATTTGAATCGCAATACTGAAGTCTCATCTTTGACCAAAATTACCCAAAACTGTTGTTTAACGTGTACAAAGTATATATCTGCTGCTGTTAGAAGAAAGCTCATGTTTGTATTTTTAGTAACAAGCAGAAATAAAAGTTTCACATAACAGAAGTAACCCCTGTTTTTGTAATTGCTTTTCAATATTTTGTCTACAGTTATAAATTAACGTAAATTGTAGAAACGATGAAATGGAAACACGAAGGTTCGGACCCTGTTAAATAATACATACTTTTACATGTGAGTTGGGCAGAGATACAGTTTCGCTCACTTCCTGTGTCATGAGTATGAATATTCTGTGTAGTCAACAAATATTAATTTTGTGTCTTCGTTTAAGTGAGGAAAGGAGGTCACATTAGATACGGCATGTCGTCCATCTACCAATGGCGCAATCGAAAGCTATGTGTTGTTGTTTTTGTTGTGGATATTGCCAGATGAGGCAAATCAAATATCGAGAAACGATGACGGGGAAATAAAAAAAAAAAGAAATATTCATCAGACTGTCCTGCAATGTTATAGATATACCGGTTTGTTCCGGTGCTACAAATTCCTTTCCCCATGATATTGCACTCGACAGTAATAACGTTATAGAACTTTTCCTGCTTGATGATTTCTACGGGTAACTCATTGGGTATGGTATGCAAAAAAAGATATGGCATATTGCAGAAGTAAGTATTTCCTTTGTTAATCATTATGTTATCATTTAACTCTTAATTACTTGTCGAAAACTTCAGCAATTTGTGAACGAAGAGGTATTTTTTCAACTTCCACAATAGTCCCTTTAAAGGTCGTGAAAATGAAGAAGTTCAAGTTGGCTATTTGATGTGAAAAACATTACAACCCAAAAGAGGGGCCTCGATTACCATCAAAATCCTTAAAAATGGACCATTTGACAGGGTAATTTGTGATTTCTGCTTAATCATGCATTTGCACTTAATCATGTATAAGCATAAGGGAGCTGAATACGGATAACGCAATCGAAAAGTCTTCCTTTTGTGGTCTTCGTTTTGGAGATTGCCCTATTATGCAAATCTCCAAAACGAAGACCGAAAAACGAAGACCCGGAAGTAAACAGAGAAATATACAACAGGGTGTTATGCAATGTGTTTAATAAGGCAGGGGATGTCTTCCCGTGCCTCCACTAGCATGCATGCAATTATTCTACCTCTAGGGGCGGTGCAATCGAAAAGTCTTCCTTTTGTGGTCTTCGTTTTGGAGATTGCCCTATTATGCAAATCTCCAAAACGAAGACCGAAAAACGAAGACCCGGAAGTAAACAGAGAAATATGCGTCACTCTGTGCTGAATGCGTCGAGATGGGACTTCGAGTGCACTTTGAAAACGGATTCGTGAAATAACTAGTTAGTACAGTAGTCAGATATTTTGACTAGTTTGTGATTAAATTTAGTGGTAATTTGGTGATATTACGCGTGTCGATTATGCGACGTGTAGTTTCCGGGGTGGGCAAACAAAATCTTATTCGTTATTACCAATTTTAAAATTAATCAACGCAATTGTTGTTTCCTCCCTTTTGCAATTTATTGTTTTGAATTTATTTTTTCATCTTGCTGCTAATTATCCCCTTTTTTGATTTACTCCAAGTACGGTAGCAAATACTACCCGTTCGTTTTACATATGCGTGCTTCTCATATTTTGAGAAAAATTGAGTATTTTAGTTCGAAATCTGGTACGATTTGGCTGCTATGGAATCTCTAGGATGACTAAGATGTCAGCTGAATATGAGTTTTTGACATTTGGCCTTTGGCGGTGACGCAATAGAAAAGTCTTCGTTTTGTAGTCTTCGTTTTGGAGATTGTCCTATTATGCAAATCTCCAAAACGAAGACCGAAAAACGAAGACACGGAAGTAAACAGAGAAATATACAACAGGGTGTTATGCAATGTGTTTAATAAGGCAGGGGATGTCTTCCCGTGCCTCCACTAGCATGCATGCAATTATTCTACCTCTAGGGGCGGTGGAATCGAAAAGTCTTCCTTTTGTGGTCTTCGTTTTGGAGATTGCCCTATTATGCAAATCTCCAAAACGAAGACCGAAAAACGAAGACCCGGAAGTAAACAGAGAAATATGCGTCACTCTGTGCTGAATGCGTCGAGATGGGACTTCGAGTGCACTTTGAAAACGGATTCGTGAAATAACTAGTTAGTACAGTAGTCAGATATTTTGACTAGTTTGTGATTAAATTTAGTGGTAATTTGGTGATATTACGCGTGTCGTTTATGCGACGTGTAGTTTCCGGGGTGGGCAAACAAAATCTTATTCGTTATTACCAATTTTAAAATTAATCAACGCAATTGTTGTTTCCTCCCTTTTGCAATTTATTGTTTTGAATTTATTTTTTCATCTTGCTGCTAATTATCCCCTTTTTTGATTTACTCCAAGTACGGTAGCAAATACTACCCGTTCGTTTTACATATGCGTGCTTCTCATATTTTGAGAAAAATTGAGTATTTTAGTTCGAAATCTGGTACGATTTGGCTGCTATGGAATCTCTAGGATGACTAAGATGTCAGCTGAATATGAGTTTTTGACATTTGGCCTTTGGCGGTGACGCAATAGCAAAGTCTTCGTTTTGTAGTCTTCGTTTTGGAGATTGTCCTATTATGCAAATCTCCAAAACGAAGACCGAAAAACGAAGACCCGGAAGTAAACAGAGAAATATACAACAGGGTGTTATGCAATGTGTTTAATAAGGCAGGGGATGGCTTCCCGTGCTTCTACTAGGAGAGACTTTGTTTGTCGGTCTTTGTTTTGGAGGTATTCGTTTCAGAGTTTTTTCTGTCTTCTGTCTTCGGTCTTCGTTTTGGAGGTCTTCGTTTTAGAGATTTTTCATGTCTTCTGTCTTCGGTCTTCGTTTTGGAGGTCTTCGTTTTGGACCCACCCACATATAGGGCAAGGGAGGGGGTATGGTTAGGGAATTCTGAAGTGGAGGGCAGAGAGGAAATTAGCAGCAGATAGGAGAAGGGAGGGGTATGAAGGGAGGGGGTATGAAGGATGTGGTTGGAGAATTCTGAAGAGAACAGCTTAGATGAAGGAGGAGAAAGGTAAAGGGGAGTTGCTTTTTAGGGGACAGATGAAAATGTAATACACAGGTGCAATCTTGGGAAAGACTTGTGAAAGTTGTGTACTTCTTGCGGCCATGAGTTAATACTGTAGTACCTTTACATTGAAATGTAAATTAGTAGGTGTAGAAAGATTTGGAGGTTTAGTGTGTATAACATAGAAGAAAATATGATGTTAGGGCTTCTAAAAAATATCTGTTTGAGGCTATTTTGAAACAATAATACAGCATTAATAAAGGATCATCTATGTTTTATCTACATATGTGTGTCAATGTAAGTGTGCTTGCAGGTTTGTTTTTGTGTGTATAGGTGTGCCTTGGTATTCACGTGGGTGGATTGCCTAGATGAGTGCAGTCAGGAACATGATCTGATATCCTGGCTGTTGGAAAAGTTTTGTCCCCCTCCCCCTCCCCAAACCATACACCCCTGATATCAATGTGTGCACCCAACCGTGAAGCTGCCATAGAGGGAGTTGGATTGCTTTCTTAACTGGGAACCTCTCTGTGGGCTGGGGGTTGTAGAATATATGCAATTAAGGGATTTCCCCCTGTCATAAGCAGTGGCTGAAGGGAAACCGAACTTGAATTTGGACCATACTTGAAAATGATTTAAACTGAACTTTTTGTGGAGCTGACTGACACTATGGAACACATTTGTGGATAGTTAAACCTCATCGATCAAACTAACCAAATTCTTCTATGAAACTGAGCATTGAACCCACTGTGACTGTCAATAAGGACAGATTCCTCCCATGTAAATGCGTCTCCAAATTTCAAGTAACCATTAACATCTATATCGCAAGTCTGATTTTAATGCAAGGTTAGAAAGGTTTGAAAAATTCCCTCACAATCTTAAGAAATTATTGTACTGAAATAGTTATTAGGAAATACAAAGCAGACAGTATGTAATGTAGATTTAAATGGACTGAAATATTCTATTAACAGATAATTTTCATTATTTACAAGAGATACTGCACTGACAACTACTGAAGTACTTAATCCAATGTAAATTAACACATTAACATTACATGAAGTTTGGCACACTTAAGTATTTCTGTAAGACAAACTGCAGTTCTCTTCCACTACTGTAACCTAGTTTCCCAAGCTTATAGTTTGTATCCACACTAATGTAGCCTCCTCTGCACTTGTAAATGTTAGATTGATTGTGGAAAAAAATGCCATTGTATCATAGATCTTCTGTTTATTTATGCCAAAGCAACCTTTTTATCATCCTCATAAACTCAAAGCAGTTTCTTTTCCGTATTTTGCCCTGACGACTGGTCGGAAATTTCCAATAAAGCATGCAGGATATTACAGACATTGCTGAATGGACTCCAGAATAGTACTTCTTGGGCTCTGATTAGATACACGTAGCATTTCCAGTTTAGGCCTACTCGATATGAAATTTAATTTTCCGCGATGGCATTCATAACTCCCTTGGGTAACAAACAGATTTTTGGTGCATTTTGTCAGTGACACAGGGATAATATTGAATTGCGCTTCTCATTTACCAGAGGTTGAACCATGCCTTTGTTGACCACTGCTTATAGTTTTCTACAGTCTGGCTATTTTTTGTGCAATTAACTGTAATAAATTCAGTTGTGATGCTGTAATGAAATTAGTTGTATGCAGGGATGTGTCAAGCAATTTTGTAATGTATTGTGGTATTAAACATTGACACATAGCTACATTAGTGGTAAAACCATATTGTGGTGAGTATAATATTGAGTATGGAAGAAATCAAAAGTGTATAAATGTCTAAATTTAGCCTAAACACATCCTGCTTGATACAAACATGCTGATTGGAAAGTTAGACCCCCCCCCTCTCCATTCCCCTTGACTGTATCTCTAATCATAGTTACATACATCATGTCAAAATAAATGTCGTGGGGAAGAATAACGGAGTTTTTAGCAATCAAACCTGTGCAAAAAGTGGTGCAAAAGAAACTGCCCTTTTTGCCTAAATCACCATCAAAACAAAAAACATCAGATATCAGCTGCTATGTAACCCCCTACATAAAAAAGGATTGCCATCAAGATTAAGGGTACCCCGCCCCCAAACTTGGGAAGGATGAATCCTGGCTATCTGTGGTCTGTATGTTTATTCATCCGTTTTGGATGTAGGGCTGTGAACGTTTAGCAAAATAACTGAACGCTTAACCTCAAAAATTTGCGATTGTTTCACAATTAATCACCACACACAAATCACAAAAAAAATAATTGCAGTATGAAGGGATTGATACTGAATGTAATGCAGAAGTAATAATAATTGTAATCTTGCATGGTAAAATCAAATTATTCTGAAACTTTGAAGCCTACAAGGTTCAAATATGCCCACAATGTTGCTAGGACTTTGTGGGATTACGTATTAAGACGTGACTGTGATACACACAGTATTCAAAGTTTCAATTGATATTTTCCACATATTAAAAGGGAAGCTTTTCAGTATTGTCAATGGTTGCAATTTGAATGGTATCTCCTATAGATGAATCGGCACAGCTTGTGATGGTCTGATTTTAGTTGGCCATTACTGAGGTCCCTTTAATCACCTTTAATCTTTTAATTTCCTTCCTTACCTGTTCCATGGATGGTTGTGCACTGAAGTGTATCTTAATTTTCTCACACTGAATATGCGGATTTAAAATTCACATAGACAATAAATGAAGACCATGCAAGGCTGATGGACCCCACAAATGGCTGCCTATATATCGTGTATACCATATTTTTGGTTGAACAAAATTGTTACACTGATGCTAAAAGTGAACCGCATTTCCAGTTTCAACTCAAATCGAGAAAAGACTTGTGGAACATACCTTCATAGGCGTAGGAAGTGGAGGGCTGGGGGAGTGACAGCCCCCAGTGAAAATTGAGGGGGAGGGTAAGAATGCTTTCCGCCCTCCCCCCCCCCACTTCCCAGGTCAAAAAACCCCTTTTTTCGTTGTCAAAAGAAGCAAATTTTTCAGCCCGCTTCACGTGCTGCAAAATGCAATATATAGGGAATGCATTATTATTTCTCACGTGTAAATCAGTTTGGTAAAGTTTTTCGAGCTCTGGAATTGACAAAATCAGACATTTAACACATTCCGAAATTTGCCATTGAATCACCGATCTCCTAATAAAAGCTCCATATGTGTAATTATTAGTTTTAAAAAGGCAAAATTATCATTCGCGCACCCTAAATTTCAACCCATAATGCAGTAAGGGGTCGCCCCTAAAGCAGTCAGTGATAAACTTTTCTGAGCAGCTACGGTGCCGTTTTCCTCAAATTTTCTTCAATATAGGCTTTTAATCTTTAAATATTTTGTCCTAAAAAGGCAACAAAGTTTCAGGGCTCTTTGAATGTCACCGAGAAGCCTTAATTCCTACTTCTTAGATAACATTATGTAACAACAAAGATCTTCAGTTGACTGCTATCTCAGATAAATATATATGCTAATAGGAAATGTAGATGATAGTCCCCAAATATTCAAATTTCCTTACAGGAAACTCTGATTCTTTTTGCAATACACGCTCCACCCAAATTTTCGGCAGACTCCACAAATTACGCTCTTACTTAATAGGTCAAGAGTAGTGTTCAAACTTAAGAAAAAAATCATATTTTTTTTTATTTTTTAAAATAATGTTCTTGCTTGTAGAAAAAAAAGGAAAAAAATTTAACATGAAAAATGTACCTTTTGGTCAACAGGGTAGGGTGAGGTGCATGGTTCAAAATTGTCCCCTCCCCCCCACTTTCATATTGCTTCCTACACCACTGATGACTTTTGTCTGTAAGGTCAGCTTGAAGAGGTCAGCCATGTTTTTAGTCATTTCTAAGAGCTGAAAATTTACAAATTTTACATTTTCTTTCTTTTGAAAGATCACTTTGCATTTTGACACCATCCATTGGTGGCACAAGAACGTCAGAATGAGGGGGGGGGGTGGAAACTAAGGGCAAAAAATAAAGTCTGGGCAAAAATTTTTGGCGCAGCGTGAAACCGAGCCCAAAGCATCCGTTCTTGGGGGTGGGGGTCCAGTGGGTTAAGCTCCTGTGTGCTCTGAGGTTTTGGCACATCTGTGGATGAAAGCCTAAGTATTAGTCGAAGCACATATTTTGGGTAGACACCTTTCAAGATAGTAATTACAAAGCTTTGTGTGATAGAATTTTGGTGTGCATTTTTTCCAAATGCTTTTGAAATAATGGTAGTATGTCTTTTTCCCACAATGCTTTGTAAAATTTAGAAAATTGCCAATTGTAATGGACATGACAGAAATATGATATGTCTGTATCTTCATTCGTATATATGTTTTCTCCTTACAGGTCACTCTTATCAAGAGAATACTTGGAGGAGGCCTGGGTCAGGAAATTGTTGAAATGGATGAAAAAGGAGCAACTTTAGATGGTGGAGATGTCTTATTTACAGGTGATTATTTTATTTTATTTAAAAAATTGAATATTTTTGTGTGAGAGAGTATCTCCTAAAGCCTCTAGAACACCAAGAAGCCAAGAGCTTGAGGCTTCACCACATGTAACTCCCTCCTTGGGTTTTGCTTTTGGGCTCTACCAGAGGGGCTGAGATAAAGTCCTTGGACCTTATTATTGGCTTTGAACTGGGGATCACTGTGCACTTCAGGGGCATTGCCACTCCCTAAAACTGTTTATCCCTATAGAATTCGAAAATGATGGGAGCTTTGTTAATTAGCTCCCATTCATCAACCTCATATGTTGTTAAATCCAATTGGCCTGGAAGGTCACTTCACTGTTGGGTCGGAACATTTGCATCAGCCATTTCAATGCAAACAAAAAGTGTTTCTTTTCACAAAAAAAAGGACAAAAAAATAAATGATAAATATATTTTCCCTCAAAAAGAGAAGCAATTTGGTTTAAGGGAACATTACATGTACAACTCCGTTATTTCATAATCAGTCATGACTGAAATGTACGTAACTCGATCGTGTACATGTTGCATGACCAGCTGGCATAGGTGTCTGCAGTCAGTGAGAGTTGTATTAAAGGGCGAGCTATAAACCCTCTCACCTAAACTGTTATTTCTGTAGTAATCCACAGAAATTCTCACTTGGCATGTCTCTTCCGTTGACAGTGAGTTCAAAAAATGCAGAATACCGAAGTTCATATCACACAGCATGTATGGTACTGAGAGTGTTTAGATTACAAATTGAGATCTTACATACTCACCCTGAAGCAATGAACTGAGACTGAATTTTAGTCAGTGAAGGGGCTTGAATAAGAAGGTTAATAGGAGAATTGGAACTGTGAGGAGTGAGAGGATTAGACCTTTAACAAGGATGCTCACATAAAGGACCTTCTGTTCGTGGCCATCACTCCTATGTACACTACTTATCAATAATAGCAACATGCTTAAGGTTGGCTTTCAGTCTTCAATAAACCTAGTTGTGCACTGTATGAATCCCTAACCTTATTCCCTGACTTGCCATCAAACTTGAAGGTACTGCAGTTTTGAAATATGGATTCTACATTTTGATGGGAATTTTCTACTTTTTCTTCTTTGTTTTTTTAGTTTGAAAAATATTTTTTCTTGAAAATGATTAAAGCTGCAATTAGTTTGTGTGAACTTTTTTAATAAAATTTTGAAGGTTGTTCACTACGATTGTCCTAGCTGTGAATAAAATTTTTCCACAAAGTACAGTAAATTGTAAAACAAATTAATTCATGTCTTTCTTAATTACAGGTAAAGGGAAAATTAATGTTTCTGGTGGCTCAGATTTTAAGGGCAGTCAACTCACACCCCAAACTACAATTTCTCAGATATTTTCAATTGGCTGATATCTTTAATTGTTTAGAGCAACTTCTAGAAATACGCTATTACACAGCATATACTGTATCTGTTCTGAGAATATTTTGATTACACATTGGGGTGGTCTTGTATTTTCAGCCTGAAGTAATAAACTGAGATTTTGTCTTGATGAGGATGTGCTTTTAATAGACAATTGTAGGAGGAGCTTAATTAAGTTAGTGTGAAAGAATTAGGCCTTTGAATGGAGCAAGTACAAAATTTTAAAAAAAGAATCTTTATCCTATATTTAAATTCATTCAAGACAAACCCATATGTTGATATTGGGTCCAACTCATAACTCCTCAACATTTAAATTACTAATACCCCTGATTTAAAGCATGTAGTAATATTAATATTTATGACATGGAATATACCACAAGTCAATATTTCTTTTACTAATCAAATACAAATTCCCGGTTAATTCCTTGTCAGCTAGTGTACAGATTGGTATGTGATGTGGACATGTACCATATCACAAGACAGCTGTTGCCTTCTCTATAAACCCTCCAGGGCATATCAACACTATGACTGTCCATGGAGTGAGAGTTAAATAAATAGTACAGGACACTTTTTTTTTAATCAGTCCTCTCTCTTAGATCACATATTTGCATATTCTGATCATGTTTATTCATGATACAAGTGGATAATAATCAAATGATTAAAATGTTGCTGATGTTGATGAGTACGCCTCTCAATTTGTCCAATTTTTTCAGAGATAAATATTCATGTGGGCATTTCCACAGTAAAAGGGTACAAAAGTGTGACATGGAGGTCAAAATTTCATCTTTCTACAATCAGAGAGTAAGAATGATTTTTATGATCTACTGGGTGTTCTCAGGCTTATGTATAAATGCTAAGATACCTGCTGCAGTCATTTTGAAATGACAGCCCACACAAACTAAGGTGTCTGAAAGGAGTATCGTAGGTAACTTGGGCGGACACTGAAATATAAAACTGAAAAACTGAACTTATTAATATAAATAATCAAGTTACCAATGCATTTGCATAAACCAAAGGATGTAACATGATAATTTAGCAAGAAAACCACATGGACATACTTGGTGTAACTGTTATTAACTATAACATTTATTCAATGAATATTCATGAAATTGTATTAATCCATTCAAAATTGATGAAATTGATATTTAAAGTATTCATTATGATTTATTTTACAAAAAAATATGAATGTTAATTTTATTTCAATTTGGGATAAGTCCTTTTGTAGCCCAAAGGTTTGTTCCCATGAGTGTTTCATTGAAAAGGCTTCTCCCCTACTGGTGATGTAACGTATGTAACAAAATATTATGGACGGACACAATCTGAGAAAGAACACTTCTCTCACACTTACAATGATAAAATGTGTTTTCCTGGTGCTGTTGGGTATGAGAAGAAATGGGTTTGGAATTTCAGTGGAAGTGAAGCTACTTTCTCACCAAATAGATGCAATGAGTGAAAGCATGAATGTAACGTAGGTAATTAACACATTTACCTGGACGGACATTCTGAATCTTCTGGAAGAATTACATTGACAGCTTTCTTACATTTCCTTTGCTGCATTCAAAATTAAGCTTCTGCTGCTTCATATGTAGTGTTAACAACACATTTTTCCCTCTTTTACAGATCAGTCAGACCTGCCTGATAGGTTTTATGCCTTTGTGAAGGATATCATATCACTTAAATGCACACAACTTTTTGAGCCCAAGAAATACAATGCTGTATGTAATCAATCAATGGGAAAAGGTGTACAAGTACTCTCATTAAGGGGTGCTGCCATTTTCAAAATTAAATTGTTTCCTCTCTAACCCTAAACTTCATGAGGTGTAATAATGTAAGTGGTGGACAGGATTCCAACCATTTCAAATTTAGAGACCAAAGCAACACTGAACCAATAGCTTATCATAATAAAGTTCCCATTGCTCTCTATCAGTAGTTCCCTTTCATAACTAATCAAACTGTGTATCTTGACTTTCAGTCACTCGTTTTAATGTAAGGCCAATGTCTACTTTTTAATATCTGTAGATTTGTACTAACAGTCATCAAGAAGTGTAGACTACAATATACATTAACTGGCCATAACATGACACGAATAACCAATAAACCAGAAAAGTACAACTTGTAATTATTTAAATTGACACCAAACCATTTAAACAATACATAAGACTGAACCTTTGCAGAATGATCTGTGTAGGAATTTCCTCTTCAACACTACGTTTATTTTGTGACAAAAGTCTTTAACTGTCAAGTAAAACAATTTTGCTGCAACATTGCTCTTATTCCCACATCTCAGCTTCCATTTAACTTGTATGCCCACATTAGAGCTGGCCAACTGTCTTTTCAAACCAATGCTGTGCCTCAGGCACTCAAAATTGCATAACTTCAAAATGGAAATCTTTGCTCAACTCTTCATCTGCTTCATAAAATTTTTCATGAAAAAGTCAAACATTAAAATTATGAAACTTCAACAGCACAACAATTCAAAGTTGTTTTCAAATTCATTCATTCATTCAAACTGTTGTCAAAATAACATATGTAAATACATGAACATGCTTCTTGCTAGGGCTGTGAATATTTAGCGATTAATCGCTAAACGATCGCATGTGTAATAAACGTTTAGTACAAAGCTATAAGCGATTAATCGCAAAACCTGTTTTTGACAGTTTTTTATCCATTTGCATACTCTGATGATCCCTGGGTTTTTATTAAATTGAACATTCTAGGCCTATTTGAACCTTGAAGGCTTCAAATTTTCAGAATAATTTGATTTTACCATGCAAGATAACAACTATCAATCACTAACATACTGAAATTTTTTTGTGATAAGGTATTCACGATTAATCGCTAAACGATCCCAAATTTTTGAGTTTAAACGTTTAGTTATTTTGCTACACATTCACAGCCTTACTTCTTGCTCATGGATCGTTGTTCATTGCTAAGTGAGCCAACTTGCTTAATTTCCTTGTACAACTTGTCAATTGTGTTGACATCAGCAACCTGAAATGGGCCATTTCCAATCAAGGTAACTGGCCCATGGAAGATGTATTTATGAGGAACACTATCTATGTCATCTCTGGACGGCCAGTCATACAACCTCCTGGAGGAAGAGCGGACATGGTGAAGGAATTTATTTTAAAGTATTCCCCTTCATCTTCTATTACCCTTCCGATGTATGGCTCATTGTCATAAAACACTGTGTAGTATTTGTCAACACAAGGATGAGGAACAGACCTGTTGAAGAAAGAAGACCTAACTTTAGTTTGAGTCTACATGAAGATGCAGATTTCAAAAATAAAAGTTACAAGCTTGACAAATGCATCTTGTTGGGGCTTTTTCAATCAGTTTAAAAATGATAGATTGTGCAATAGTTTGTTATTTTTGTACAACACCAATTACCATCATTGTTTTTTCTGTTCTTTTCAAATGCCAACTTCTTTCACAATGTAGTCACCTGTTCAGTGATAGGATGACCTGGGGGCCGTTCCACAAAGAGTTACGCACAATCTTAAGTTGGATTCCCCACACTTGAGCCAACAGTAAATCATACTTAAGATCATGCGTAACTCTTTGTGGAACGGGCCCCTGGAAATTAAAGCCCTCACCATATGACAAGCTAAGCAAGGGATCAGTAATTGTTTCAAGGTCACATCTTAATCTTAAGGTCACATCTTAATTTGAGGAAAAAAACAGGTACTGTAGCATGTTTTGTACAAAATGGATGTATCACAAGTTTATTTGCAATGAAATGAAGTTTCAACATTTTATACCTCAGCAACAAAGCAAGCTATAAAAATAGATTCTTGATATTTGAAACAGATCATAAACCAGTTGTGGATAATACAGGACTGAAAGGGAGCAGACTGCTCTGGTTTCAATTTTATTTTGTCTGGCAACTTCTTAATTATAAAAATCAATTTAGAAAAACAAAATTTTGGAGAAAACAGGTATATCATATATCCATATGTGTCATATGTCCCTCCCCCTGAAATAATCACCCAAGCACTACTTGACCATTGAAAATGTTGAGTTTAGACAACATGACGAGTGCAACATTACAGTGGTTTGTTTCACAACCTCTGCCCATGGTGTAGCCGAGGAGAGGGGAGGGTGGACCTATGGGAAAGGGCAGACAGTTTTTTGCTGTCTTACACCCCCTCTGGAGTGATGCTGAAAAGACTGCCTATATACATGTTAAATTATCCCCCCCCCCCCAAAAAAAAATAAATAAATAAGTAAATAAAATAAAAAATAAAAAATTATCGAAGTATATCTTCATTCATTCATGACAATTTTGTCTCAAGTACTCCAGATGAATCCATTCTACCAGTGGCGTAGCTAGGATTTTTTCCGGGGGGGGGGGGGGGGGCAAAGGTATGAAATTTCCCCAAAATTTTTCCCAGTCAATGTGTATGTATTTCATATAAAAAATGCAAATTTACAAGTATAACAACATTACCATGTCATTATGTAACACCTGCATTTTAATCTTAAAGTATAACATAGAGCAATTGGAATTAACAGTTCTTAGTATATTATTTTGGTCAACAATATCTGGTTTATTTGTATGTACTAACGCAGTGGCGTACCCAAGATTTCTCTGAAGGGGGGGCATGCAGTATGATGGGAGGGGTGTCCGGAAATTTTTTGACGCAAAAATTTGGTGCATGCAAAATGGTGCAAGATTTTTGACTTTGACAGGACTTTGACAGGTGTAAAAAGTTGAATCGTGGTGGTTCATGAGGATAAAACTGAAACTTTTGTGTCTTTACATGCATTCTTATGCCATTTATGCTACCTTACGAAGTAAAACTTGTCATTAAATTTGCACACTTTTTGGAGTCAAAATAAGAGTATTGATCGGTATAGGATTTGCGGTATTTCTTGGCCACAAAACGCTACGTTGTCATAAAGGTTATCTAAGCGGAGCGCCACCATAGGATGGCGCGGAGCGTAGAGAAAATTTCGAAAAATCAGACCCCTCAGATGGCCGGAAATAGCATTTTTCAGACTTAAACGGAGAATCTACCCAGTCACTACCTTCTTTTGTCGTTTGCAAATAAAATCATGCCTTCAAAATATGTTCGCAAACTGCAAAGTGATCACAGAGTTAAGGGGTAATCTGACCTCAAAATGTTATATTGCCCAAAAGATTGAGCGAAACGCCACCATTGGTAAGCGCGGAGTGTAAAAATAATTTCGGAGGATAAGACCCCTCAGATGGTTAAAAATAGCGTATTCATGCTTGTAAAGAGAATCTGAAGATGTAGTCTTTATTTTTATTGATGCCAGTAGTGGGAAACAGAGCCTACACTTTTAAAGTAAAAATTGGAATTTGACAGAATTTGCCCATTTGTAGGAATTAAAATACTGGCATCACTGAGGGACGTACTTGCAGAGACAATCCTTTTCCTTTGAAAATTTTTGAAAAATTGGGTGTCCTTATATGCAACCTGGTGCCAAATATGCTATATTTTGAAGTAAAACCTGACGTGCTACTAAAGTTTTACTCTAGTACTTATTTTTAAGAACAAAGAAAAAATGGCATCTGTGAGGGGGGCATGGCCAATGGTCCCCCCTTCGTACACCACTAAAAGGAGGCCTAATAGTGGGTCGATCACACAGGATATCCTGTTAGAACAGCAGTCTGTTAAGTGAAGAAGGCTACAAGGCTACTCATGGACCCGTTTATTGTTACACCCCAAGTGAGCAGAAAGCTTTTTTCCCGAACTAGCCTGTAAGCCTCCAAGGATTAGGCTAAGTTACAAAATCTAAGTATGCCAATGGATCCCGTTCATTCTGATTTCTAGACTAACTTTAAGATAATCGTTGGCCATGGATTGTTTCAGCCCAATCCATCATTATATACACAGAGTAAAATCAGTATTGCTACTACTAGCTTGCATGACAATAATAGACTCCCGCGGGGGGGGGTCTACGTTCGTGACTTGTCAGTTTTCACATCCTTTCACTAAATTCCTAAAGTGTACAATGCAGAGAGTACTGTGTGCAAGGGGGGTTTACAGCCTTTCAGTGTTAGTTGTACTGTATCAGCTGTTGTTAAATTCCTCAATAACAGCTTCATGTGCACTGAAATGCACTGATCATAAAAACCCTGCGTATACAAGAGAACATTCAATCTGCTACGCGGCGAGGACATTTTTGTGGAACGAGAGTAGGGCCGGTTTATTCGATACTGACAAAATCTCAAATCTAGGTTAATTTGTTGCATGAAAATACGAATTATATAGGAGAAATGTCTCGGCATTTTTAATTCTAACAAAAATTTTGATAAATTTTAAGAAAATTCATCAAATTTCCCCAGGGGGGCAACTAGCCCCCCCTGCCCCCCCCCCCCAGTAGCCACGCCACTGCATTCTACTCACTTGATGTGTGAAGATGAATGCTGAGCATCTTGTAAAGGTAAGTCTGATCCTTTGTGATCACCCATCATTGCCATCAGTAGATCCTTCCCTCTCTCATCACTAGATGGCACCTCACTTTCAGGTGCTGTAAAAGAGAAAACCAAATCTGAAATGAACAGTTAAGAAGAATAAAGAACTACATTTCTAACCTACCACAGCAGTTTAGAGGGTATACAAGTTTAAAGGTAAGTCATATCAATTGTTTACTGTTTCTTGGACCTGTTGTATCATGTACTATTCAAACCAGCACTGAAGGTACCATGTGAATTCCAACACATCAATGGTTGCACTAGGGACAACTTTCTTGAAACAATTTTACATAATAACCAACTGGCAACTGCACCATCAGAATAATAACCATGGATTTTGGACAGTTTAGTTGTTTTTCTTCTACAAATAAATGTAAATTTTTTAAAACAGGAAGACTTCAGAAACATACCATTTCCCTTCAAATGAACATCAGCATCAACAGGATTGCTACTTTGAGGTTCCTCTTCAATGCCTGGTAGGCTTCTTGAACGCAATGTCTTTTCACTCCATATCCCAGTGTATTCACTATTACTGCACACTGTAAAATTATTGCATGATGTGCAGAAGCAGGATAAACGTCTTGTCCTCAGCCTTAAAGGAGCTAGGCCAATAGCCGCATGAATTTGGCGAGTTCCAGACAACGTTGAAACTTCTATTCGATCTTGGTGCTTACGATTAATGGTGCCTTTTCTAACGTGATAAAAAGCTCGACGACTGTGATTACATTTCCCCTCCTCATCAACATCGTTCTTTGTCAATCTGTTGACACAGAAGTCAAAGACAGATTTAGCATCACTAACAGTGATATCTGGCTCAGAACGCACTGCTCTAGCTACACAGTTCTTAATAATTACCCCTCCCTCCCCATCACATGGATTCTTCCCATGCCTGGAACCAAAATAGTGTCTTTCAACTGTCTGAATTCCAAAATCTGTACTTGCACAAGACAAATCCATTAACGGTGTTTTAGATTTATACTGAGCTGCACATCCGTCGGAAAATTGAATCAGTCGCTTTGGAGAGAGACCTCTAACTTTTCTCAAATGGTCCACAGCAACTGCCACAAAGTGGTTCAAAGCATGGGAATCATGCTGCAAATCATCAGATAATACATCAATTGATTCCCTTACAGGGCTGAAATCCCCACATTCTCGGTCACACATGTAATACGTAACCATTGGATGCAGTGTAACTTGCACATTGTGCCAGTGTGCACTTTGCACTTCATTCTGAGTAATGCAGCTAAAATTTTCTGCAAAATCCATGACAAGGACAACTGCATCAACAGGAGGGTTTTTACTTAGGGTGTAAAACTGGCTCTGTTGCCATTTGGCTTGGAAGAGGTGACGTGGGAATGGGACAAGAAGTGTCTTAAAGTGGGTGATGATATCATGAAGTGTTCCAGTTGATTCTTTCAAAGTGATCCGTCTCCGTCCCTCCTCAGTGGTTGGGCCCCACTGTCGCCACATCAGCTCCTTTTCATTTGCTTTGTTTACAAGCGGGGCCAGGTATTCATCCAGCTTATTGACCCTACATTCTTCCCAAAGTCGATCAATGCAAGGCAACTTCTTAGAAGCATTTTCAGCATCTTTGTCACTGCAGAGAGTTAGATCTGAAGCATGGTACTTGTCCTGAATGGTGCACTTTACCTTGGATGAAACTGCTTCTCTATTTAATTAATGCCTTAAGAGCTAAGTCGATATTGGTGCAATATTCGCATAAGCATTGAAAGAGCTTAGCCTTGTTCTGCAGAAACACACGTTTTGGTCGAAGAGCAGCAAACTTGGAAAAACTTACATTAACCTCTGTATTTTCTACACAAAAGTCTTTGTGAGTCTGCCGCAAAGATTTCTGCAATATGTAAGATGGTGTTCCTCCATCTGCAAGTTTTTTGTTTGGCATTTCAGTTGAAATACTTGGTTGCTTGTAGTGGTCAATGATGGCATTTGAAGCAGCTTCGCTGATGGCATCAGATCTAGTTTTTCGCTTTTCAACATTCATATTGAAATGGGCAAGTTGAGTGTATTTCATGAGGTACTTCCAACGGATCCCCAGATGTCTTGATGTTGCACTCTCAAGGCCATGTTTAGCATTCAAATGATGTGACATCTGGGCAACCATGAAGGCCTTTTTCTTTGCGGGCATTTTGTGGCAAGTCTTGCGGAGCACATCAAAAATGTCATTTTGAAGGTAGTTCATTTTTACTAAGCCATGGTTTTTGAGTTCATTGGCTTGTTCATGAGTTGCTGTACAAATCAGTCCTTTTACCACTTCAGCATATTTGCTTGCAGAAGACTTTGGCATCTGACTTTTAGCTCTTGATAGCTTTTCTCTTTGCAGCTGGGGTTGCAAATGTTTCTATTCAGTTTTTACCTGCATGGTTCGAGACAGTCTTTTCCTCTGGGCATCTTTCTCCCTCACTCTTTTCTTTTTCTGAGATGACATTTTAGCTCGTTCCTCCCTCTTTTTTTCTTTCCAGTATTCTCTCTGCACTTTTTTCTTCTGTTCAACAGATCTTGTGTGGATTGTTTCAGCGAAAGAGCCCCTTTTCACAGCATTTCATTTTCGTTCTCGTAGTCTTCTCATTTGCAGCTTTGCCTTTTCGTTGGATCGCCTTTTCTGGTCTGCTGACATGGTTTTGCGATACTCGTAAGACCTCTGCTGCTCCAATTTACAGTGGAGTTGGTACTGTTCAACATTTTCCTTTAGTCTTGCCCTGTACTGTCTCATTTCCAGGGCACAGGATGACTTGCTAGTGAAACTTCCTTCATCAACATTGTCACTGCCTTTGTTTCTTTGCACAGTTCTTTTTGAAGATCGCAGTCTCACAATGAGCTTCATGCTGAAAAATTGAAAATTATTAACTTAATGTTTTGATGGAAAATCAATGACATGCAAAATAAGCAGGTGGAATATGCAGTGCAGTCATAAGTAGTGGGTCATCAAAACAATTGCCACCACTTCAAGGCCTTTTCCAACACCTACTTCTTACTTGAACACAAAACTTTCTACTCAGTTTCATAACAAAGGATCCACATAGTTGATGAATACATCCATCCCTTCTTATACATTTGTAAGTCATTTAAATATTTATGTCTTAATTTATTCTGTAACATGGTCTACAGCATGCAGCATCACATTTTACTGGCATGATGGCATCTGTAGCAGGTAAAACTTGAGGAGAAAAATTTAAATTTTCTCATTTACATATGTGTTACAAGAAGTAAGTAAAACTTCTCCCATTTAAGTATGATGAGAAACTATTAAAAATTGATCTTACACATACACTGCAGTATAATATCATGATTCTACAGTCCCCAAGTTGGTTGGAAATCACATCGGGTTGAATCAAAGGTTGCACTTAATTATCCTTTAAAATCAAACTCTCAGACAGGCTACTTGAATTTTGAATATTTAATAGGCATCCAGATGTATGGACACAAACACAACCAAACAAATTTTCCCAACAATATTAGTTACCAACTTCATTCGTGAACTCCATCAGTGCCTTTACATTAAGGGGAATTTGTTGACCCATGGCTATGCCAATGTTCCAAAAGTTTGCTGTTCTGAGGTTTAATGTTCCTGAATCTTGGGAACATCCCCACTTTTGGGAACATTGAACCCTGGGAATAACGAACCTTGTAATCACCATAGAGTCAGCAAGGTATACGAAAACGAGGCTGGGAACATCAAACCTTGGGAACATTGATCCCCGGGAATATCAGGTAGACTCCGTTGCCCCCCCCCTTTGGAGAGTAGAATATATCCCCCTTATATTTCAATAAAATAAAAAGAAAAACCAGAATCATGGTTCCTTTTTTGATTCCTTGCCGAAGGCAGGCAAGGAATCTATGCGATGGTGATGTCGTGTGTGTGTGTGTGTGTGTATGTGACGCTTTGGCTTGTAAACACGATATCTCAAGAAGGGTAAGTGTGACTATAACCTCGTATTTGGTGTGTAGGTTGGTCATATTGAGTAGATGATCCCTATTGTTTTTGGTGGAGATCAAAGGTCATTTGGGGTCACGAGAGGTCAAAAGGTCAAAACCTTGTAAACACGATATCTCGAGAACGGTACATGTGACTTTGCTCATATTTGGTGTGTGGATTGGTCATATTCAGTAGATGATCCCTATCGATTTTCGTGGAGGTCAAAGGTCATTTGGGGTCACGAGAGGTCAATAGGTAAATTCCTTAGAAATTGCTTGTAAACACGGTATCTCAAGAAGGGTAAGTGTGACTAATCTCATATTTGGTGTGTGCATTGGCCATATTGAGTAGATGATCCCTATTGTTTTTGGTGGAGATCAAAGGTCATTTGGGGTCATGAGAGGTCAAAAGGTCAAAACTTCGTAAACACGATAACTCAAGAACGGTACATGTGACTAACCTCGTATTTGGTGTGTAGGTTGGTCATATTGAGTAGATGATCCCTATTGTTTTTGGTGGAGATCAAAGGTCATTTGGGGTCACGAGAGGTCAATAGGTAAATTCCTTAGAAATTGCTTGTAAACACGGTATCTCAAGAAGGGAAAGTGTGACTAATCTCATATTTGGTGTGTGCATTGGCCATATTGAGTAGATGTTCCCTATTGTTTTTGATGGAGATCAAAGGTCATTTGGGGTCACGAGAGGTCAAAAGGTCAAAACTTCGTAAACACGATAACTCAAGAATGGTACATGTGACTATGCTCATATTTAAAGTGTGGGTTGGTCATATTGAGTAGATGATCCCTATCGATTTTCGTGGAGGTCAAAGGTCATTTGGGGTCACGAGAGGTCAATAGGTAAATTCCCTAGAAATTGCTTGTAAACACAGTATCTCAAGAACGGTAAATGTGACTAATCTCATATTTGGTGTGTGCATTGGCCATATTGAGTAGATGATCCCTATTGTTTTTGGTGGAGGTCAAAGGTCATTTGGGGTCATGAGAGGTCAAAAGGTCAAAACTTCGTAAACACGATATCTCAAGAACTGTACATGTGACTGTGCTCATATTTGGCGAATGTGTTGGCCATATTGAGTAGATGTTCCCTATTGTTTTTGGTGGAGGTCAAAGGTCATTTGGGGTCATGAGAGGTCAAAAGGTCAAAACTTCTTAAACATGGTATCTCAAGAACGGTACATGTGACTGCTCATATTTAGTGTGTGAATTGGTCATATTTAGTAGATGATCCCTATTGATTTTCCCAAAGGTCAAAGTTCATTTGGAGTCAGCATGTTCAAAGCCAGCTGACAAGCTTTCCTGCACAGTCTTTCAAGAAAGGTCACTTGTAGGGTCCTGTAACTTGTCATGTAGATGGCACATAGTGAATACATGGTCCCAGAAGTTTTTGGTGGAGGTCAAATGTCATTTGGGTTCACGACGGGCAAGGGGGATCTCAAGATTGGATGCCTTGCATGTGTACTTTGTGGGCACATTATGGAGCCCTGCTAATTGAAAAACATTGCAAAGCAATGTCAATGTGAAAAAAGGCCTTACATTTCAGCAGCAAGGAATCACTAAGCCTTTTGGCTTTCTGGTTACAACAAGAACTTTTGCAGCAATTCTTGAAATTAATAAATAATGGGCCTACCCTGGTCAGTATAACTTTGTACTTTGGCCAAGGTTGGGCTACCATCAATTTGTATAATAAGGCATGGGCCCAGCCTAAGTTAGGATGTGGAAGTAACATTAACTCCCCTAGGCTACCCCCACCATTCATGAGTCTAGCCTATAGAACAATCCCTACATGTCCATTTTTTTTTCTTAAATGCCAAAAAGTTGTGGACGAAGCTAAATTTGGACAGAATTCTGTAAGGCCCAGGCCTAAAGTCACTGAGTCCTTACATAAAAGTAAGGCTAGGCCTAACGTTATGTTAGACCTAAGCTACACTGTAACAGTGACACTAGTAGCAGTAACACAAAGCCTAACAGCAACACTCACTTAGCCTAAGCCTAGGTGTCCTGGGCTAGGCTAACGTTATGCCTAACTTAGCGTTAGACTAGGCCAAGCCTAACGTTAGGCCTACGTTAAGCAATAAAAACAATCATTCAGATCGATCGGGAAACATGGGTACACTGGAACTTTTGAGCTTTGCTCTAAATTTATTTATAAAACAATTCTGGAGAGGTTTAAGGGCTTTTGCATTCAAATATTAACAATGGCGCCGTAACATTAGGCTATCGGCACTAAGACATTGTTAGGCTGTCACAAACGAACTTGACAGACGGCCATTGTCCGTCCATGTTCGTACGTGTCTTGACTAAGGAACCTACCAATCTGTCAAAGTGACTTTTCTCGGTAAATTCTTACATCACAAACGTCCTATCCAGGTGTAAATACTGCTTCAATCCCATCGGAAAATACAACGGGAACTTTTTATATAAAATTTATGAACTTACCTCTCTATTTCTTTAGCCACTACGCGACTAGTCGTGCATCGTGCGTAACTGAGTAACGATCGTAACATGGACAGAATAACATTATTAGCCATGTTCCGCCTCAGGCCAGGGGGCTGTATTTACGAGTGTCGTCTGCTTTTTTACTGACTGCGCAGATGCAATAGCTATCTAAGCTAGTGAACCTTTTCAGCTGTACTGTTTACCGAAAAAATATGTGGGGCTCTTCTGTATGTTACGTCCGTTACAAGTTTAGGATGGACTTCTGTGCTGTGAACTTCAATTAACCCTCTTTTCTTCTGTAATGAAGGATGAAACACAGCAAGTTTGTTTTACATTACAAGTTAATGTCAGCAGTTGCATTTCCGTATGCAATGGGCACGTTGGGTTGTATTGATAAAAAGGTATGGGTGGGCGCACGTGCGTAACACGTTGGACAGACAAAGTTACGTCCGTTACATGGATCATAAAATTGTTTCCAAAAGACATGAAACTTATGTTTTGGAAAGAGGATGGTCAATTTGTGACATTTAAGAAGTGCTTTCCACCTATATAGAAAATCCTGTCAACTGGGGCAGTTATATCCCTGTTTCGATCATTTTAATCTGCTGACAAATTAGCATGTCACAAATAAGAAGCTTTGGTAAGGGGGAGGTTGGTTTTTCTTCACGAAGTAAATAAAAACGCAGAATGCAAATAAGGGGTGGCTTTGTGTTTATTATCATTATGAGTTTTACAGAGTTGATTAATAACACATTCACGTCAATTCAAAAACTGATGATTTTTTTATATCCCATTCAAACTTTGGGACACAAAATATACCCCATTATTGTGGAAATGCCCATGTACATTGTGTCTCAATAATACTGAAATGACTGGTTTATTTTGTTTGGCAACAGAATTAAACATCAGCCCTTGACATACACTGCAAAGGTACAATTCAGTCTTTCACACTTCAGTTTGAAGCCACAGACCGTGAAATAAACTCTAGACTTTGTAATGCTCTGAACAAAGTCTACCATTTGGACTGTTTTATTAAAAAGGGGCACCCATGCTTGGATTTCATGCTTCAAGGTTTTAAGTTTTACAAATGGAATATATGCTTAAAGCATACAATGACCTTGCATAATTAATATGAAAAAAATTCATCTAAGGATCACCAGATCGTCCACCCCTTAGGGTACTTATTAGCAGTTTTTGATTCCTTGCCGTAGGCAAAAGGAATCTATGCGATGGTGATGTCGTGTGTGTGTGTGTGTGTATGTGTGTGTGTGTATGTGACACTTTGCTTGTAAACACGATATCTCAAGATAGGTAACTGACGGGTCTCATACTTGGTGTGTGGGTTGGCCATATTGAGTAGATGATCCCTATTGTTTTTCGTGGAGGTCAAAGGTCATTTGAGGTCACTAGAGGTCAAACTGTGAAAACCTTGTAAACACGATATCTCAAGCAGAGTAAGCTTGACTGATCTCATACTTGGTGTGTGGGTTGGCCATATTGAGTAGATGATCCCTATTGTTTTTGGTGGAGGTCAAAGGTCATTTGGGGTCAGGAGAGGTCAAAAGGTCAAAACCTTGTAAACACGATATCTCAAGAACGTAACATGTGACTATGCTCATATTTAGTGTGTGAGTTGTTCATATTCATTAGATGATCCCTATCGATTTTCGTGGACGTCAAAGGTAATTTGCGGTCAGGAGAGGTCAAATGGTAAATTCTTAGAAATTGCTTGTAAACACGGTATCTCAAGAAGGGTAAGTGTGACTAATCTCATATTTGGTGTGTGGGTTGGCCATATTGAGTAGATGATCCCTATTGTTTTTGGTGGAGGTCAAAGGTCATTTGGGGTCAGGAGAGGTCAAAAGGTCAAAACCTTGTAAACACGATATCTCAAGAACGTTACATGTGACTTTGCTCATATTTGGTATGTGGGTCGGTTGAATTGAGTAGATGAGCCCTATCGATTTTCGTTGAGGTCAAAGGTCATTTGAGGTCAAAAGATGTCAAAAGGTCAAAACCTTGAAAACATGATATCTGAACGACATTGCATGTGACTATGCACATATATGGCGCCTGGGTTGGTTGTGTGAAGTAGATGATCCCTATCGATTTTTGGGGAGGTCAAAGGTCATTTGGGGTCATGACAGGTCAAAAGGTCAATACCTTGTAAACACTGCATCTCAAAAATACATGTAACTAAGCTCACCTTTAGTGTGTGGGTTGGCTGTACTTAAATGATGATCCCAATTGATTTTTGTGAGGGTCAAAGGTCATTTGGGGTCAGCAGTATCAAAGTCTGAAAAGCTTGTTTGCATTGTATTACAAGAAAGGTAATTTTTGTAGGGTCCTCATACTTGGCATTTAGATGATGTATAGTGAATAAATGATCCCTATAGTTTTTGGTGGAGGTCAAATGTCACTTTGGTTCACAAGTGGTCAAAGTCTCAATATCATATTTACACAATTTCCCATGGTTGGAGTCTTGCTTACTGCAAAATTTCACACACAGTATGTGGATGTGATATCGTGAGCTGAACCGTAGTTCTACTGTAGGTGGTCAAAGGTCACCCGGAATCTCAAAGTAGGAAGCTTGGATGCCTTGCATGTATTCTTTGTGGGTACATTACGGAGCACTGTCAATTTGAAAAACATTACGGAGCACTAGCTGTCGATTTGAAAAACATGTCAAAGCACTGTCAATTTGAAAAAAAAAGGTAGGCTCAAATTTCAGTGGCAAGGAATCGCTAAGCCTTTTGGCTTTCTGGTTAAACTTTTAAGTGACTTGAGTCGAGAGTCATTGACTCGAGTCACTGTACTATTTCAACGGGGAAATTACTCCTGAATTCTATCGAGTCACTATAGCATTTTGAGAGGAAGTGACTCGAGTTGTGACTTGTTACAACACTACTTATTAGCACGTGTGTAATTGTTATACAAGTATAAAAGTTCACATCAGAAGGTGAAGGGACTTTTTAGTATTTGAGGATGTGTAATTTACTGCCGTATATTACACATTTACATGTATATTGCATGCATACACGAATCCAGACAGCAAGTGATGGTCTTTCAGTCGGCCATATAGCTGGGGTCCATCACCTTTCAATCTTTAATTTCTTTGCTTACCTGTATCATGGATAGTTGTACACTAATTTGTATCCCCAATTCTTCAATTTCAATGAATATAAAGGTTTGAAATTCATGCAGGGAATAAATGAGGATCGATGTAAGGATGTGGACCCCACTAACGGCCGCCTACAGTCACTAAACACAAGCGCTAATCAGATTCGTCTATTGGGACCACACAGAACTCAATTCACAATAAAAGGTTTACAAAAGAAATATCAACACTTTTTATACATCATTATTTTTACATATGCAACTATTAAGTTGCTTCAGATCGCTTTCAAGCATTGAAAAAGTATATGTCAAGATCGAACGATTGATCATAAAGGATACTATATCATTATTCCAACAGATTTTTCTATGGGAAATGCATCCATGGTAATGAAGTAAAGTTAGGGTATTTTTCTGGCCCGTAACTAGTACATCATCAGCAAAAATGGCATTCACCACAAAAGAAATTGCCAGCTTTGTACATGCCACAAGTTGTTCATTCAAAATATGCTGCAATTAACAAAAACTGAATTGTTAAAGTCAAAATTTTGGGTACATGGAAGCTCTCCGGCTGTATAATGTTGCTGAGATGTACATTCACATTGTAAATTTGACAGGTCATTCACACTCCTCTGTTTGAAAACACGCTTTTAAAGATTTTTGTTCATTATAACCATTGTTATGTTTGCATGCACTGGGGCACGTACACAGACCTAATTCAGACAAAAACAGATCAATATTAGCTCAATAGAACAATTGAGCAATTTAGAGAAAGGTAAGAACCCCCCAGGCCTCAGGGTTACTTAATTGGCATTCCATGCTTCAAGACCTGACAACTGTGATGAATGTGCTCGCACTAGTTTCAAATGAAATTTCATCACTTTTGAACTGCATTTACATAAATGAATAGCCCACAGGTTTGTACAAGTTGTTTCTAAGGGGTCTACTTGATGGTCCGGGGCCAGTTCAATATTCCCAAGGTTTGATGCCCCCGATTCACCTTTCAATTAAGGTACGTAACAAGATGTTATTGTAACCTGGGGTACTTTGGAAAGGTGGGCAGTGTAAAATAGAGAGATGAACATAGACACAAATGGAACAGAGACGAGACTGGCCGAAATCAAACTTAACTGTATTGCGATGAAATTAGAACTGTTCTCAACTCAATAGAAAACTTATCACAATGAACTTGTCATTAGGTAACTTAAAATTATAGGCTATGCAAATGGATTGACAACGGAACTACATAACATTCAAATGATAAAGACCATGACATAAACACTGAATATTCAAACATAAAAATTTTTGCACTCCATTTACCTCCTGCATTATGTGAAGTGAGCACATGCATTGTTTCAGATTCCTTTTATTTTGTTTTTCTTTATAGTTGTTGTATTGAATATTCATATATAAATGCTCTCATATTGGTTGGGTTACTTACTGGTACAAATGAAGTGGGATAAAGTTTGATGGTTCACTTTATCGATTTTTGTATTTTTTGTTGTTATTTTTACAGAAATTAAGCAAAATTTGGCAGAATTTTCACGTTGAGGATTGTTTGTTCGTTCTCATTGTTTGCATGGACTTTTTAAATGTTCTGTGAAAAGTTTGGTCAGAATAATTTGATGTATTCCCCTTTTGTCGAACACAAAGTATCACTGTAAGAATGCACAGTCCAGGCTTTCATGATCTCAGAAAATACACAGTGATATTTAGATCTACTGTACCATAAAACTATATCAGATGTAGATCTACATGCAAAATCACAAATGTTTTGTCTTCACTATTCTTACTTCCTTGCATTTAATTTTGTAATGTAAGGAGGTTTAGGAAACAGATAACAGATAAAATTTGGTTGGACTTTGAGTTCCTGTTTTTAACAGACAAAACAGGTTGTGTGAGCTTCACAACTGCATTGCTGTTCTAATTTGAAAATTATTATCTTCTGAATGCTATTTGCTGTTGTGTTGACTTAAAGGGCCAAACCTCTCACCCCAAACTACAGGCAAAATGAAGTAGGAAGATAGAGAGCACCCTGAGCTGGTAGGGTTGGTACGGTGTTATTAGTTTGCCAGACGGTAAGTATGGGTATAAATGGTATACAGTAGGCGATAGGAGGTATAGGTATCGTCCCTCATAGACTCCCTAACCAGGGAGTTTTGAGGATTTTGGTACAAGGGTATGGAAATTCTCAGTTGGCTCAGCTCTTTGACTGACAGCTAATTAACGCAGAGTGCCAAAGCTAATATTACATAGCATGAATGGTACTGAGAGTGTTTTGATTATATAAATTGAGTTTTTCTATACTTACCTTGAAGCAATAAACTGAGATTGTATCTGGATGAGGATGAATTTCAGACAATTGTGGGAGGGGCTTGAGTAAGAAGGTTAGGAGAATTGGTACTGTTTGGGGTGAGAGAACTGGGCCTTTAATCTTTGTCATCCTTTAGTTTAATACCAAGGAGGGAAATGTGGTAGCCGTGAATACAAAGGGACTATATATGTTTGAAAACCACATGGCTTGGAACCACAGACTTCCTATACATGGACAGAGCCTACTGCACGGTAGATTGTAGCTAGTACGTGTGAGAGAAAGTGCACCAAGATGGCCGTCTGCTATGATTTTGTGTGGACGTTTGGACTTGCTCAAGTATATTCCCTACTTTTGCAAGCAAGTTGAAATATTTTTTAAATATGGCAAGGCAAGGTCAAAATCACTTCACGTATTGCAGGGATATGATATTTTTACCCATTCAAGTTTAACTTTTGTTTAAAATATAACAGAGTCGTCGTCAAATCAGACGATCGATAACTTCACGGCTGCCATCTTGGTGCTCCTTTTTTGTCCCAGTCGGTGGCGACCATCTACGGGTAGGACGTACATGTTACATGCACTGTCCATGTATATAGGTCTGTGCTTGGAACATAGGTCTTAGGGCTAAATTTAAGAGTCAATGACTTTCTTATCAACAAAATTTTTATTTTATTTTGCACAGCACATTTCAAAGAACAGTTAAACAGTATAATATTTATCTTATTTGATTTCAATTATCTAGACTTTCAGGGTATATCAAGTTGGATAAAAAAAGAGTTGTTAACAACTCCCTGCCCATACATTTGGATGCATATCCCTGTAGTTCTAAATAAAATTAGTGAATTCATGCACTTGTGCCATTCGTTCAACCAACACACTGTAGTTTCCAGTCTGATTGGTCAATGATGACTTGTATGTAGTCAGTTTTGTTCCTAATTAGACTCATACACATTTGTGTGTCAATAGGCCATGAACAATTAAAACTGAGTCAGGCTTCCATGGCCCTAGATAGATGTTTTGGTTTATATTTGGAGAAGGATTGTAAATAAACTTAGAAGGATGAAACTATTAAATGAACTATTACTGTCAAGGGTAAAATAACCTTTATCATCAGGTTCTGGCCAAATTATTTCTAAGAATGCAATTTCTGTTTCCAATTTTTATATGTCTCAAATATTTGTATACATTTACCTTTAGTAAGGTGAAATTTCCTTCCAATTTCCAGACATCACCTGAACCTTACAAATGTGGAACTTACAGAAAAAATCTCCAAAATGCAGTTGAAGTATACTATGATGAATGTATACAAAATGTTGAGGGTGTATTCAAAACATTTTTGGACGAACTGTGTTTGTAGGGAAAGAAGCATACTAGGGCTGCCACGATAACCATTTTTCATTTATCGATATCGTCAGTATTTCCGCGACGATATCGCGATATCGCGCATTAAGTCTTAACATTTTCCATCAGCGCCAAGGAATTAGCCAAAAAGTTGTTTATTGCATGCAGCCACTATTGACATACCAAAAGTGAGGGGAGATTGATTATGCATGCATGTAGCAATATTGATTGTGCAGAAGAACTCTTCACAAGTCTGGAACGTATGTGAGCTGTTACAATATTCATTGTATGCATTTTGAAACAGCTTCCGATTTTATATCATATTTTCTTGTGGTGGGTTAAGTGCAGTTTTTCATTTTTTGTGACATCATAAATTATGATCATTTCAGGTTACTTACTTAAGACAATAAAAAAGGGGGGATTTCACAGTGGTTTAGTCATTTATTTGATTTGTTGCGATATCACATCTTGACAAAACATTGGTCGATATCGTCGGGGCAAAACTGTATCGACGATATCGCGATATCGCAATATCGTGGCAGCCCTAAAGCATACCCCAGCATCATTGTGTTTCTTTTCATGATTCAATTGTTAAATTTTCTTTTTATTTCCAACACAGGTAAAGAATTCTTTGTAGGTTTGAGTTCTAGAACTAATCAAAAAGGCGCCAACAGCCTCGCTAAAGCATTTCCTAATTACAATGTCTCCGGCATCAAGGTGCACGGTCATCTGCATCTCAAAAGTATGATGAGCATGGCAGGACCTGGTATCATCGCTGTTGGAAGTAGCGAACATGCCCAAAAAGCAATAAGGGTGAGTACAATACTAATTATTTTCTTCTTCAATCAGAAACATCAGAAAGGTTGTTTCAAAAGGGCCATCCTATCACCCCAAACTACAATTTTTATACCAGCTGGGTTTACAGAAATTCTTAATTGGCTCAGCTCTTTGATTGACAGCTAATGCAAACAATGCAGAATACCAAAACTTACATTACACAGCATGAACTGCACTGAGAGTGATTTGATTATACTCATTGAGTTTTCTGTACTCACCCTGAAGCAATAAACTGAGATTGTGTCTGGATGAGGATGAATTTCAGACAATTGGGGGAGGGCCTTTAAGTAGTAAGGTTAGGAGAATTAGAACTGTTTGGGGTGAGAGAATGGTCTCTTAAGGCAGATAAATTTCCACACAATTATGTCAGTGCTAGAGCCAGGACATAAATAGTAAAAGTTAATTGGTAATTAAGCTATGACTATATTTTGCTGGGGGAAAGTGAAGAATATCAGTCACCGTAACTCTGAACAATTACATCTAATCTCTTCCCTTTTTTTGAAAGAAGAAGAGAACATTAGGGAGAATGAAGATTGGGAACTTTGGCTGCACCTCTAATGCTATTGCTGGGATCTGGTTGGGAATTTTGAAAAAAAGTCACTTGAAAAGAATTTGCGAACATTTTAAAAAAACACCTGTTATTACTGCTAAACATTGAAATTTTGGTGAAACTGATTGTAGTGCTCAAGTATTGTGAGTGAAGGTGAACCTATTCCCACATGAATTAGTGTACCCCAGGGGCAGTGTCAGGGGGTAGGAGTGACCACCCTCTTTTATTGGCATGAAAATGTGAAATGAAAAGGAAAAGAAGGGAAAAGGAAATGGAGCACTCATTTACTCATGCTTTTGCCCCCTATCAAATTACCCTCACGCAGCTCCTGGTTTACCCACCTTGATGCAGACAAGATTGATGTCAGTGTTTTCTACAAGGTGTTTTGTCCAAGTGCTGCACCCAACAAAATAAAGGTATTTTAAATAGGAGCAGTGGCGTAGCTACTGGGGGCAGGGGGGGCAAGTTGCCCCCCCTTGGAAAATAATTTGGGGAAATCTGATGAAATTGGGGAAATTTGATGCATTTTTTTAGAAAAAAAAATTTCCCCAAATAATTTTTGTTAGCATAAAAAGTTCTGAGACATTTCTCATACATAATTCGTATTTTCATGCAACAAATTAACCCAGATTTGAGATTTCGTGAGTGTGGCATGAACGGATCCTACTTGCGTTCCACAGAAATGTCCTCGCCACGTAGCAGATTGAATGTTCTCTTGTATACGCCCGGTTTTTATGATCAGTACATTTCAGTGCACATGAAGCTGTTATTCAGGAATTTAACAACAGCTGATACAGTACAACTAACACTGAGAGGCTGTAAACCCCCCTTGCACACAGTCTCTGCGTTGTACACTTTGGGAATTTAGTAAAAGGATGTGAAAACTGACAAGTCACTAAAGTAGACCCCCCCCGAGTTTATTATATGGTCCCGCAAGCTAGTAGTAGCTACACCGGTTTTACTCTGTGTACATAACGATGAATGGGGCTGAAACAATCCATGGCCAATGATTAACTTAAAGTTAGTCTAGAAATTAGAATGATCCATTGGCATACTTAGATTTTGTTACTTAGCCTAATCCTTGGAGGCTTACAGGCTAGCTTGGGAAAAAATCTTTCTGCTCACTTGGGGTGTAACAATAAACAGGCCCATGAGTACCCTGTAGCCTTCTTCATTTAACAGACTGCTGTAGTAACAGGATATCCTGTGTGATCAAGCCACTATTAGGCCACCTTTTAGTGGCGTACGAAGGGGGGGCATTGGGCCATGCCCCCCAGACAGATGCCATTTTTTCTTTGTTCTTAAAAATAAGTAATTAAATTTTAGTAATGCAGATTTTACTTCAAAAGATAGCATATGTGTCACCAGGTTGCATATAAGGACACCCAATTTTTCAAAAATTTTCAGAGGAGAAGGATTGTCTCTGCAAGTGCCTCCCTCAGTGATGCCAATATTTTAATTCCTACAAATGAGCAAATTCTGTCAAATTCCAATTTTTACTAGGTAGACTCTGTTTCCCACTGGTGGCATCGATAAAAATAAAGACTGCATGTTTAGATTCTCTCTACAAGCATGAATACGCTATTTTTGACCATCTGAGGAGTCTGATTTTTCGAAATTATTTTTACGCTCCGCGCCAACCAGTGGTGGCGTTTCACTCAGTCTTTTGGGCAAAATTACATTTTTGGGTCAGATAACCACTTAACTCTCAGATCACTTTGCAGTTTGCAAACATATTTTGAAGGAAAGATTTTATTTGCAAACGACAAAAGAAGGTAGTGACTGGGAAGATTCTTCGTATAAGTCTGGAAAATGCTATTTAGGGCCATCTGAGGGTTCTGCTTTTTCGAAATTTTCTTTATGCCCCACGCCAACCAATGGTGGCGCTCCGCTTAGATAATCTTTATGACAAAATAACGTTTTGTGGCCAAGAAATACCACAAATCCTTTACCGATCAATGCTCTTTAATTTTGACCCCTAAAAGTGTGCAAATTTAATGACAAGTTTTACTTCGTAAGGTAGCATATATGGCATAATAATGCATGTAAAGACACAAAAGATATTCAGTTTTATCTTAATGAACCACCATGATTCAACTTTTTCACACTGTTCCTGTCAAAGTCGAAAATCTGGCACTATTTTGCATCTAGGCTCCTTGAAAAGGTCAAAAAAAATTTCGGACACCCCATCCCTTGACCATACGGCATGCGCCCCCCCCCCCCAGAGACACCCTGGGTACGCCATTTCATATACAAATAAACCATGCAGATATTGTTGACCAAAATAATATACCAAAAGCTGTTATTTCCAATTGCTCTATGTTATAAGATTAAAAATGCAGGTAATATTACATAATGACATGGTTATGTTGTTATACTTGTAAATTTGCATTTTTTATATGAAATACATACACGTTGACCGGGAAAAATTTTGGGGAAATTTCATACCTTTGCCACCCCCCCTGGAAAAAATCCTAGCTACGCCACTGAATAGGAGCAGGATAAAAAATGTGCCACCCGGACAAAAAAAGCCATCAAGAGCAAACAACAATCATGTCAGCGTTAACTGAGTAATGATTACCAGAAAAAATGTTCTTAGTCATTAAAGAAAACTAGCTGATAATTATATACTCATCAATGATTTGAGATAAAATTATGCAAAGACAGACACATACCCAATTTTTGGGGGCTGTTATAATAACCAGACAGTGATCACTTATTTCATTTCATTTCATTTCATTTCATTTATTTGTTTCATCACATTACATATTATAATATGATGTGAAAGGAAGTCATCCAGAAAACCAAAATTGGCTTAACAAAGTGGATGACTCCCTATAACCAAGAAAAAAGATAATAGATACTTACAATTTCTACAAAACAAACAGCAAACAAAAACGTACATACATAACTATGACATGTCTCCGTATTATACACTCACATTTGGAAAAATTATGAGCATACTTGAAAGATATTAAGAATAATTTCAATTTCACCAAGGGAACTTAATAATTATCAATGATGCCTTCCTTAATCGCCTTCTTAAAGATAAACAGAGAGGCAGAATTTTTTACTGAGTCTGTGAGGGTATTCCAGATTTTAGTGCTACGATTACGCAAGCTAAACGATCCAATGTTCGTACGATAGTAATGACGATGGGCAGATTTAGCGTGTCTAGTACTATGCCTATGAACAGAAGTATTGCTAATTATAAAATTATGAAATGTATCTGGTAGTAGTCTATTCCAAGCCTTGTAAGAAAATACAGCAATGTTGTAATCAATGATGTCAGTAAATTTGAGTAATTGAAACTTTTTAAATAGTGGGTTGGTGTGGTCCCTGGGACCTGCATGAGCTAAATGGCGAACCGCTCGTTTCTGCAATGTAGTAAGTTGGCTAAGGTAAGAACTGTTAGCCCCGCTCCAGACAATGGAACAATAATTTAAGTGGGGAATAATTAAAGTCTGGTATAGTGTCATGAGTATATTTCTTGGCAAAAAGTGTTTTAGTTTGGATAGTATGCCCACATTTCTTGAAATCGTCTTGGAAATATTTGTAATGTGTTCTCGCCAGGTGAGCTTTTCATCTATACTCCTAGAAACCTCGTTGTGGTCACTTGCTTAATAGCAATCCCATTTATACAGACATCACTACCCCGCCTGCTAGTTCTATTATTACCAAAGATAATATAGTTAGTTTTACTAATGTTTAAGGATAGCGTGTTAGCAGAGAACCAGTTACATATCTTACTCAGTTCAATTGAAGCGGTATCATACAATGAATCTACACTCTTATGTCTGAAGAAAATGTTAGTGTCATCAGCAAAAAGTATAATATCAGCTTTATCAGCAACAAAATAAATATCATTCATATAAACAATGAACAGGAGTGGCCCCAGTATGGACCCTTGGGGTACCCCACAACGAATATCCTTGAGACTTGAAGTCATACCCTTGTAATAAGTATATTGGGATCTATTTGAGATGTAGCTGTGAAACCAATCTAGAACCTTACCTCGGATACCATAAGTCTCTAGTTTAGCAAATAGGATACTATGATCAATTGTATCGAATGCTTTACTTAGGTCTAGAAATACACCCATTGAAATATTATTACCATCTAAACTTGTGTATAGCTTGTCTAATGCATCCGATAGGGCTAATTCAGTTGAATGGTTAGGACGAAAACCATACTGTCCTTTACAGAGGATATGAAAATTTTTTAGAAAATCATGCACTCAGTTAAACATTAACCTTTCAATTATCTTTGCAAAACATGAAAGTAAGGAAATAGGGCGATAATTTTCAAAAGCTTGTGGGTCCCCCTTTTTAAACACGGGTAATACTTTCGTCGTTTTCAATTTGTTTGGAAATACTCCTGTCTTGAACGAAAGATTAAAAATATAAGTAAGTGGTGTAGCAATAAACGGTAACACCTGTTTTATAATACTAGGTTTAAAATCATCATACCCCGCTGCTTTGTTGGGCTTCAGACTGGCATTAGCTACATTCAAAAATTCATCTTCAGAGACCGGGTACATAAACATTGCCACTTATGACCTTCAATGTTTGGAGAACCTGGACAAAAATTGAATCAGTGGAGAACACTGGCCTGGATACGGTAATTATTAATTCACACTTCTGAAGCACTTGCATATTGCCACATGTGTAACTTTTAAAAGTTTGTTTAACGTTAGATGGAGTAACGGGCCCAGTTTCCAACCAATTGGTTCAAGTGGAGCTGGCCACTCCAGCCCTTTTCCAGTTGTGACTCATTGGCTTGTTTTCCCTACTCCGTTACTTATGTTGAGCACATATAGCACAATGGCAGTAGGTTATATTTTCTAAGTCTTCGGTATGATTGGCCAGGACTTGAACTCCACACCTCCCACCTGCAAGTCTCATGCTCTAACCACTTGACCACGCAGTTGGTGCCCTATGTAAGATAACAAACAATTGCTTAATGATCTTGGCATGCACCATTTATAACATTTCGCAAAAAATGAGCTATGCTCATGCAATCTTGTCAGGAATTGGTCTCACGTACCAATTATATGCAGCCCATTTAAGCATTTGTAAATGGCCATTAAGGTGATATTTGGTAGCAGTTTATCTCAGAATAAACTGAAAGGGCATGTATCCCTTTTTTATCCACTATAAGTAATTTGATCCCCCTTTTGCCATCATTATTTCAAAATTTGCAGTAAGCTGTTATTTGAACCCCAAAGTTGTTGGGCTTCTATTAATTGTACCAGAATGGTTATCAAAGCTGCTGCTCGTTGAAGCAGTTAATTGGAGTATTGAACCAAATGTTCAGGTACTATAGACGAATCTGGTCTGAGTTTAGTTGGCCATTACTGGGGTCCATCACCTTTAACCTTTAAATTTCCTTCCTTACCTGTCCCATGGATGGTTGTACACTGGAGTGTATCTTGATTTTCTCGACTTCACTGAATATGAGGTTTTGAAATTCACGTAGAAAATAAATGAAGACCATTAAAGGCTAATGGACCCCACTAGTGGCTGTCTACAGTCACTAAAAAAAAAAGCGCCAATTGGATTTGTCAATATAATTGGCAACCACAATTTCCTCAAAAAACTGTGGTAGCCGTGATGGATCTCCTTAAAGGCTAATATTCCATAGTGAAGATATCTGAGGGAGTGGATTCAAAGGCTTTGTGAAATTTGCATCATCAATTTTTGTCCACAGGGTTTTTCAGTAACATTAAAATGTGCTATTTGGTCCCAGTTTTATACTGTACTTCATGCACTTTATCGATCTTAGACTGAGATCCATATATATTTTGAAAAGAGTCTTTGAATAAGCTCCTTGAATTAAAGTTAAGCAAGCTTATTTTATCTATTTGTTGTTGATGTGGCAAAAGTGTGGCGTGGGGGAGAAGACTGGGGCTAGGGAATCCTTCTCGCTTGCATCCGTGATCGACTGGATTTTGTTAGCCAAATTAGACAAATTCTGTACCATATGTGATTGCTACAGTGCTGTTACACCATGTAAGGTATAAATATTATGCGACATGAAACTGTCCAGGGACAGCAGTAATGTTATTAAAGGATATAGTGGATTACAACCTGACTTTGTTGCCTCAGTGTACTTGGATGCAGTATATATCTGGATGCACGCAACTTTGGTCTCAAATGGCACTTAATTTGTGTGTTAAAATCAAACATTTTCCATTTTAAGAGATACAACGGTTGAAAGGTGGGTCCAAAGTATAACAAATAAGTCATAAAATGTAAGAAAGTAATGTTTGATCCTGACAATATATGTTACAAATATCAAACAGCAATGACTTTCATAGGTTTTTAAACAATAAGCTAAATGTTCTTTAAACAACTCCAAGTCTTGAGGACACCATCAAAATAAGTTGTGTGTGTTTTTCTTCTTGTCCTCTGCTTATAACACAAGTATAGTTCTGACCATACATAATGCTGTCAGTATAGTGCAGCGTTAAGTTAACTCTGAGTTGTTCAAAGCTAGATGACACATAGCAGCAGCAGCTAGCCCGTATATCCAGTTACAGGCAAGAAGAGAATATCCTGTCATGGTCTGTTTGTTGGTTGAACGATATCGCACAGCTCTGCTAGTCTATCCTAGATAATGTTAACATTTCTAGTGTCTGTTTCTTTCCGCACTCAGAAAAGGCGATTAACTGTTAGAATTTTGTCACTGTCCTTTTTAATCACACCGTTTGGATTGATCATGGTTTGCTAATTTCTTTTCCATTTTATTCTGACTTACTGAATTGCTCCAACTCTAACCTCAAAAGTAAGGAATTAATCGTATGGCAGATTGTTTTGGTACAGTGTAACAGATCAATTACTGCCAGCGTGTCAAATGTTGTTTTTACAGTTGGTAGAGCCATAGTACCTCAGTGTCATGTAAGTGTGGTTTAAAAGTCAGTATGATTGCTCTGTATTTCTAGTGTAACTATCTGCATCTTCTCAGTTTGCACTGTACTGTGAACAGTGTTATAGTGCTTTTTTCAAATAACAATATATGCCTTATTTTCACGTTGGGTGTAAAATAAAAAAAAGTGTACAATTTATGTAGAAGTATGCATTATTGTGCAAATCTATGAAAGTAGATCTATCTACTTAAGATGGAGTTTTACTGCCCAGTTTCCAACCAATTGTTTCAAGTCGAGCAGGCCACAGACCCTTTTTCCAGTTGTGGCACACTGGCTTGTTTTTCCTATTCCATCATTGTTAATGCTCAGCACCAAGCACAATGGCAGTAGGTTCAGTTTATGAAGTCTGCAGTATGACCCAGTCAGGACTCGACAAATCTATGAGTGGACATTGAAATAATTTATGTGCAAACAAAAATCCTTGATCTGCAACATGAAATATGTTGGCAGTTTGAGCCCTACAGATACCTAGTTTTGTGAGGGTATTGAGAACGAAATAATGAGATTTAGAATTTTAAAGTAATTATGGTAGATCAGGCTTCCTCAGTTACATTGCTAAATGTTACTGATACAATGCGCCACTGATCACCATCCTGGGGGAGGGGTCCCCTTCCCCTTTTGAAAGTTTTTGCGTTTCAGAAGGGGTTTATACATCCAAAATGGTGCAAAATTTGTTCAATTTTCCCGGTCAAAATTTTTCACTAACTTAACATTACCGGTGAATCGACAAAGCACTGACTCTATTGAATGTAAACAGTGACGGTGTTTTTACTTTCTTGCGAGAACAAATAGGACGTTATTATATCTTTGTCGTTTATGTGACCTCAGTCTGTGGGAAGTATTAGATTTATTTACAGCACCTTTTTTAGGGACAGAACAATTCTTGTCAAAAAAGCTATGAAAAGCTAAATTTTTCAATATGATGTAAGTATTTCTTTGGGCCACTCCAAACCATGTTGTGCGCCACAAGTGGCACGTGCACCACTATTTGAGGAAGCCTGTGGTAGATTATCAAGTCCTTGAATTGACACCTAGTTACTTCTTTAAATACTCCCTGGTTTTGATTCAGATAGACCTTGCAACATTTTAAGTACTGTATTGTCATATTTTATAGTAGTGCTGTGAAAAGGTCCGCATTACTTGCTAATTAGCAGAAGGGAAATGCAAAGTTAAATTCACAGTATTGCTGTCTGGCATCTAGGAGAAATTTAAGGGATGCAATATGCTCCTGCATCTGCTAGTTTTGATAATGAGGGCACAGTTTTGAAATATTATTTTACGAGACAACCATTATTAATTCTGGGAGATAAAAAGTTGAATGGGAATATTTGAACAAAACATTAAGCACTCAGTAAATATTGGCCATTGATGTATGTCTGTGAGTTCTATTCAGCAAATTAATCTCTGGAATATCACAGTGTTATAGTGCCCATGTTTGGGAGTTAAATCCCTTGGTAATTATGAAAATGCAAATCAGAGCCTAGTCAGTGGTATGGTTTATGACAGAACTAACATAATAGAGGCAGCTGCTCAATATCTGAAACTTGTGTTAGGGTTTATGTTAATTGTAACCCCACCCCCTGTTATAGTTGAGTAAAAGAGTGGAGCTAGGGCCTTTGGAAACATAGAGTTACCTGGAAATACCTGTTAGTAAAAAACATTTGCAAAATACCTGTTGGAAGATCTATTTAAAAAATCTATGTGAAAATGAGCTTTAATATAATCAAGTCTGATGGAATGCAAAGGAGGTCTTCTTTACATCCTATAAATACATGTGAAGTGGTGTGCCTTAGACAAATTTGAGCAGTGGTGTGATATTTAGGTTTATAGTTAGCCATAGCTGGAGCCATCAGCTGTAAATATAACCAATACTTTTTTGTTCACTTGTCTCACACTGGAACCGTCTTGTACTAGAAGTGCACTGAAAAATAAGGGTTCAGAGTTGCATTTTGGTACACAAAAAAATTTAGTAGATTTAGGCTGATGGCTCCCACTAATAATGACTGTGCAAGGCTGTGTGTATACTGTACAAGACATTCTGTTGAAATAAAGGATGTATGCAAAATTGTATTGAATTTAAGGAGATCATGCCCCCTCCTCATCACTAGATGCAGAATTGCTGACTTAATTTACCAGGATTTGGGAAATTGGATGTCATTTGAAGTTCCTGGCATTCTTTAATACTGAAGTGCTCCTTCGGGATTGAATCAGCAGGTAATTCTTACTGAGAATGACAAATGATGTTAGTGGGCCCGGTGTATTTCATGAAGTTCATCCAGTAGAAACTAACATTTTGTGAGGCTTTTATTTTTTTAAAATGGCTAAACATTTCTGTGGTCAGTGACCTCATATGCCAAAAATTTTTCAAGTAACAATTGTCTTGCCTTAGAAACACCATCAATAACTGTGGTTGTTAATTATAGTTAATAAAATTTGACTTAATGTCATCTGACATAAATTTGGCCTCTTGTATGCTCACCTTCTTCTTTTATTAGTGTTCTAAAATTCAAATGCCTCCTTTCCCTCAAACTTCAAGTCAAAAGATGTCAAAAATGACGGGACTATGAATGATGGCAAACTATCCACAAAGATGATTGCAATTTTTATGGGTCTTTTTAAATTAGGTTTGACATTAATTCATAGCCTGGTTTATAATTTGGTTTGAAATTTTCCTTCAATATATTTCTCACATTGAATGAAAGCTTATACAGCCTGCTTCATTTAGACTTGGTATTAAATAAATGTTTTTGTGAAAATTTTTGCATTGTGCAACTTTGTTTTGGTTAGTATTTATTGCACAGTTGGAAAGCAGAGTGCTTCATAGGAACAAAACAAAAGAGAATATTGCAGCTATATAACTGATTAAGTTAGTAAGTTAGTTACAGCCCAGTTTCCAACCTATTGATTAGAGTTGAGCCAGCCACGGCCCTTTTTCCAGTTGTGGCTCACTCTGGCTTGTTTTCCCTTCTCTATTACCTATGCAGATCGAGCATCATGCACAACAGCAGTAGATTCCATTTTTAGAGTCTTTGGTATGACTCAACCTGGGAACCGAACCCGGGCCTTCTGCGTGAAAGGCGGACATGATGAAACGTTCCCTCTTACTTTTTGTTACATTCTTCCTCTCTGCCTGATTAACTCTTATTGCTTCAGGGAGGAAAAGAAGCTCACTACATGCAGACTTTATTAAGTCAAGGTTCATATCTGATTTATTGTTTGACAGTAAAAGATGTGTTTCAATACACAAAAAATTATGTAACATTTGGGGTTAGCTAACAGGTCAGTCAGCATGTGTTAATTGCTTTTCACACAGTGTGAAGACAATGAAAGCAAAGCCTCATTTGAGGTTACAGATCATGTTACAAACTCAGATATTAGTTACACCCCATATACCGTCTTTGATGTTCTGGGGTGTCTGTGTCGCTTTTTCAAGGAGCGACGTCACAGCAAGGATGCTCTAACGGATTAAGGAATTTGAATGGAACATAGTGGGTTCAGATTTATGCTTATAAATCATAATCATATGGTTATTGGATGGATTAAAGTTTCAAGTTAAATGTCTCTCCAGAATACGAGTAAGGTGAATTGTTAAAAAGTGATTCCACAGCCCAGCAGACTACAAACGTTAGCTTATTTATGGGAATATCAGATTAAAGGCTTAAATACCTATAACTGTTGCTGCGATAGCATTTGATGGCATCTCTGGGAAATACAGAAAAGCCCATTGCTGATTTGTAACTTGTAATTCTGTAAATGCATGAATCAAGTTATCAAGTGGTTCTTAGATTTGGTGGCCATTTGTATGGTCTGTCTTCTTATTTGTTTCATATTGTACCATGGAGATTTGTATTCAATTCAAAGCCTGAACTATTAAAATATATTGCAAGTTATGGGCTATGGAGATGTTTGCAGCCATTTTTTGGGAAGTTTATATATTATTTCAGCTAGCACACCATATGCACACCTATGCACATCTATATATATAGTCGGGTTTAAGTGACATCTGATTAGTTGATTCTTCTTCTTTCGGAAATGGTGACTTATCTGCACAATCGAACATTCTCTCACCATGCATGCGTCTGAGGTGGCCCCCTAAGCCCCAACAAAACTGGTAATAAGATTTACCGGGTCTTTATGACAGTGGGTATATGAATGAGATCAGCTGGGAGACTTTTCAAATCCTTAACAGTACTACTGTAGGTAGGAAGCTAAATTTGTAGTAGTTAGCTCTAGAGTGTGCATGACACCAATGGAGGTCATGTATTCCGTGAGTTCCACTGATATAGGGTGTCTAAGTCTGTCCATTGGAATATGAGCCTAACCAAAGAAACCTTTAGTAAAACAGAATCAGCCTATTTTGCCTGTGATGCTTGGTTAGCGTCGCAGGCAAAGTAGGCTGATTAACAGTGCCAGAAATGCCAAAATATACCAACAGTTATGTAACATTTGAGGTTGAGCTAGCAGACCAGTCAAGTATGTGTTAATTGCTTTTCATGCAGTATGAATTAACTCAATGAAAGCATGCGTAGATTACTTGAGGGCACAAATCCTATAACAAACTCAACTATCAGTTATACCCCACACCACCTTGGATCTACTGGGGTACGTGTCTTTGTTTCATTCTCAAGAAGTGCGCAGCATTGCAGTATGAAAATTATATATTGGACCAATGAACCCCAAGAATTCCTTACCATCAATTGACTGTTGGATTTGTGTACACATCCATTGTGTGTTCATATCCGTATACTAAAACATATTGCCATAGAAGAAAATATTTTCACTCTGTACAGTAGTGCTGTATGTATGCATTTAAGTAATTTAGGGTTTGTGAATATACACCGTGTAAGGTCGAACGTAAAGGTTGGCTGTACTTTTATGGTTCACATGCAATACTCACTGCAAATAATATTTAATTACCTGCTGATAAAATATAAAAATGTGTTTGGAAATGATGGATGGTAAGTTTGTATCAAAAAAGATAATTTTATGAGTTGTTTGGACAAAGATAATAACCTTTTCACTTTTCAAAAGAATGCACTTTTTAAAAATGTCCTTTATATTTGCACACACAAAAAAACAGTTTCAAGAGACTTAAATTGTGGTGGTATAACTTTGATGTACGTTCATGTATGCTCAACAACTGAATAAATTACCTGGGGCTTTTAATATTCAAGTATCCTCATACAACATATTCCTTTTCACTTGTTTGATTTCTCTATTAAAGTGCAAGAGAACATGTTGAGATTTATGACTGTAGCTCTAGAAAAGATTTTAGAAATTGGCAGTTGTGCTTGAATAGTGTCGCACTAGTGAGAAATGTTATACTGTGCAAAGCATGTAATGTGAGTTGTACAACAAGAAAATCACAAATTATTGCACAATGGACTGATTTGTTGTAGGTGAATAAACTTCCACATTTTATATCTCAGCTCAGGAATGTCGTATGAAGATTGTTAATTGGACTGTTCGAATTCATTTTTCACATTGTTAGTACATATTTTTTTATTTTTTTGATGTGAGGTACACTTTAATCAAATTAATGGTCTCAATGCCCTTCAACAAAGTGTGGATCATTACACAGATACGATATTACTATGCATTGAAAGAATTATGAAGTTGCATTATTTGAACTTAAGAAAGTTTGAGCTAGTAAATTGAGCAAGAATATGACTGAATTTCTTTTTGTGGAAACATTATATTTCAAAAAGAAAGCTACTGTACTGCCTTATGTTGGGTTTCTATCATTCCATGTGAGTGCATATTGGTATCAAATTAAGAATGTGTCAACTTTCTTAGTATAAGTGCAGTCATTAGAAAATTCTGATCCTTAATGCTGGACATTTATCCTTTGGCCTCAGTCTCAGAGTCCAGCAGTGCAGTGACATATTTTTGTTGCAAATCTGATTATACAGGGCATCCACTTTCAAAAAGATTTTTAAGGATTGATTTCCATTTCCACGTTAATTGATATGACTCTAATCGCATTCAGTAGCCAAATGAATCTTGAACCATGAAAATTGGTTCAGATTTAGTAAAGTCATGCACGAAAGTAAAATAAAAAATAAGGAATACAATTATAAAATTCCCAAACAATTCATTAAATTATTGGTATTTGGGACAAAAAAACATTTCATGTTCCAAAATTGATGTTTATCACTTTAAACCAGTATTATTTTTGTGATATTTTCAGCAGTAAGTTACATTCCTAATCTTTGTTTGAGCTGTGATTACCTGGTAGAAATGTTAAGGTCCATTGGTTATTTTCAATTTTTCCTCTGTCATAAATCATGATGCTGTTGGCCATAACCATGACACCCAGTTAAGGATTAGTTTTCATGCTGTGACGTCGCTTCTTGAAAATGCAACATACAGTAGACACCCACTAGATCAAAGGGGGTGTGGGGTGTAACTGGTATCAAAGTTTGTTACATGATCTGTGTGCCCTGAAATGAGCTATGCTTTCATTGTGTTCATACTGCGTGAAAAGCAATAAACACATGCTGACTGACCTGTTAGCTAACCCCACATGTAAATTTTTGTGTATTTGAACATGTTAACTTCAATCAATTAATCAGATGTGAAACTTGGCTATATCAAGTCTGCATAAAGTGAGCTTCATTTCCTCCCTGAAGTGATAAGAGGTAATGAGGCAGAGAAGGAGGATGTAGCAAAAAGTAAGAGGGAACGGTTCATCATGTCTCATAGTTATCAAGCAATGTTGGCACTTATTCAGATTGGTGTAGTGACTATTGATTCTCTTCGGATCAGGGGATCATAATCAGTTCCTGTGCTTATTAGATCAAGTTTAAACTGGTGTGATGAAGATTGGATAAAATGTATAACATCCAGTTTTGATTTTGTCTGTAAGGAGAAAGCTGACCTACTGTATGTATAAATGATGTCAACCTTGGAGTGTTAATGTCAATGGAGGTTGACTAAAGACTTGCGATCAGATTGAACCTCACTGAATCCAAACATCTGTTGGACATTATCACATTACATTTAACATTCAGACACAACAGGCATATGTAAAACTGGCTGGGTGAATAAATCAATAGCCAGTTTATAGCCTACAGTTTTTGCTTTTTTATTTTACTTATGAAAAAAAAATATGGTTATTCTTCATACCAGCCAAAATTCTGATCCTTTCTAGAGGGGTCTGTGTTGTTTTGCAAGTGTGGAATGGTATATGCTACTGTATGTATTGTATATATACAATTATCAAACTGTGGTGGCTTGAGGCATTTTAGTAGTATGTGACACCTGCAGTATTAAACCAGATTTATTTGTCAATATCCAGATGTGTGAAAGGACATCACTATCTGTGCACTTCCGTTTGTGGAAACTAGAAAAAAATACAAAGCTTAGCAACTTGGGGTAGGGTACCATAATCTACTTTCACTTCGCTGAAAGGGGGTATGTGCCCACTCCCCTTTGCCAAAAGTTTGAATCTACATCGTCCCTCTCTTACCTCCTATTTTGGGGATTTTGTTGCATGCCTAGAAGAAAATACTAATTTCAAGTTGTTTACCCAATAAGCCTTTAGGGACAATTTCTTGGTCTGAACCACAAACTTGATACTCAATTGAAATGTACATAATGCATGTGGGCTATACACACTCGCTCCAATGGGGCCTTCACAGTGATAGAAAAAACATTAAATGTTGAAAAATAGTAACCATGCCCACAGTTTACAGAAACAACCAATTTGGATGTAGCCTGCCAGTCTCAGTCACTACCTCGGTTTGGTTAGCTTTACCATAATGAATTCTCATCTGCTAGCAGCTACAGTATATTACCTGGTATGCTGTTTGACAGCATATGTATGCAAACAAAAACGTATACTTACGTGAGTCCCATCAGATTGTGTAGCGTACAGTAAACCAAAACACATTTTTATCCTGTTGCTCCCCATCCTATCATTTTGGACAAAATCAGGATGATTCGCCCTTCTGGCAGAGATGCTCACTTTTCTGTAAGAACTGGGACAATCTTGATTAATCAGGGGGGTGGTAATCCCAACTAGAGGGTGCTCATGGGGTTCAGTCAGTGGTATAGTGATAAATTCATCCATTGCAGTATGTTTTAGATTTCCCACTTGAATGACATACGTTTAAAAAAGAAAAAAAAAAAAAAAAAGGATATATGGTGGAAATTGTAGGGTTGGTTAGTCACCTGACATGGTGTAGTAAAAAGCCCTGTTTTCTCTCACATGAGAGGTCACTTAGTATCAAGCTTAACACACTTTTCCTTCAAGTTACCAATTTTGATCGTTTTTGAGGTTTTTTACGTAGAAACTTGCAATTTCCTTTCTCCATGTCTTGTTCAAGAGTTAGGAATGGAAAGCAAAATAAACAGTAATGCTATTAACACTAATGCTAAAATATGTAAAACATTTATCACCTCTCTTTTTGTATTCCTTTTCAGCAAATTAAAAAAGTTTCAAACTTCGAATATATGACCGTCACATTACCAGATGATGCAGCGGCTAACTGTGTGTACATAAATAAAACCCTTTTACATTGTTCAGAAGATGAATTTCCTGACAGCTATAAGGTAAGTTAAAGGGAATGTGTAGTCCAGGGTTTTAGCTAGCCAAATTTGAGTGCCATGCAATTGTCTGATCAGGCATAATCACCTCACCCTATACCCCCATTGCATCTAACCCATTTTTCAGTCATTTATGATTCATTTCCCCCGCATTTTACTTTACGGAGTAAATTTAGTGCTAGTTTTAGGTCTTAGTAGGCAGATTGTAGTGGGCCAAGATATGTGTGTTTGCCTGGAGTGCAGGGTACGGCTGCCCAGTGCTGCCCTCCATAGCTACAACTCTGGTGTGGCAGTCTGTAATCATGGGCGTCCGTAGGTATGGGCAAGGGGGGGCACTTGCCCCCCCTGGAAAATCAAAAATTTGAAAAAAAGGATAGAAATCAAAGCAAAAATCTGAACAAAACGTGTTTTCCAATTTTCTGTGCGAAAAAATAGGCTTTAGAAATGCCATTTCCCGCAATCTGGGAGGCATTTTGGGCTGAAATTTTCGCATGCTTTGTGTCAGTTCATGGTGACTTGGAAATTTTGCCCCTCCCTAGAAATTTTTCCCCCCTCCCGACTTTTTTTCTGCAGATGCCCATGTCTGTAATGCCTCATTATTGGTTCTTGAGACTCATGTTTCAATATTTTTCTCAGTTGAAAGCCCAATTCTCTCATCCCAAACAGTACCAACTCTCCTAACCTTCTTACTTAAGCTTACTTATTGTTTGAATTATCAATCAAAAAGCTGAGCCAGTTGAGAGTTTCTGTTTACCTCTACAAGAATTGTAGTTGGGGATGAGAGGATTGGCCCTTTAATTTTGAAACTAACAACTGTTTATTTCTGTATGTGATTGGTTTAATTGAATATGTAATGTTTAAGTCATGAAATATCATGAAAATTATTTGAAAGTGAAATTTAAAGAAATATGTTGGATCTGGTTCTTGTTTCAAAATAATTAAAATACCATGACCAGAATCTTAAATTTAGTAGCTTGAGGAGAACCTGCCCTTAGCTCATTTGAAAAAGTTGGAGCAGTCAAACAGTTAGTTAGATGGCATTTTACGGTCCAGTTTCCAACATTTTGGTTCAAGTCGAGCCAACCATGGCCTTTTTCCAGTTGTGACTCACTAGATTGTTTTCCCTACTCCATTGCTTATGTGGAGCACCACACACAACAGCAGTAGGTTCCTTTTTTAGAGCCTTTGGCATGACTCAACCTGGGAAGCGAACCGGGCCTTCCGCGTGATAGGCGGATGCTCTACCAGTCAAACAAAAAAGGTAAATCGTGATCATAGTCACTGTGGCTTTTGTGTTCAGCTTCATAGAAGAACACAATCATACTGCCTTTATTCTGCTGGTCACTGGGCATTTCTTGAACAGTGTCATGGATGAATGCACACATACAATACTCCTTTAAATTTGACATTATCCAAGGTTCCTGCCTTGTTCCTACTTTGACAGGCACCAAATCTTTTCCATGTCTTGTTGACTTCACCAACATTGCGTCCTCGTTGCACCAGTATCTCATCCTGTGGTGGATGGTCACATTTATCCTCATTCTCTTTTCAGTTAATGTTCCCTTGGAAAGTAGTTCTTTTATCTGAGAGAAACATTTGGTCTGCCTTTTTATTAGCCTGTGTAGCAGACTGTGGGGCATATTCCTTGTTCAGTCATATCCCCACCAAGTCTGTCAAAGTGAACACCAGACAGATTTCTTTGGATATTCATAGAAGTATGTGGCCTTGAGACTGGATGAATGTTAATGAATATTCACAAGAAGGCAACATCTGGTCCTGTTTAGATTATGCAGTAGCCCATGCCACTCACAAAGTTGATATGACATTGTAAAGCACACTTCCCTGTAGCACCCACTTGACAGTTGGTTATGCAATGCAGTAGTGATCCGATCAGGTTTCCATCTAGTCCTTCCGTTTACAAGAACAAGAATACATTCACTCGCTCAAAACAATAGCATAACAAATGAGGCAGGACAGGAATAAGTCATATTATGGTAATGAAGTTTGCATCTAAAATTGGATGCAGGCCTCTCCTTTTTTGGCAGATGGTGGTTTGTGAAGTCTTAAAGGGGGTGTGAACAAACCGAGTCCACTCCGCAGGGTTCCATTGTATCTCTTCACCAGGGAGTCACAAATTTCAAAAAGTGGAAAAGGGCACTTTCACAATCATAAAAACTAGGAGACAAAAGTTTTGGAAAGTATAACTTTTCTGAAATTATGTATTTGTATCTCCCCATCTCCCAATTCCATCTTCTTCAGATAGTGAAGCCTGTTGTTTTTTAATGTCTTTTTATTTCTTTTCAGGGGAAAAAGATCTAGTAACCCTTTCGGCATTATATTTTCTATGTTCTTTTTTTTAAAAAAAAAACAAATGTGCTATGATCAATCACATTGATTGATCGCTGCCTGGAGCCAGAAAGATTTCCCAACCAAAGCGTGTCATGCTTGTCTCGCTTTTGATAGGGAAACATGCCGATGCATCCATCTGCCAAAGTTAAAAAAATTTTTGCCAGTATTGTGTTACATTCATGTGAGGATGAAAGAAGGCCTCATTGGGGAATTGAGAGATAAAGATGATTTAGTTTAAGACAAGAAGTGAAAATTCAAAGATATTCCACGGGACTGTCTCTAAATTGAGGCCCCATTAGACTTGTAGGGATAAAATGTTTGATGTATAGACACAAATCTTGAGTGTTCTACATTTTAACTTAATGAAAACTTTAGATGTTCTTTTCAGGGCTTACTTAAACGCTCCTGTTTCAACATGTTCCTTTTTTCTCTCACAATTTACAAAACAGAAGATTGAATTGTGTCTCTGCTTGTCAGTAAACATTACTTCAAAAACACTTTCATTGTCCAATTTACATTTCCTATGTTTGAAAATACTCTTGTAGAATAAAAAACAGTACAGCTGAGGTCACACTACCATAAATTTGGATCGGATTCCAATCCGATTTTTGTTATTTTTCGTTAAAATCATCTCTAGTAGGAAAGACCCCAAAATTTGCCAGTCTGTATAAATATACAAGTTGTACCCCAGAACTATGAAAACTTAATTTACGCTAATTATTCCATGATGTCACATCGAAAGACAGACATCAAGAAAAGAACAGTCGGCATTTTACTTTCATAGACATCAGATGCAAATCATGCCTTTCTAGGGGATAAAATACAAGTTTTTTGAAATCAGCAGTAACATATCAACTGAAACATCCTGCATCTTTCATTCAGCTTTCATGTTAAACTTACTTTTTTCAATAGAAGCACATTTAATTTCTTATTATATATGTATAAACATAAACTGTATGCACACATATCAGGCAGATTATCCCTAATTCATCAGTGATGAAAGTTTCCACAAATCCTGATTAAGCCTTCTATCTAGTTTTTACAAGTTATCTGACCTGTGGCCAGCTTACATATAAAATACCAGTCATTGTTGTATACGTAAGGAACACAGGTAGGGTGTCCAATTGTGGGGCTTTTGAGCCCCCTGTCCCCCATTCGGTATTATAACATACTCTAAAATGACAACCAGCCCAGTATATGTATTTGTTTAAAAATGATGATCATTGGGATTCAGTGGTGGATTTAGGGGGGGTGACTAGGGTGGCTAGCCACCCCCCCCTTTTTGACCAAAAAAAAATAATAATACAAAGTAGGCATTGTTTGCTATCGTCTTCCTGTTATTATTTCCTATGGAACACGAACAACAATTTTAAAAGTACATATTTAAAAGTGGATTAACTAAAATGTTAAATGCAGCAACACCAAAGACTAAATTAATTCTGGCAGTCTGGTACGAACATAGAATAGCTTGAAGGTGCAACCGTATTACAGGCAAAATACTTATTTTGTCTGAAATATTCAAAACCCAAATCTTAGCCACCCCCCTTTTTAAAACCCCAGATCCGCCACTGAGATTTATTATTTATTCTGAGAAAACAAGAAAATATTGCTTAACTTATCAGCAGCTTGCTGTAAAACAGTTTTTGGTTCCTTGTGTAACAAAGGAACCTATGCAGTCACCTTGGCGTATGTATGTGTGTGTGTGTGTGTGTGTATGTGTATGTATGTGTGTGTGTGTATGTGACGGATTGGAATGCGAGGTATGTGGTGCGATAACTCAATAACCGAGTGATCAATTTTTTTCAAACTTGGTATGTATGTAGATGTTGCGGAGTAGATGTGCCCTATCGTTTTTGGTGGAGGTCAAAGGTCACTGGTGATCACCAGAGGCCAAAAAGTGAATTTCTGTTAGAAGCTATAACTCGGTGTCCGTTGTTCAAGCAGTGACATAATTTTAAGATAAGTTAGATTGGTAGGAGGTGAAAATGTTGGTACAATAACCAAAATAATTGGAAAGGGTCAAAAGGTCAAAAAGTAATGTTTTATTGATATCTTGCCACTGAAACATTTTAGAGGGGAGGTGTAATGGAGATTTGTGTCCGTCTAAGTGAAATGTACGTGATGACCCCCTTAACCTCACTTGACCTCATTTGACCTTTTGACCTTTGTGACTTTTTTGTGATTTTTTTGTGACGTCTAGATTTGCCTTGATCAGAAGAACCAAAAAAGGCTATTACACTACCCTCCTACGATGTTCCTTACTTGAGTTACTGACATTTAAGTGACAGGCTAGTGTGTAGGTCACATGTATTGCAATGCCAGGTATACAATGCAATAACTCAATAACCAAGTAAACATAGGGGGATGGCATAATGGAAAGTTGTGTTCGTCTAAGTGAAGTGCACATGAAGACTCTTTGGGTCTTTGTTCAATTGGTTTAAAAGTCCAGCTGAAGTTTAATGCCTTTAGACAAATGCAATGTGTAAAAGAAAAGAAGGATTATAACCCCTTCTCAGTCTAAAAGCAGTTTAGTTAACAATCAGGACAGTAATGCAATTATTATCAAAAAAAACCCTTTTCCTCACATACAGTATTGAATAAAGTTATTTGCAATGCAAGCTAAGATTCCCAATTTCAATAGTAAAATTTGAAAGCAGTTTCTCTTCTTTACCTCTGCTTTTACCCTAGGGACTACAATAGTGTTTCTAACACCCTCTTTAGGTTAAAAGGTCAAGTTGAAAGTCATTTTTTAGATTTTACAGAGCTATGTTTGTTTCTTGGTCTTCTTGCCAAATTGTGAAGAAGAAATTGGTGGTACTAAATCACTCTGGGCTGCCTTTAATAGCAGAATTGTTGGGCTTTTCCTTATTTTTGCTTTTGAGCCAAACACATTGGGTAGTCTAAAGGACAACCATGACATAATTTCTAGTCATCCATCATAAATTTTGGTGGTCAGGATTGACCAGATGACTGTTAAATCTTTGGTGCAAGGACTCTGTGTTTATTTAAAATCAGTTTTGACCTACCTTGACTGTATTTGACCTTTGTGACTTCTTTTTAAGGTCTGGATTTGAATTGTTGAAATTGGCCAAAAAGGCAATTAACTACCCTCCTATACTACCCCAAACTCAAGTAAATGACATTTTAGTGAAAGGTGATGAGTGTATTTGTTGCATGGAAGTGGGCGGTGTGCAGTGTGATAATTTGAAAAGTTCAGTGTTCCATTACTCTCAAACTAAAAGTGTTTGTATGATTTTGAAATTTAATGTGCCCCATTGTTTTGGAGTGATGGCCAAAAGTTGTTGGGGTTAAAGGTGCAAATTATGCCTTACTTTGTGACTACCTTAATACAATATCATCTTAAATACAAGGAAGCAGAGTGCCCTTGGGCTCTTGTTTTACTTTTATACTGGTGAACTTCTGTGATGAACAAAAGTACGAAATTCTAAGAAATCCTAGGTTTGTTTTAAACTATTATCCCATTTGTAAAGAAACCTGATTTTCACTGGCTTGTTTTCTAGACTGGGGAACTCTTGAAAGAAGAGTTGCCATTTTGCTTTTACTGTAATCAGAAAAAGGTCATGGAATTTGATCAAAATACCCCAGATTTAATAGGGAAAAGACATGAAAGTTAATTCTCCCCAAAGAGAAAAGAAACCAGTCTTTGTCTGTGTCATGCCCACATGGCATTTACAGCTTAAAAAGATGTGTCAAGATAGAAACAAGTTGAAATAATTAACCTGGAATTTTGGCAAATTCACTTGGGAGAAGTGAAGAGAATATTGTTTTTTAATAATGAAATGCTTGGAACCCTGCCTGTAGATGGCTCTTATTGAGCAAATTTCAATTAGGTTTTAATTTTGTAGAGAATAAAGAAACACAAGCAATATATGGTAGTAATGAGGGTATGTCAACAGTATAATGTTGATACAGTGCTGTAGCTTAAATCTATAGCACTTATAGTGAAAAGCACTGGACTCTGAGATTGTGTCTGAAAATGAAAGCGTCTTGTAGTATATGAATTATGAAGAGGGTTTGTTGCGCATTTGACTTCACAGTGAGACTTTATATTAACTGAACATCCCTCAGTTACAGGAATGCAGAGCTGCCAACTGTTCCCATTTAGTGGAAGTTTGTCCTAGCAAACACATTGGTGGTGTTCCTCTTTGTCATTCTGGTAGGTTGGCAGCTCTGGCGGATGGTAAAAGGATTGCCTCACAAGGGGTTAACACCAGTTAATCTGCCAGTCATGCTGCAACAAGTGGCAGCACCATAATGTCAAAACTGGGGGAAAACGAGGGACAAAGAATAATATTTGTGGGGCAAATATTTTCAGGTGCAGCATGAAACCTCTGCAGGCTCTGAGGTTTTAGCATATCTCTGGATGTAAAATGAAGTCTCTTGAGAGGTATATTATTTATTTTTTTGGTTAACCCAACTCCTGACTGACCTAACTTGGGGGGCAAGTGGGGGGCAAAGAAAAAATCTGTTGCTTTAACTATAACTCCATCACTGGCTGCCACAACCCCAGCAGTTGATGAAGTTATGCTAAACTCAAGGAATTAGGCCAGGTTGGTCAACAATTTTGAAAGATCTGTTTACAAAATTTAAATTCATTTTTGTTCAAGAAAAATTAACAATTGGATCTAGTATAGAAGGAAACTTGACAAAATGAACATTGGTTTTTAACGAGAAAAACAATGAAACAGGGGGTTTAATTGAAGATTTACATTCCTAAACTACCAAGCAAATGTCTGTGGGACTGTGAAGACAACAGTTAGTATTAGATATTGTGTTCTTATGAAACATTCCAACAAAATTGGAAAATTTCCTCTAAGGGAATTGGAAAATTTCCTCTAAGGGAATTGGAAAATTTCCTCTAAGGGAATTGGAAAATTTCCTCTAAGGGAATTGGAAAATTTCCTCTAAGGGAGCAGGAGCAAAGACACCAGTCATGTTGTAGTAATATTACTCTTATAATAATATTAATTTTCTTTCACTTTTAGGTTTTTGCTGAAAAGTTTCCGAAGACGAGCCGTGTTCCAATACCTAACAACGAACTCTTCAAGGTGGATGGTGCCCTTACTTGCAAGTCTCTTCTAATTTGTAAGAAACCCAAGGTCTGATGAAGTGCCACATCCTGTAGCTGAAAGATTAAATGGAAACATTTAATGACTAATTTGCATTTATAAATATTCATGGAACTGGTTTGCCATAACATGTCCATAAATCCAAGTATAATACTTCAAGTAAACTTTTATCAAATTTTGTCAGTTTTAAATGCTATTAAATCCCAAGCTGTTTTAAAAAACATCATACATCTTTGAAAGATTTTATTGCTTTTATTAAAATTTTAGCGTTTTTAAATTAAAGACGAATTGACATTATGAAGATCCATTTTCTGTAGGCTGTGAATTTTACATGATTACGTATAGAAACAAAAGTTCCTTAAAGTTTTATAACTTTTCCTTGAAACTAAGCCACCATTGCGGTACATTAATCTCTGCTGAAAATACCAGGTTTAGATAATTTTTTTAAAGGGGAAATGCAGTCACTCCAACTAAAAGTAGACTGTCCTGTTCCATGACTGGCTCTTGAGGGTCATGTGACAATCTTTTTTCTCTGTAAATGTGAAACCTACCAGGAATAAATGCATGTTTAACCTTGAATATGCAATATTGAGGCTCTAAAATATTGTGAATGATACTTTGAAGACAAGTAAGAAGAAAATTGTTACATTTAGTGGTTGCTTGAGAATTAGTTTGGCATGACTGCTGTTGCCCTTTAAAAGACACCATACTTTGGCAGCAAGCTGACAAAAACTCAAACAATGAAGTGAATTATCACAGCAGATGATCAAGAGAGTGGGTACAACTTCCCAAGCAATCCAATAGTTTGTTTTTATTTTATGTAAACTGGTGTTGAAGTTTAAAGGAAACTTTTGCTTATAGTAAAGTACATACTAGATGGATGTATTACAGCTTCAAATCATTGGAATGTCCATAAACACTGAGATTAAAGAGCTCTACCAATAGATAAGCTGATTGAGCCTAAATTAAGAAATGGTTCAATGATGGTTGGCTACGGACATGTTCCAACTTCTTATCTCAGTTTTATGAAGGATTAGAATTTAAGTGTCTCCTTCATTACCACCTGTTTACCTTTGTATATTGCCTGTAATGACTGGCAAAAATTTACACGCTGTAACCCATGCCCATGTAATAGAGGGGGCCCTTTACTTACAGTCCCCATACCATCTATATATCTGCTATCCACTGAGTCATCTTATACTTTTGTTCATGAATAAACAGTACTTGATTTATAGTGAATCAGTACGCTTTAGCATGACATCAGTAGTGTACATGTTGCTGCTTTTCAACTTGGTCTGTGCATGCCCCTAGCTCTTACTGTAAGTTACACAGGGTTATAAAGTAATGAACTTCTGGTTGTGACATCCCATACTCATAATTAAATACTGATTTTATCTTCTTACGTTGTTTTCACATCTAGTGTACAATTATTGCCTGTAATAACTTTCATTAATTGCATTTTAGTAACAAGGTTAAGTGACTTTGCAGGTATTGCTGAAGTGTTGGTTTGTGTGCGAGGAGACAAGGGCAAGCACCACTTACTGGAGACAGCTATCACTGATTATGCTCTCACCATTTAGTCTGTCCTTCAAATACAGATTTCTAGGTGTGTCTCACATTTAATCAAAGCATGGTATATGTCTTACATATTAGCAGCTTGAAGTTTGGAGTTTTGGCATGGCATTTACAAACATGCAATCTAGTGGGAATACATTTCCAAAGTGTATAGATATTCTAGCCCATGGGCCATATCTGCACGTTCTAATGTAGCATTAAGTTGTATAGAGTTTGCTACCTAATTCCATGCAATGAATGGGTTCTTTAAAATTTAAGAGAGGTAAGACATTTCTGCCCTGAGGTATTAAGTCCAGCCTGAGACAAAAAATATGATAAAAAGTTGTAATCTGTCATTTCACTAATGCAAGCTTGTATTAAAATAATAATAGTAATGCTATTTATGAATTACTTGTCAATAACTCTCAAAGCACTGTTGCAATGATAAGACTGTTACAAAATATAAAATTAAACAAAATTGCACAGATGAAATAAAAAAACAGAAAATAATAAAAAAAAAAAAAGAAATAATTCATTAAGAAAAAGTTTTACCCTTTCAGAACCACTGTACATATAAACCAACCTTCAACGCCGGCAAAGTGTGTAGCCACCTATAGTTGTCAACAGCTACGCCAGAAATATATCTCCATGGAAGATACATATTTAAGTAGCACTGTAGCAACACCATTTTGGAATTTACATTCACTCTAAGAATACAAATTTTATCCGATGATATACCATAATCAGAGCTGCCAAGTCTTCCTGATTCTGCAGAAGACTTCCTGAAAATTTCACCTCCAAACATGCAAAATATAAAATCTTCTTGATTGGAACATTATTTCCCCCATTGAAATACACACAAATCCCTGAAATCTTCCTGATGTATGAGGTAAATCTTCCTGATTTCAAGACCTCAGTGTTGGCAGCTCTGCATAATGCATGCTGCTGTTGAAATGATCCAAAAAAATGCCTACTGAAAAAAAGACCAGGGTCTGCTGTATGGACCTATGGGTCTATTATAAGTACACATTGTGCACATATAGATGGATCCAGACAGCAAGTGATGGTCTGATTTCAGATGGCCATAACTGTGGTATATCACCAGATGGCCATAACTGCGGTATATCACCTGAGGGCCATAACTGTGGTATATCACCTTTCAATGTTTCAGATTCCTTGCTTACCTGTATCATGGATGGATGTACACTAAATTCTATTTTTATTCCTTCATTTTTGCCGAATATTAGGGTTTAAGATAAATTCATGAAGACAATAAATAAAGATGATTTTAGGCTGATTGATGGACCCCACTAATGGCTGCCTACAGTCACAAAACACAAGTGCTGATCGGATTTGTGTATAGCCTGTGGCTTTTTTGGGTTTCAGCTGTAAGGATTTTGTCTCCGAGTTCATGGAAGGGCATTGTTACACAATATATTTTGGCATTAAATGAGAGATGACTTTTGAACAAACTTTGTATTCAGTGATTTTTTTCTTCCAATGGGAGGATTTTTTTTTTTTTTTGGAGAGCAAAGACTGAAATCTCACTTCTCTGTCCATTTTTTGTAAATTTTAAGCCAATGCTGAAGAATATTTCCTTAAAAGTTAAATGCTGGTGAAATTTTTTTTTCCAATTTTGTCCAAAACATTTGCTTACAATATAGCAGTATTAAACTATCAATGGTAGTCCATCAGATATCATTTAGGAGTCATCTGTTTATTTCCTATTTTTACAAGCATTCAAAGTATATGGTAATTTGTGTAGCACCCCTACTCCTTTCACAGAGTACTTCAAAATTTCTGCATTAAAATGATCATTTTGTCAGTATACTATCACTTACGATTGCGTTATATTGAGTACTCTGTTCGACTTCCTCAGTTATTGTAAATTTTATAAACTTGGGAAAGGATGAAAAAAATGATAATCCCTCCTAAATTTTACCTTTTTAAAATATTTTTGATTTAGTAGTTTTATGACTGAAACTATAATAAAAGAAGACCACATATAAATTTAAATTGCATGCATATTACATTTGCATTTTGTAAGGCACCATTTTCATCTAGGGATAGGGATTATGGCACCATGTCAAACATGTGCAAAGCAGCTGCCTCAGCTAGGCTGCAGATGACTCAGCTATGGTGCATATGTCTCAGCTAGGCTACGGATGCCTCACTAGGGTGCAGTTACCTCAGCTAGGCTGAAAAAGCCTCAATTAAGGTGCATATGCCTCAGCTAGACTTCATATGCCTCAGCTAGGCTGCATATGCCTCAGCTAGGCTGCATATGACTCAGCTAGGCTACAGATGCCTCTGCTAGGCTGCATATGCCTCAGCTAGTCTTCAGCTACCTTAGCTTGGGTTCAGCTGCCTCAGTTATACATTGTTGGTACATGCACTTCGTTGGTAAGATTTGGTGTCTGCTATTGTAATGTGTGTATTGATAAAAAACAGCTACAGGTGCAACAATTATTCTGAGGGAGATGCAACTTGGCTATGTAGCATCAGGAAGTTCCGTGGTAACATGAAGCCTACTTACCAGGCTGTACAGCATACTACCTTGTTCAGTTATATCTATAATGCCTGCCAAAGTGAAACCAAAACAAATTGTTTTGAATATTCATAGAAATATATGACCTAAAGACTTGTTGAATGTTAGCGAATATTCACAAGAAGCCTACTACTCCACCCACTTGCAGAGCTGGTATGCCATTGTTATAACCCTGTGCTGGTATTACCAATTGCACAGGTGTTTATGCAACACAGAAATGATAGGACATCTTGGCTTTCAGTCTAGACTTCCAGTTAACAACTACAGGAGCACACACAGTCAGTCAAAAATGATAGCATGATTCATGAGAGAGTGACATGAATAATTCATATTATGGTAATGAAGTTTACAACTGGATGCAGTCTGCTTCACTTTGGCTGATTGTGGTCAAGGTGAAGAGCTGAGAAAGCAAGAGTCTGTTCCTAGAGCTATATAGCATGGTGCCTTTAAACACTTTGTGACAATGAGTCACCATATGTTTGTATTGAATACTTATAACCTCAGATGCTCTTGGTTTATCATGATTTTGTTGCATGAATATTCAGTGAACTTAGCCACATCTTAAACTTTCCTTTAACAATGAAAATTATTTCTGTTAAGAAGAATCTCTGCATTAAGTTGGCTTGGCATCAGACTGTCATTCTTTTTATTTCTTTTTAAGATTTTTCTGAAAAAAAAAATGTATTGCAGTAAAACACAAGCAAATATCATAAAGAGAGGCACCCTTAATGCATATTCATCAAATTGAGCCTATTGAGCAGTTTTATGAATCAAATCTGTATATCAGTTCTGTGTTTTTATTTTCTTTTTATAAAATTTCTTTGACTTCATTAACGTTTTGCAGCTTTGAATCTTATCTTTGAATGGCAGTAAGTTTAACACCACAATTTACTGTAGCTATACACGAATCCGGACAGCAAGTGATGGTCTGATTTCAGTCAACCATAACTAGGGTCCGTCACCTTTAAATCTTTCTATTTCCTTGCTTACCTCTATCATGGATGGTTGTACAGGAATTTGTATCTCAAATTCTCCAATTTCACTCAATATGAGGGTTTGAAATTCATGTAAACAAAAAATAAAGACGATTTTAGGCTGATTGACCCCACTAATGGCGGCCTACAGTTCCTAAAAACAAGCACTAATCGGATTCGTCTATAGACTCCTAATTGTAACCTGTATGAAAGATTTGTTGCAGCATATCTATTCTCTTCCAGTGCCTTTGGTTACCTAGGTTCATAATCCTAGCATATTCCAAGAAAGTTTGTCCACATGGAATTATAACTATTTTTAGTAGTAAATTACAGATCAATTAAATTTAAAAAAAAAATTACAACCAGTATGTGTAATCTCTTTAAGCAGAATGAAAATTTAGGGCAAAATCTTGAGCAACCATCATTCAAATTGTGTGTTGGGCATGAAAACTCTTTATTATGATAAATGTTGGCAATACTGTAATTATGGGATGGTTGAGCTTCAAGAAGTGTTTAGGAGCAGTGGCAGTTGAACTGTGGAGCTCACCCCATCCCCCCCCCCAAAAAAAAAATGAAATGTGTGGGAGGACTTAAGCTTTGTTCAACCCCTGCAATGTTTGCAAAGTGCAGCTTCAAGAAGTTGGTATAGTGTGCAGCACAGAACACTTGAGAATTGGCTTTTCTGTTCAGCTACAGCGTTTGTTAAGTAAGAAATTTTATTGTACCCTCCTTGCCAACAAATGGTGGCGCTGTGCATACATAATCTTGCTGACACCAGTAGGCCTCTTCACCCCATATTTTACCTGTTCCACTGCACCTTTTTAGGAGTGTACCCACACCACAAGTGTTGTCCATCGTTCTGTCCACTGTTGTTTCTTTTACACTATCAAATGCTATTCCTAACTGTTCTTTTTTTTTTTTTTTTTTTTTTTAAGTGAAACCTTTTGGAGTGTATGCTCACATGATAAAAGAGACTACCACAAGTTCGGGTGTATCAATTTCTCAGAATATTAAGGTATGCAAATATTTTGAATGCAATGTTGGCAAGTGGTAAATACTGTGCAGGAGAGTACTGACAAACTGTTGAAGTAAATATAGTGTTTCTGTAGTCACCATAACATTGAGTAAGTTGCTTTCACCTTTAAAAAATTCAGATGTGTTCACAGATGTTAGCATGTTTTTGATCTCATTAGCAGTATTAACTCGGACCACCCAGGGAAATAGTATAAATGTTACCTTTCATGATTCTCTACTAGGTTTCCCCCTCATATCTGAAACTATCAATTCATACTCATCTATGTGGGAACACTGAATGGCAAGTTAAAGAGAGAGACTGTAGTGAGACTCCTCACCTCTCTCTGTCCTGCCCCTTAAATCAAAGGAAAAAACTGTATGTTACATTTCTGACTTCAGTCCCTCTCTCTGCCCTGCCCCTTTAATCAAAGGAAAAAACTGTATGTTACATTTCTGACTTCAGTCCTATGTCAATCAGTGTGGAGCACAGCAGTGTTGAAAGTTTCATTCAAGGTTTTCCCCATTCCATGTCCCCCCTCCCCAAAGTCATCAAGCCCCTCTATGTCCCTGGATGTCCCTACCCATGGGAGGTGCCTACCTTGATTGAACACTTTGCTATACTAGATGCATTAGCTTTCACTCTGTAGTAACTGTATGAGAAATAAACTGTAGGTTTCCATTGGATATTAAAAACTGTAGATGTAATTAAATCCTTCCGTTTATGTGTACCTATGCTGCAAAAAAGAAAAAATGTTAAGTATTAAATTTTGTATCAGGCAGTACTTCCCTCTTACTGTAAGTACATAGTACTTCCATGCTTTTACCATGCAATAATTTTATTGGTAAGTTTATTTTTGTAAAGGATTACAAAAATTGGAAAGACTGAATTGGGATTGAAGACAGACATTTGAAGGAGGCCAGGGTTGGTGCAATGGAGTACAAAGTATATTTTGTTTGCCATGGTAAATGTGTTTAGTATGCATTGGCAGTGGAATAGCTAGTGTTCTTTTGAGAACATTGCTGACTACAGGATGCTCCAGTCATTTGTCTGTAAGGTTTTTTCTGCCTTTGATATTACACTAACACTCACAATGTGTATGTACTCATCCTGAGATTAACTGAAAGTATGGTAGCCTGTGGGACGATTGAACCAAATAAAGTAGCTGTGAGTTGAACACTTTGAAAGTGGGAGTAATTGGCTCTCAGGTAAAAAAGACTTTCATTAACTGAGCATTGTCTTATTAAACTTCTATTTACGTCTCAAAAATTGAGGTATGTGATATGGAAGCAAGTTGCATTGTCTTTACCACATTGTGTGAAGGCAATAGAATAAAACTTGAACACTGTTGAACATACCTATACATTGTTTATGCCTGTCCTTTTTATCTAATCCAGCACTTTGAGTACAATTTTTCTGGTTTGGTAAAAGGTGCTTATTTTTTTGTGATGAATTCTATGGCTGTTGTAATGATTGTTCTAAATAATGAATACTTAAATATGCCTGAATTAGAGTCAGTCCTACCCTGGTAGCTCCATGATCCCACATCTGTTGTCATGTATGGTATGCAAATGAACTGAACATATTGCAACTATGATGACATGCATTGGTAAAGGTTTGTGACAGGGACACAGTAGAAGTATTTGACCCACAGGGGCTAACATTTCCCAAAGGGTGTTGCATCCTTCCCTGGTGAGATATCACCTGCCCCCCCCCCCCCGAATGCCCTTTTCTTGTGCTGCGGACTACTGTACTTTCCTTGAAATTTGATTCTGAAGCAAATGTTATCTATGGATGAGGGAGACCTTGTAATGGACACATCACCAATCAGATCCAGATGACACATTACCTCACCAGTACCCATGAAGTCCCTGGATAAAATGAGACAATTGAGATGCATTGTGCCATGAGGAAACAATACAAAGAACCCAGAAGTAATAGTTGAACCAAACAATTACATTGTGATCACAAATCTAACATCTTCAGCTAATAATAGTCTGTCATGCCTACAAATGGAAATAGGAATGTTCATAATAAAAGCAAAAAGGTCATTACGAGTAGGAATCCTCAAATGCCATTTTCAGGGAAACTTAACTTTTGCCCCATTATGTCAATGTTACAGCTATGATTAACTATAAATACAGACTAAGATTTTGTAATCTCTCTCCTTTCCCACACTCTGGCATTGTTTTGTGCTTTACAAGTAAGGAGGAGTCATATCTTGTTGACAATGTTAGCTGCTATTTTTATAAAATAAGTTACATTTCCCTTTTATTTCATTTGAAAATACTTCATGCTTTTAATTATTCATGTTGTAGTGTACATTACCTAGGATTTGTTAACAGTTTCTGTAAAGGTGTCATGCTTCAGATTCTTTTTTCACACCTTCTGTATCCAAAGTACATTGGCAAAGGTTAGCTGCTGCAGACCATGTTAGTATTAATGCAAGTACTTCCATGGACAGATGTATAGTCATATTTAGGCAGTATGTTAAGTGGATATCAGATCTTAGTGCCCCTCTCCAATTATGTCCCTTCATCCAGACCTGTCATATCCTCAATTCTATGTTGAATTGGCCTTTTGTAACAAATTTTCAATTTAATTTGGTTTATGTAACAATAGAGTATGTTGACTGACCATTTGTTTCCCTGAGTATCATTGGAAAATCTACATCTCCCCTCATTACCCACTATATACATATATAATCCCTACTTACCCGCAGTAAGTCCCTGGCAAGCTTCTACTAGCACAGTGGCACCAGGTGACCTCCAGTAGAGGTCGCCCGATGACGTCATCTTTCGTGCATGCCTGCCAAAGAGTTCCGCACAGTCAAAGACCTTGCTTTGTATTTGGGTTTTTCTGAAGCCTTTAAGTCTCCTACAGTACCTCCAATCCTTTTCAGCCTCCAACCTAAGGAAGTTACAAGATTACATGTGTAAACAGGAGATAAGAGGGAGGACAATGTTGGGACTCATAGATTCCCAAATTAGAGAGTCTTGGGGAAACCGCCCTGTACAACAGGAAGTTTGGGCATTTGTACTAGATGTGGGTGTGATTCATAAGTCACAAAGGAAGCAAATGATACCATCCAACAAACATTAGAAGTTGAAAAAAACTTTATGAATTTTAAACATGCACATTTTATGAATATTTAGATTTGCTATAAAAACTAGAAGAAATTATTTAGGTGTTAGGGAAACTAAAAGACATTAAGAATGATGCTGTAGACTTGTATAACATTTTAGAGATGTTACATATAATGTTTGCAGATCATGGCTATTTCATCATTTATAAATATGATTTTGGATTTTATATATGAATTTGTGAAAGCATAGATTAAAGAAAAAGAAAGTTTTTAATACTTTCAACATATCTGTTTGTGTCTTTTATTGGTATGTAGGGATCTCTCTGGCTTAATTTCCTCTGCTCTTTAAATCTTGGATTAGTTGGGGCTTAAAGGCAGGACTGTAATGAGCTAGTCTTGAAATGGTCTAGTCTCAAAATGAAAATACCCATACTCCCTGAGGGCATTCTTTTCCGTTTGGCAAACACATACGTAATATTACATATTTTGAAAAGTCCCCTGAAGCTGAAGATGCAAAATAAATTTAAAAAAAAAAAATAATAACCACGACGAAACATTTGAGGGCCATTTCTGTTAATAAGTGACATATCTTACACCAGTTCGCATATCTAGGCTCTTTGAGTAGGCAAAAATCTTCAAAGAAGAGGAAATACCCCCTAAAACTCCTCTCCAGGCTCATGAAACCCCTACCAATCGATGTTGTCCAAAATTGGTTGGTCTTGTTACAGATCTGGGGCACCCAAAATATCCTTTTCCCAAGACAAAAAAAAGGTATGGCTTATTCTTACAGTATTACCTGCAAGGTACTCAGTGCATACCTAACTCCAAGTAAGAGAAAAAATGGAGTTCAAAAGTTTCAAATGTTTGAATCTTAAAAGAAGGGTTTAAGGCAGTGCTTCTCAACTGGGGTCCAAGTGCACCCCCAGGGGTGAAATTTCGGAAATTAGGGGTGAATTATTCACAAAGGGGGAATTTTTTGAATAGGGGAAAATTTGCATGAACTGAGTTTTCATACTCAGAATTGAAAATTCATAGCCTCATCTGACCGGTAGTCATCAGTCAGAATATAGCGTGTATAACTGTAGTTGGTGTTTAGAGAGGTATTCTAAAAATAAACTCTCTAGTTGTATGAATGGGCGGCTACCGATGGCAACAATCGTCTACGAATATAGTTTTTAGTAATTTCATGTTTTATAGTACTAGGGGTGAATGGTGGAAAATTTTTTTCCCAAGTGGGGAAGTGAATCATTAAGGTTGAGAAGCACTGGTTTAAGGTCACATCAAGACCGGATATGTTAGAGGGTACTCATTCTAAGCATTTTAGTGAAATTTGCATTGAAATCTGATGTGTGGTTCTCAAGATGTGAGCAAGTAAAGTTGTCACATTTTCAACAAGTGAACTTGAAGCAAGCACCTGTGACATCAGGCCTCACATTAATGGGCAGTCTTTTGTTTTTCTGTAAATTTTACATTCACTTTTTTCCTCATCAATCCTGTATTATCAGAATGCGATTGCAAAAGTGACATGGGAACTTAACAAACTTTACATTCCCCACAGGGAGGTCCTGTTCCTATAGACTGTAGGCAGCCATTAGTGGGGTCCATCAGCCTTAAATCTTCATCATTTGTGGTCTACATAATTTCATATTCAGTCAAATTGAAGGGATAAATTAACAATTTAATATACATCCATACATGGAAATTAAAAGGTGATAGAACCCAGTTATGGCCGACTGAAATCGGGCCATTACTTGCTCTCCGGATTCGTCTAGTAACTTTAAGGTCAACACAACAGTCTAAACAAACAATGGGAAACAATGCATTCCTTGTCAGTGTGAGGAAGTGATACAACTTGTGTTGCCCTTGACTCACTTTAAACTGTTTAAACACAAATTTAGTGACTTCATTTACTGATATCTCGAGAAATACATGCCCGATTAAAATGGAACTTCCACTATACTTTGTAGATTGTTTCCTCTTTCACATGTGAAATAAAATTTCTGCTTGAACTTCCGCTTTAAACAGATTCCTAGAAGCCCTCTAGATTTTTGTAATGTAAGTATCATATGAATCTCTGCAAAATTGTTAAAACTGATTGCTTGATCCAACTCTCCCTCTCCTGCTGTTTCTGTAACCTCTTTTCCCTGATCACTACAGTCACTAAGGCAGGTGCAGTGGTGTAGCTAGACTTTTTTCTAGGAAAGGGGGGCAAGCACCCAAATTTTCTGACGACATTTGAAAAGTTTTTGAAACTTTGTTGCCATTGTTACGCAAATATTTCAAAATGAATAGCCTAAATTGAAGCCTCTAGAGCCAGGGGCAATCTCCCCTAACCCCCCCGTAGCTATGCAGATGAGTAGTTGAGTGAGCTGGGTGCTTCATACTTAAAGGGAGAGCTTGGGCAGTCGCCCAAAAATTATTTTGGAGTAATAGCTAAATCTCATACTTTCCAACTTATTTCTCTTCAATGTATCTGATATATTAAGACTTCAATATTGCATATTTATGGGTAAACCAAGCCGTTACTCATAGCATATTTCACATTTGAGGAGAAAACATTGTGGCATGACTCCCAAGAGCCCAAGCAGGACAGTCTTCTACAATAATTCAAAATTGTGGTTATTGCTTTTCACATTTAAAGTCAAGGTATGTTCTGTCTAACAATAGGCAATAACCTATCAAGTACCTTCCTGATCAGACGCATCTAAAATCTTCGTAGCGCGCGTGAAAGGATTTCTCTCAGCACATGATTCCATGAAATATTAGATTAGCCTAAATAATCTTCTTACACATTTCATCCATTTATGATTAATCAAGAAGCTAGAGAAAACAGAACCAAGAATTTGATTTGGAAGCATTGGTTTATTAAAAAGAATACCGGTACTTACAGTAGCTAAATAGTAACACATTCCTTCATGTCCAAAATATAGTGCAAAATTGTTTTATTAAATTTCATAGGCATCATGCTGCAAATAGCTGCAAAAGCATACTTACATTAGCAAAAGATAAATTCAGCCTAATTTGATGAACTTGATAGAGGATGGAGTGAAGAACAGGCCCAAGGAATGAAGCTATGGCATTTGTTCACATAGTTTTTTGAATTTCCTCCGTCCCTTCTTATTAAATGAAAGAAGACTGGAAATTTGATTGGATTAGACTAAAGGAACTCAGCATCACATTTCAATAAATAAAACTCAATATTAGAGAATGCATTTCTTGTTCCTTTTAATTCTAACATATTTCATGGGGTGGGAAGGGTGAAAGTCCTCCAAATAGGCCCATCTGTCTCAATGTCACTTGTTCCTCTAAGTGACATAAATAAGTTTATTCTTAGAGGAGGGAGATTCTTTGGTCTTTGTATGGCAGGCTTGTCCAACCTACGGCCCGCGGGCTACGCTCCGGCCCGCGAAAAGGTTGCCTCCGGCCCGTCAGAAATAATCTGTATTGCAAAATTATTCAATAAGCAGATTAATTGATGACAACTTTAGGCTTCGCCGTCTGCTATGGCATGCTTACTTTTGAATGAAATAATTCCTTTCAAATGTCTGCTACATGTAGCTCATTGGGAGTGTTGTCCACAGGGACGGGTTGAGAATGATTCAGGAGGAATATGAAAAAAAAATTGTCAGAATATTCTGCCCAACACCATCAATTTTTGCTAAAATTTATTTATTTGTTCAAGCAAAAACGAAAACGAATCAGTGTTCCCTACGTGCAATGATTGCATTTTGTTACCTTGTGCGTCGGGAAAAATTGAAAAAAAACGAGCATAGAATGCGGTCCGTTGTCCATCATAGCCAGTACATGTGGCCCACCGCTGCGAAAGGTTGGACAACCCTGTTGTATGGTCTCATTTAATGGCACATTTCTCTTCAGGGACGTCAGGGAGGTGGTGGGCATCAAATACTATTTTTGGTAGGTAAAATATCTATTGTAATTCTAACACTTTTTTGAGCAGCCTCAGAGCTACCCATTTGTTGCTCCGCCCCCATTCTTCCAATGCCGACAGAGTGGGGTTGTCAGTGAACCTCTTCCTTAAGTTTTAGTCTGTTTATTCCCTTTCAACTATTTTTTTCAGTTTGGACAGATCAGTGTGACATGTGAGGCAAGCTTAAAGCTTTTATAGGGCAAAAACCAGCTTTCATTCAGCAGTGTAGTCAGAGAGAATGGGGTGAGATTTGGCGATCATGGACAGTGGCGTAGCCACGGGGGGGCCTCAGCCCCCCCCCCCCCAGATTTTTTGCGTCCTGATAAAGTAATTGAAAAAAATAAAATGTTTGAACGGACATAACCTTGAAGTATTTCCTTCAAAACAGTAAATAAATAAAATGTGTAAAAATTTAAAAAAATCCTATGAAAGTCGTATGAAATCGAGTAATAACTTCAAAACGCCTACTTTCACTAAATTAGATACCGTTTGTGATCTGCACTGTCGTTTATCGCATTTCACTTAGAAGATGAAACGAAAGTCTCGACGAAAAACTTTAATGTGACTTTGTTAGGTTAAGACCCTTTCTGCCTTCGGATGGCTGATTGATTTACTGAAAATAAGGCAACCGTACACTGGAGACCACTCTTACACGACCATTCCTATACTTTATCATACACAAAATATGCCGTTAGCAGGTAAGGGTAAGGTACTGCCTTCGGATAATTCTTCCCTTCCATACTTAACAAGTAGGCCTAGGCCTATGTCGTGCCTCACTCCTGCCCATGACAAGTGCCACTGTAGGACGATTTTTTTTGACAATTCCTCTTTTTACTAGTTGGCACTGGCGTCCGGGGGATTTGTAAAATGACCACAAGGTCATTTCATGTGTTTCCCACATGATCCATACTTGTGCTTTGCGGTTCAATTACTTTGAGAGATTTTTTCGTAGTGTTTTAATTTTGACTACGTAATGTACCGATGGACAAATACTGCACCATTTTGAACATTGTTCCTTTGGTAGTATGTATGTCTCTTGTAAAATCTCTACAAACACTAAAAATATTTTGATATTTTTCATGCTCCCCAAAAGGGGAAAATCCTAAAACTTAGGCCTATAATCAGTTCAAAGTTTTGCCAAACATAGCACCATTTTGCATCTAGGAAATCTAACGCAAAGAAAATTTCTCAGAGGGGGACACAGATACTTTTGGTTTTCCTGTTAAAGGGTAAGGTACTGCCTTAGATAAGCTGAAATACATTCAAATATTGCCGCATTTGCGGCTGGGTACATCCAGTTTAAAACAAGTGGGAAGTGCCGTTTCCGGCCATCTGGAGGGGTTTTAAAGCCCAAAATTTTCTTCTACGCTCCGCGCCAACTGATGGTGGCGCTCCGCTTAGATAGTCTTGTCGTGCCTGACCTTCGGAGGTAACAGCCCCCCCCCCCACTTGCTACCTAGCCCCCCACCCACCCCCCCCCCAAAAAAATCCCATCCTGGCTACGCCACTGTCATGGAAAGATTCAAAAGTACAAAGAAAGAGAAAGAAGGAAGCTGGGAAATAACCGGCGGAAAGGTTAGAGTAATTATAGCAACTGAAAATTAGTTATATCGCCGACAGAGAGCCTAGAAAGGAAGGAAGCAGAGAGGGATGGTAAAAGAAGAAGTAGATGAAAGGGTGACTTAGGGACTTGGTACAAGCTAAAAGAGTGACGGGGTTAACGGGACGGTATGAAATACAGTAGGTTCTGTTAAAGTGAAGGACCGGGAGAGGCTGAATGGCCACTATGTATGTAAACTGACCCTGTGAATGGGAAAGAGAAAAACGATGAGGGAACTAGGACAGAGAAAAAGTTTAGAATGCTAAGTCTAAAAGGACGAACCACGATGGAAAGCAGACAGAGCTAAGGAGCTAAGAGAAGAGATGGGCAAATGACGTGGGATTTAGATTGTGGAAGGAAAGACAGCTACCACCCAGTTTAAGGTTGTCATATTGAACTATCAAATAGGGACACCTCAAATCACCGGCCTGGTAAAAACTTACTTTGAAAGTCACACAGTGTTTGGAAAAGGGTCACCTTCGTTGAGGAGAAACGGTGGTTACTGGCAGAATCCCGCCATTTAAAGTGAGTCCAAAAATTGACCATGCAGAAATAAAAATTTTAGAGTGAAGTTAAAGGAAATGAATAACTCTGGTGCGATGTGAAATGAAGCATACCAAGTAATTCAATGCAAAGACTTCTTGGGCTTGCTTCGCATAGTCGTATTTACCCCAATGGCGCAGATTGTCATTTGACTACGTTTTACAGAACAAGTTTAACAGAATTATTTCAGAGCGCATCCAATTCGCTTATCGTCATCTTCTCAGATACCGAACACATATCCTCTAGGCGGGAAAATGAATAAACATTTGCAAAACGAAACAACAAACCACAGGAGAGGAAAAGAGACCAGAAAAGAAAGAATTGTAATGAATCATAACGTGTAAAAGAAATAAAAATCCTATCGAGATTGGTAAATAGTAACAGCTTCCCTGTAAAGCACTGTTTACCATTGTCGATAGGATTTGAAGTTCTCTTTCGTTCTGTTGTTTGTAAATTATTCTTTTCTCCGCATTGACGCTGATGACGAATACAGCTGTCTTTGAAATATACGTTCTTTTTTCTAATCTTGTATGTGCTCTAATATTGTCATATTTGTGGTGTTTCCTACTTGCTCTTTTATATAATATATATAATCGCCGTGTTTTCTACTTGTATTTGAATAAATTTCAAAGGATACGCATTTGTTGATAGGAAGGATCTTCTGTCATATAAAAAGAAATGTTCTATGGATTAAACACCGATGGTCCAGGTATATCACCCAGCTATAGTCCCTGCTAATGAGATAAGAGAGAGTGGAAAGTCCTCTCGAGGATACACCTAATAATCCAATATTCGTCAAACCCCTTCTCTCTGCTTTCCGTCAATCTAAGAACCTCAAAAAGGCACTTTAGTTCATAGTGAAATTCCCAAACATCTTCAGCGCACTGGAAATCGCAAGTGCGATAATCCTAGATGCAAAGTTTGTGATATATTATTAAGTGATGAAGAGATTATACATAACCGCCCAGGACGACCATGTGACCTTTCATCCGGGCAATTACACCTGTGGTTCCTCCCACGTCGTATACATATTGAAATGTCCCACCTGTGATAACGGACTTTATGTTGGAGAGACCTCTATTAAATTTCGCCTAAGAATAAATAACCACAAACAGAGAATTAGAGACGGAACTCAATGCCCGCCAGTAGGTAAGCATTTTAGCGAGGCAAATCACTCGAGGGAATTTAAGTGTTTTATTCTTAAAGGGGGCTTTTCCGACATCCGGGAGAGGAAAATCTTCGAACTTAGAATGATCCATTACTTGAAAACAGTCTCCCATGGCTTAAACAAAGATCGGGGTTTCCCATAATTTTACCCCCACATCATTTTGTAATCATCTCCAATCGCGTCTTTATTACAATTGCGTCACAATATTGCAGCAATGCGTCATAAATTCTTTATGTTGATCCTTGCAAACGCGTCATTTATTACTAACTCATGACGCGCGCATCAATGTATTAACTTTGAACAATAACTTAAAAAAGTTAACAGTTATCATTTACAATTTCATTTGTAATCGCTGTCGTACATTCCTCGTCTAATCCGCTGAGGAAGATCCCCGGAGGGACTGAAATATATTCGGATATTTATAAATCTTGTTGGTCATCAGATCATTAATTTCTCGATCTTGTCTATTTAACTATTGACCAATACACGGAAAACAGTTCTATTATACATATACATATACATTCAGAGTATACGGTAATCATTGTAAATGGTCAATGAGATGGTTCAATACCCCTATAAGGCCTACACTACACAAAGAAGGAACATCAAATAGAACTTAAAGTTATAATTTAAATCCCTTGCTTGGTTCCCATCATAATTATGATACTTAAATGGTTGCATGAAGCAGCCCTAACTATTCCTAGAAATGCTTCCTCTGGCAGTTTCCCCACTTCGTTCCTTTTCGATCAATGGCTGCACAGCCGACAAGACTCAATTATGAGCCTCGTAATAAATCATTCACAAAATGTTAATCATTCTGAAATGTTACATTAAGGACTCAATTAGTTGGCTTCGTAAAGAAGGGTACATTTCACATTAACTTTCTCTTTTAACTGTGCACACATCGAGAGCAGCTGAGCTTACTTGACTGACGGCGCAACCATCAATCACTAAGCTGCTGATGCCAGCGATTAAAGGCACACTACCGACTCGTCGTCTCATCGATTAAATTCGACTAAACATTTAGCTGTAAACCGTAGTAGGCCTAAACGGATTTACGATAATTCTAGAAAGAAATTGATATGACTTGGATATTTCGTCTCGATTGCTCGCATAAGTATCATCTCCTGCAAGCCGTTTGCTAGACGTATACTGCCATCATCAGAATAGAATAACGTCTGATGTAACATAAAACCAAAATGTCACTGCAATGTGCGTAATGCTCTCTCCAATATGTAATACTTTTGTATTCGGTCATCCCTACACTTAAAAAATATCATAATTACAATTTTTCCGCATGTCGCAAGTGTTTGGTGCCAAGTTCGTTAATAAGATCTCTTTGATGTTCGACTTAATATCGGGTGTTAGTTTGTGAATGATCTTCGAATCATTGATAAAAGTTAATACCATTTAACCTTTGACTGTTTGAACAACGGATCAATATTTACTTAAAGGACAAGGCCACCCCAGTCTGAAGTAGTATAGTAGACTGTCCACTTTCATGATTGGCTGTTGAAAGTCATGTGACAATATTTTTGCTCTTCAAATGAGAAATTTACTAGAAGTAACTGCTTGGTTTACCTTGGTTATGCAATACTGAAGTCACAAAATATGATGGAAGATAATTTGAATACAGATGACACGAAAGTTGTGATATTTGGCTGTTGTTTCAAAATAAGTTTGGGGACTGCTCTTGACCTTTAAATCAAAACGAGTCAAACACGCTGAATAATTTGTGTCTTTCTTGTTGTACAACTCACATTACCTGTTTTGTTTCCCTTTGAAATTAAAACGTTTTTTCACCATTAAACGCTTCATGTTTCCATGCATAGATTGTTGTGCAGGGAAGGTTTGTTTAATTACGTCACCCCATAACAGTAAGACTGCCTCCACATTCTGTCACGAAGTGCAGTAGCTTTCAAAAATAAATTAACAAATAAAACAAAACAGAGAAATGCGAGGACTGTAATTTGCGTAGTACAGTTATGGCATCATAAATTAATGTGCAATTTACCGTTTCAAAGTGTACCTCAAGTCAAAAAAATCAAACATATATGTTTAACAACATGAAAAAATGAATTTTAACGGTCCAACTCCCATCTTTATGGGACATTCTTGAGCCGAGGTATAAAATGTTTAAATTTTTTTCACTTAAAACAAATTAGTGCATTGCGCAATAATGTGTCAGTGACTTTCTTGTTGTACAACTCACACTGCCTGCTTTGTTTCCATTGAAAATTAAAATTGTTTTTGTGACCTTAAGGGTAAAGATCTGAGCAGTCCCCCAAACTTACTTTGAAGAAAAAGCTAAATAACACAATTTTCATCTCATTTCTCTTCAAAGTATCTTTCATTACATTTTATGACTTTACTAGTGCATACTCAAGGTAAACCAAGCAGTTATTTCTGGACAGTCTACTACACTTCTTCAATTTGGGATGACTGCTCCTGCCCTTTAAGCACTACCTGTTCAATCGTATAGCATGTTACACAGAGAAGGCTTAATTAACTACATTACCCCAGTGGCGTAGCCAGAGGAGGCGAGAGGGGACAATCCCCCCTCCAAAAAATGATTCAAGACCACATCCCCCACTCAAAGAAAACCACAAAGATACAACCCGTTTCTCACAATCCAAAAATCTTATAGTCTTCTTAAGTTTTCTTCGGTAGATCTATACACAAACTGTGTGTAAAGGAAGGGAATAGGTATAAGTGTTGACACGCAGCACTTGACTTCATTAAAGTTTAGCATTGCTTATACGATGTTGCCCCCCCCCCCCGCGCATTTGCCGCCCCCCATCCCCCATTTCAATGAAATCCTAGCTACGCCACTGCATTTCCCAGTAAGAGTAGGATTGCGATCGCGCCTTGGTACAAGGCGCAGTAACTTTCATATAATCAGAACAAAGAAATTCAGCCATTCAGGCAGCCATTCGTCGCCCCATACAAAGAAATTCAAAGATTGTAAGTTGAGTAGTACAACAATAACATCACAAATTATTACGCAATGTACCATTTAAACTTGAGAGAATAAAACTCAGTATCTTACATTACATCTCGCCTGATATGTCCTAAGAAATGGAAGTTGGATTGTTTCATTATTCACGTTCTGTAAATTTCGGACTGAAGTACACTTTATCCGAAGTCGTTAAGGTTTGCTGGGAAGGGCGTTTGTTGCAAATTCCTAGTGAAGCAATCAGCTACGAATAAATGTAACCTATCAAATATGATATTCCGACGTGGCTTAAAGAAATGTGATATGCCTTAAAATATCATAATGCATATCTCGCGACACAATTTGAAGACAATCATACTATAACCTAGTCCTGCTTTACAGGCAACCATTCGTCGCCCCATACTAATATTTTACAAAAAGTGTACAGAGTTCACAATTGGTATAGCTCTTTAATTGACATTAGATCAAAAATAAAGGCAGAATGCGGTAGCTCATAATACACATTATGTACTGACAGTGTTCATTGTGATTACACAATGGTAGGGCCTTATAATCACCAGGGTAGACTTACGTGTATGCCCTGTAGAAATAAACTGATATTGTGTCTGGATGAGAATAAATTTTAGACAGTTGAGGGAGGGGCTAGAAGTAAGAGGTGGGGAGAACTGGAATTGTCTGAGGTGATGAATATATGCCTTTGAAAAAATGGCAATTCTGTTCTTTCTGTAACTTATATATACTACGGTTCTAAGGACTCATGCCTGCATACAAAACTGCCCTCCTTTGATATCTGATTATAACTGAGTTAGTGAACAGTTTCTTACTGTATAGTTGGAAAATCCACTCGCTTTGCAAAATAAAGTGAAATAAGCTTTAAGTCTTGACCAATTGAATTATAGAATGGGATAGTCTAGAATAGGATAGTAAGAACTTCTTACTCCATGGTAATAGCCCAGCACGTAGATACTGTCAGTTTGATAATGCGTGATGAGTAACTAAACGTTCGTGTAACGCAATATAGATCTACAGTCCCACCGGGATCAACTCTTCTCAGTGGTAAACTAGCGACGGGAACTTTGAAAATAGTTAACCAAGTGGGGGTGAGCAGTCGAAGCCCCTCTTCCCCCTAAATTTGCTTTCGCCTGAATAAAGTTTCGAATTACCATTAACTCAATACATTTACACAAAATTGCCCCTCAACGAGTATCCCCACCCCACCCCCTACAGTTCCTTGTCTGACTACGGGCATGTGGTCACCTGAGTTTAGGCTCCATTAACTCTTTTCCAAATAACAATTACATAACATTGTGGGGCCACGTTTCGGTGCACGTCGTTATTGGCTACGGTAAAATGACGATGACAAAAACAATGCGCACCAAAAAATCTATCCCTCAATCCTTTGTAATATACTATTTGGAAAATATTCCATGGCATAATATAGAACCGTCGAGTTGCCTAAACCTGTATACATAATTGCAATTTAGGAAGACCTGTAGCCTAAGTCCTATTCCATTTCCAAAAGTGGATGTTTGTATGCTTTATCGCTGAAACCTAATCGGATGTCCATTTTTGGTTGTAGCTACTGAAGCTGTGGAAGCTAAGTTCGTTCCCAACTCCCTTCCAGCATTATAAGGAACACATACTAATCTGCTAATGATACATTATAGTTATTGCAATTATCCTATGAATCATTTGTGCGGTTGCACCCGCTAGTATAACGGTATACGAGGCTGGTTTCCTTTAGTAGGCCGCGCTTAGGTGTCCCATCAGAACACATACAGTTGCAGGGAATACAGTATAATGATATTTATAGCTGGCATGGGTAACGGTTTGAATAATACTTGCCGCTCGTCCCGAGCGTGATTCACTTTGGACAGTTGGAAATTGGCAAAATAAATAAGAATTGAATATGTTCTATTGGTTGTTTTGTATTTTTTTTTTTTTTTTGGTAAAGACGAATTTTTCGAAGACTGCTTTCATAGATCATTTATCGGCTCGATCAGTTCTAACTTTTCTTTTAAGTATAAATTATAGGAACGGGGAAGCTGTGAATTTTGCGAGTTTTGTTAAAGGCGGACCGTAACCAGCTGACCACGTAGAGAGTAAGATGTCCATACACGCGCCCAATAACCAGACAGAATTTAATTAACAAACCAAATTTATATCCGGATATCGAGTCACTTATTTCAAGACTCATTTCAGTTGGATACTCTCGTGATAAAATGTTTTTGTTGGTTTTAAAGGAAATGCTCCATTATGAGTTCTCGATATAATCCATGTGTTAAAGTACCAGTTTGTCTCTACGTTACCAGATCATTGAAAGAAGCAGTAATATTCTCCGCATGCACAAGACGCCGCGCCTGGTTGCAACATGAGTTGCTACCAAATGAAATAATTAGTAGGTACCTTGCTAGTCAAAAGGAATGTTAAAGAATGTAGCCATTTATGACCGAGTTTTATGACGGTAGACTCCAGGCTGGCAGGAACTTAATGGCAGCCAACGTGAACGAGGAGGAAATAAATTTCCGCCTTCCGAGTAGTTGAATCCTAAAAGTAAATCGCAAGGAGCGGAAGCGAGGTGATTGCAGATAATAAACTCATAAAGAAGTTTGTGGATTCTGCCAGCGGGAAATGCCTGAGAGTTTTTTCTCACTTTTGTAGGTGTACGATTTAAACATTTCGACATCAACGTGATAGACTTAACGAGCGCCCTCTTTTAACATGTCTTCAGAAAACATGGGACGTCCATAGTAAAAATATTATTGACGTTGTGTACATGAACTGCATACGTATTTAATGGACATGACACAGCATGTCCATTATTGTGGTTGGTCGCATTTTCTGATGATCACGTGACCACATTTCTTTCGTTCAGTTTATCGGACGACTCCCATCAAGAAACAAACCGATCTTTTGGGAAAAGATTTGTACAGCAAAGGAGACGGGTATGTGACAAGATTGTGTGAAAAATGTCGCTAATTTCGAAATGCGGTACATTTTTCCTCAAATACTCAATATTTAAATATAAACTAGGCTAATATTAATATTAAGTAGGCTAATAGTAATATTAAGTAGGCTAATAATAATATTAAGTAGGCTAATATTAATATTAAGTAGGCTAATATACCTGTTACTTTACATATGACGCAGTCATGAACGAGGGGGATGCTACGGCCTACTTTGGTCTGTATTTTCAACACCAGTAGAACTGTTTGGTCACCAAATTTATTTTACATTTGATTTATGAAGTGATTATAAAGACAACTGTATAAATTTGAAAACATTCGTATAATTTTCTTGTGGCAATTCCTGGAATTTCGGCGGAGCGGCATGCTACGATGTCTCCGTTTGAACTTCATTCCTTAAGGAATGTACAAAATGTGTACAGTAGTGTAAGTGCCGGGTTTGACGCAGCGTTCGTATAAAGTCATGTACGGTCCATTGCGATCGTGTACAAGCAATGTGGCCGATTGAACGAGGTTTTCTAACGTGTTTAAGGTAAATGTTCGTATAAACAAAAAGAATTTCACATAATGTCGTAGAGAAGGCAAAGTGCAATCAAACCGCAAGTCCGAATTTTCGATGCAAATCTCGTATTTTACCATACGTATAAACCATTATAGGTTTTCGATTGGCGTAGGCCAGCTGAGGTCAAACGTAAACGTAGCTAGTGTACATTAACTGCACATACATTCGCAGGTTCACTTCATTCCGAACAATTATTCTAAATCAGAGCCAAATTTAGTTACTAGCCTACACACTTGCTGTACTTTTGTCGGACAGGTTTGTCAATCCTCGGTGGCAGGTAGGGAATTGCAACAAGTGCCTTTGCACGGGTACTAAAAAATAGGACCTGGATACCTAATCGTCATACCCGTCGGGTACCCGGTGACGGTGACTAAAAGATAGAACATTTTGTTAGGAGCATGATGATATTTCAGCACAGCTGTTTTAGAGAGGTAGCGATCACATTCCCAAGTTCAAAAACATTTGATTTGTCATAAGGTTTTATCATCTCCTTTTGTTTCAAACCAAAATGACAAGTAAAAGAAACCAGAAAGAGCTATTGTTGGAGCATCTATTGTGCCTTAAACACCAAACACGGCCAGCAACCTACACCCCTATTTTGGTCTTACTGGAACGACCGGACGCGTAGTGGCCATGCGTAACAAAAAACAGTCAAATAAGAAAATTAGTACTTTCCAAGGCCTCTATCAATTTGATATTAAATTTTGGGACGCTTTACTACTCTAAAAGCAAGCATCTTAAGAGCCCGAAGTTTCTTCTTTTAAAACACCGGTTTAAAAACACCAACCAATCAGAGCCCTGTATTATGGTATTCTCTTGCACGTCCAAAATTACCAAATGTAAACAAAACGCGTCATGCTCGTGAACTTCTCTCACAGTAATGCACAGTGTGCGTTGGAATTTTTACTACAGAGCTATGTACGTTCTGACGTAGCTAGCCTCATGTTGACATCCGGACGTGGTAACATAGCTTTTACCATAGTTAATATAGTATAAAACTATGCTTTTACACATAAAATTCCTAGTCTGCGCGAGCGCCATTTTGGGGCAAAATAATGTAATATGTAATGGCTTGTTTCAAAAACCTTTTTCGTGAATGTTTACGGTGTCATTACAGTGATGTCTTTGTACTTTATAGAGAGCGGCAAAGTGTTGATTTGCGTAAAACTGAAATTTAACCATTATGAAATATATTCGAGGATTATACTCGAGGTGGCATACCGTATTAAGATCGTATACATGCAAGGCTCAGTTTATCTAGCATGCCGAACGCTACGGGCACTGTCTCTGCAAGCTGGGCGGGGTGGTGTGTCTGCTAGTTTCTGCGTGAAGTAGGCCTACGTGATTTTGAATCACCGTCAGATAGCTTGCTCCGCGTGCAAGATTAAAAGTGACATGTGTGAGAAGAAACTCACTACGTGACGACAGCGCGCGATCAGCCGCACGCTGATAAAAATTTCATCTTCAGGAAATAAAGTACAAACAACTTTCAAACTTTTTGATTTATTTATTTGGTACATATTAAACACAAAACACAAACTTACACATAATTTCTAGGGGCTAGCTCTCTTCATTCTCAGGTCCCGAGAATGTTTACCAAATTAATTGCAAACTATTTTAGTCCATTACCGTGGGCAATAGCGTAAATTGTGTAATCCATTTTGCATGCAAAATTTTTAAGCTTCGCGTAGTAGATTTGAAACCGGGTTATACGATGGCGAGTGGGTACCCGGGTAACCCGTGCAAATTACACTAATGGCAACACCAATGAAAATATTGGGGGATCAAACATAGGCTCTGCCCTCCAATAATTTAGGCAGATTTAAAATAACAAAAAAAAAAAAAAAAGGAGAATAACCAAAATGTAATAACATTCTGGGATATGGGGGGCTTCTTGAAAACGTCACTTTGAGTGTATGTGCATGTCTGTGTGAGTGTGTATGTGTGTCTGATTGTGTGTATGTAGGCCTACGAGTGTACTTGCTTGCATAGGGTGGATTGCTTATAGATCATTCCGGTCCTGCACACGATACAGGGTTCAACAGTCTGTTGGAAAATGTTTGTCCCCCAATCCACGTACCAGATTTACGTCCCTGTTGTCCGTCGGATCAACCAGGCAGTCCACCCTTCCCCTACATGGGCAACCAAAGACTAGCACAATATGTCATGTCCATTGTGGTTACGGTACGTAACCACATTTTCTAGTTTATACTGTATAAAGGGGCTCAATGCGGTGATATTGAAAATACAAAGGCGGCGGAAGATGTTTTCTTGGGAGCCACAAATTTTCGGCAGTCGACATAATGGGGACGCCGCGAGGCGTTCTGTTTTGGGCGAAGCGCAAAAACCCCATCTGCGTGGGTTCCAGGGGCCAGCTTAAGGGCCCCTGGTGGGGTCCAGGGGCAAAGTCCGGTGGAGCTAAGGGGCGAATCCCCGGAAGCTCAGCGATTTTAGTGATTTAAGAGGCTCCAAAATGGTCGAAAATCATATTCAAATTAAGGATTATAAACCAAGAATTTAATTCAGCAGTGGGGTTAAGTAAGGGACGAGAATGGAATAGGAAAGTAATGTGGTTTTTGATTAAGGAGAAACATACTTTACCGTAATTTTAGGGGACAAAGCCAAAATTCTGAAGCAACTCAAAATTGAATATGTGATTAATTTTTTGAGACAGGGCATTTTTTAAAGAGATCCAAAGTGTGATGGGGCATTTTCTTAATAGGGAGTTCTGTTTAAAATCCCGGGGCAATATGCGTGGGGTCCGGGGGCCCGCAACAGGGCTCGGAAGCTCTGGCTTTTTAGGGGACTCAATGGAAGCAAAAAAGTACTTTTGTGTAGGTATTACTAATAATCCTCAAAGGGACATTATTGCTAGGCAAAATGCGTGTCACTGGGGCCAATAAAGGGACTGGGGCCATGCCCCTCGCTCAGTATGTTTAAAAGACCCTGATATGAGAAGAAGAGAAAGGAAGCTTGCCAAAAGCTCCGTTTTAACTGTTTGAAGGGCGAAAGTAAACTTCCCAACAGGTTATCGTTAATGTGGGGTCCAGGGGGTGAAGCCCCCGGAAGCTTTGCAACTTTTGCACAATGAAAAGTAATACTTGAGCCAAAGGATAGCCGAAATGTAAAAAAAAGCAACTTAAATTTGTTTATTTACTTTTGAAAAATTTATTTTGCGACATTCAGTTATGGGGGGGGGGGGGATGCCTATTTAATATGACTTGACTGGAGTCGAAAGACCAAACTGACTTCACCTCACTTGAGTTACCACCTATAATGCCTTGACTTGGCTCTAAAACGAGCTCATAAAAACTCGACTCTGGAAAAGAAAAAAATAAATTTACATGCAGGCATATGAATCTTAGTTTTAAGTACCCTATGGGTCTCCATGGTGACTCGATAAGATTTGTTAAAAGGTGGAACTAACTTGAGTTGTCTCAAGAAAATATTTGGCTTGACTCGGCTTTCGTTATTTTTTGAAAAAGGGGGCTAATTTGACTTGACTTGACTCGAACAATGTTGGAAATTTCTTGAATTGTGACTCGACTTGACTTGACTTAACTTGTGACTCGAGCTCAAACTACAGATACAGCACAAGAAAAAGAAAACAGTTTCTAACAAAAAAGTATCACCTGTCTGGTTACGTAATGAAGTAGGGAGAGGGGGTTAAAGTCACAAAGATTCGTTACAACAATTGTGATAACGACGGACAAAAAATTAAATGGACAGAGGAGATAATGGGACAGTGTTTACCACTATGGTATCTCCAGATCTTGGTCAAACCAAAACCTGACCTACACCGAAACGTACGAAAGACTTTTTCAAAGTTCAGCAAAAACTTGACCCCCACCCTTCCCCAACCCCAACCCCGCCCCCCCCCCCCCCCAAAAAAAGATTTACCTATACTTTGCAAAGTCCGTCTCGGCGATATTATTCCCAGACTAATATTTTTAACGTTTCCTCCTATCCAGTAAATGTTTAGGTTTACCAACTACCTGTTCTAGAAAATGTGCCCTTTCTCTATGTCCCTAACACATTTCATACCTTCCCCTGTATTTGTGTATTGCCCTTTATCCACTTCCGCCAGGGCACTGAATAAGCGAGGAAAGATATTCATGGAAGAGCAGAGATTGCAGGTCTTATTCAATAGGGAGTGAAATTCGACTTGGTAAATGTATTGTCCTAGCAGACTCTGCAGAGTCTAAGATTCACCCTGCCCTTAAAGTGGAAATATCTTGAGCAAGTGTAAGTTGAATGAGTGTGTTAGTTACTAAAATTGATTTTAGCTGCCCAGATCTAACCAATTGGTTAAAGCCCAGCCGGCCACAGCCTTCTTTTCAATTTTTGGTTCACTGGCTTGTTTTCACTTCCGTCCTTGGTCTGAGATCTTTGTGGATCTTTACCGGTAGATGTTTCAAAACTGAATCGTTTTTGCTAGTTTGTAATGTGATTTTGTATATTAGATAAGAACTTTATAAGAAATGCACAGTCGACAGTCGACTCATCTTGAAGCAATAAACTGAGATTGTATCTGGATGAGCATGAATTTCATACAATTGTGGGAGGGGCTCCAAAGAAGGTTAGGAGAATTGGTACTGTTTGGGGTGAGAGAACTGGGCCTTTAAGCGGCAAGGGGCGGCGCCAGGATCTGCCCGACAGGGGGCCATTGCAAGCTCCCGACAAAAGGTGGGGGCAGCATTTCGAAGCCCAGACAAAGGTGACGTGAGTTCCCAATGGGACGTAACTTTCAGTATTTGAGACACGGGTAGCGAGCCGAAATTTAGAGTTTTTCGAAGAAATATTTAAAAAGCTGGTGCTCGTTTTGAAGAAAATTTGAAATTTTTTGGAAGAAATTTGGCTTTTTGAAAACATCATTAACATAACAGGGATAGTTGTTGAAGAAATTCGCCCTTAATATGATCAAAATCAAAAACGTTGTATGGGCGACTGAAATTCGTTTGGGAATACGTTTGTTTTGTACGCTTACCTACTATGCTCTTAGGAGAAACTGGAACTTCAAATTGCACGAAAGAGTTTTTCCTTGTACATAGATTTGATGATTAACAGTTTATATTGTAGAAACTTCGGAATTTATAAAAGAAAAATGCGTCTTTTTGGTACGGTGACATTTGTTTTATTGAATGATCTACCTTTTATGAGCAAAACTAAGTAAAATGTCGAGTAATTAAAGTTGGTTTAATTTTTCATTGTCAGGGATATGAACCGAATCGGAAAATTTTCCGAAAACATTTTGCCATTTTTAACAAATATTTGAAAAAAAACTGAAGCTTTCATTGGGAGAAGAATGGTGATTTCATCATAAATGTGTTTTTTATTATTGAAGAATCCGACATTCTTATCACAAAGATCAAGTAGGTCATCGGGGTGTCTTGTATTTTGTCGGGTTACTAAATATCATAACGCAGGTTGAGACCCACGGACGATACTGATAAAATTACCAAAAGAGTTTACTGTTTAGCTCCCTATTACCATATATTTGAAAATCATGAGCTTATATATTAAAGGAATTTTACGGCAGAAAACTTAGGCATACGGAATCATTTCAGTTTGGGGCGGGGCTGAAGAATTTTTGCACGAAAAATGTAATCCTGTCCGAAAGACTATCTAAGCGGAGTGTCACCACTCGTTGGGGTTCTGTTCAGTAAACTGTTCGATTGAAACAATATCTAAACGGAGCGCCACCACTGGTTGGCCAGGATCGCACAGAAATTTTGGAAAAATTGGACCTTCAGATAGCCGGAAATAGCATTTCCCACGCTTGTGACTAGGATCGAAGCATGCAGTCGTTATTTTGAACTTTCGTTTACAATGAAATTTTCACTCCAAAAGAAAAAATAGCAGCAACTTTTTAAGTGATGAGAAAATTACCAGATAAAATGTACCACTACTATTGGATGAAATGGTTTTGTACCTTTTGGGGGAAAAACTTGGCAACAGAACTGAAAACGAACTGTTTTTTAATCCGTTGCGACTCTTGGCTAAATGTAAGATCTACTGGAGTGATGAAGTTGTTTACAGTTTATGACTGCCCGAACTTCCGACTATAAATGATATTTCTTCTAACACCTTTTGAAAAAAATTCAGTTCTTCTAGAACTGCCTCCTACGTCTATGGCCAAAAATGAAAGAAAAGTTCTATTTGTAGATGAGAATTGGTAAATATAAGTTGTTATTAAAGATCAATCTGCCCAATTTCATATGCCATAAACCCAGACAAAAGTTGGTTGAAGTTTCACATTTTGTCTTAAGCAAAATCAAAAAGATCGTCGGGGTGGGAAGACTGAAATTTGGACGAAGGTCCCCTACGCAATTGAGTCTGCTCCCCGACGGGGGAAGCCGTCCTCGACCCCTCCCCTCTCCCTTCGCTGGCGTCACCCTTTCCTAAGTCCCTCCCACCACTGTCTGAAACTCATTCTCATCCAGACACAATCCCAGTTTTCTGCTTCAGGGTGAGTGTACAAGACCCCAACATGTAATCAAAACACTCTCTGTACAGTACATGCTGTGTTATTATGAGCTTCGTTACTCCGCATTTTGAGGTTGCTGTCAATTAAAGAGCTGTGCCGATTGATAATTGCTGTAAACTATTGTGGTTTGGGGTGGTCGGAAAGGAGCCCTGTTAATGTGCTGAGAAGGCAGTTCTAGTCATGCTTCACAGGGGTGGCGCCAGGATTTCCCCGACAAGGGGGGGGGGGCAGCATTTCAAGGCCCCGACAAAAGCTTTGAACTAGTCCCGGTGTGACGTAAATTAGCAGATTTTGAGGCGCGCGTATCGCGCGAAATTTTTGGCTTTTTTTCAACAAATACTTAAAAATCTTTGGTTTATTTTGAAGACAAAATTTAAAATTTTTGAAAGAAATTTGGTTTTGATGAGGACCATTGGGCATTGGGGTTGGGGTTGGGGTGTTTGTCGAAGAATCTATCCTTCATATGGGCAAAATCAAAAACGTTACATGGGCGACAACTGAAAATCTTTTGGGGTTACGCATTTAATCGTACTAGGCCTACGTACTAAGGCTTCAACACGACACTTAAGTTTAATCGAAAAGTCCTTTCCCTTTCAACGATGATTTGAAAATAAAGAGCTCATTTTTGGGAGAAATTTTGAAATTTAATGGAAGAAAATCTGGTTTGGGGGTTCGGTTATAACGAAAAATTTGGGTTTATTATAAAGTGAAAAATGGCTTTCAAGAGCAAAATTAGGTAAAATGTTGGGGTGAGTAACAAAGTGGGCTTTGGTTATTTATTTTACGGAGTATTCACCGAAATTAGGAAATTTTGCCACTTTTAACAATCTGACGCTTATATTGGAGAAAAGTTGTTGTTATGACAGATTTTTTGGATTTATGGAAGGATGTAATCTTCTCATAAGAAAATTGAAGTAAGGGGTGAGCTATAGTTTTGTTGTGGTTACATAATATCATCTGCAGATTAAGGCCCTCGGACCAAACTGGAAAATTTTCCCGCGGAAAAAGTTTGGCTTCCCATATATTTGAAGTTTTTCATTTTATATATTGACAGAGACGTACGGGGGCGTTTGAGTTTTGGAATGGGCGGAATTGTCTTTTTTTCCGAAAAATGTAATTCTGCCAGAAAGACTATCAAAGTGAAAAGAACAAGAATTTTTGAAAAATTGAGAACCCCAGACAGCAGCAAATGGCATTTCCCGGACTCTAAACTAAAAAAAAACCAGTCACTATTTTGAGCTTTCTTCCATAGCAAAATTTTCACTTTATAATATTGCCCCAAAACGAAGAATAATTTGCAAGTAAATTGTTCTGTTTAGTAATCTGTTTGACCAAAACACTATCTAAGCGGAGCGCCACCATCAGTTGGCGCCGAGCGAAAAGAAAATTGTTAGAAAATCTAACCGCTCAGACAGCCGGAAATGACATTTTTCAGACTTGTAACTAGAAATGAAGCAGTCGTTATTTTGAGCTTTCCTTTGAATATTAAAGTTTCACTTCAATAGAAAAAACCAACTTGCTATGTGATCAGAAAATTACCAAATACCAGGTAAACTGGTAAAAGGTACTGCTACAATTAGATGTAATGTTCTTGTCTCTTTTCGGGGAAAATTATGCAACGGAATTGAAAACATACAAGTGTTTTTGTCTCTATGAAGAATCTTTGTAAAAGATGAGATTTGCCACGTGACTGCCCGAACTCCAGATTATAAATGATTTTACTTCCAACATTTTTGAAAATTTGTCACTTTACAAGGTGGCTTCAAATGAATTTTAGTCAGACTTATTTGGAGACATTCTCACACTACTTTTTATCTTAATGTATAGCTGAAACGGCCTGGCCGATTTTCATTTGCTAGAACTCGGCTGTTGGGGCAGGACAGATGGCAGACCATTGGGCACTGCATGGACATGGACAACCTCTAATCCGCTTTTGCAAGGAGAATTCGCAATTGTGAGTCTCCTTGAAGAATATGGTCTTCTAGTAAACGAAATCAAGAAGATCGTCCTGGTGCCTGAAGTTTATCAGACCCGCATCTTTTATCAGTTTATCGGGAGCATATAGATGAAGGCTCCCGACGAAATTGGATTTTCTCAACAACAGGAAGAGGACAGCCTTCCCCGACGGGTTCATGACATTGCGTATTGAAGATGGGATGAGGGATAGCTAAGCTAGAAAGAAGTGATTAAAACAGATTTAGGTATGCATTGAAATAGCGTTACAAAAGAAAAAATAGTTCATAGAGGAAAAAAAAAGTTCATGATCATCAGTAACTTTAGTCCTTAACGTTCATTTTTAAGCCTCCCCGAAGGAAATTGCGGTCCTTCCCCGCCGGGGAGGAGATAAGGTATGACGGAGCTAATAAGAGATTGAAAATAAATTTCGAAATGTATTAAAATAGCATTTCAGAACAAAAATATGTTAAAGATCACCCATCCAGTAACTTCATTCCTTGTAGGTTTTTTTTATCAATATTTTTTATTATTTTTAGGCTTCCCCGACGAAACCGCCGACCTTCCCCGACGGGGGGCCATGGCTCCCCGGCCTCCGCTGGCGCCACCCCTGATGCTTCATTCGAGGATTTTCTTTGATTTTGAAAACCATCTGCCAAATTGGAAAGAAATATCGAATTCATCGAAAATATTTGAGTGACCTAACACAAATCCTATAGTTTATTTATCCAAATAGCGATAAAAGTTGCAATTCCGTTTTTCATCCAAACTTTTGAGCTGCTACTCGTTTACGTGTAGACATACCTCATGTCATCTACTTACTCCTACCTTACATCATATTAAGACACAATCACATCTCCGTAGAATACATTTTCAGTTTTAAAGTAAAAATTTAGTCCTTGTTTCAAAAATTGTATGGTTCGAATTCTTAGTCCAGGCTATGTCCTTGTAACAAGATAGCTAGGCCTATCAGTAGCAATTGGCTGATAAAACGTTGTTTGTCTTTCCCTTAGAGAGTCCAAAACTTAGGAAAGAACAGTTCTAACTGATGAATAGTAGGCCTACAGCGTCAACTAGTGTATTGAGTGTAAAATAGGCTTACTAATCATCGGTTCCAAAACTGACTTCCTTTATCACATATTATTTACCTATCTGCCGGGGACCTCTGCTTCAACTTCCATCTAGGGAAATTACCGATAACGATCGCCGACTCTCATGGGGTCGACGTTGGTTCTCAGGACGCCAGACCTTCCGGCAGTCTAGTAGCGTAATTTGAAATCATTTAGTGTTCATCGGAGCAAAAAATACATGCCAAACTCAAATGAAACTAAAAATATGGTATTAAAACATAAAGACACTTTAAGAACGGACCAGCTTCAACGGTGCAAAGTTGTACTTCTGACAAGACAGAAATTTTTATGTTGCAGGCCTCAGATATACCAGTGGTGAGGAAAGTAAGTCCACCGCGTGTATATGGCATCGGGGGGGGGGGGGCAAAGCAAAGTCGGCTAGTTGACTGGTTCCCCCGTGGAAGCTACAGTCCGGCGCGAGACCGACTTCGTTGGTTGGGCAATCAATTTTAGAGGCAAGCCAAGTAGGAGGAAAGCCGGATTCCCGGAGAAAAACCCACGTACATCGAGCGGAACCCATGAAACACACTTGGTACACAACAGCTGGAATAGATTACTCTGCCACTCGACGAGTCGCATCGAAAGGGCATTCTGTATTTAAACATACAGAGTCATATTCAAAGAAGGCCTTAAACAAAGTTCCTCTCAGTCTGTAGCCAATCATCATGATCGCCTGAAGAGAAGTTGGATAAACCAAAGCGCCAAAACATTGGTAGCTTTTTTCCCGTTAAGACAATTTAATGGAGTTTAAACAAACAACAAGTTCATATAAGAAGATTAAAAGGGAAAAATGCTGTCACCCAAAGTTGAATTGGTAGGCTACATGAACTATCCTATCTCATAAAAGGCTCTTGATGATCATTTGACAATAATTTTCCTCGCTAGGTTGCTTAATTTGCAAGGAGTTACTGTATAAAACACACCGAGTATGCAATAGGCTATTCACATTATAAAATCTATCCCAGCTTCCTACCTTTAGTTATTGTGTTTACAAGGTTTTAAGTTTGAACCTTAGAGACCAAAGATTACCTTTGGCCGTCACAAAAACAATGGAGACAACTATCTAAACATGACCCATCTAAATACTAATAATTAAACCCATCCAAGTTTACTAACTTGTGATACCGTATTAACAAAATATCCTGATTAATTTTGTCTTGGAAATTCAGTAAGCTCAACTTGACGGTTTTTTATTTTTTTATAAAGGAATGTTACATTTTGTTTATTTTGTCTAATTGTCCATTTTTTTCAATCTGCCTGAATTTTTGGGGTTAAAACTATATGCTTCCCCCAATATTTTCATTGGTGTGGTAATTGCTTCCCTGTCCCTCCCCCAGAATCGACCCCTGCATGAGTTTCTACTTCATAGAAACCCCAAATCAGCAACTCTAGCAATGCGGTATTCTTTGTCCTACAATTAACACTTGAGATGTTTCTTTAAAAAGGAACTGTTGCAAACAAAAAGTAAATCAAAGAATTATCCTCCTTCAAACAATGAGTTAAAAACGTCATGAGTCGCATGATTAAAATATAAGCTTTCCCATGGAACCCCGACGATTTTGCTGACCGCTGTACGTGGTAGGACTTATTATTTATTGGTCACCGCCAATTTAAAGCCGAGTTAATCGGTGTAAGCATTGCCTCTTAAGGCCTGTGTACACTGAACACATCTCAGGATACATGTGTCGCAACGTGTTGCCGACACAAATGGACACAGAAATTTTGCCCGTGTACGCTGGACACATATCGCGGAAAAAAGTTGAGATACCGGTTGCCGCTTGTGTCCCTCCTGTACACACTGGCAACATTTTCGGACACAATGGGTGTTGCCAACACATTGCAACATATGTGTCCTCCTGCAATGTGTCCAGTGTATACCAGCGTTCCCACTCTGGGTGAAATTTCACCAGATTTGGTGAAATCGGCCCCCACCTGGTGAAATAAATTTGGAATCGGTCATTATCTGGTGAAATGCTGGAATCGCGAATGCTTTTTCAGGTGAAATTGAATTTAATCTGGTGAAATTTCAGACCATCCACCAAATTGTCCAGTGGTTTCGATAAAAGATCATGAAGTGAGACCATCCGGGGATCTCATACTCAGTCACTCCGTACCACATTAGCCAGGATGGAGTTCAGTGAAATAAATAAGCGGACAAGCCACGTACGCTAGTTTCCACAATCACGTGTGAAATTGGAAAAATCTCAGTGGCATGACTGAACACAGTCACTCCATACCACATTAGTCATATCTGGATGCATCTCTGTTGAATAAATGGGGACTCCACTAGTTTCTACAATCACGTGCGTTGTAGATGACAGTAAAGTTGTGCCTACATATTACGTTACTGTATTCATATCCCAGTTCAACAGGTAAATTAAAGGCCTAATTTTCTCATCCCAAAGAGTACCAATTCTCCTTACCTTCTTAATTAAGCCCCTCCCACAATTGTTTAAAATTCACCCTCATCCAGATACAATCTCATTTTATTGCTTCAGGGTGAATATAGAAAGCTCAATGTGTATAATCAAAACAATATCAGAACAGTTCGTGATGTGTAATATAAGTTATGGTACTCTGCATTGTTTGAATTAGCAGTCAATCAAAAAGCTGAGCCAATTGAGAGTTTCTGGTACCCTATACTAGAAGTGTAGTTTGGGGTGAGAGGATTGTCCCTTTAATGTTTAAGCGTGAGGGTGGTTTGGGGCTAATGTATAAACCGATATATGGAGGCTGATGAAATCGACCTCGATCTGGTGAAATTTAATCATTCGATCTGGTGAAATTGGAAAAATCCGAGTGGCAACACTGGTGTATACAGGCCTTCAGTAAACCGAGATCGCCGACTGCAATAAATTGTACGCAGTAAGCCCGATCTTAGCTGTTAACTCTGCTAATTTATGTCTGGGACCAAAAAAATGCAAAACCATAAAAAGAAAGTTCCATTTTTATTATTTTAATTTTTTACCCCTGAGTTACAGCAAAAACGAAAAAACGTAAGCAAGCTAGACGCTTTCATGACGCAAAGGCTATTCAATGTTGTACAGATTTTCGTGTTATATGGAACATTGACCTGATTAACCTACGCGCGAACAAATACCGACACGAAGAAATCGATGCCATTAACCAAAACGATATTTTAAATCGTGTACTTGAGTTGGTAAATTGAAACAATTGCTTTATGTAGCTTTGTCCTAAAGGCAACCTTTGTCATTCAAAATGCATACCAGGGGCAATTCCATCAATTTCCCATCTGCTAATTAAGGTACATTGTCTCGACGATTCATCCTCTTGTACTACCGACCTCTCAAGAGCACATACACTTTCAACTTTAAGAAAATACTGCTGATTAACGGTTAAAATGAATTTCCGAATCCGTACCTTCACCTCGAGAGGTTAAGACAAGAAATTGTTAGCAATGCGACCTCATGATTTTATCCTAGTCAATGCTATGCAAATCGTTTCTCGTTCAGGACACGTACTTAGAGTGGCGGATAGGGTGTACTGCATACCTTCAATGCCTTCTATCCTTGGGGTCTTCGGATTCGAGTCTGTTAGTTTCAACTGGTCTTATTTAGACAGGCACAACAAGAGTCCATCAGCTTTATCTTTCAAATTCTTTGTCACCTGTAACTAAGATGGTTGTACACTAAAACAAATCCTGATTTCCTAAATTCCAGGAATATGACCATAACATCAAAAAGATTTCAGCTGATGGACTCCATTAATTGCCAACTTCCCTAGCTGGTCTGATTCGTCTAGAGGGTGCATTATGATTTTATTATGCTACAGAAGTTGTGAAGGGGTAAAGACTACTGCATATCACAACTGTGGTTTAAACAATTTTAAGAAACATAACTAACACATTCCAAAGAACCAGCCAGCAAAGCTTGACACCAGGGGTTTTTATGTGTTCAACACTAAAGGTGGCTTTTACTTTAACTGTGCAAAACTAAAAGTACAGCAAATATGTCATCCAATGGTGTATTTTCATATTGAATAGTATGCTCCGACCATCTTTTGAGGGTCACTTTTTAAAATGTTCCGAAGGGGATGCAAATTGCTGAAACCCTAAGTCTTGAAGCAGTAGATGTGAGCAACCTGAATGACATCAGTGAGATACATCTTGATACCCCTTGATATGAGTTGTACATAAATGTTGATATTTTTCAAGTCAAGTATAAGTCTCATATTTTTCTGTTTTTATTAAAATCTTTGGCACCCCCCCCCTTTCCCTCTCCAAGACAACCCCCTCCCAATGGAAAATGTTCCATGTCTTTCTTTGGCGATACTGTAGTATCAAAGGTGCCATTAATTTACAAAGCAATCTATCAATTTATTAATCTCCTCCAAAGAGTCATATCACAACAAAAACATTGCAATACTTTGGAACACAAAATTCTGTAATAAATTCAGCAGTGCAGGACAGGAAAATAAAACTCAAACAAGTAAGATATGCGAATTTATCCAGGCAACCAAGTAACCTTAAGAGGTAAGCTGGGGTTCCAGATCAAATATTTTTAATTCTTTTGCCTACCTATACCATGGACTATTGACTAAAATTCAAAGATCACTTAATCAACACATGCACAAAGTTCTTTGAAGGAAGCCCCTAAAAATTGCTGCCTGAAATTTGGGGATGTACAAACTTAGAATTATGTACATACACACCGGCTGTACTAACATTGTTAGAATGGAACATGAAGTGTTTGTTGGTGTGACATAGAGAAACTTTTTAAGTAAAATAACTGTGAGCAAATTCATGCAAGTGTATCCATTACTTACTATTATCATTCCTCAGGTATAAAGTAGCTCTCTCAAAAGAATAAACATTGATAATGGTGTGTATTTAGTTTTTATACTTTATTCCATGTTGTAAATTAACATGTTATGAAATATAATCCATTAATTTACAAAACAGGAAGCTGACTCTGACTTAAAAAGGGTACATTACACATCTGTCGGAATGTAACTAAAAACGACTAAAAAGTTTACTACCAATATGCCGTGGAAATAATTTCTTTCTACAACCAAACACAACTACTAAAGGATGACTTGTATCACAAGTTTATCTCCCTGACGTCTCCACTATAAATTTTGTAGATAAAGTCAGAAGACTTTATGGACCTTGAATTAATAAAGCATACATAATATGGAAAAAGTTACATGGAAAGAGTTTTATCATGGAAGTACTACTTGGTGGTTATATATGAGAGTTTGGTTTCTGTTTTTACAGTGGTAACCATGCAGGATCCTTCAAAGGAAACAGAGGGACGAGGATTTATTGCTGGCCAGACCTTTTTATACACTTACGGTGGAGGTATCCACCTATTTAAAAGCTTTAAGCTAATTTAAAAGTCACAGACGGCCTGAATAAATTCAGAGAGGGTCACTGAATATGGAAGTACTGTCAATACCTCTAACATAGCACACAGTCTCCCAGTCATGGAACACACTATTTAAATTGTAAGCAAATACCACTGCCGATCTTTTCTAGTTTCATTTTTGTTTTAGATAGCAAGTAGTATCTGTTCTTTACAGCCAGCAGTCGAGGATGGAGTCATACATGACAGACCAATGATGTAAATGGTCTGAGGACCATGAGGTTGGTCAGTTTAATGCTGACCTTTAGTAAACATAGCTTCCTTTGGAAGCAGTTTCATAGTTTAGTTTGCCGAACAGCTCTTTGCCAGAGAGTCCAAGGACTTTAGAAAAAGTATCATTTTTGTTTCAGACAGCAAGCTTGGGGAAACAGCTTTTTGCACTTCAATGTTGTACAAGTCAGCAGACTATGGTCATTTAAATAAAACTAAAAAGGTTGAGAAAGTGTGATTTTTCAGCAATAAATATCATTTTCAGGAATTTAAAATTAGACCAGAACACAAAATGCCAGGCAAATACCACAGCTTTAGATACACACATTACCTGTGTTTACAAACAACAACTACATCTGTACTGCCTTTATATGGGCTGTCGTCATCTCACATTGCCTCTCTGCTCCCCTATGGGTGTCAATTCGATTTTCAAAGTGGAGGGGACATGTCCCCCATCCCCTTAAATTGACACCTATGACTTTCCCCTCACCTTCTCCAAGTTCCATCCATCAAACTTCGCATCAGAAAATTTAAAGCTTTATTGACCATGGTTAGTGTACATCCCTTTGGTGTCACGATCAATTTATGAATTCTGCAAGTTAAAGGGGGGGAGGGGACCTATCTCTTCCTAAATGAACTTTTATGTCTTGAATTTCCTTTACCCCTTGCATTATTTTTGAAAGATGCAGCATGTGCTGAGGAAGCTTTTGATTTCCTAAATGCCACTCCTTTTCCCTGAAACCCACTTTTGGCAAATTTCATGTTAAAGCCTTCATTTCTCTCTTGGGGTAGTTCTGATTTCTTCACAACCTTCCTCTTCTTGGGTGATAATTCACCCTTTGCCTGGTCCAGTCTCCTTTTACCAGGTTTGATGGCAAACTTTTCCTTCTTCTTACTGGGGAAAAGATCTGTTGATGAAGAGAAAATAAATAAATTACATCCACAATTAGTTTGTTCCTCTAGTTTGCTCATAAAAACTAGTCACATTGTAAACAACCCGAAAGAGGTAAAGAACAAGTAGTAAAGCATCAAGGCCCCCTCTGCCTGTATCACCTTCATAAGGTCCACTCATTAACACACACACACCCACCGCATGGTCAAGTGTTCAGAACACCAGACTAGCAGAGGGGAGGTCTGGAGTTATACTCCAGGCCAGGTCAGACCAAAGACTTTAAAACCAAAAAGCCAAAAGGCTTAGTGATTCCTTGCTGCTGAAATGTAAGTCTGTTTTTTTTCTCAAATTCACAGAGGTCCATAATGTACCCACAAGAATGGCATCCAAGTTTCCTATATTGAGATATCATGATAATTCAGTTCAAAGATTCGGACCCTGTGACACCCGAATGACCTTTGACCACTTAGAACTAGGGTTCTGCTCACTATATCACATCCACATACTATATGTGAAATTTTCCAGTATCCAAGACTCCAACCATGACAAATTGCATAAACATGGTATTGAAACTTTGAACCATTGTGAGCCCTATTAAATGACATTTGACCTCCACCAAAAACAAGAGAATTCTGCTCCTCACCATAACGCACCCACAAAACATGTACAATATGAAATCTACCCAACCTTCCCACCATCAGACATCATGAATTAAACAAGAATTTGTCCACTGGTGACCCCAAATGACATTTGACCTCCACCAAAACAACAGGCTTCTCTCCCTTTGTATAACCCATGCACCTTCAGTTATCGAATAAACAAGGTTTTTAGACTTAAACAACCGGTGACCCTACATGACCTTTGACCCACACCAAAAACTTAGGGGATCATTAAATCCCTATGCAGCATCTACACGTCAAGTATGAGGACCCTACAAGTTGCCTTTCTTACAATACTGTGTTAATAAGTTTGTCAGACTTTGACCTCTGCTGACCCCACATGACTTTGACCTCCAACAAAAATCATATGGATCTTCTCCTCAATATGACTAACATACAGACCATGTATACAACACTAGTCACACTTGCCCTTCTTGAAAAAACGTGTTTACAAGTAATTTCTAAGGTATTTACCATTTGACTTCTTGTGACCCCAAAAGACCTTTGACCCCCACCAAAAACAATAGAGATCATCTTTTTCAAATGACCTACCCACACACCAAATATGAGTCACACATACCCTTCATGAGAAACCATGTTTACAAGGTTCTGATGTTTTGACCTCTTGTGCCCCTTAATGACCTTTGACCTTCACCAAAAACAATAGGGACCATCTACTCAATATGACCAACCCACACACTCAAATATGAGATTAGTCACACTTCACCCTTCTTAAGATATTGTGTTTACAAGGAAAAGCCTCACATATAAACACACATACATACAACATCACCACTGCATAGATTCCTTGCCTGCCTTCAGCTAGGAATCAAAAATGGAACCGACTGCCAATGCGCTTAGTACCCAGCATAAGCAATGGAGTTTTTTCCATTTAAAACCATTTGCTATAACTGATTCCCAAAAAGTTTGTTTTTTCTTACATGTGATCAGCACAATATCCTGATTCTGTGGTTGTGAAGTCTGCAGATAGCATGAAAAACTTATCCCCGATCCTTTCTGAGCAGATGTACAAAAATCATGACATTCATTTCATCCCCCTCAACTATCATATTTTTTTCAGTCATCAATTAAAACATCCGGGCAATAAATCAGTGACTACTTTCAAGTCTTCCATATCTTTCCTCTTGGCATATTTATGAAAATTTGGCCTCATCTGACCGAGTTCTATATCTACGGCAATCATTTTCGTATGTCCAACTTCGGATTCTACTTCTAACCCATAAGTGCAAGTGATGAACATGATTTCTCAACACCCTCCTCTGAGCCCCTTTTCTTAACAGCTCCTTTCCAATCCCAAAGGAACATCATATCCCTTTGCTGTATCCCATAAACCTCATTGGCTGTTCTTAACTTAAATCCTTACTAAAGAGCACTGACAGAAAAATGACAAATGACAGCTATCACTTTTTATAAAATGATCTGGCTTATAGTTTTGGGAAGGGACACCCTTATGATTCAGTAGAGGATTGAACAGTCCCCAAGTTACTGTGGAATGTACCAGTTGCCTCTTCCGACTGACCAATGATGAATGAAAGTCAATGAATGATAAGTGACGAGAATGAACTCAATTACATTTAGTGCTAGTCAAAGTCGCACTGACCTTGACAGAATATCAATCAAGTTGCAGCTAGCCTGCAAAGGAATCTTCTTCCTGTATTTTATCAATGGGGAGACTGCTCTCTTGGGGATGGAGAGAAGAAAAGTCATAACAGCAATGCAGACAAAATTAAGCATAACAGCACTGCTGTCTTTTAAGACCTTGGGGAGAAATGAATGTCATGGACATAAAATATAAAGTCATTAAAAAAAAAAGAAAAATGAAATTTAGAATGTTTTTAGGTCACTAAGTCAGTAACATCAGTCATGTGAGATGAGGTTAGGTTTGGTTAGATTGAATTTTATGGCTCAGTTTCCAACAAATTGGTTCAAGTCGAGCCAGCCACAACCCTTTTTCCAGTTGTGGCTCACTAGAATATGACTTGTGATGTAACAGAAAACACTTGCAAATGAATGGCATTTGCAACACTAGTTTGATGATCAGCTGCTCCTATATGGTCAAAGGAGTATCAGTTATGAAAAAATCTTCTGGAAGGATCTACGGGTTCCACTCCACTTTGAAAGTTTTCACCTTTTTCGGGGAGATCAGATGCAAAATGGTGGCAGATCTCCAACTTTGACAGAATTTGTCTAAAAGAGTTTGTTGTGATGTTTTTTTTTTTTTTTCAGGTAGCATTATTTCCCACCCTCCAGAAAAATATATATTTATTGGAAAAGTTTTAAGGAGGTGGTGGAGTTCCCCATCCTCCTCTAATGCACGGCTACCAGCTACATGATAGTCTGTCCAAGTTACTTGGAAATGGGTTGGAATATAAAACAAAAGATACAGTATCAGTTCCTACATGGATAACTAACGGTGTATGTAAGTATCCCTCACTGTTTGTAAATAATTTTATGAATGCATGCTTGGGAGGAAGGGGGGGGGGGCATTTTACTAAAGACAATGAAAGGTAGCATTGCGTGAACATAAAGATTACCCATACTGAGAGATGCTTCTTGCTATAGAATTTGCGAAGAGCTTTTAAAGTGCTTTATGGAGGGAGGACGGGGAGGGGGCTCAAGTGAGGTTTAAAAGAAGAGTTTAATTTCACATCAAGGTTCAATATTTTAAAGGGGTACTTATTCATTTTGCATTTTGGTGAAATTTGCATTGAAATCCAATGTTTGGTTCCCAAGATGTGAGCAGGTTAAGTTGTCACATTTTCCGCAAAAAGTGAACTTGAAGCAAGTACATATGACATCATATCCTCACACTAATGGACAGTCTTTTGTTTTTCTTTGGCTTTACTGCCATTTTTTTCCTCATCAGTCCAATCTGATCAAACTTTGATTGCATAAGTGGCATTCATGAGAACTTAAACTTTGCATCCCCACAAGGAGGTCCTTCTGTTATTAATAACTTCAACTTCAACACAACAGATCGAAAAACAAAGGGAAGCAAAGCATTCTTTGTCAATGTGTGGAAGTGATATAATTTCTGATGCCCTCAAACTCACTTTGGAACAGAAATTTAGTAACTTCATTTACTGATATTTGAGACACACAAGTCTAATTCAAAAGGAAATTTCACCACACTGAGCAGATTTGGTTCCTCTTCTGCATATGAAAATACATTTTTGCCTTACGTTCCCCTTTAAGATAATTGCAGGGTTCATTCCCTGGTCCACTTTCTCAAGTTGAAGTCTCATGATCTATAAATTAACAAAGACGGTCTGATGCCACCAATGGTAAGCATTATCTGAAAACAGAAAAATTTTAAAAGATTCACATTTTTTTCAAATTCTTACCAGGGTCTGGTTCTTCTCCCACTTCTTTTCTATAATACTCTGCATCATCATCATCTTCATCTTCTTCTTCCTCTTTCTCCATCTTATCTTTTTCTGCCTGCTTCTTTGCAATTCCTTGGAGAGACTTACTCCTACAAATGAAACAATTCTCAGGCATCATTTCCAAGGGCACCATGCAACACTCGTTTTTTGCGCGTAGAGACAAACATTTCATAATATCCTCTTTTAACAATATGATGAATGTGAGGGCTTCATGGTCAACACTGCACATGGCTTTAGATTACAAACTTTTCTCAAACTCAAACTAAAGCTAGAATTGGTGTTCTCTCCAGTTTCAGAGATGTATGTTTATTTGTAAGTTAGATGGGATTTTACGACTCATTTCCTGACCTATTGGTTCAAGTCGGGCCAACCACTGCCTTTTTTTCCAGCTGAGGCTTACTGGTTTGTGTTCCTTACTCCATTCTTTATACTAAGCACTATTTACAATGGCAGTAGTTGGATGCTCTAACCACTTGACCATGCAGTCAAATGTGTAATAAACTGTTTGGGGGTATTATTATATTGTCACATACCAAAAGAAAACTTCCAAGTCTCTCAAAGTTCTACTATTAGTCAGTTTCACTACTTTCCTGGCCTATGAAAAAATCATGTTTTTAAATGGAAGTTTTATCATCCTCTGGGAAGCTCTATGTGTAGAAACACACAATACCACAGCCTTTTTTGTGTACCTTCTGTACACAGTATTTGCAAATGGTCAAACAAAATAAAATGGATGTTTTCAGCTTTTAGCCTAATGGAAAGGGGTCATATTTCATTAAATGATATAAAAAATTTGAAATTTAAAAATCAATTTTGAAAATGAAATATGTTCTATAATCTTTTGCCTGATGAATCAACATACTTCTCATCTATTCACCTGGGTTGATGTTTGAATTGAGGTTTGGTACTCATGACTTTAAACCACAGTAAAATGCAATTGACAAAAAAGATTGATTTACAACTATACTGTATTCCACAATCCTTTGTGGTTGCTATTTGGAAAGGGTTCAAGGTAACAGGAAATAAATTCAGATGGAAAATTAATTTTTTTTTGATAATTCTGTCAGTAAAAATTTGCATAGATATGCAAGGAATTAGGAGTCCTTTTAAACTCTTGAAGAAAACTGAAAAGTAGTCTCTTCGTGAAGACAGAAATGAAAAAAAAAAGTAAAATTGGACTTTCAATTCTCTCAATAAAAATTTGCATAATTACAACGAATATTCATTAATTGATTGCTTACTTATGTTCTTCCTTCTCTTCTTTTTTCCTCTTTATATCTGCCTCTTGCTTTTTCTTTCTCTGAATTTTCAGTTTTCTGAAAAAAAAGAAAACATGTCACTTTACTTCCAAGTCTGATTCACAAACTCATGTGGAATTTTTCTTATTGCCTGAGAGGGATAAACCCAGAAATACAGTTTTCCTTATTTATAAATATAAAATCTACTTAAAAAATAACTCCTTGAAAGTCAATACCATCCTGTTTCAAATCAGTTTTCAATGACACAAGACAGAAAGGGCAACCAAAAACTTTTCTTGAAAATCCATCATGCACCCACAAAAAGAAAACTGTAATACCCACATTCATGCAATAAAGGGAGTGTGATTCAAATGCCTTAACAATACTTTCTTACCACAAAACCAGAATGCAAGAAGCTTATCATTTATTCATGATAATTTGCAGGTCTGATAAAACATGTCATGAAAGAAAGTAACACAATCAAATGGTTTGTTGCAAGATTTAGATTACACTAAAAAAGGTGTAAAACATGTACTGTCAGGGTGAATTTAATGAGCTCAGAGTTTCAAGCAGAGGGGGTAAGGAGAGGAGTCGTCTCCCCTCTTTTCATAAGACGGTGGGTAAAATACCCCTTTTTGTTTCTATAAAAGTTAAACTAGAGCACCAATTGCTGCAGTTGGTCAACCTTTCTTATGTACAGTAATGACCAGTTGAGTTTTTCATTTATGTTGAACCCCCGAAATGGCCAAATGTGACCACAGCTTGCCTCATAATATAGCCAAGCTTATCATGTATTGCTATCATAATGTGGCACCTTTGCTGCTAATTTCACAAAAATTGACCAGCTATTGAAGATGGTAATAGCTTTTGAAGAGAGACAGACTTTTCACCCCACAGTACCACACAAGCTCCACCCACTTCATGGATTGGGCTAAAAGTGGTCAATATCTTGGTTTCTTACTTAAAAAGAATACATTTTTACAGCAATATTTTGACTTACATAAATATATGGCCTTTAAAACCCTTGAAATTGCACCTTACAGGAGCCCTGAAACAAGCCTTTGTCCCCTAAACTCACTCATAACTTTAGCCTATGACAGCATCACTTAAGACTTATAGTTTAGCAGTAATAAATCTCTCCCTTTGAATGTTTCTTGCAGAATTCCTGCGACTGAATTACAACAAATGACTTTGTAACAGGAAGATACATTTAAATCTTTACCATTGTTCCGGTCCTTTTGGACCCAGACAGAGAGCGCGGCTGTCACCCATCTTTACTGTTTCACGCAGAGCTTGAAACTGCGAGTAGCTACCCGAAAAATTCGGCCACAACAGCAAGAGGGACAATAGTTGAAGGTCACATGGTCAGTGGCCTACGGAAGCTGATGCGGGGCGTGCTACGTCTGCTTTGCCACCCTCTCCCAAGGCGCGCAAATATGCCCCGATTGGAGCACAACAGTAAAGGGTTAACACTACACTAATTTCTTGTCTTAACCCTTTAAACACTAAATTAATGCACTGCAGTAATGAACAGGTTGATACATCTAGGACCACTTACTTTCTATTGGCTATTTTATCTCTCAGCTCTGCGATATCTTCTTTAGACTTTGTGACTGGAAAAAGGAAAAAAAAAACATATATAGGTATTCTGAATGCCATATTTTCACAATTTAAGTAAAAAGATGGAATAATTTGATGAGCTGCAAAGAACCAGATGTTTTTGTTTCACACAATTGACTCTTGGGTAGAACAATGACCACTAAGCCTTACTTCTGGCTGAACCACCTTCACCTTTACAGTCATTAGGCTGAATACAGGGAGAAAGTTTGAAGACCTGAAACCTGCACAATAATAGCACACCAAGATGGAGGTGATGCAGGACTGCCAACCTGCCAGAAAGAAAATGAGGAACACCATCCATGAGCAAGCCAGGATAAACCTCCAGAGGCTGGTTTCCAGGGCCTGCCTTAGGACCCCTGGGGGCCGTTCCACAAAGAGTTATGCACAATTTAAAGTTTGATTCACCATACTTAAGCCAACAGTAAATCATACTTAAGATCGTGCGTAACTCTTTGTGGAACTGGTCCCAGGAGGGGTCCCTGGGAAAAACACTGGATTTTGAGTAGTTTTAGATTTGTCTGGGAGAGTTTTTGAGCCCTCAAAAACAGATTGGTAAATTCCACGCCAAGTCTAGAATGCCTGCATGCAGGCTGTTAGATTTCAAAGCCCACCATAACATTTGAGGATCCCGGCTAATTGCACACTTTAATATGCACACATTTGCACAAACTCTATCTTATTCAAGTCCAAAAAATCACTATTTCAAGAAACAAATGAAAACACTGTACATGATAATGACATTCATTGAAAATCGAAACATGACATGAGAAAATCGGAACACAGCAAAACTGGGTGCATAAAAGCGGAACTGTTCCTCCTAAATCGGAACAGTTGGCAGCTCTGGGTGATGATGGTCTTAAATACTTCTTTTCCTGCTATGAGGCTTTCTTATTCTCTGATCATTTGAAGCACATATTCTATGAAGGGGCAGAGTCAAGATACATTTACCAGTTGCAGATAAAAAGCTGAAAATTGTTCAGTCTCCTTGCCCTGACCTTGAGCTATGCTCAGGTCTTATAAACTTTTGAGGCTTAAGAGTAATATTGTCCACCATCACCTGCCTCAAATAATTGTGAGGAGTGCCATTTTTTGCACACCTAGTTGAAGAATGGGTAGCCATAAAATACTTTTAAAGGTACATAAAACAGCACATCTACCACAGTAATTTATTTCCTGAGGAGTGTGATAGGCCCACCTGGAAAATCTAAAACTTGGGACCTGTATGCTACAGCAAGACATTATGATGACAGCACCAATGGAATATTTCTTTCAAAAAAACAATACAGACTGGAAAATGCAAACTGTTAAGAATGACAGGGTAACCATAGAGACCAGAAACATTTTTGCTGTATTTTCAGGATCTGCAGATCAATTTTCATATTCTGACAACTGCAATACTGTTTCTAAAATCTGCTGCTATATTTACTTACTATAGCTTATTAGACTGACTGTATGGTCAAGAGGTTAGAGCATCTGAATTGCAGCCGGGAGATCTTGAGTTCATATCCTGGCTGGGTTATACCCAAGAATTCAAAAATGGAACCTACTGTCATTGTGCTTGGTGCCCAAAATAAGCAATGGAGTTGGGGAAACAGGGCTGGAAAAAATATTTATTTCCCAGGAAGGGAGTAGCGTTATTTCCCAGGAAGGAAGAAACACTTCCCACAATTCTCCCTGTATTTTTATGTACAAAAAAGGGATATTTCCCTCCAGATGGCCAAATTTCCCGGGAAGGAGCCTCACAGCTTCCCAACTTTTTTCCACCCATGTGGGGAAAGAAGCCAGTTAAGCTACTACTTGGAAAAAGGCTGTGGCTGGCACAACTTAAACCAATTGGTTTTAAACCAAGCTGCAAAACCTCATCTTACTCCTTCATTTACTCACTATAGCTATGGTACAGGACCTCTCCTTCATTGAGACCTTCCTCTATCTTCATCAACTGAAGAGTCATTCTGGGGCCAATCTAGAAAGATTGAGAAACAAATTGGTTTACAAATACATAGATTTTTTCCTTCTTTATTGATTTTTATTAATATATCATCATAAATAAGAATGAGTTGGAATTCATCTTATGTAAATCAGCATTTACATTTTTACTTCATCAGAATTCAGCTTTACTTAATCTTAAAAGTCCTTTCTATAATTTGTAATGTCATTTAAACTCCACTATTGCCATTTGCCAGACCTTTACATTTACTCAATGAGATTTTACAGATACCTCTTTAAAATATGTTATTATTCCAAAGCCATTAAGTTGGATGACCCTTGAAAATATTTGAACAGCAGTATCCCTCACATCTATTTTTACCCAATTTCTAAAACTAAACATTCTCCATCATAACTTTAAAGCTCAGGTCACATTACAGCCATATCGGATTGGATTACAATCTGATTTTTGTGAGGTTAATTTGACTCTCCTCTATCCAATGTTGGAAAGAGCCTAAAATTTGCCATCCTGTGTAAGAGTACGATTCATGTAAGATGACCATGAAAATAAAATATCAATGTAAGATTTCTTGACATCACATTGACAAACAGCTTTTATGGGACTATGCGTATCCAATAAAAGCTTCCTGCTGATGTGACGTCACAGAATAATCAGCATAATTTCTATTTTCGTAGTCCTGAGATACAAATCATGTATTTCCAAATATTGGCAAATTTTTGGTTCTTTCAGACTAAAGATGGAGAAGATTTCAACTAAAACTCACAAAAAACAGAGTGTAAGCCAGTCCGATATCCCTGCAGTATGACTTGCACTTAACCTCCAGGATGAAGGTAAAAATGCAATAAATATTTACTTATTGACCACAACAGACCTTGAGCACTGACCTCATGTGACCTCATTTTTGGAGGAAAACAGGTAAGCATGTGGCATTCATTCAGAAGACTTACCCCCACAGGTTTAGGAGACTTATGTGCATATTTCATTGGTTGACAAGTCAAGTTCCTGACTTGGAGTTTGTCATGGATGTACCTTAAAATTTTACATGCTTTCCTTCCAAAGTGGGAGTCCATTTTGCGCTATGATTTGATACCATATGCATGAGGTGTATAGAGCATTTTCACACGACCTCACAATTGGTAAGCTCCCCCCCCCCAGCAAAAGTAGTCAGTGTTTTAGTGCAACAATCACACGTGGGTCATCAACTGCTTCCTAGCTAGTTGCACTAGCTAGTGTACTACACCAATTTTTGCCTGTCAAAAGGGGTGGGACTTGTAATGACAGTGAAAGCACTCTATTTTCCACCCCAAACAGTACCTGTTATCCTAACCTTCTTACTTAAGCCCCTCCCTCAATTGTCTGAAATTCATCCTCATCCTGACACAATCTCAGTTTACTACTTCAGAGTGAGAATAAAAAAGCTCAATGTGTATAATCAAAACACTCTCAGTACCGTTCATGCTGTGAAATATAAGCTTTAGTACTCTGCATTGTTTGAATTAGCTGTCAATCAAAGAGCTGAGCCAATTGAGAATTTTGGTAAACCCCTATAAGAATTCTAGTTTGGGGTGAGAGGATTGGTCCTTTAAGATGTCTAACTTCAACATCATCATTCATGCATCATATACGACTTCACAATTATTAGAAATGCCTCACTATTTAGAAAACTTGGCAGGCATATAAAAATGCTTCACTGTCAACCTCATTTATTCTTACAATGCCTGACCATCATCACGCTAATACATGGATGCCTCACCTCAACAAGCCTCACTGCACTCTTCTGCTTGGCAATATTCCCTCTACCACTTAGTTTTTGTGGTAACGTGACTTCATTGTGATCACCATCTAACTCAGCCTCACTCTCTGACAGATATCCTGTACTGTAAGATTAACATACATAGCAGAAATTATTGCAAACTGAAATTGTATTAAATATAAATTGATGATGATTTTAAATTTAAGTATCATTTCACTGGAAACTGTTTGCTTAAATTTTGGCTTTTTTTTTTAGAAACAGAGTAAAAAGTGGGTAGTCAGATCACAAAGCCTTATTTTCACAAAAAGCACACCAAATTGAACACAAGTGTGTTATTCTCAAAGAGCTTTTCGAATGTTTTCTAGAAATTTGGCAGTCTATGTCATAACGTCTTCTGCATCTCAAGATAACATCTGTAAATTTCCCAATATCTGACAGAAATCCTGCCATTGTACAGCAGTCTGTGTATTCTTACTTCAATCTGTTAAATGCAACTGTTAAACAATGCCTTGTATGTCTAGAATGGCTGAGAATACATTTCTAAACAATCTCACCAAAAAAAAATAATAATAATAATAATCAAAATTTTAAAATATAAAATGGCGGCATACTTCAAGAAAAATTCTGAGATGTCTTTATAATTTGCTAAGTTGGGCACTTTGGACTGTATAAGCTTCTTCGTACATCTGTTCATTCCAACTGGGACCGCTCTGATAGAACTGAAATGAAATAAGACAACAATTAACATCTCTTTAACGAACCAGCCATATTTCACAAAAAAGTATCCCAAATTGTGAGTAAAAAGTATTCAATTCTCAAGCAACTTTCCTAAAAATTTTGCAATCTGGAGAATATCTGTAGGTAATGGCATGTCACTGTCTTTTAAAGGCACTGTCCAAAGACATAATTCATTGAATTCAAAATATGCAGAAAGTTTTCTCTTTCACGAGGTGAAAACTGCATCTCAATAGCATATGGCTTACCAAAGACATTACCTTTCAAAGTAATGTAACTTTTCCTACGGATGTAGTGCATTATGGGAAATCTGTGACATCATCGCACCACATTAAATTTAACAGTGCTGTCATGTATCTATAATTTTGATGTCAATGCAGGGAATACTGAGAAACATTATTTGCTATACTCCATATATGGTGTAGAGTAATCCTAGATAACAGATATACAGAAAAAAAATATTCAAATATTCCAACAGTATCAAATTTCAGGACAAACAGGACATGCCATTTTAAAGAAAAACAAAAGAAATCTGCCACAGTGTGCCTTCATTACATAACTTTTTATGGCTTTGTTGAAAAGTGGAGGTATGTTTATACCAGGTCTTGAGTTTAAGATTTTCCAAGTGTGCTACAAATCTCACTCCTCAGATTTATATGAGTTCCCATCTTCATCTAGGTGTGCAAAAAATCACACTCCTCACAGTGATTTGAGGAGAGTGATTGTGTGTGATCACACTTACATGACTCAAAATTAAAGGCCTGTTTTAACAAAAATAATCTTTAAAAAGAAATATTTCAAACTAGGAGAAGGGTATTGGGAGAGGTTTTGGAGGGCAGGGTCTGGAATATTTTTGTTTTTCTTGCAAAACCTCCATGAAAAGCCACTAGAATATGCCTTTAATTGCCTGTAATGCATTCTATCCATATTCACACATTAAATATACCATATTTCACCTGTAAAAATTGCCTACCTGCTAAAAAGCAGAAAAAGTAAGTTACGAAATCTAAGATACAACTTTTATTTGTCTAATGATGATGCATACACATGATACCAATTATCATCAAAACAAGCTACCCATGCCATAACGACAAATCCAAGCAGCCAAGTCAGGCTTCCTCAATTAAATTTTTTGAAGCACCACATTGCTAAATGTTACTGATATAATGCGCCACTCATCGCGGTCCTGGGGGAGGGGTATATTTTTGCGTTTCAGAAGGGGCTTACATGCAAAATGGTGCAAAATTTGTTCAATTTTCCCAGCCAAAATTTTTCACAAACTTTACAATTTTTGCTGATTCACCAGTAACGGTGAGTCGACAAAGCCCTGACTCTAATAAATGTAAGCAGTGACGGTGATTTTACTTTCATGTGAGAATAAACAGGACATTATAATATCCTTGTCGGTATGTGACGTCAGGCTGTGGGAAGTATTAGATTTATTTACAGTACCTATTATTGAGACAGAATAATTCTTGTCAAAAAGGTTATAAAAAAGTTAAATTTTTTCACTGTATTCTCCCAGTAATGTTTTGCGCCACTCCACACCACGTCGCGCGACGCAAGTGGCGCGCACCGCTATTTAAAGAAGCCTGAGCTAAGTGATAGCTTCATTAATACTGGACATTACTGAGCAGAGCCCCAAGCAATAATTATTCCAATCCTTTTGTTTACCTGCAGCATGGACATCTGGAAACAATCAAAAACCCAACAAATGCAACTGTATGTAAACAAAAAATTAGATCAACGCTTTACACTGGTGGCCACCAGTAATGGCCGACAAATCTTCCAACATTCGGTTGCTTGGATTTCTCTATAATAGCATTAAACCACAAAACAGTTTGGCCATGCCAAGGAATGACATTTTGTGAAGTCCAAAAAACTAAAATAAAAATGTAAATATGAAAATAAAATATAAAAAAATTCCAGCACAAATCAACTATAAATATAATGGAAAAAGGACAGTGTGAACTCACTAAATGGGAAGTAATATGCCCAATATTATTTGACTGGATTAAGGTTTAAATGATGCCATGTTTTGAATAAAAAAAAATCTTGCACAGAAAATTTGATTTTGAGGGAAAGTGACTTACTAGTGTCTGAAGTCAATCTGTTTAGTATCTTCACTGTAATTTACCAGAACGCATCTTCTGATGTTCTTAATTTTTACCTGGGTAACAAAACAATGGTTAAAATTAATGTTACTGTAAGCAACAGGTACATTTCTCCCACTGACTTTGGCACAGAGGTCAAATTCAGGACATTGCTATTAGATCAAAAATTGAATGGTAATAAATAAAAGGGTGATAAACTGCAGGAACAAAACTGAAATCAATTGAAACATTGCTCAATAAAGACTCATAAATAAAATGATAGATGCAGTTATAGGAATACTATTGTATGAATGTTTAAAAGTATTGTACTTACTTGAGGGTATATCCCTGTGAACAAACAAGGCTGTTCAGTGTTGACAGAGTACTCTCTGTGCATGTTGGGTAACCTGAGCTACTCTGCATTTTTTTAATGGCTCCTACAAGCACATTGTTGAATGACTTGGAAGTAGTCAAACTTTAAATGTTTCCCACAGGTTTCTTGTTGAAACAGTCAATTACATAAATTTTAGTCACTTTAAGAGGTGTGTGGACATTAAACACACACTTTGAAATAGCTTGACCATCCACAATAAATAGTGATGTGATTCTTTCATCTGGATAACAATACACACTACATGGTCAAGTGGATACAGTATCCGACTGAGAGTCGGAATGTCTGGCGTCAGACCTCTGACTGGGTCATACAGAAGACTTTTAAAATAACCTACTAGTAGCCTTTATGCTTGGTGCTCAGCATAAGCAATTGAGTATTGGGGAAACAAGCCAGTGAACCACAACTGGAAAAAAATGTGGTGGTCTGCCTGACTACCAAAAACTGGTTTGAAACTGAAATCTAAAACTGTCTAACTATCTAACCAACTTACCTGGTTAACATCAATTGATGGAAACATGTTTTGAAACATAGTTGCCATGAGCTTCTTATGCAGTCCTTCCCCACCAAAGTTATTCAACACCAGGAGTGGTGGATGTAGGAACTGTCCAAAATATGTGTTTTGTTTCTTCTGTGACTTTGTGACATCTTTAGCCAAAGAATACTGCAAGATGAACAGTAAAATAAGTTATAAAAAGATCCACATTTCCGCCTGTAATGCTGTAGTTTCTAATTTTAGTTGTAATCCCCTTTTTGTGAATGATTCATAAAGAGCAAGTTCTCAAAATACAACTCTTCTGGTATAGACTACAGGACAATGGTTGATCTGGTCATTATAATGCTGTACACAACTTACATACCAGAGAAGTGGAAGCAGTTTAATTCTAATGTTCCCAAGGTTCGTTGTTCCTGAGGTTCAATGTTCCAGAATCTTGGGAACATTTGCACTTCTAGGAACATTGAACTATGGGAATAACGAACCTTGTAATTATCCCCACATCACTGAGATACACAAAAAAGGGGAACATCAAACCTTGGGAACACTGGACATCGGGAACATCAGGTAGACCCCCATGTGGACCCCCATGTAAATACTTGAATATTGGAGATATTTTTCCATTTTCATCCTAGAGCTTTCATAAATACATCCTTGTTAATGTTTAGGTGGGGCCTATTCCCCGGACAATGCCCTGCGAATAAGGAAGAGCAGCATCCTTATTCACAGGGCATAGCCCTGGGAATAAGGATGAGTGGCATCACTATTCCCAGGGCAAAGCAGCCCTGTGGATAAGAATGAGCACCAACATTATTCACAGGGCAATGCCCTGCGAATAAGGACGTAATGCATCACTATTCGCAGGGCATCCCTAATCATCTGTTCAGTCCTGGGGATAAGAAAGAGCGCAAATTTACCGGGCAGAAAACAGAGAATACAGGGAGTCTCCCCAACCTAATTGCCATCTATAAACTATCCTATATGTCAGGCGTCCTAACTCATTTTACTGAAGAGGCCACATAGGGAAAAGGGAAGGTGTGTTAATTGAATGCACCAGTGATCATTATCCTGGTGAGAGGTATAACTATAAGGGGTAGGGGTATTTCCTCCTCCGAAAATAGTATTTGCACATATACTCTACTTGACGCATGCATACTTGAACTTCCTGTTGTAGCCTATCTCATCAAGCCTTCTTCTGCTAAAAGCTATTATAGTTTGGCAAATCCACAGACTATGAATACCTGACTACAAACACTGCCTTGTTTTTATCTGAAATTGAAAACTTTAATAATGCCTTGTAAAATTGTTCATACGAATCGAAGGCATCGCTGTATTTCATGTTGTTGGCATTACTAACATGATACGTGTGCAATCTGAACGAGTTATCAGTTGCCCTGCGAATTGCACTGACTGTCTCGTTATCCACAGGGCTATGCCCTGCGAATAGCCACGACATAATGTTTAACCCCTTCACTACGTATGGTTTCGCCTCGAAACCAAAGCACTGACCTGCATCCTGGAGTGGCTCATTTAAATATTAACCTCATGTGTGCAATCGTGTTTTGGACATGGAAGAAGAGATACAGCATCTTACGCATATTATTATACATAGCTCAGTATAGCGTGATGGACACCCTTTCCCAGAGAAAAGTTAACTCTCCAAAAAATTTTCATATTTGTCATCCTGCTTACCGTTTTGACTGCAAATGTCATTGTTGGACCACGAGATAACCTCATTACTCTCTGGAGAGAAGAGAAACATCAGATGATTTAGGTTTACATAAGAATTGAATAAATCAAAGGAATGCAAAAAGATTTGGTTAATGTCAGTTCAGAGGCTTGATTATGGGAGCACATATACAGTACAACTAAACTGAACCTCAAAGACTTGCTAAAAGCTAAAAAATTTGGAAAATGATTACACCTTGAATATTAATACCTTGACAGCAGATCTGAGCAGAATATTTGAAAGATGCATTTTTCCATCATCCTAGAAGGCTTTTGGTTACAATGATGAAATCTACTCAAATTAAATTTTTTTTTAACTATGATAGTGCACATGTCATGTTTACTTGACTAATACAAACAAACACACAGGCAAGTTGATTTTTAATATTGTACAATGTAAGGACCTCATTGTGCTTTCTATCATATTTGCTTCCTTTTCCTTAACCTTAGCAATAGATTGTCAAACTTTGAAGAACTCAAGAAATGTATTGAATTTCCAATTACCTTCAGAGGACATGAAATCCATTTTTTGTGTCCTCAGTGTGAACTCAAAACAAATGCATACACAGTCACACTTTTTCTTGACTCCTTCTGACTTTCTGTCAAAGAGCCCTTTGCCGAAATCAAACTAGAAACTACTTCCCAAAGAAACTATATGTCCACTGAAGGACAACATACACAGACACACTATGACTCAATAAAACTTCTTCCAGAAATAATTCACCAACATGTATCACAAGGTTTTTTGCTGAAATAATATACTGTATAGCCCCAAAAGTTTCTGTGCAAATGCAAAGATAATGCATTAAGCAGTGTTAATTTAAAAGCACATGAAACCCTTGGGTTTTATCTGGTTAAGGATTTAACACATGACCTGCATAACCAAAGACTAGATTTCCTCCTATGCTGACAAAGTATACAGTATAACATATAAGTTCTGTACCATATACTCTGACTAATGATATTTCATAGAGACATGATTTTTTGTGAACTGAAAGCTGAAACAAACAAAAGTTTTTTATTCATATTACACAAGGTACGGGAATTGAAGCACAATAAAGGCCTCTTTGTCAGCAAGAAGTTAACCTCAGCTACAGGTTACACTGCAAACTAGTTTTTTCAGGTTAAACATTGAAGGATAAAGAGTATAAAGATGAACTACAGCAGTGGTAATGTGGACTTACCAAATAATTTCCAATATCAGTTTTGGAGAAGACTAAGAAATAATTGATGCCCATAGGACCAGCAATGGTGACAAAATCCTTCAAGGCATTTTGTCGTCGGAACTGCAAAGGTAATTATTTAAAAGAAACATCTGAATTTGGTTCACAGTCTTATGATAAATAACAAAACTCCTTCAGGAAAGTTACCAAAAGGAACAGTCCCTTTAATTCCAATATTACTGACATCATTCAAAGATTAAACGGCAAGACTGCAGTCACCCCAAATTGAAGTAGTGTAGTAGACTGTCCTGTTTCATGATTGGCTGCTGAGAGTCATGTTACAACATTTTTTCTCTTCAAAAAATTTGTGTTTACATGCCATGCCAACTTTAAAGGTAAGGAGCAGTCCCCCCAAACTTATTTTGAAGAAAAAGCTAAATAACTCAATTTTCATCTTATTTCTCTTCAAAGTATCTTTAATTACATTTTATGAATTTACGATTGCATCTTCAAGGTAAACCAAGCAGTTATTTCTGGTAAATTTCACACTTGAAGAGAAAAAACATTGTCACATGACTCCCAACAGCCAATCATGAAACTGGACAGTCTACTACACTTTTTCAATTTGGGATGACTGCTCCTGCCCTTTAAGTGGGACTACACTTACTGTAGATAAGAGTTTCTGCCAGAGGAGAAAAGGAGAGATTTGTCTCCATCCCCTTCCCAGAAGAAGGTGGGTAAAATCCCTCTTCATCTCCCCCTTTCATTTCCATTAAAGAAAACAATTGTCAAACTCTTGGTTTTTTACTTAAAATAAGGACACTTTTTCATCGATATTTGAACTTACAAACAGCCTTTAAAACCCTTCAAATTAAACCCTTCAGAGAGGGGCTTTGAAGCAAGCTTTTGTGCCCCTGAGCCCATGTGTAACTTAAAGCCTAGGAAATCATCAATTTTGGCTTAGGGTTTAACAGTTACAAATCTCCCCCTATCCTCTTTTGTGTTTGTGGCAGAATCCCTGCTAAGATAGGTTATTAAGGCAACTTGCATCCTACACACATCTTTCTCACTACAGTACATGCCTGGTGATGGGCAAATTATGGTCTACAAGCTATACATGGGCAATATGACCACTGGTTGCAGCCAACGAGGCAATAAATATTTGAAACCACAATGTCACCAGCTCACAATTTTCTGGATATTACATGTACATATGCACATGTATACAACCATTACAACTGCTGAGTGGTGTCTTGCTGATAGCTGTAGCATGTATCATTGTTGTAGAGGCTTCAACACTTGTTCTTGCCTTCCTATATTCCCTGTGATTGGCCCTACTGAATGCTCATACCTACTGTAAGAGTTTGAGGGTTACACTACTTACTTGGTGAAGACCAGTGATGTTTTGACAACCAACATAGTCCCTTTTTCAAATAGCAATTAAACAGGAGTGTGGGATAGATTTTTGGTACAGTTCACTTTTGTCATTGCCTTTTTACTGTGACTGTATAATCACAAAAAGGACCCACACCAATATTCTATCCCACATGCCTTTATACTTGCAATTTGGAGATAGGTCTATTGGCAAATCCATTCCCAACCAATTTCCTTTGACATTGAAAAATCAGCTAACGTTTGCTGTACATAAAAAAAAATGTGGCAGGATTCTCATTTAAATTTGGTTGCCTGCATAGGGCTATAAGCTACAAATATATAAGCTATATAAGCTACAAATAAAAGTTACCCATGAGCAAAATTTTAAGTTTGGAGCTTGACCTACCGCAAGATTCCTTGCTGTGAAAGGTTCAAATACTCTTCTCACATCTTTCACAAGTTGAGCAGAAACTTTACCAATTGAACCCCTGCTAAACACCATAGTATGAGGAACTTTAGAGTACTCTTCTTCAGGATTCACTTGGTTCTTCTGAGCTGCTTTCGCAGTCCTTCCCTAGAAACAAAATTACAACAGGTTGCCTTAATTATAGATCTTTCAGTGACCAAGTAGGACCTACTTTGACAAAGGCAAATATCTGTGAGCGTCCATGAAAATAACAAAGAAAAGAGGGTTGCCCAAAAAGAAATCAGCTTGTAAGAGTAGAATCAGCTCGTAAAAGTAGAAATATATATTTCATTAAAAGTCCATAACTTTAAACCCCACACTGATTAAGCTGATTGGGCTGTAATTACTAATTACAAATTTAACTCCTATCCCCCCATTATTGTGACTGCGTGTTTGGTTAAATAGCCGTAGAGCATCAGTCTCTCATGCTAAAGGCTCTGGTTCAATTCCCAGGTCGAAGTCATACCAAAGACTCTAAAAATGGAACCTGCTGTCATTGTGCACGATGCTCCACATAAGCAATGGAGTAGGGAAAACAAGCCAGTGAGGAACTACTGGAAAAAAGGCTGTCACCAGCTTGACTTGAACCAATAGGTTGGAAACTGGGCTGTAACACTCCATCTAACGAACTAACCCATTAAAGCTTGGAAAGTAAAATAAGCTACTGCACAGTACGTGCCAATGATCAGGGACAAAGTTGAATCTCAACACTCCATGAAAGATGGGAAGAAGAACTGAAAAAGTCAAACAATATTCATGAAAAATGGTCTGATGAAAAAACTGGTTAGTGTACCCATTCCGTAAAATGGGGAGTGGACAGAGTACTTAACTTAACTGGCAAATCTGAGAAAATGGTACCTATTCTGCGCACAGACCAGACAATATCGATTGTGGCTGGCCTAGGGAGGAAGGGGTATCCCTCTCCCCTTTTGAAAATTTACATGCCTTTTCAGGGTCTCAGATGCAAAGTGATGCATTTTTTGTTGCATTTTCTGTTGACAATTTTCCACCGAATTTGTTACCTTTTTCCTTAATCATCATGTTTTAAGAATTTTTTTCAGGATTCAAAAACTTACCAAAACCAAAATTTTGACATACATTACATGCTGGTAGTTAAAAGTAGCATTTTGAAGATCTAGCAATCTTAGAAAAATACAATTACTGTAGGCCTACAGTGGATGGGTTGACAGATCACAAATTTTCATTTAAGTTAACAGTTTAAGTTAACTAGGGTTTGGATATTTTCCTTCATACATTGAGCACCACCCAAACAACGTCTCGTGCTACAAATGGTGTGTGTGCTGCTTATTTAGGAAGCCTACTGTAACCAGGCATAAAGTATTAAAGTTTTGGAGATTTTTTTCTCTTGCAATTTCCTTTGACATAAAGGATATTTTTGGGGGAGTATCCACTCACTGCTTTATCCAATTCAATTCACTTATATGCCTAACATTTCTGTATAAAAACTGTTGTTGGTTTGGCTTCTAAGAAAATTATAAAATACCTTAACATTTAAGAACACCACAGCGTAGCTACGTACACCGTTGCATCCATACATAGGCCTAGGCCTAGTCCTTTTCTGAGGACCATATTAAAAGACCACACATCAACAGCTCCAATGGGCGATTTGTGCGGATTCACCATCAAGATCAAGACATGGTTTCTAAACTTCTTAATCGTGCGTACAACCCTACACCCAAAACTTCAAATCCGGGAACACAGACGACTTCCTGCATCTTGGTGATGGAGTTGGACGCATCAGGGTCAATAGCCACGACGGCACACAGACCATGGAAAATATCGTGCAATAGGTACGTACGATGTACTGATTCAATGAGTTCGGCCCTAGCCTATTACAAAATAAGTTAAAAAATGACGTTGATGGAGTTGGACGAGGCTTTCATTGGCATTAGGAATAAGATAATACTGTTGTAGAGAAATAGGCCCTACCTTCTTCTTTGGCATTTTCGTCCGGGAGATGCTGTACTTTTCCTCAGGAAAGTTTTGACCTGCGGTAAGCGATTGTGTCCGAATCCCGAAATGAAATCGAATGAAATACAATGTGAGTATATTACAAGGCACTTCCACATTTCCATCTTCATTATCCTCAAAATTTTAAAGAAAATTCCTGTTAATCAGAGTAACTTCATTCAGATTGAAGTACGAAGTTTCTGATTCGATCAACTGAGAGCTTATTAACAGTCCTTAAGATAAAAAAGTAGTTATCATCCTAATTATTCTACATAAATTTTCACTTGTGAATGCCCAAACAATGTCTTATAGAGAGTATAAATGTGATTGATCATTGAGGACTGAAGTATTTTACAGTGAGTGAAAGTTTATTTATTCCATTATCAATAATCATTATTTCTAATCCCAACATGTGAAGTATTCATTTGAAAACTAAATGATGACCAATTTCTCTTACCCTGCAATGGATTCTTACATAGTATTCTTATACACGTTTTTAAATCGGGAAATATCTTTGAAAATGGAAACTCAGAAGTAGCGCATGGCTCGGGAAAGAAAGAGGGCGACATACTTTAATACAACTGTTCAATATAACTGCACTAGTATAGTATAGTTTCAGTTTATAGTAAATGACCATGCGAAATTGATGGGAATTGAGGACAACTGAGAAATTTTGATTGAAAATAAAAGGACATATTCCAATCATAATGGAGTTGAACTTTGAAATTCCACAGCCAGTTACTTATCACAGTAAACCATCCGATTTAGGCAGACAGCAATCATTTAACCCGTATGCTTTCAATGGAGGGTAAGTTAAATTTTCAGTCAAAACTTCTTATTGTGGTAATGTTAGGCCTAACGTTAGCCTAACTTCAGCTATTGACTAACGTAAGGCCTATTAGAATACAAGGTGTAACACTAACGTAAGGCAACAAAGTCAATGTTAATACATATTTCACTGCAATGCGTTGGTGCAAACAAAAGAAGGAAACTGGTTGCGCGACATTGTTCTTCAAATAAAATCTATGGTACTGCCAAATCTACAAATAAATTAAAAGAACCGTATTATAGGCATACTGGTGTTTTTTAACGAAGCAGGCCAAGTCGTCCGGCCAAACCAACTCGTCCCCAATATGAAAAATGTTGTGATTTTTATGGCGCGAGAAAGGGGAATATTACCAACCAAACATAATCAAAACTGAAATATTTATGTGACAAAACACGATATTTATTTAGTAGCTTCAAACATTAGGCCTATATTTGTAAAACAAATTTGCAATAAAAATACAATTGTAGAAAGAGTAGCTATGTTCTTAACAAGATGTATATTTGCAATTAAATATATTCCCAACAAAAATATATGTTTGCTCTAAAATACATATTTAGAAGAATATTTATTTCCAACACTTGAAATATATTAGTAAAGAAAAATTATGTTTACACCAAAATGTATTTGCAAGAAAATATATCATTCTTGAAAAAGTTACCATGTTTGCCACAAAATTATATTTGCAACAAAAATATTCTTCCAACCAGAAATATATTTTCAAGAAAAAGAAATAAGTTTGCAATATAAATGTATCTGCAAGAAATATTACTTTTGCCAAAACATTTATTTGCAAGACTAATTATATTTTCCAAACTAAACATATGTCCCCATCAGTTGTGTTTAAAATATATGTTATCAAACTCCAAAAATATATATATGTTATTGGTTATGATGGGTAGACAAATTGCGACAATAAAGTTATCATGCTCTGTTTGAAACCACTTATCATTCTCTATATATGCATAAATCACGGCTTCAAAAATTAAAAAAATTTATATGTCATGAAATCTCCCTTTTAACTAGCAAAAGGGAGGAAAAAATATTGAATTAACAAACCAAAAACAAATGCAAAGTCGGAGTTAGCTGGTCTCTTGAAATGAGATAATTTTATTTTCCACCAATTTTTCTCTAATTTCTCATATTAGGGCCGACTTGGCTTGGGGACGACATGGCTTGGGGACGAGTTGGTTTGGGGATGAGTTGGCTTGGGGACGACTTGGCTTGGGGACGAGTTGGCTTGGGGAAGAGTTGGTTGGGGACGAGTTGGTTTGGGGACGACTTGGCCCGAAAGCTTTTTTAAGATGCCTTGAATTTAACATAACATAACAGGTTGAAGGGCAAAGGAGGGCCAAGGGCCCATAAGATGCCCTGAAGTCCAAGCCCTAAACAAAAGTCAAACCACCAAAGCTTGACAACAGCCCCACACAGTCAGATTCTACCACAGCCATGGAAAAACCTGTCAATGTTAACCTTAAAGCAGTGAGCTGAGGGGGAGTTAACTACCCAATCTGGTAGACAATTCCACTCGTTGACAATTCTATGGGAGAAACTAAACTTCCTAATGTCATGCCTTGCAAAAGGCTTTTCAAGCTTTTTACAATGCCCACGCACCTGAGAATTACTTTGAACCCTTAAATAACTACAAGTCAGAAGGGGATTCCTTTCACAAAGGAACTTGAAAACCTGGAGCATGTCTCCCCTAATCCTTCTCAGCTCCAAGGTGGTAAACCCAAGATGTTTAAGCCAAGCATGATAAGGCAAATTTCCACCTCATTTTTAGGTGTGCAAATGCGATTGCACACCATCACTCACCAAAATCACTGTGTTTTACCTGTAAGTATTCATCGATCTCTTTTCATCACCCTGCTGGGTAAAATGGACTTTTCTTTTATTCCACGGACAGTGAGTGGTTGATTGGCATTGTCTTCCTCCAGTCATTCAATGTTTTCTCCCTCTATTGAAACTTTGAAAAATGAAAGCTTGACATCCTTGACTCTTGAGAAGATCCCAACATTAGTAATCTGAATTAATTTGTTTGTCTGCCTACAGTGTCACACCTACAACTGCATATCCAGTTTTCAGTGTTCTGTTTGTAGTATTCTACTAGGCCTAGATCCAGAATCGTTTTTTCCACCATTTTCCTTGCTAATTTTCTTCTAAATTCATAGAGGTGAACACCTTCAGAAAATTAATAATGTTAGCTTTTGCTTCAGTTTTGAAGGTTTCATTTTTCAGAAAATGACCAATTTGTTTCTTGTTTCAGAACTGTGTTAGCCCTGGCTGGTGATGATTATGCTTTGATTGCCTCTGACACAAGATTGAGTGAAGGGTTCTCCATACATAGTAGAGACCTTCCTAAGCTGCAAAAGTTGTGAGTAAATTGACTTAAATTTAACCGTCACTTTTTCTTAAAAACCTAAAGAAGTGCTATATTGTATCATTGTTTTACACTTTACTGTACCATAGAATGTGCAAAATGAACTTTGGACCTACTAAATTTGTAGCATATAAAGATTGCGTCAGAATCTTAAAATGGTCAGTACTGTACATAAAGTGTACCTCAAGTATACAACACAGCTTGAAAAAATGAATTCTAACAGTCCAACCCCCATCTTGATAAGACATTCTTGAACCAAGATGTAAAATATTATATTTATTCACTTAAGTTGCACAATAATTTAATTGTTTCAAAGGTTATCTGGCATCATGAGGGGTCAAAGTCTGAAAACCTTGTTAATGTGATATCTGAATTTAGGAAGCTTAGAGAGGTTTCATGTTTGGGTGTGTGGATGCATTATGGTCAGGAGATGATTTTTCTTGTTTTGGCAGAGGTCAAAGGTCATCTGGGGTCACCATGGGTCAAAGTTTGTAAACCTTTTTAAATGTGATCTCACAAGATAGCTGTCTGTCTGTATGTTTGTCTGTCTGTCTATCTTTGTCTGTCTTTTATGGAGGTTAAAAGGTTATCTGGAATAAAAAAATTATTTTTTGAACATGCTAGTATATTTGAGTGAGAAGATGGTAATGGTGCATGATGGCATTATTTGAAATAGAAAATTTATGTATCATCGACACCTCAATGCATTTTTGCATTCTGGTTAATACTATACTTCCTCTGCATTGCGTGGTCTAAAAATTTAAAAAATGTGCTGTCTGTGATTACATACTACAGTATAGGTAATAGTATGTTTTTAAATGAAATTTTATATTGGGCTTCTGTTCAGTGATTGACCTCAAACTCACATTTTTTTAAAATAGTTGTCACAATCTTGTCAAACCTAAAGGGATAAAATATTAGCAATAACAGCAAAATTGTACAAATGTTCAGACCAGCTCTTTAAATAAGCCTAATACTCTTGTTTTATAATATGTTGCAATTAAAAATTGAATCCCAATCATCACAGTACATTTGAAAAATGTTACAGTAGTTGTTTGTTTTTGAAAACCCAATATTGGTTTACTGTACATATCAAAAAATGAGATGAACCAGTGTTAGGTCAAACCTTAGCACAAAAGTTATCCATTTTCCGATCTGTATGCAATGTTTTCTGCATTGAACTTGTAAGTACAAGATATCTTCTTTTACAAGTTTTTGAATGCATTTACATTTTCATCCTTTTTAGAACAAAATCTACAGTTGTTGGTTGTTGTGGTTTCCATGGAGATGTCCTCACTCTTTCTAAACTTCTTGAAGCAAGACTGAAGGTGATCTTTCATTTTTGGTTAAATTTCTGTCACTGCTTATATCCAGAAACTAATGTTGAAATAGTTAGATAGTTAGAATTTTACGGCCCAGTGTCCAACCTATTGGTTCAAGTTGAGCCGGCCACAGCCTTTTTTTTCCAGTTGTGGCTCACTGGCTTGTTTTCCCTACTCGATTGCTTATGTGGAGCATCATGCACAACGCAGTAGGTTCCATTTTTAGAGTCTGTGGTATGACTTGACCTCGGAATAGAACCTGGGCCTTCTGTTTTAGAGGCGCATGCTCTTACCGGTAGACCAAACACGCAGTCTCAAAAATTGTTTCAGTGAATTTTAGTAGGCGCTGCCAGTTTACTTCCTAACATTTTATTAGAGTTAAGTGGCAGGGTTCACCTGAAAGGGGACTTCCATGCCATCACATTGCTTCTTTAGAATGCAACACAAACACCCCAGTAGATCAAAGGGGGTGTGGGGTGTAACTGGTATGAGTTTGTCACATGATCTGTGCCCTCAGGTAGTATGTGCTTTTGTTGTGTTCACAGTGTGTGAAAAGCAATTAACAAATACTTTACTGGCTTTTTAGATAAACCCAAATGTTATGAAACTTTTTGTGCATGTTGGTATATCTGGTAACATCAATCAATCAATCAGATGTCAAATCTGGCTGTATCAAGTGTCTGTGTAGTGAGCTTCATTTCCTCCCTAAGGCGATAACATGTAATCAGACAGAAGAGGACAATGTTAAGAAGAAAAGTTTGTTTATGTCAGCTAAACCAGTTTTGTTAGTTGCAGTTGTTTGTTCCAACTGGTATGAAATGAAGAGAAGTTACAATTGCTTTCAATATATGTTGCTTTTATCCTTCACAGATGTACATGCATGATCATAACAAGGAGATGAGTTGTAATGCAGTTGCAGCCATGTTGTCTAAAGTACTCTACTATCGAAGGTTTTTCCCGTACTACACTTACAACATTATTGCAGGGCTGGATGAAGAAGGTAAACATCTCAGTAAGATTGTAGGCCTGCTCAACAAAAGGTGTTCCTCATAATTAAAAATTTTACTATTTTTAGGAAGAGTTGCTTGTACACTATAAAGTATTTTTGTGAAAGATGGATCTAATCTTATAATCTCATGTATTTATCATTGCAAATTATTTTTTAACTATTGCTTATAACCATTATGTGAATAAGCAAACCAATGCAACCAAGTAATGAAGGGTGAACAAACCCAATAATTGTTGCCAACCTAAGTGAACAAAATCAGAATAAGCTAGTTTGGTAATTTGTTGCTGAATGGAATTGTGACAAACAAACAGAGCTCATCATGTAGCATACAGTTACCCTTGTTTTCATCATTACTTGAATACAACACAGTCTAAGGGTCTAGTGGATTTGAACAGAAATAGGGGTCTCAGTCCTACAATAGGTCTGATTAAAATGCAAATTTGTACACCAAAAACACAATTCAGACACAATCCACTTCACAAAACCATACTGGAGGTCTCTCTTTACATTGTGGATAGATTAAAAAAGAATGATTCCACACAATTTTTGTGTAAACTGAAATTTTGGAAGGTGTGTTGTAGGTGCAGGATTGCTTGTTTATCCCGACGATTTGAAGGAAGTACCCATGTACATAGCCACCAAAAAGAATTACTGAACTGGCTTGTTGCCAATCATTTGTTTCACCCCATGGCAATAAATGTTTCACCTAATTTGACCCTATGACATATATAGTACATGTTTCTTAAATTTAGAACTCTTTGATTATACTGTTAACATTGATGTATTGAATTGAATATATGTATGGCTAAATAAATTTTGCAAAAGTTTCTTTGTTACCATGTTTTGCTATTTACTTTTTTTTCAGGAAAAGGTTGTGTTTACAGTTTTGATCCTGTAGGTTCCTATGAAAGAGAGGTGTATAGAGCTGCTGGGTCTGCTAGTTCCCTCTTGCAGCCATTACTTGACAACCAGGTTAGTTATTATTGACATGTTTGGTGATTTTTGTTTGAATGCAAGAAAGGAGGGGTAGCTTTGATCAGATATTTTGTGGCAATCCTAAACCTCAAATTTCCTATTTCTTTTGCAAAACTGAAATTCCCTCCCTCTTACAAAATGCTAATTTTTGAATTTCCTTAAATCTTGAAGTTTTCCACTTTTAATGCACTGAAAATTCTGCTTTCACCATCCTTCTGGTAATCTCCAGCCATTTGGGGAGTTTTTAGCTGCTACCCTCCCTTCAAGGGCAAAACCCTTGCATCAACTCAATTTCATCTTTTAAGTTTGTTGATGTGGTAGAAAGCAATATGGACCTGTGGGAATGAATTATGGTGATGCAAGATAGTATCTCTTGTGTTTGTTTTTCTGTAATTTGTGAGTTTTAGTGTTTGTTTTGACAGTTGCCGCTGGCAGTATGTTATAGTAAATTAGATGCATTTTATCATTTTATGGTCCAGTTTCGAACCAATTGGTTCAAGTCAAGCCAGCCACGGCCTTTTTTTCTAGTTGTGGCCTACTGGCTTGTTTTCCCTACTCAGCATTGCTAATGCTGAACACCCTGCACAATGGCAGTAGGTTCTGTTTGTAAAATTTTCGGTATGACCCGGCCAGGACTCAAACTCCCAACATTCCAACGTCAAGTCTGATGCTCTTACTATGACCATGTAGTTTGTGGCAGTTTGTCATAAGAAGGAGCATGTTGTGTAGGAATCTTAATTTAGCAGCTGTATATGAACGATATATCAGATTATGTAACGACCACCCCTAATTAATGAATGGGGGAATGCTACAAAGGTGATTAAGGTAAGTGCGCTGGTGTAGAGAACGGAAAAGAAGTATTGAAGGATAGTCTGGGAAAAGATTAGGATAGAGTGTATGTGGTTGGAAATGTAGCCTATTGCCTACATACTCCAATAGATATTTCATTGAGTTTTATGATTTGAATTATTGTGGTGATTTTGATGTTTAATCTTTTGAGCAGACAATATTTAACTATTAAGATACAACAACATGGTAGTGTCTTTGACTTATCTCCTTGTACAGGTTGGTGGAAAGAATCAAGAAGGCTTTGTCACAGTTCCAGTCAGCTTAGAGAAAGCAATTGCACTGATCAAAGATGTCTTTATATCTGCTGCTGAAAGAGATATATACACAGGGGATGGCATTGCTATTAACATCATCACAAAAGATGGCGTCAAGGAAGAAAGATTTCCACTCAGGAGAGACTAGAGTCCCATTTGTACATATCTTTTCTTTTTACATTTTTTTGTGTATTGTATTAACTGCAAAACACTGCAGTAGATGGGTATCCATCTGGAGGAGTCATCTTGTAGAAATTCTTTAAAAAAAACTTCCCATAAAGTGTGATATATCAAGTCAAACTGAAAGTATCAGGCTTTTCACATGTAAATGTTTGTTGTGCATATCAAATACCTATTGTTAACTAAACTTGTTTACTTTAAATACTGTCATATCCTCTTTAGTCAAAGAGAGAGTGGTTGAAATACAACCTTTTGGAGTAAGTCATTCTTATGATGTCATTGCTCTGTTTGGTAGTTTTTTCAGGCTTTCTCCAGCAGTGGGATGTAAAATATGGGATTTTTTATGAGAAAGCTTAGAGCCTATGTTCTCAAATGATTCCAGCAGGCCATTTCTACATGTAATATATAAATAACCTGGCCCATGGAATATTTCAAGGCATATTGTGGTGGCTTTTTACCTGGATCTTAAAAGAAAAACAAAAATATTCCACACCATGTCCTTCAAACCCTGTAGCAATAGACTTTCGTAACTCAAGATATCTCACTTCAAAGATTGGTTATTTTTCTTAAAAAATACCTTTCCTTTTCCACAAAACCACAGCATGTTATGTAATGAGGGCACATTCCTTTTGTTTTTCTTGATAATTGAGCATCCTGTTTGTCCTTGAAATTTGATACTCTTGGAATGTTTGAATATTTTTTCCTATAGATCTAGCAGTACCCTTCACCATAGATAGAGTACAACCAACAATGTTGCTACTATTGCATGCAGTGATATCAAAATTATAAATAAATTGTACGTCATGTTAAATTGATGTGCTACCATGACATCACAGATTTCCCATGATCTACCAGATGTCAAGAAAAATTGCATTACTTTAAAAATTTGTTATGTTTCAAATGCTAATATGCTATTGAGATGCAGTTTTTCTTCCCAAGAGAGAAAATTTTTCTGCATATTTGAAGTTTTTGAATTTTGTCTTCGGCATGCGCCTTCAATGGAGCAATCAGAATTTGTTTTAACAATTTGATTCAGCATCTCTATCATATATGGAGTTGAAAGTAAAAAATATGTCATCATACTTGGTCTGGCGGTGTGATTGGTCACCGTATGGATGAAGCTGTCTAGTCCTGCATCTCTGGAATTTTGATCCCCATCTAACAGTAATTAACAAATAGTTACCGTTTCAGTTTCTTCTAACAAGGAAGACCTCTTCAGTGTCTGTCTATTCTGGTATTAAATAATCAGTTAAAAAGTACTTAAACAAAAGGTTAATATTAGCTGTCAAACTGTGGTTGCCTTCTTAAGGATTGCAAAATTTTAAAAATAAAGAACATGTATGGTGGTAATGAAAATGGCTAGCTCAGTAGCTTCAAAGCAAAATGTGTCGGTAAATCACATGACTACCTTTATTATAGAGTACTCTGATATAGGGAGAAGTCAGTAAACTGCAGTATTTGACTGAACTGATATTAAATGGTTGTGTACATCATTTAGGATTATTACTCTCCTGGTACAAAGAAGTATTCAAACTGTCATGAATTATGAATTATCTGTGAAGAAATTTTTATGTGCCTGAACTTGCAGTTGGAATAGATATAAACTCTATTTCAAAGTTAGTTCTGAGTTGTTTTTATCAACATTTATTTTTTTGTTTTTATCTTCAACGGGAACTTGAACATTTAACTGTTTCACTTACATTTTAGGACTTCATAATTGCTAAAAATGTTAACGTTAGATACTGTATGATATGCAAGTCGCATTTGTTGAGAAACAGGAAAATAACTCATATACCACTCTCTGAAAAAAAAAACTGAGACTTCTTCAAGAGGTACAGAAATGGTGAGGTGAGATGCATCATCAGTCCAGCATAGATGTAGGAGTTTTGGTCTTTTTTGCTCATGAACCTGGAGAAATTTAGTTCCACAGTGCACAGAAAGAACTAGCAATATTGTGGTTCACCATCAATCTGACAAAGTTCTAATGGTGATTGTTGTGCTTGAAACTGCTTCATGATACATTGTCAAGAGCTAGGCTTTCCGTGTTCACTAAATTAAAGAAAAGGCTCTTTAAGTGTTAAGAGTTATAGACCTCAAATATGATTTGCACCGGAAGAGGATTCCTTCAGGTACCTCCTACTCAATGTATTGTTTGTGGAGTCATTTTGTGAGGGTATTGATGGAACTTCTATTGGATTGCCTTGATTCAGATTATCCATTGTCACCAAAATGATCATAAATGTTAATTAAAATGGTATGCACAACATATTCTTGATCACTCGTTTTGATCTTTTCTTTTGTCATGGCTTTCTTCAAAGGGAAACATTGTATTGCGAGAATTTTTTCAGATTTTTTAAAACCAACACTTATAGCTGTAGAATGATATCTCAAGATAAGGCAGCACGGTAGCTTCTTTTCAGGGGATGAGGAGAGGAATGCAGTTATTTCTTGCCCAAGAGTAATATGTTAACCTTTTACTTTCCAACAATCCCATCTCTCTTGTAGTCTACATTTTTTCTTCTTACATCCTATAATACACATGTATTTTACTACTTGGCTGCAATTCCATATATCTATCTTCCAATTCCAAATCAGTCTTCCTCGATAGGACATGGGCACTCTCTGTGCTAAGAAGTATGCCTATGATATTGCAGGCAATTAGGTAAATACACATGTAAATGGCAAGGGGGGGGGGGGGGGGTAATGTCTGTCTCTCATAGACTCCCAGTAGAGGTAAGTTTTGAGTAATATATTGAGGAGATGAAGTTTCTGGAGTCAGACTGAATGATTTCAAAATGAAATTTTATGTTGGTGCATGTTAAATGCAAAATTTACCTTCAACAAAATTGGTGTCAACATGGACTAAGGGTGCACAGCTCATATGCTTTCAACCTATTAAAAATGTAAATGAAGAAAGTTTGGCAAAGATGCTCATTCCCACAAGTTACAAACATATCATTAGGAATATGTATTCCAATTTGATATATCAATGCCTGTTGTAGTTGACATGTACAAATTTTGTGTTGCATGACTATTTCTATGGGATTCCCTGGTACCTACATGTGGACCACAGACCAAATATTGAAGCCAATAAAGACCAAAGGACTACTGTCATAAGTTTTTTATATAGCATACTTTATTTGCTCATTGCACAAATGGTTATTTATAGAGAGTAAAATGTAAAAATGTGTAAAAGTTGATGAAAATGTCAGATTAGCTTGTCCTTTAAAGGTCAAGACCAGCTCTCCCCCTCCCCCTCCATCCACTTATTTTCAAGCAATAGCTAAATCTTGTAAATTCTAATTTTTCTGCAAAGTATTTTTCATCATATGGTAAACATTGCATATTCAAGGTATACCAAGAAGTTACATTAGAGGAAACGCCCATGAGCCAGATTTAGAAAAAGTCTTAACCACTCCACTTCTGGGCATACATGGTTCTCATCTTGACTCCTAAAAGCTTGCTCTGTTGAAAGTCATCTCCACATGGCATGCAGAAACCTGTGCTGGGCCAATAGATCCTTCCCCAACTGACAAATCAATAAGGTGGCCTAATCCTTTTGACCAAGTTGCAATTGTTATGAGTGGATAGTGGGGAATACCTGTCATGTACTTGTAGGAATAACATATTTGAGGAGAGCAAATGTTGTCACATGACTCTAAGCCTAACATGAAACAGAACAGTCTACTACACAAGGGGTGACTGCTTATCCCCTTTAAGTAATAACAGGGAACCAGTAGCATAGTCACAGGGGTGGTTTTGGGGGTTAGAACCCCCCCCCCATGACCCAACCTTGCAATGCAAAAAACACTTAAAATAGCCAAAACCCTCCCCATGACACAATCCTGGCTACGTGCCTGCAGGAAACTAACTCCCTGCAACTCCCTGGTCCAAAAAACTGTGGCCAGATATAAATCTATTTTTCAGAGTTAAGGATATTCTAGATATCTAACCAAATACTGGTTGGATACAGGTCACCAACAGAGGCAGTTCATTCTTCTACCTCTTTTATCCACTGACAGATAACCTTCACAATTACATTCCTTTAATTTTAAAAAAAGAAAAAAGGACTTAACTATGGGATCAACTGACAGAAGACTTCTGATCAGGCTGACATCATTTACTTAGGAGAAAATGTTGATAACTTGGTAATTTGTTGATTATAATTATTTACTTTGGTGGACCAAACCTTTTCCAGACATAAAAAACCTCATCAAATTCATACTGAATGATGGCTTATCACATTGTTTCATAGGCAGCTTCATCAGTTAATTGATTAGACCTCACAGCTTTCCCTTTCAAGACTGACAACTTTAAAATCCAGGCAAAAGCAAATGAGGTTGAAAAGAATGTAAAATTGCAAGCAATAATATCAGAGGCGCAATTTCATTTCTTTCAGTGACAACCTAAATTTGTCAAACTCTGAATGTGCTCAGTGCATTGCTGTGCAAAGTACTACCTTTCCACCCCAACAGAAAATAACTTTTAAGGCTCTTCATCCAAATTCCATTAAACAAAGGGTTCCAATGGGTAATAAGGGTTTGGTGTGTTCAAAAGGTAATTTTGTAAATCGCTTTGTGATTGTTTGTTTCCTCAACAACCAATGGAATCCCTTTGGGTGCAAAGTGCTTTTCCAAAGGGTACAATTTGAAACCTGAGTTCAAAGAGTTTTACCTTAAAGAGATCTAAAGGGAATATTCAGCTGGAGGGGAGGGGCAGGGCAAATCTAGTGCCATGGGACAGGGGAGGGAGCAGGCTGCCACCAGAATTTCTGCAAGATCTGAATTCTGGCCAAGGTATTGTAAAAAACATACAGTTCATTCATTAAGAAATTGTCCAACAAACAAAGAAAAACAATATTTTAGGTAAAATTTTCAGTAAAATTCCAAAACATAATGAAAATTGGTCACACATTCTGCCTGCCTATATAAACCAGAAAGCACAAAGGCTTTGTGATTCCTTGTTGAAAGGAAAATTTGCAAAACTTTGCTTTAAGCTAGTGCCCTAAAATGACATTTTACTTCTGCCAAACACAAAAGCATTCCTCCTCTCAACATGATGAATCTATATACCAAGTATGAAAAGTGTCTGCCTTTGCTACCATGAGATATTGTGTTTACTAGCACAAGCAAAGTATCACAAACGCACACACACACAACATCACCATCACATGGATTGCTTGCCTGCATTTGGCAAGGAATCAAAAATCAATTATTCTGCAGCCTCAAATCATAGTTTGGGCAACATATTGCCAGAAATGTTAGAATATGTTTTTCGGGCAAAAGTTTCAAAACAGTTGTGAGATATTTTCAACTGCCAGATTTCACAGGTAGGAGAGAGATTACCCAGGTGAATACAGTGCCTGAAGTTTGGCTAGAAAATTTGGTGGTGAATCTTACTTGGTAATTTTCTGATCATATTGCATTTTGTTCATTTCTCATTTAAGTGAATAGTCCATTAATAGTCTATTAATCTACAAACAAACCTGAAAAATGACATTTTTGGCTGTCTGGGGATCACAATCTTTCAATTTTTACACTCCATGCCATGAACTCATAATAGCAATCCACTATTAGAGGAATGATTTATACATGTTTTGACACTAGATCCTCTGCCCTGAACCTAACACAAACATTAATTGAGCTCAATTTTGTTGCTCTTAATTTTGTTATCATGAAAATGCACAAAACATGTTTATTAGGAATTATTTTTCCCACCAATGTACCTACAACTAACTTCTAGTTTCTTTTTTCTTAAAAAAGTCAATCTTTCACTAATATCAAGGAAAGAGTAAGGTTCATATATCATTATAAGGCAGAATTATTGTGAAAAAATGGCAAAGATCATTTTATAATTATTTTTCCATATTACATCATTCATTTCACTATTTTTTTGTCCTTATTAACAAGCCAAAATCCATTTAACGATGTGACCTTTTGCTATCTACCTTTAAAATTTACAATTTTCCACCAAAGGGAAGGCGGGTTATGCCATCCTTCATGAACCTTCCCTCAGGACCTGCTGAAATGACCATATATGTTTATCATTGCTTCTACAAGTCTTAGAAATGCCATCTGCAGGATATCCAAGGGGTTGCAATTTTCGAAAGTTTCCCATACACTATGCACGGATTGATGACTGCAGTACTTTTTAGCTTGATCATAAGAATCAAACATATTTCATACCTCACTTTTTAAATTGCCTTGCATCCACCAGCCAAAGGGCTATCATGGAACATTGATGTCTAACATCCCTGGCCAAATCATAAAGCCTAACTTTTCTTTCCCATGAGTCACACATATAAGTGATCCATCTCAATGTCATGATCTTGGTATAACATTCAATTTTAATTGCTTCCGTACATCGTCCACAGGATCTTCCCATCTCTTTTCAAAATAACAGTTTAGGACCAGTTCACTACTTGAAGCCATTTTGATAACTTGTGGAATGTAATGTTCTCTTAATTTCTTCCGGCGTCTGTGAAATTCAAAAAGACAACAGTGTCAAGTTCTCAGATACACGTATGCTAAGTGTGAGAATTCTCAGTATACACTGTACCTTACCTTTAACGAACAGAGGAACGTAAAAATTGCAGTATTTTATTAATTTACTGATCAACATCTACCTAGTTTTGACAGGAATAACTAAATGAAGGTTATGTGAAACTTATCTATAAGACATATAAATTGAGCAAGTGTTTGCTCTATCATCATAATATGCACTCAACATTTTATGGTAGAAACAATTGTTATGAAAAAGAACAAAATGTGGCACTGTGCTCAAAGGTACTTTTTGGAGACAATTCTTTACTTCAAAATATGTAGAAAGATTTTTTTATTTGAGATGCAAAAACCCCATCTCAAAGGCCTTTACAATTTGGACAGAACTAATTTTCAAAGTATTGCAATTTTCTTTAAATTAGTGCATTATGGGAAATCTGTGATGTCATCCTGGCACATTAATTTGACATCACATTCAATTCTGATGCCACTGCAGGAAATATTAAACAACACTGTTTCCTACATCTCACATTTGGTGTAGGATATAGATCTAAAGGAAAAGATTTTCAAACATTCCAACACTATCAACTTTCAAGGATAAGAAGGGCATTCAACTACACTGAAAAATAAAGGGAATCTGAGCCAATGTGCTGACATTACGTAGCATCTTATGGCTTTGTAAGGTGGAAGTATTAACAAAAAAGACTAATATTTTATGTGAGATATCTTGGGTTAGGGAAAGGGTATTGCTACAAGGTTTGGAGGACATGATGTTGAATATTTTCATCTTTCCTAGGCAAACTTAGCGAAAAGCTAGAATATGCTTTTAACTTTGTAAACAGGTAAAAAGATTTGGCTCTGCCTCCAACGGTAGATACCAATCTTTCGGGAGGGGGAAGATGGGCAAATAGTTCTTTACTTACGTGATTAATGAGACAATTCATCAAGAATAAATTAGCATTAAAGTTGCTACAATTCTTAGATTGCGGGCATGAAAGGAAAATCTACCCATCATTCCATTTTCTATCATTAAAACAGATCAAAGCCTACATTATTTTGTACACGTAAGCCTTCTTTTCATGGCTCCCACCACCAGAAATATTCTTATTCAAACTATTACAGACTAAACCAAAAGTAAACCAGTAGAAATGTGCAAAGAAATTTTGTTTGATCCAAAAAATTCAATGAGGGGTGAAGGTCTCAAATTTGGTTTGAAATGTAGATCATTACATGTAAGGATTAAAAGGGACAAACTGAGAATTCAACAAGTCAAAAACTTACTTTGCTGAGAGGCGAAATGGTCCTATCAGTGCCCCTAGAGCACACATTGGAAGCCTAGTGTTAATCATCTCAAACCACTTGACCACAACTTCTCCCAGCATGGTGGTTGGCATGCCCAAAAGGCAATGATAGAAATCATGAGTTTCCCTGTACCTCTGCATGACATAAGCAAGCTGGGGATCATCCACGTATTGCACGGCTGCTCTGGAGTCAGCTGTAATATTCTGGCAATACCAAGCATTACAAATAAAAACGATTTGGTAAAACAAGTAATATACATGTAAGGAGATCCCTAACATTGTAGCTGTCACAGAGTAGCCAATGCAAACACTCTCTTGACGGTTACAGCCCCATATTCTGACACCCCTAAATTCTGATACCCCTATATTCCAAAAAATCCATTACGTTCCAACCCAGGCTTGGTTTCGACACCCCTATGTTCCGACAACTCGATCATAGATGAATATAGAGATTGTCGAAACATAGGGTGTCAGAACACAGGGGTTGTTGGAATATGGGGCATCACCCCTCTTAAAACTCAAGTATATTATAAAACTGTGTAATGTGCTACACACTGTAGAATTGAATACAAAACAGCGGCTAATACATTTTACGACCTCCCCCCAACCCTAGCATTACACAGATGGGGAATTAGAGCATTATCACCAAGGTGGCAGTCTGTTTCAGATATTGGGAGGACATCTTGACAATTGACACAAACCAGGCAACTGGGGGGGTCACAGGGCTGCCAGTGCAGCACAAAGGGAGGGCACCAAAGAAGGTTATGAAAAGACATCAAGTGGGCTGGAATCACAAGGGATGATATTTCAAGCATACCACAGAGAACCTAATGTTATCAGTGCCAAATTTCTCCTCTTGCAAAATGGTGACATAAAAAACTGCGGTTGAAAACAGAAGCATGTAGCTTTCAGCAAGACATTGAATGACAGAAAGGGCACACCAAGTTCTTTAGATTCAGTCTTCAATTCAAATGGTGTTTATAGCACTTGTTTTCCTTTTTGCTATATTTTCAAGAGGAGAAAAAGTGAATTTTGGAATGAATTTTTAGTACCAGTAAAGTTCAAGCTTCAAATGGAAATAGCTGGGTCATCACAGTAGGTATGTTAGACTGATGCCAAAGGATGTTGTTGCATGATGATGCATAGAAATAAAATTTCAGTGTTTCTCTAGCTTTGGAAAATCTACAGCTATTAAAGTGTACCTCAAGTCAAAAAATTCAAAAATATGTATTTAAGAGCATGAAAAATGTCTTCAAAAAAATCTTCATAGGACATTCCTGAGCTGAGATGTAAAATGTTTACAACCACTTGGAGAAACAAGAGCCCAATGGGCCCTGTGGTTCCTGGCTGGATATTATAAGAACTGTACAGCCAGTCCCCAAAACAGAGCTAAGCAAAAGTTCATACTCAATGTTTGTAACATCTTCACAAGGGGTATTTTAGTACTAATATTACATGAAATCAATGATTAAATTTTTGTGGCCTTACTTACATTCAACTTATATAATGCTTCGTGATCCTTCAAAAACATTTCTTCATTTCCATATGTATTTATTCTTGTAATCAAACTTGATATTATCACCAATAAACAATACACAATGTGGTCAGGGAGAGAGAAAAACACCCCTTGTACTTCTCTCATAAGTTTATTTTACCTGCTCTCAAATAAAACTTGCTACTGCTTTTAAACAATCTACCATTTGTCCTGTTTGCTATCTCTACACAGAAAACAGGGTTTATTCAGTAGTTAAGCAGAAAGCAAGACAGTATATTGGTGGTTCAACATTAATTGTAAGAACCGCCAGAGAAGAGTGGCAACATGTTTTGAGAAGTTCATATGCCTATAAAAACCAGCTGGCTGACTCAGCAATGGGTTGTATATGGATATATCCAACGAGAAGACCAAGTTTGACCTTGTGAAAATCTGGAAACCAAAAAACCAAACCAGATACCATTTACTGGAAAATGCTGAAGAAAACAATTTGGACACGCACAGAAAATTGGGGCTTTGCTAAAGAAAAATTGAAAATATTTGGTTCTTGTTAACAAACTGGAAGAACCTTCCCAGTTCTTATCTCACACAATTTCAATTTTCCCAACAACTGTAGCATATTCCCAGTCCCTCCAAAAACTGCCTGGAGCCCTTTCTTGTGCAGATAAAAGCTCTATTACTTTGTCCATAAAATTATTCTGAGTTAGTTAGTTTGTTAGATGGAGTTTAACAGCCCAGTTTCCAACCTATTGGTTGAAGTCTAGCTGGCCTTAACCTTTTTCCCAGTTGTGGCTCACTGGCATGTGAGAGCATACAAGTCTAATATATGAAGTCAAAGAACTCTCCGTCCATGTTAAATCATGTGAGCTACCTTCTACTTTTTTATTTTGAGGACAATCAAAGTTCATTTAGCAAATGAATTTTGCTTTGTCTTAACCAAAACATTCTTGGTGTGATGCAGGCGCATAGTCAAGATTGCATCATGGGGGTTTTGGGGCACAAAATGAGGGAAGAGTCTAAGGATAGAGAGGAAAAATGGCTATTTTAGGTGTTTATTGCATGGTCATGGGGGGTTCTGACCCACCACCACCGGGGGTGTGATGATAGTCTTTCTTTAAGAACAAATCTACCATACTGGATCACAGGGGGAACCCCCTTCCGCTACCCTGAACAAAGCACTGGGACAATGAACATATTTTACACAATGTTGTTCCTGGATGCAGAATCTTCCAAACAGCATCAAACAGAGAAGCAAATTTTTTCTTGATTTAACATCTTTTTTCAGTAGAAAAAAGCTCACATAAAAATTGAAACTTTACTGTCATAAAACTGAAATATCTAAAATTGGGGTTAAACAGTATACAAATGTAACTGAACAAAAAATCACACAAATCTTTTGCATTAGAAAACAAATTGACATTAAAGACTTCATGACACAAAACTGTGCCAGACCTACTCAATAGCCTACATGTAAGTATTGCAACAAAATGTGAATAGGGGACAATTGATATGTGCCCCCCCCCCTAAAAATTAAGGGAAGAACATCCCCCAATGATTGCCACACAAGGTCACTCCACACTTAATAGGAACAACAACTAATCTAACTGAAACTAAATTCCACAAAAAAATATTGCCACATAATGCTCAAGAGCCATTCATGAAATAGGACAGGCTTCTATACTAACCCAAATTAAGGTGGCGGCATTTCACTTTTGAAGAGAAGAGTGGTGTTTGAGACAATTCAAAGCAAGGTAATGCATTGAGTTTATTACTTACATTTTTTGTCATAAACCTGTGATATTCTTTCCCTAATGATCCATCTGGCATCTGGCTAAGTTCTGTCATATTCACAGTCTTGTGGTTAATTCTTGGCCTTTCTCTGAAAATTAAAATGATGAGGATGAGCTTGTTGGCTAACAAAGGGGCCTTGATTATGTGATCCACCTGCAGAGTTAATATCTAATTGGTGCAGTGTGTGTCTAAAATATGTTGCATCCATAAAATGGTGAGCTTCAAATTTAAAACATCTTTGACTAAAAAATATCCAAAAATGATAAGACTAGAGTGGTTTCCTAAACCTAGTGAGATGCATGGGCGACAAAACTTATTTATTGTTATTCAGTATGAAATGTTTTGTTTGCAAAAACTGAATGAAAAGCAAAACTTGTGTTATGATGAGGGTAGTGTGCCAGTTAAGTTTATCTCATGATGCACTTACGGAACCAGCGGGTCATTGGTCTGGGGGGAGGGGGCATGAAGGAGAAGCAACTGGCAGAAGAGTATTTTGTATCGTTCACCCCTATAGTACCAAAGCCATAGCAATACTGTAACTGTCTGTAAACTGGGTGCAAACATTAAGTAATACTCTGTAAATCACTTTCCATGATCCCAGATGTAGAGCAGTATAAACCCATACAGACGTGGCCATACAGAGGGGGCTGCAGCCTTCCCAAGTGGCCAAAACCTTCCTAATTGGGATCTGGGAAGACTTACGAGTCTCAGCTGGGCAGAGATTATGCCGCGGTTGGGAAAATGGAGTCAGGCAAAATGTCACCCTTTCTTGAGAGAAACAGTCCCGTATTGCCAGAGTGCACTAGTACAGTACTTACTGTAATATCTGCTGGCCTTCAGGATGTTTTAACATTTTGGAGTGAAGTTTTTTCAAAGCTAAATGTCCAGTTGTTTCTCCGAGGACAGCAATCATATCTTCAAAACAAAACAAGAGAAAAAGTGAAATTGAAGTTATACTTTGTTAAACCATATAAATTTGGTCTCATTTGACATGGCACAATTGTTAGTGCCAAGGTTTGAGTTGCATCAAGATACATGGATTAAAAAAAATGAAGTTGAAGAGATGTTTTCAATAATTTGTCCTTGATGTATTCTGTAATTAGTTCTACATACAAAATGACACTTTATGTTCGATTATTACTTTACTGTCCAACCCGTTAGCTACAAATGCAAGCTCCTGGAATACAGCCGACACCTGAAATACTGTATGATTGTACAATAATTTGTAATGTCACTGTAGTATTACTCAAACTACAGTCTTTACTTTTCCTTCCTTTTTTTTCCAAAAGTTACCGCACATTGTGCCAATATATGATCGCTATCTCACTGTTATGAAGTTATGCTACAAAACAATTAGTCTTATCTGTACAACATGCTGCAAAAAACAGGAATCATTCAAGGTCATACATTGAAAACAATTCTAATTTTAAAGGTAAGCAAAGCAGATAATGAAATACAAGAAAGCTGCAAATTATTGCACAATAGAATAATTTTAGTGAACAAATTTCAACATCTAATGGAACAATGGAAGAAGCTACAGTATGACAATGGAAGTTGAATAAATAAGGGTCATTTTGCAACCTCTATAATATACATTTTTAAAATTTTAGACTTTAAGGACACTTTAAAGGCAGTCACCTCTCACCTCAACCTACAATTTGTAGAGAATCTCAATTGCCACAGCTCTTTGCAGAAAGCAAGTTAAAAAAAAGCAGAGTACTGTTGCTCATATTGGAAAGCACACACTGTACTGAGAGTGTTTTTGATTACACATTGGGCGGTCTTGTATACTCATCCTGAGGCAAATAAACTGAGATTGTGTCTAGATGAGGATGAGTTTTAGACAGTTGTGGTATGGGCGGAAGTAAGTAAGTAGGATAGGAGAATTGCAATTGTTTGGGATGAGAGGATTAGGCCTTTAAGTAAATTGAACATTTTACCATGTCTGTAGGGATCATAGAATGACATAAAGGCTGATCCAACAGTTAAAATACTTTTCTGAAGAGCTGTGGTCGGTCTGTGAGTCTGGTACATTTTCTTATTATTTCTTGAGTACCCCAAAGTGTCACCTTCAGTGATAGCGGATGTGGAGATGGAACCTGAAAATGCAAATATTATGAATAATGAATTCAGAACATATAAAATGATAGATTTAAACTAAACTAATAGGCCTATACTTTCAACCTGACCTGTCACCATCCAGCAGAAATGAGTGTATCTCTATAGTCTTTAGCCACTCTCCCAAAGGATTCAAGGGGTTGATGGTACCTTGCTCTGCACCACTGCTCAACAGATGAACTACAGTACTGTACCAACCAATTAACTTAAAGCAGACAACTTTCTGGATCAGACACCATCCTGAAATGGACCATCAGATTCCCAAAGTGTACAGTAGTTCACAAATTTGAGTCCCCTCAGCATCACTGTGAGTAGCTATGCTGAGCAAGTAGAATTCAAGCCCCCATAAAAGTTCCGAGTGGTTCCACCAGGATTTGATCCAGGAACCTCCAGTATGAACCTCCAGTACTTGGTAGTACACTCAACCATTGCAAACCTTGTAGAGCCTAGTATGAGTGTATACTGTAGGTTAGTATTGTACATGAATGATGAAGTGTTCTTCTATTAGTTCTAAGGAAGTGGACTGTCTATAGGGCACCCAGTCGGCACAATTTTTGTTCTTTGCTCACAGAAGATGAATCTCCCAAGTTAAAATATCGGGTCAAAATAAGATAATGTAAGCCTAAACTTGTTACAACTTCATTTATAGACTCTTAAAATTGAGTGTCTAGACCTACTGCCAAAAATATTTTTTTCAACATTGTGGGAAATCTTGCTGGCAACCTGCAAAGTAATAAAGTATGCAGCAAGGCACTTGGACCAAAACTGGTATATACTGTACTGTTCATGTGTATAGTAGTACTGTAACCAGCACTAACTTACTACAGTATAATTTCTGTTGTGCCTTCAGCCACTCTACACTAGTATTTACATGTGCAGTGTGCATACTGTTCAGTATAGCCTAGGCCTAGGCCAATACCTCTGCTGTGGAACAGACTGATACATTTAGGTTGTTGCATAGACGAATCTGCGCTTCTGTTTAGTGACTTCATTTGTCTAGGCTACATGAATTTCAAATTGGGGGAATCAAGATACAATCATTTCATTGTACAACAATCATGATACAGGTGAGCAAGCAAATTGAAAGACCAAAGGTAATGGACCCCGATTCAAATCGGACCATCACTTGACTGTCCGGATTTGTCTGTAGTAGTGTTTGCACGGGTAACCCGGGTACCCGGGTACCTGCCCGCCATCGTACTACCCGGGTCCAAATCTACTACCCGAATCTTAAAAAAGAAAATGCATGCAAAAAGGATCACCCCATTTACGCCATTGCCCACGGTAATGGACTAAAATATTTTGCCAGTTTGGTAAACATTCTCCGAGACTGAGAATGAAGAGAGCCCGTAGAAATTATGTGTAAGTTTGAAAGTTGTCTGTACTTCGTTTCTGAAGTTGAAATTTTTATCAGCGTGCGGCCTGATCGCGCTATCGTCACGTAGTGGGTTGCTTCTCACACATCACATGTATTTCGCTTATAAACTTACACGCAAGCATCTGACGGCCAATTCAAAATCACATCGTACTGTTTCACACAGACATAGCAAGGCATACCTGTACTGTATCACCGCCGCCCAGCTTGCAAAGACACTAGTGCCCGTAACGTTCGGCATGCTAGGTAAACTGAGCCTTGCATGTATATACGATCTTATTATTAATACGGTATGCCACCTTGAGTATAATCCTCGAATATTTCTTAATGGTTAAAGGTGTCAGTTTTACGGAAATCAACACTTTGCCGCTATCTGCAGTGCAAAACGACATAAACGTAATAACACTGTTAACATTTACAATTTTTTTTTTTAAAACAGGCCAGTACATATTACATTATTTTGCCCCAAAATGGCTCTCGAGCAGACTACGAAGTTTATGTGTGAAAGCTACAGTATGTTACCGTGCCTGGATGTCAACACGAGGCTAGCTACGTAAGAACGTACATACCCCATTAGTGATAATTCCAACGCACATTGCAAAGTAGTGTGAGGGAAGTTCACAAACATGACGTCGTTTGTTTACAATCGGTAATTTTCGACGTGCAAGAGAATACCATAATACAAGGCTCTGATTAGTTGATATTTTTTAATCAGTGTTTTAAAAGGAGAAGCTTCGAGCTCTTAGTATGCTGGCTTTTCGAGTAGGCGTCCCAAAATTCAATATCAAATTGATATAGGCCTTGGGAAGTATAATTTTCTTATTTGACTGTTTTCTGTTACGTTTTTTTTTTACTTTTCATTTTGATCTAAAACAAAACGAGATGATTAAACCTGCTAACAAATCAAATGTTTTTGAACTTTGGAATGTGATCGCTTTACCTATTCAATACAGATGTTAATGTTACCATGCATGTCTTATGGGGTATGCTTTACAAAATGCTCGTATCTTTTAGTCACCATAACAACGGGTAACCCGGGTACCCGACGGGTATTGCGATCGGGTACCCGGGTCCTAATTTTTAGTACCCGTGCAAACACTAGTCTGTAGTGCAACTAGGCTATGTTAGTATGTGGCTATTACGCATTTAGCGTTCCACCAATTACAAGGAAAGTGTTCTATACAAGTCTGCGTGTAAACTGTGCGTGGACCCGTTCCGCGACAAAGACAATTGTGTCTTAACTAGCTAAGCCAACTCTAATTAAACGAAGTAATTCAGCCTATAATACATTTATCAAACCTTGAATACATACTACATATCCATGTCCTTTCCGACAACAGTCTTAACGTTACGGTATTTCGGGGCAGTCTCACGTAATCCCAGCTTCTCGGCTTAGGATGACGATGTGCAGGTAGGGATGAAATATCACGACATCCAACTCGACTGAGTCGTCTCCATATTTGCTGTACATCAAAATGCTTACAAAGTCTGCAAATGTTAAACGAGGACATGTTTCAGCATGTTCCGGTGCTGAATTATTCTGTACGTGACTAATCTGTCACGAAGTTAACTTTAGGATTTGAGGCGTTTAGTTATTTAGTTAAAAAATTGGTATCTAGCAATTGAGGTGTCACATAAGTGTGAGGCGACACTTTGTAGCTAGCCGTCCGGTTATTTCTGACAGATGAATAACACTCCTCTTATTATGGAAGAGTTGCGATCATAAACTTGGCAATTTTGCGTTACAATGTGTGGGCGCATGAATGGTTTATATTTAGGGCTTTTGTTTTATATAGAATAAGGGTTGATGGTGGAGATCCCCGGTAAGTTCCCTCACCCCTCCTCCGTGGGTATTATTCATACGATTTGAAATGTCACGGGCGAATATTTAGGGGGCGGGCCCTTCCAAAAAAGGTGGAACTTTGTTTTACTTCATATAAAACAACTAAATAAGGCCCTCGGGCTATTCCAACTAAAATGGCCTATGTGATATGTCATGTTTGTTAATGACACTCCCCCTTACATTCCTCGACTTTTCCCCCTCACTCACATTAAATAACCTCTGGAGTTTGTTAGGCAAATTTTTGATCACTTTGTATTTTTTCATTCATTTTTGTTGATTTAAAGATTTCATCGCAAAAAAGCTCAAATAAGGGCTGCTTAAAACCTGCTTACAAGTCCTGAAAATGTCATTTTTGACTGTCTGAGGGGTTGCGATCTTCAAATTTTCTGACCGCTCCGCGCTGACCTATTGTGAAGCTCCGCTGAGATAAAGCTAGTATAGCAGACATGCGTACGTAGGCTAGGCGGGAAGGCAGAGAAAGACCCCCCCCCCCCCCGGAAAATAACCAACATCTAAAATTCGTGCAGGAGTTTCGGAAAATTTTGGACGGCCACTTGAGCTTCAAAACTCGTTATTTTAGAAAATTCTTGCGCGTGACCGAAATCCTCAAAAGATATGCCTGAGAAAAGGAACAACGTCATAACTGAGGTAAAATGTTCATATAAATTTTACAAGAGTCCAAAAAAGTCACTTTACACATTCGGGCAGCGCAAAGAGCTATCATTCGCGAGTTTTACTTCACAGTAGGCTTATATTACAACCGAATGACCGAAATGTTCGAATATCGAAATTCTTTCAAGCATTTGCCCGAAAAAACATTAGTGTATTATAGTAGCCTGGGTAACATATTTGAGAAAAATCAAGTGGGGAGTCGGGACGAATTCTCAGATTGAGAAAATTTTCAAATAGTTAGCCTTTAATCCTTAATGATCTTTCCCTTGGGTATCTAACAACTCCCTACCACATTTATTGTGAATGGGCGTGGTCTAGACGAAAGCATGTAATACAAAAAGCTCCAAAACTTTGATGTAAAAGTAGGCCTATTCTCCTCTCAAAATTTTCATGCAGACGTCTTTCTCTACATGAACAATAAAATATACGGAAAATTAGCACTTCAACTCCCTCACACCCCTGCTTTATCTTAGATCAGTCTCCACCTCCCCCCCCCCCCCTTTGGAATGTCTGGATCCACGCCTGCCCCGTGCACTGTTTTGTAAAAGTAAGCCAATTTTTGTGATCGACTATTGGGAACTCAGCGTCTACATTTAAGAAACAAGTGATATATCAACCTGCTCTAATCGATACTGCTATAATTCATTGTTCGTTTATTTTTCATAAAACCGTACCACGACATTCAAAGGGCTTCGGCTGCATACAGGACCTGTCCGACCTCGTAATATATATAACAAGTTCTACAAGTGCATACAAGCTTTTTTATATGAATTGAGAAATTTCATTATCATTGCCTAGATCTGCTGGTGACTCTCCTATCTGTTTTAATGACATTTTGTCTTCAGAAAACGCGCACGGCCAGCGAATCCGGGGCCTTAGCCGGAAAAAGTTTTTAAAAGGGTCCCACTTTTATGTGTTGACCCCACGGACTTCCTATGCATGGACAGAGCATACTACACGGTATATTGTCGCTACCGTACGTGTGAGAAAAAGTGCACCAAGATGGCCGTCTGCTATGGTTTTGTGTGAAAGTTTGGACTTGCTCAAGTCAATATCCCCTTATTTTGCAAGAAAGTTGTTTTATTTTTGAAATATGGCAAGGTAAGGTCTAAATCACAACACTCATTGCAGGAATATGATATTGTTTCCCATTCAAGTTTAAACTTCGTTTAAAATATAACAGAGTCGTCGTCAAATCAGACGATTTATAGCTTCAAGGCGGTCATCTTGGTGCGCCTTTTTTGTCCTAGTCGGTGACGACCATCTGCGGATAGTACGTGCACGTTACATGCTCTGTCCATATATATAAGTCCGTGGTTGACCCGAATTAATATTATCACAGTGTAATCTGCTTTCTTGTTCAACTAGAACAATAAATGACAATAAAGAGAAAACTCCTAGGGAACATGTGAAGCGTGCAGAAATTTCTGAAGTCTTTTTTTCGTGCAAGCACAATTAAGTCTCTTTTCGTGCAAACACACTTCTTATGCTGTCAATTGTTGAGCCTTATAGCGGTGCTTGAAAAAAAAATCCCATCGCAAAATTTGAAATCATTGACCTAATTATTGGCCTATTTAAAGTAATTAAGGTGAAGATATATGTTATTGATAAGTTCTTTAAAACAGATAAGAAAAGTTGCGCTGTTAACTTCATTTTCGACATAAAATTAAATCGGAGGATAAAAAAGGAATGGAATGTATAAAATCGAAGAAAAGTAAAAATTACAAAAGTAGAGCTTATTTGCTTTACCACATCTATTAACCACCATGTTTACAGTAACACTGAAAAGAAAAATTCAAAACAGGTAAATAAATACAGGTTTACGTTTCAAACGCCAACGTTCATGCATGTACAGCATTCAATTGATTGATCGAATAATCGGGTCCTTTTCTAAAAAAGGGACTATATTGAATTATTTACACATAGTGGAGCACTGTCTTTACAACTAATGAATGCTAATTGCGTGCTCTATAGAGACTCTCTTCTCTAATGGATTCTTGGGGAAGCCTGAAAGGGAGATTTATAAAAAGAAAAAAGTCCGGGAAATTTTGGCTTTTTAGAAAATCGTTGAAGCTTTAAATATAGTGAATGATTGATGTCAAATTGTTATACCATACTACTTTTCATTTTGAAATTGTTAATGTGGGTGTGGGGTGTGGTTAGTGTCCCTCGGGGCTTCTTTGCACAAAGCCTTACCGCAAGGCTTTAGCTCATCGGTTACGTCTTTGTTCGGCTAAAGTCGGTGTTCAATTTTTTTCAACATGTTATTTTTTCCTTACATTTTGGGTATAATTCCCATGCATATGGTGTTACGAGCTTTATTATGAAACAATGACCTCAGAGACAATTCTGGAGTGGAGGGCTTGATCATCGGATCGGCCCAATATGGCCAAGAAAATTACAGTTTTATTTCCCATTTACAGGCGATCAAAATGCACACAGCAGAAAAATGTGGGAATAAAGCCCCGGAAGCGCTGTCTAAGCGGTTCCTGTAGAACCACCATGTCTCCTTGCAAAAAGACTTGTAATGAGTTGCGAATAGCATGTCATTTGATATCACCGAGACGCTACGATACTTGAGGAAGGGGGAAGTTTTAGGGTCAAAAGTATCGTTTTGCTCTCCTATTATTCAGGTAGAGTAGAAAACACCCAGAGTAAGAAAGCATATATTGTGACAAATAGATGAATTTACTGCAATTTCAAAAAAGGCTAAAATGAGCCGAAGCAAAGAATTCAAAGAATAGATAGATAAGTTTTTTGAATAAGTTAGAGAGAGACATATTCTAGGCATTCTGGTGAAATTTTTATTCGTTTCCCATATTTGGTTTTCGAGATATGGGGAATTGAATGTGGACATTTTTCTTTATATAGAATGAAGTTGAAGCAAGCAGGTGTGATGCCATGGATTCGCATTGTTGGCCAATGTTGTAATTGTTTTTATTCATAAATTACGACCAATTGTTGCAATTATACTTAAATATATTGATACCGTATAGGTGCATTCTGAGCAATGGAATTCTAAAACTTTATGTGCCTTGCCTTAAGGGCAAAATATCGTCCCTAATTGTTGCGTTTGTTTTACAAGGAAATTTCATCCTTTTAAAACCAATATTTATGGGCAAAGAGTGATAAGTAATTGCAAATGGTAGCCTTCTTCACAAGAAATAGTTTCCCTGGGATAGAAATTATTTGTTTGTTGCTCAAGAATAATTTGTTCACCCAAACTTTCAACATTACAAAAGATGAAACTCCCATAACTGTTCTTGCGCATAGTATTTATTTTTTATTTATTTTTTTTTTTATTTATTTTATTTATAACAGGTCCAGGATTTATATTTCCTATGTATGTGATCCTAATATAAAGGAGGTTACAATTTGTACGTTCACCTAGTCCTAGAGATTACATCATAATTTTAGCCTCTGCCCATGAGCATCGTTGAAGGACATCAGAAAAGTTACACAAGGCTGTAAACTCGCCATTTTAATACGACCCGTATACATCGACCCGTGTACTGGGAGATCGAAACGGGCTTTAACCAGGGAGTTGTCCCTGACAACTTCCTGCTTTAACAGTCGACGTATCACGCAGGCAAGCTGGTCGACTAGAACGCAGGGGTGGCGCCAGGATTTCCCCGACAGGCCCGACAGGGCCAGCATGTCAAGGCCCCGACAAAGGCTTTGAATTAGTCCCGGTATGACGTAACTAAGCAAATTTTGAGGCGCGCGTAGGGCGCGAAATGTTTGGTTTTCTTTTCGACAAATACTTAAAACTCTTGAGTTTATTTTGAAGACGAAGTGTAAGTATTTTGAAAGTAATTTGACTTTTGTGAGGACCACTAAAAAGGTGGGGTGTTTATTAAAGAATCTGTCCTTCAAATGGGTAAAATCAAAAACGTTACAAATGCGGCAACTGAAAACCTGGGGGGGGGGGGGGGTTGCGTATTTAATCGTACTAGGCCTACGCACTATGACTTCAACACGACACTAGAAGTTTACCCGGAAAGATTCCAAAATTAAGAGCTTGTTTTATTGGAGAAATTTTGGAATTTTGGATAATTTGGCAGGGTTATAATGAAAAAATCGGGTTTTTTACTAAGTGATATTCCTTTCAAGACCAAAATTAGCTAGAATGTTGGGATAAATAACAGAGTTGGCTTTGGTTATTTATGTTTTGGAATATATTCATTTTATGGAGTATCCATCGAAATTGGAAAATTTTGCCCCTTTTAACAATCTGAAGCTTTTACTGGAGAAAAGTTGTAACTTTATGACAGATTTTGGGGTTTAAAGGAAGGATTTAATCTCCTCATAAGAAAAATCAGGTAGGCCGGGGGTGATCTGTAGTTTTCTTTGGGTTACCTAATATCATCATGCAGGTTAAGGCCCTCGGACCATATTGGATAATTTTCCCTCGGAAAAAGTTTGGCTTCCAATATATCTGAAGTTTTATATTTCATATATTGACATAGACGTGCGGGACCGTTTCAGTTTGGGAAGGGGCAGAATTGTCTTTTTGTCCGAAAAATGTAATTCTGCCCGGAAGACTATATCAACGTGCAGAGCACAGCACTTTTTGAAAAATTGATAACCCCTAGACAGCAGGAAAATGTCATTTCCCGGGCTCGTAACTAAAGACAAATCAGATGTTATTTTGAGCTTTCTTTCTCATTAAAATGTTTACTTCATTATAGTGCCCCAAAACGAAGAATAACTTCCAAGCATGCATTGTTGTGTTAAGTAATCTGTTCAACCAAAACACTATTCAAGCGGACCGCCAACATCAGTTGACGCGGAGCGTACAGAAAATTGTTAAAAATCTAACCTCTCGGACAGCGGGAAATGGCATTTCCCAGACTTGTAACTAGAAATGACGCAGTCGTTATTTTGAGCTTTCCTTTGAAATGAAAGTTTTACTTCAATAGAAAAACCCATCTTGCTTAGTGATTAGAAAATAACCAGATAAAGGGGAACTGCTGCAATTAGATGTAATGTTCTTGTCTTTTTTTCGGGGAAAAACTATGCAAAGGAATTGAAAACATACAAGTGTTTGTGCCTCTGTTAAGAATCTTCGTTATATTCAACTGCAAAGTCCGCTAAGTACATGAGATTTTCTACGTGAATACCCGAACTCCATATTATAAATGATTTTACTTCCAACGTATTTAAAAATATGTTACGTTACAAGGTGGCTTCCACTGAATTTTAGGCAGATTTATTGGGAGACATTCTCACAATTCCTTTTTATCATTATGTGTAGCTAAAACGGCCTGGCCGAGTTTCATTACCGTTGCTAGAATTCGGATGTCGAGGCAGGCCAAATGGCAGACCATTGGGCACTTCATGCACATGAGCAACCTCTCGTCCGTTTTTGTACGGAAAAATCGGAATTGTGGGTTTCCTTAAAGAATATCGTCTTCAAGTAAGCAAAATCGAGAAGATCGCCCTGGTGACTAAAGTTTATTAGCACGCATCTCATATTAGTTTATCATGGGCCTGTTAGATGAACAGATGAAAGCTCCCCAACGAAGCCTTGGATATTCTCAACAACAGGGGGAGGGCAGCCTTCCCCGACGGGGAAATGTTCTTGCGGATTGAAGTTGGGATGAGAGATAGCTAAGCTAGAAAGAAGTGATTAAAACAGATCCAGATATGCGATAAAACAGCGTTACAAAAGAAAAATAGTTTATAAAGAAAAAAAATAGGTCATGATCATCAATACAGTAACTTCAGCCTTTTACGTTCATTTTTAAGCCTCCCCTGAGGAAACTGCCGTTCTTCCCCGACGGGGGAGCAGTGAAAAATTGCTACCCCTCTAAGAGCCGGAAATGGCATTTCCCAGGTTTGCAAGTAGAATCTAAGCAGTTGGTATTTTGTGCTTTCATTTGCAATACAATTTTCACTTCGACAATAAAAATGAGCAAATTGTAAACTGGTGAGAAATTAGCAGATAAAATGCACCACCGTCATTGGATACTGTAAGTATTGGAAAATGAGCTTGTATTCAAGATCGTCGGATACTTTAACATTAAAATTGCTTCTTCCTCGAAGGACTGTGGAAAGTTGTAAGTTGCGTTTTACATTTCTCAAATACAGTTGTTACTTATCGTCAGATTGTAGCACTGACGGAGAAAATTTTGGTTACTGCCTCTTAGATCTCAGAAAATGTATTTCTCAGCCTCTCTTTATACTACAAAAAGACACTTTTAAGGCCTGATTTGAAGGTTTTGTCTAATACACACTTGCCCAATATATTTCACCTTTGAATTTCATTGGGGAAGGAGCAAGAGGGGCAAGGTATTTGACTGAAGCGGCTCTAGCCCCTGTCCCCCTCTTGCTACGTCGCCGATAGGATCATTAAAATTTGGGAGCTATGTTCATGATGGGCTGTTGAGAGCAAGAGCCCAAGACTTGGGTAACCTTCGAACTTGTTAGGCTAATATTTGTTAAGTGGTCTTCATGCTTGACAGAGACATTCAAGGCTACACTTAACAGAAAATGCTCAATCAAAACCTCGTCCAAGTTTGACAATACATGGTTTCTGATGAATGAAGTTTTAGATGAAAACAAATTAAAAAATCTCAGCTTCGTCGAACTTCAGCTTTAAAAATAGCACGGTATCAAGTTACTTACATGTATTCAATATAATATTTTACAAATCAAGCTGAGCTGCTTACAGGCAATCGGTAGAATCGAAATATTGTTAGTTAGAAAACTAATCGATTTATCGAATCCCCAAAATTGTTCCAATAACCAAAGCTAATAGTAGTATCACAAAAGCAAGGATCACAAATAAAAAGCATTTCTCTGATTTTTGTCGAGAGCTGTCGACTACTGCACGACCTCGTGTTCCAGCAATAGTATTCTCCCAGCATTTCAAGATAGCTTCTTTTGCACCTTCCCAAGAATTTGGTCCAACAAGACGATACGTAGAGGGTATAACAGGACTTATGAACATGTGGAAGGCGAGCATTGGATCGGAGAAGAGAAGTGAAAACAAACTGGGTAGGCAACCGATGTCGGCGGCTAAATCATCACAATAGTATGCGGTAGTAACCTTTGGAGCAGAAAGAAAAAAAATCCACTTACTGAAACCTGTAAAAAAATTACTCAGTCTTTTTCTGAAGTTTGGGAAGGTACTTTTGTTGAACAGAAGTACAATTGGGCTCAACATCTTACAACAGTGGTAACCAGTCTGGGCAAGCACGGGACTGCAGAGCCTCACATTGTACCTAACATTCAGTCTCACATTCGTCCAGCCAAGATTCAGCCTCACATTAGGCCTCCAGTTCAGCCTTATAGTCTGAAACTGCCACAGGATTCAGCCTTACATTCTGAAGCTGCCACAGGATTCAGCCTCACGTTTAGAATCTGAATCATGTGAGGCTGAATGTACGGCTTTGAAACAAGCGCCTATAAAACCCAACCCTAAGAACTTAACCCTAATCATTACCCAGCCCATGATCGCAGATGAGGGATGAATCTACGTTTTTACACATTACGAGCCCCATGTAAATGCCCAAAGGGACTGTAGGCTAGTTTAGTTAGGCAAAGTAATAAGTATACTTCTAGCCCATGGGACATGTCTGGAGGCTGGAAGACAAAATAAAACTTTGGACCATCCAATTTTGAACCCTTTAGAAAACTTCCATAGAAGAGACCAATTGAATCCGGGAGCTGTATTGGGAGAGAAACAGAATTATTTTTCTGAGAGTGGAAACGCTTTTTGGGGTAGAGAGTACTATCGATTACACGATATCACCCTTTTTGCATCGGAAACGAACACCCTCTTTTATACGCATGTTCAATGATTATATTTTGTCAAAATTATCATACGTTTGGGATACACGTGTTTTTTTTTTTTTTGTGCGTGAAAAAGCCAAAATGAGTGGACTCAAATTTCAACTCCTTCAATAAGATTCCACAGGGAATTATGGAAATCATCTCGATTTCATCGACTGCCAAATTACCCTAGTTTTCCTTAAATAATGAAAACATAACATCGAAAAAGACTGTTTAAAGTGCTTTTACTTTAAGGTCTGGAAAAAAACGTTTTCAACTACTTTGATCATTAGTTATGGCATCTGAAGTTTGATTCATATCATGGTGGGTGCAAGTGGTTGGTAAACACTATGACATCAAATCAATCAGTATTTTGATCCAAGATTATTGATTGTACTTTCCACAACAGGTTGTTATCCATATCATTTTAATTTTTTGATTGAAAGTCATTTCATCCTACTTCTTTTCCTAAACCCCTCCTTTTGTTGGTTGCACTTTGATCTAAATAAACTATTTTCCAAGACTAAACTAAGATCTTATTTGAGAGTTACCCTCAATCGAATTTAACATTTTTTAACCTTTTTATGGTGATTGTTCTTAGTTTGAAGTTGGATCTCGCGGCTTCAGCTCCCTTAATTTTAAGTTCACGTCTAATTTGTTACTTTTGGTTTGTATATTATGTTTCCTTTTGTCATACAATAATTAATTAAATCACATAATAATTTCAAACTATTTTGTAGTAATGTATTGCTTCCGAAGAGCTTTTAACGCATGTTGATTGAAAGGGACAACTTGTTTTTACTCTCAAGTAAATAATGGACACTTAAAATCCTTAGTGAGTGGGACGACGAGCTTTCATGGGGGCTGTCGACCAGCGTCCCCTTAGCTATGCCCCTGGCTGTCTCACTGAACACAACTGCAGACTTCAGTGGCAGTGAGTTCATATAATTATTACACCGATTATCCTTTAATTTTATTTAATATTTGAAAACTTTTCACTCCCAATTTTTTAACGCTTATCAAATAAATAAGAATTTTGCTCTATTGACTAATATCCAAAAGATTAATATTTAAGCATGATTGGTAGGAGGAATTGACTATAGGAGTAAAGTGTTCCTCTTTTATCTTCGTGTGACCTTTCTTTTCGCGAACCTATAAACCTGCCATTTAAGCCATTTTTTTTAATGTATTATACCATTTTACATACTTCGGATCAATGGTTCATTAAAAATAACGCATGAGACAATTACCCATATTCCGTGTGTTCCAAATCTATCGAACATTGCTTGACGATGAGCCTCAATGCTGCCGAGTCTTTCTGACAAAGAAGGTGGAACAAGGCTACCTTTGAAAACACGAGTCGCCCATCGACTTTGGAGTTCTAATCCTGGAAGGGCGGAACCATGGAAAGCCAAAAGGCCGATGCACGCTAAGGTGTTATGTTTCAGCTTAGCTGGTAGTATGTACTTGTAAACTTCTCTCGTCTCAATGTTATCTGTAAAATACAATTGTGATTGAAATTTTGCCTCAGTGACACTGACACCCATTGTAGTATAAAGAAGGTAATTAAGGTCGTGGTATTTGAACTCGTGCCAAAAGAGAAGTCTGAGTCAGGGTTCTTTCCTGAGCAACTTTGTCTAAGAGAAATCTCCGATATCACCACCTGATATGAGTTTACAATGAAAGAACTTTTTGAGTTTCCCTCAAAGCGAGGTATCATGGAATGGCATAGACCCAACACATTACATTTCAGGATGAGGCTCAGGTGATTTTTTTTTTCAAAATTCCGATTACATTAGTTTAGTGTCATATCTCATTCCCTATAAATTTCGCCAAAGGAATGTATTTCGCCCTTTTACGTATCTTAATTGTCTGGTTAGGTGCCTGGGAACTTCTCAATGCCAGCCTAGTTCCTAAACTTGAGTAAAGCTGACTTAACCATGTCCGTATGTGACGGGAGGGCAGTGGGCTCTGCAGTCCCCCAATGGGCAGAAACCTTGCTTAATCGGGCAGGCTTCGGTGCATCAGTCGGGCAGAGATTATAGCCTGGTCGCGATCTGGAGTTGGGCAAAAGTCACTCCTTCAGAGAAAGAGTCCCGCACGGAAATTGACTCGACTTACTGAGGTTATGCCTAGGCCTTGTAACTTTAGAATAATTTCTCAGTGCTAGCAGTTCGAGAACGACTACGTGTAGCTATGTCACCTGAAAACTCAAGTTGTCAAGTGAAAACCCATAAAGTTTTTCAAAATCATTATATTGGGCAACTCAACTGAAATCCCACAAGGTGTTCTAACAAAAGCTGGAAATATCTCCTCTGTAGGGGTAGGGCCATGATTACGAAAATGACCAAATTTCTTCGAGGGGGTATTAGGGCAAGCAACTTAAAAGTCCTGAAAATGTGCCTTAAAAATGGCAAAACTGGAATTTTTGACAAGGTTTGTGAGCTGAAATTTGTGGACATTTTATTGAGAAATGTTTGAAATTCTGGTGTTTTAAAAATGGCTTCTTTTCGATAAAGCAAAGGCATTGAACAGTCGAAGCGTCTGCTCGCCTTTGCGCATCACAGACAAAATATCACACTTAGTGTAATGTTCCAAAACGAAATCTTTATTTCCTGCATCGGTGAGGGGTTGTGTAAATCTTTCCCCAGTTGGGACATATTCCTCTGTTCCCCTGCCCTTTTCAGATAATATTGATATAACTTATTTGTAATCGACACTTTTATTGATCTCATGCAAAACGTAATTCATTTTTATAACCACAATTATTTTCAACTTTTAGCTTTACAGAGAACCGGGATCCAGGACTGTGAGAAAGTTAAGGCGCGATCGCTGTCCAGGGAAAATCTGAAGTGAAATACCATTATAGAAAAATTCATTGCTCTGGACAGTAAAACTCCATCTAAATAACTAACTCTTACACATGAACAAATCCCCGCTCAACCTCATTCAATCTGTATTTGACCGAGCACGAATAAGCGAGTTCGGTAATTCGTTTTGGTGGCGATAGACATGCGCACATCCTCAAAATTGTCGGGATAAACAAATCAATTCGCCACCTGCAACACGCGTTCCAAAATTTGAGTTTACATGAAAACTTGGGACATAATTCTTTTAAAATCCAACCATAGCATTAGGAGGAATCATAAGTGTGATTCTGTGCAGATGACTTTATCTAAATTGCCTCAATGGAGTGAAAACATGCATTTTAATCTACTGTAAAGTAGGGATGAGTCCTTATTTTCGTTCGGGTTGGCTATTCAGATTTATGCCTGGTATTGTACGCACGTACTGCACGAAAATGAGGGAATTTCGTTCATTATTTGCCGAGCTCGTTTTTTTTTTTGTATCCTATGTTGTATCCCACAATTCCATTCGCCAATGACTTACCGAACTAGCTTGTTGAAGACTGATCAAAACAAGAACATGTTACCTGACAGAATATCTTCAGAGATGTACGGTGTTGTCAAAGCATACCCTGTCCCGAACACAATGGCGTCAACATTTTCAAGTCTAGTACCATCTTCAAACTCAACACCATGGTCAAAAAACCTTTTGATACCTGGTCGAGTTTTCACTTTTCCTTGAATAATTTGGTTTAGAATAAAGTCATTTGCAATAACTTTGGAGTGGAATAATTTTTTCTGCGTCTTCAGACCCAGGCCCTCGTAATTGACATCTTTTTCTAAGAATCGTTGAAACATTATTCTGTTGAACCATTCAGGTAGTGACAATCGTAGGCGTGTATTAGTAACCATGTCAATCGGCCAACCTCCAGAACCTCGCTTCGGGAAAACATAGCAACCATCTCTCATGCTAAGATACACCTATACGGAGAAAGAGTATATCTCAGTGGACAAACCCGAACATTCAAGTGATTGTCTGACTCTGTCGGACATAACCGGGGTCCATCAGCTTTAATCTTTCAAGTTCTTCGCTTACCTGTATCATGGATGATTGTGACATAATAACCCTTTTTTCCCTCAATTCCACAGAATGTGGGGGTTTAGAATTGCATGTAGGCAAAAAATAAGGCAATTTAAGGCTGATGGACCACACTAATACCGGACTTCACTAGCTGCTCGGATGATCCGTCTGTAAGTAGATTAATTCAGCTACAATTTCATTAGTAACACTCAGTAAAATTGTTTGGAAAGTAATATTTTTTTCCTCACTTTGTAAATACGTTTAAACTTTTACCATATTAAGGAATTAAACACCGCACTTAATGTTTAGCAATTAAACGCATTTATATGGAAAATTGTGAAAAATTTGACATGTGTTTTAAGCATTAAAACATGTTTTTGGGAGGCAGAAAGTGATTTGCAGAGTGTTCCCTAAACACTGCTTTTATAGTTTACATATACGTGGGTGACTAAGGGATCTTTTGAGCAAGCCTTCTAAGGTACAGAGCCTATACAATAGACTAATCCGATCTGCTAATGAAATCTATCATAAGTGGAGTCCATCAGCGTGAAATCATCTGAATTTTATTGTCGATGTGCAATTATAAGCCGTCATGTTCAGTGAAATTAAGGGATTAAGAGGTATTTCGAAGTACAACCATCCTTAATACAGGTAAGAAAAGAATTTAAAAGATTAAAGCTGATGGACCCCAGTTATGGACTTAATCGGACCAGGGAGGTGTGATTAGTTACACCTCCCTGATCGGACCATCATTTGACTGTTCGCATTTTCGACTATAGTTGTACGCCTTTATAGCCTAGTAACACATTGCACTGCAAAATGACGTTAAACACCAATAAATAAAAGACAGGGAACTTGAAAAGTGCCCCGTCACACACAAATACACATGCACACACACAGGGAAGTTATTTGATATGGGAGAGGTTCAATTGAAATAAAAAAGAGGGATTGCTTTCGCTTTCTATTTTAAGTCAATAAAACAAAGTGACTACTTGAAAATTTATCGCAAGAGGTGATCAATCAATTATCTTGAGAAGACACAAGAGCCTGTTTTGAAATATGCAAACTTTTTGCCATGTTTTTTTTTTCTCAAAACAACCACGTTTAACCTTTTAAAATCGGTATTGTGTGTCGCATTCAAATATGTCAATAATCATGTTGAAGATGTCATCTTAAGGAAACGTCAGACCAACCCAAATTTTCGTTAGACAATTCAAAACAGCCACGTGACAAATGAATCTGAATCTTCACCTGTTTACTGTATGTGCTGACGTCTACCGCTACGTCACCTGCAGAATAGCTGTTACCTATAAAGCAATTAAAATAGAAAAAAATGATTTTGAAAGTTTTTATGCTTTCTATACTTCTAAATTTCTATTTTGGACGTCGCTGGTAGGGGCAGGGGTAATTGCCCTATGAAAATATTGCGGCAAACATATCGTTTTGCCCAATAATTCAGACCTTTGGAAGTGTCCACCTAATTCCCAAGAACTCAAACTGATGAGAAATTGACATAAGTTCCTCACAGACGTACGGAAGCACTTCCGTTGGGAACAGAAGATTCTCTGCCCGAAAAATGTAATCCTCTCCGATAGACTATATCTAAGCGGAGAACCACCATCTTCTGCCGCAAAGCGAAAAACGAAAAATCGTGATTTCAGGCAGCCTGAAATGGCATTCCATAGGCTTGTAAGGCAGAATCAACGCCGTTGTTATTTTGAGCTTTCGTTTATAAATAAATTATTCACTTTAAATAAAAAGTGGGTAAATTGCAACTTGCTCAAAAATTTACCTGATGCAGCATATGTGTCTGAGGGTCCCACTATCCAAGTCCAAGACCAAGACGGAGTCATAGAGATCCGAAACCAAGCCCAAGACCGGGTCTTTTGAATCGAGTCCGACTCAAGATCGAGTCCAACAGTCTGACAGTTCCGAGTCCGAGTAGAGTCATTGAGACAGGAAAAGGCGCAATCTTTCTAATTATGATTTAATATCGTGTATATTGTTATTGCTATCGGGAGCAACGAATACTACAACGCAACTTGACATCACCAAATAACGGAATAACTAAACTACAACGCATTCCAAATCAAACTGTAATCAAATTTTATATTAAACAATGGGATAAAACAACAATGTACACGCATGTGGATACAGATGTTCACAGCTGTTAGGTCCATGCACGCAGGAATACATCATATATACCAGGGAGGTGTGACTAGTTACATCTTCCTGATCATGCAGTCACGAAAATCTGCAATGTAGTGCAATAACGATGTGTTCTAGAGCTAGAGACCTCGAGTCACGACACCCGAGAGGGCCGAGACAGAGACCAAGACCGAGTCATTTCTATTTGAGACGATGGCTGGGCAATTCGAGACGGCGACGGTGGGCGAGACCGGAATCGAGACCAAGACGACCAGTCTCGGTGACTACAACACTGGCCCGTGAACGAATTTAAAACGGTAGATGCCTGGACAAAAGTTTTACGTCGAGATTCTAGGCCTAGTACAGGGAACAAAGTATAAATGAAAGTTTCACTTCTACTATGGTGCCTTTTATTTTTCGTTCAAATGTTTTGTAAAGATCGGATATTCGACCATCTGGGGACATTGCGACTGATAAATTTTTTTTACCTGCTCACTGTAGAATGTTTTACTTTTCATGAAAATGTTGTTTTGAATGAATGATACTATTTTTTTCTGGCAAATTTTTAAGGGAATTCACATATTCAGTCCAACTTGGTCACTGTGTTGCGAAAAACTATGAAATGGGCTAAGGAACAATTATTTTGTGTTAGCTTCCCGAATGCGTCGCGAATTTCAAAATCGTGTTTGATTTTTCATGAAAATGTCACACTGACCATGATAGTTTTTTTTTTACTTCCTGGTATATTATTTTAAGAGATTTGGGCAGGCTTTGCGTGTTTTATGCGTAATTAAAAACATGACATGTTAGATTTTTTTTACACTCAAATGTATGTCCAAATTTTTTCAGGCCCCTGCCCGAAATTCGATTTTGGATTTATTTTGAGGACAGCCTGTCACTCCTCCTGGGCAAATGCGTCCCCCACGACATACGCCAAGGAACGTGTCTATGCAATACAAACTAAATGGCAAGGATGCAAAGAATCGAGTTGGTCAAAGGAGTTTCACACAAAATTATTCATGTGACCACGAATGAAGAGATTGTGTGACAACGTACGTCCTTCTAGTATAAAGCAGCGGTCACACTCAGCGGATTCGGGTCGGATTCGATCCGATTTTTGTGAATTTTCATTAAGATCTTTTCTATCTCTGGTTAGAAAGAATTGCAAATTTGCCAACCTGTGTAAATGTATGGCTTGTATCGCAAGACTTCGAAAGCAGAATTTATGCAAACTTTTTCATGACGTCGGATAGGCAGACAACTTGACTACGCGTGTCCGATAAAAGCTGTCTGTGGGTGTGACGTCACGAGAAAAGTCATGCAACATTTCATTTTCATAAACATCTGATGCAAATCATACATTACACACATTTTTGGCATCTTCAACTAGCGATGGAGAAGAGTTCTCAAAAATCGAATTGGATTGATCGGAATCCGATCCGAATTCGTTGTAGTCTGACCACGGGTTAATACTCACCCACCACTACGACATTCTTGTCCACAAATTTGTCGTGTGTTCTGTATTGGTTACTGTGAATAACTATGCCACCAAAATTCTCCAGACCTGGATATGAAGGAATTACAGCCTTCGAAAAGAAACCGGTGCAAATCATGACGTAGTCAAATGTTTCTTCCTTTTTCATGCCATCACTTTCAACACGAACAAGCCATTTTCCAGTGACGTCATAATCATGTGATTTCTCTATTTGGATGACTTCATGATTGAAGTGTATGTGTTTTTTTAGGTTGAAATGGTCAGCGTACATCTACAAAAAGGAAACATTGAATATACATGCAAATGAGCATACGAAACCGTTTCAAGTCAAACTCGAATGTAATGTGGCATTTTTCATGTCAATATCCGTAGACTGACCTTAGAACCCTACAGTGGGGCCGATAAAAGAGAGAGGGGAAAACCCCTATGTTTTGTGTATGCATGCATTACTTGCTTGTGGGGTATGTACACCTAACTGCCTAACAATACTTTCGAGAAGGTAATACGTGGCATGTCTTTCAAGTGAAGCTTCTCCATCAGTAAGCACGCGACATGCCTTTATATTGTTAGAAGTAACACTTTCAACGCCTTTAAAGTTTCATCCCAAACAATCTTCACTAAGAATCTTTTCACAAAACAATGGTCTCCAAAAAGAAAGAAAGTTGGTATGCAAATCACTTTTGACGGAAAAATTTAAACCCTTTTTCACAGGCATAGGAAGCGGGAGGGGGGGGGGGGCTGCGGAGCGACAGCCCCCCCTCGTGAAAAATGAGGGCGCCCCCACTTCCCGGGTCAGAAACCCCTTTTTCATTTATGTGATATTCCTAACTCCCTTTCTCATGAAATTCCGGGTTCTCTTCATTACAAGCGCCAATTTGTATTTCATTGTTTCAAAAAACAAAACTTTTCGCTTCGACGTTCAATTCCTAATGCATAAGTGCTGTCGCATGAATGGGTTTGATAAACCTTTTCAAGCTCTAGAAATGAAAAAATCGAAATTTGCCATTTGTGACACCAGATCTTCAAGTGACACCGGCAGCTTCCGTGCTATTTTTATATACTTTCTTTCATAAAATTACAAAATTTCTCCAATATAAGCTCTTGACTTGGAAAAAGTTTGTCTAAAATAAACAAAAAAGTTTCGGAAACTTTTAAAATTTTATTGGAGAGCTTCAGTTCGTAGACCTTCAAGATAACATTATGAAGCAACAACGATCTTCAGTCAATCACCGTGCAATCATTCTAAGATTTGTCAGTATAGGAAGTGCAGATTCTTCGATCAGTATCCCCCAACTTTCCAAATTTCCCTATACAAGAAACCCAGAATCCAAAAATGTCTGCAATACAAGCTCCATAGCCACAAATTGTTTCAAGAAGGCAAACATTTCGGCGCGCGAAGCGCGCCACAAATTACTTCCGTGATGCAGTAGTGTTTACACTCCAAAGAAACTCGGAAAATGTGGGTGCTTGTCCATTTCCGCTGAAGAAGTCTTTTTACCTCCCAGCTTAGCTGCTACCTACAAGCCTGAGAAATGCCATTTTCGACTGTTTGAGGGGTCCGATTTTTCAAATTTCCTTTACGCTCCGCGCAAACTGACGGTAGCGCTCCGCTTAAATAGTCTTTCGGGCAAGACTTCAGGCAGGGAATCATTTACCTACCGTAAGTGCTCTCATATATAACTTTCATCAGCTACCTTTCAACCCTTTCAGTTGAATAGTCTGTGCGTAGATGGATTCTTTAGTAACTTTCAGAATTAAAATGTTATCAATGTTCCTCAGTTTGCAGAGGGCATAGATACACTGGAATTGTTGTCTACTGTAGTATGGCTGGCAAAAACGAAGAATTCTACCTTCTTTAGTGCCCAGTTTCATTTGAAAAAATTATTTACAGCATACATTTTCTTTTATTTACAAAATCGTTCTTTCTGGTAGAAAAAGGCGAAAAACCTAGCATCAAAAATGTAATTTTTGGTCAATGGGTAGGGTGAGGTGCATAGTCCCAAAAATTGCTCCCCCCCCCCCACTTTCAAATTGCTTCCTTCGCCACTGGTTCTTTTTATGAAGTTCTTCTTTCACATTGACAGGAATCATACTCTTATAGGAATACTTAATCGATTTAAATGGTGTTTATTTGCATAACTATAGGAGAATCTCATATTTCATCATTTTGTTCGCTTTCACAAAATATAGTGAACGGATTTACTAGTACGATTCAAATATGACCGTCAAAAATTAAGACTGATCATTTTCTTGTAAAGTGATGAATATCTATAACAGCCTGGAAATTAGTAAAGAACACTTATGCGGCCATGGTAAAAAAAAAATGAGCGTTAAACCATTAATTTTCTCTAAAAATTTTTTTTTCTGAAAAGAATTTTTTTCTCTAACCAGAAAGCCAAAAGGCTTAGTGATTCTTTGCCAAAAAGGGGTGCCTTGTTGTCCTCATAAACCACTGAAAACAGTGACCTCAAATGACCTTTGACCTCCACCAAAAAACAGTAGGGTTCTTCCTCTCAACATGGCAAATTTATATACCAAATATGAAAAGTGTCGGTCATTCCTAACTCAAGATATCGCGATTACTAGGTTTCGGACCCTCTTTGATCTCTGGTGAACTCAAATGATCTTTGACCTCCACCAAAAACAATGGGGTTCTTTCTTTTAACATGGCAAATCTATATGCTAAATATGAAAAGTGTCGGTCATTCCTATCTCAAGATATCGCAATTACAAGGTTTTCGGTCTTTGACCTCTAGTTACCTCAAATGACCTTTGACCTCCACAAAAAACAATAGGGTTCTTTCTCTAACCATGGCAAATCTATATACCAAACATGAAAGGTGTCAGTCATTTTTATCTCAAGTTATCGCGATTACAAGGAGCGTCACAAACACACATACACATACACATACATACACACACACACATATACGCATGACATCACCATCGCACAGATTCCTTGCCTGCCTTCAGCAAGGAATCAAAAACAATTTTTTTTCTCTTAAAACCGTTTTTTCTCTCTGAAAATATTTTTTTCTTTAAGAGCAAAAATTTTCTCCTAAAGACACTGTTTTGTATAAAACCAAATTTTTCTCTAAAAACACTTTTTTAACGAAACACAGAAAATACTACGGAAGTGACATGTGTGTATCTCGATCCATTTTAACAGTTATGGTTTTCTAATATGTTCCAAACACACTGTATTCATTGTTTTCCTAAGAATTCGCTCAATATAAAAGCTACACATACATATTCGGTCACGGTGGCCGGGAACTGTTAAGCAAAACTATAGGCTGGTTTTGCTGAAAGCAAGTGTCTTTACTCTTTTAACAAAACTCTTCTTTCAAAGGGAAATGCAGTTACCTTAACTTGAAGTACTGTAGAAGACTGTCTTGTGTCACGATTGGCTATAGAGAGTCATGTGACAATATTTTGTTTAATCAGAAGTGAAATTTTTTTCGAAGTGATTGGTTGGAATGCCTGCCTTGAAATATGCAATTCTGAAGTTCTAAGGTTAAGAAAAATATACTTTGAAGAGAAATGCGAAGAAAATTGTGAGATTATGCGAAATAAGTTTGTGGCGACTGCTCTTGACTCTTAAAGTCGCACTTTCCACCTTTTCCGTGAGATTAAAATAGTGTTATTACATAAGAAGCTATTAAAAGCTATAACTTCGTCATCTTTCGTGTATACCCTACCAATGTTGCCTTGACGACCGTTGCTATGCACTTGGATTAAAACATAACTTAGAGATGAAATTTTTATGCGGTTTGTAAAAGGGGAGCTGCATAGGAAGTCGAGGAAAAGACAAAGAACATTAAGGGCAAGAGCAGTCCTCCCAAAATAATTTTTGAAGCAATAGCTAAATCTCACAATTTTCTTTTTGTTTCTCTTCAACGAATCTTTCATAATATTTTAAGACTCAGCCAACGCAAGGTAAACCAGGTGGTTACTTGTAGTAACTTTCATATTTGAGGAGAAAAAAATACTGTCACATGACTCTGAAAATCCAATCATGAAACAGGACAGTGTAGTACACAACTTCAAGTCAGGGTGACTGCTCTTGCCATTTAACTCCATCCACGATTAGATAAGTACAGACAAAACCAACAATGGGAAATTATTCCATGAAGCATGGACCTACTGCCATGGCCGTACAAATGTTGTGTATCATTAACTGTAAACAAATACCACATGAGTCAAAATGTAGACATTGGCCTTTTGAAAGGCTAAATCTTCTCACCCCAGACAGTTTCAATATTCTAGGCTAACCTGCTAATTCTAAACCTCTCCTGCAACCGTCTAAAACTCATCCTCATCCATACCCAGCGTCAGTTTATCATTTCAGGGTGAGTATATACAAGACCCCAATTTGTAATACAAACTCTCACAGTACAGTGCATGCTGTGTAGTATAAACTGCAGTGGTCTACATCGTTTTTTACTTTGCTGTTAATCAAAAAGATGTACCAATTGAGAAATCTGTAGACTACTACAAAAATTGTGGTTTGAGGTGAGAGGATGAACCCTTTAATGTGCTGAAAAAGACAGTTCTCGGAAAGCTTCTTTCGAGGGTTTTCTTTCAGTTTGCAAATGCACAAAAATTGTGGTTTGGGTTGAGAATTGATTGCCTTTAACTATATGCACGAAATGTACAACAAAAGAACCATTCTAAATGTCTCAGAAATCATGATCGTCGTAAAGCCGTCTTGTTACGTTGACAACGATGTTCTATATAGGCCTACCAAGTCTCGAGAAGGTAGCCTATAAATATATTGTACGTGTTAACAACTTAATTTCTCCATAGAGACCATTTGCCATGTGTGTAGGCCAATATATGTTTGTTTCTTCACCACATATTTGTATCACGTGGTTTGAATCAGTCTGATCCGCCTGGTAAAATTAAATAAATAGAGGCAAGGATTACTATGAGGGAAAATTTATTTTTACAAGATTTGGAGGGCTTTCCAGAAAATCGAAATGCAAAAAGCCATATGTGTTTTATTACAAATATCCGCAAATGGTAAAATTTTGTTTTGCTTTTGCGAGCAATGTGACATGTGTATAAACCTACATCTTTTTCATACTAGTGGCACCGACGTTGGAGAGATTTTGTTAAAACTTTGCAGTCATTTACAAAGCGGTTGGAAACAAAGACATGGGATGTAGAAAATAAGAACATATCTCGACCATTACTGACAAAATCTCCCTTTCCGTCAATAAAGGCTACAATTTTAGTTGTTCACCTGGCAAAATAGAATTAGGGAGAAAAAACCGGCTTCTATTTTGAAATACCATGCTAACTGTTATTTGTTACTCAATCAGTGGGACTTAAATTGTTTTCCGCAGAAGACTTGAAAACGTTTTCCTTTTCCTTTTCCATTTATCATTTGCCTCAATAAGCTGTCAGGCTGACCTAGCTAGTTCTTACCAGAAGATATGGATATAAATGGACAAACAAACACTGAGCTGAACTTATTAATGAGGTAAACACTAAAAACACCGGGGTTAAATTTGAAGGTAAGAGCAGCCCCCCCCCCTAAAAAAAACTTATTTTGAAGAAAAAGCTAAATAGCACAACTTTCATCTTATTTCTCTTCAAAGTATCTTTCATTACATTTTATGATTAAACTATTGCATATTCAAGGTGAACCAAGCACTTATTTCTAATAAATTTCACATTTGAAGAGAAAAAATGTCACGTGACCCCCAACAGCCAATCGTGAAACTGGACAGTCTACTACACTACTTCAGTTTGGGATGACTGCTCTTGCCTTTTAACCAGGAACGGTGTTCTATTTAATACAACACAGTTCTGGTAAATTTTAACGCAAATCCTGGTTAAACTAACCCAAATCCCAGTTCCTCAAACCAGAATTTGTGTTACTTTAACCAGGATTTGCGTTAAAATTTACCCAGGATTGTGCTGGAGTAAATAGAACACCGATCCTGTTTAAATATAACCCTGGTGTTTTTAGAGTCCAGAAAATTTTGGTAGCTTTAGAACCCAATGGCGTAGGAAGCAATGTGAAAGTGAAGGGGGGGGGGCGGACGAAACAATTTTGGATCATGCACCACACCCTACCCCAATGACCAAAAGGTTCATATTTTATACTAGAAATGTTCGCTTTTTTCTACTAGCAAGAACAATGTCTTTAAATTAAAAAAAAAAATCTGATTTTTTTTTAATTGTGAACACTACTATAATAGGAACGTAATTTGGGTGCACGGAGCGCGCCGAAAATTTGGGTCCTTTTACACATTTGTAAACATAGAGCTTGTATTGCAAAAAAAGTTTAGATTCAGGGTTTCTTGTAAAGAAATTTGAATATTTGGGGGACTGTCTTTTCCTATTAGCATGTATCCGAGATAGCATGTCGACTGAAGATCGTTGTTGTTACATAATTTTCTAATAAGTGCTGATTGAGGCTTCTCGGCGAAATTAAAAAAACTGAAACTTTGTTGCATTTTTAGACAAAATATTTAAAAATTAAAAGCCTATATTGAAGAAGAGTTTAGGGAAACGACACTGTAGCGGCTCGGAAAAGTTTACCATGCACTGACTGCTATATAAGCGACCACTTACAGCATTAAGGGTTGCAATTTAGGGCGCGCGGAAAAAATTGCCTTTTTAAGACTAATAAATACAAATATGGAGCTTTAATTACGAAGAACTCGTAATTTAATGAAGTAAAAGTTGGGACAACCACACTGTATTTGACTGGTGTCTCAAATATGAAGAATCTGCACTTCCTTCATATATTGGTGGCAAATCTGAGAGTGATTGCACGATGACGGAATCGTTGTTGCTACATAATGTTATCTAAGGCCTACGAACTGACACTCTTCGATGACATTTTTAAAGTTTCCCAAACTTTGTTGTCAAAATATTTCAAAATCAAGAGCTTTCATTGAAGAAAATTTTTAAATCCTATTAAACACAGAACTTTTACAAAAATAGCAATATAGCTGCAGGTGTCTATTGATGATATGGTGTCACATATGGTCAGGGGTGGCGTCAGGATTTGCCCGACAAGGGGACCAAGCTCCCCGACAGGGGGGCCAGAATTTCAAGGCCCTCACAAAGGCGATGTTATGTCCCAGTTGAACGTTACTTTGCAGAATTTGAGGCGCTCGAGGCGCGCCGGAATTTTGAGCTTTCTTTTTAACAAATACTTAAAAATCTGGAGTTTAAAGAAGTAAAAATTAAAACTTATGGAAGAAATTTGGCTTTTTGTTGGTACTATACAAAGTTTTGGGTATTTATTGAAGAATCTGTCCTTCATAAGGGAAAAATAGAAAAACGTTATATGGACGACAGCTGAAATTCTTTTAAGGTTACGCATTGAATCGTACAAGACCTACCTACAAACTGACTAAGGATTTGAGACGAGACTAGTAGTTTGCCCGGAAAGTTTTTCCCTTTTTTGAACGAATCTTTCAAAATTAAGAGCTTATCATGATGGAGAAATTTTGGATTTTAATGAAAGAAAATTTGGTTTTTGGTAAGGTTATAATGAAAAATTTGGTTTTTTTTATTTGGTGATATGCCTTTCAGGTGCAAAATTATGTAGTATGCCGGGTGATTAACAGAGTTGGCTTTGGTTATTTATTGTACGGAGTATCCATTGAAATTGGGAAATTTTGCTATTTTTAACTATTTTAAGCTAAGGTTGGGGAAAAATTGTAATTTTATGACAGTTTTGGGGTTTAATGGAGGAATCTGACGTTCTCATGAGGAAAATCAAGTAGAAGTGATCTGTAGTTTTGTTGAGGTTTCTGAATATCATCATGCAGATTTAGACCCTCGGACCATAATGGAGCATTCTCCTAAGGAAAAAAATTTGGCTTCGCATGTATTTGAAGTTTTATATTTTATTTATTTTTTGTCATGGGCCTACGGGAGCGTTTCAGCTGAGTTTGGGAGGGGCGGAATTGTTCTTTTAATCCGAAAAAATGTAATCCTGCCCGAAAGATTATCTAAGTCGGGCGCACAGAATTTTTTGAAAAATGGAGGACCCCCGGGCCGGTCAGCAGGAAATGACATTTCCTGGGCTCGTAACTATTAAAGAAGTCATTTCTTTCAGATTTCTTTGGCGATAAAAATATTTTCACTTCATAATACTGCCCAAAACCAAGAATAGAATAATTTACAAACACGCATTGTTCTGTTCAGTTATCTGTTCAACTAAAACACTATCTGTGCGGAACGCTACCATCAGTTAGCGCGGAGCGTACAGAAAATTGTTAAGAAATCTAACCCCTAAGATGGCCGGAATGGCATTTCATAGACTTGTAACTAGAAATGAAGCAGTCGTTATTTTGAGCTTCCCTTTAAAATGAAAGTTTCACTTCAATAGAGAAAAACCCAACTTGCTAATGATCAGAAAAGTACCAGATAAAAGGTACTGCTATAATTAGATGTAATGGTCTTGTCTCTTTCCGGGGGGGGGGACTATGCAACGGAATTGAAAACATACTAAAATGTTTTTGACTGTATTAAGAATCTTCGTTGAATTCAATTGCAAGGTCCACTAAATAGATGAAATTTTTAACGTGACTGCCCGAACTCAAGACTGTAAATGGTTTTGCCCCCAACGTATTTGAAAATATGGCACATTACAAGGTGCCTTCAAATAAATTTTAGTCAGACTAATGGGGAGATTTTCTCACACCACTGTTTATCATTATTTGTTGCTGGAAACGACATGGCCGATATTCATTACCTTTGTGAGAATTCGGCTGTTCGGGCAGGTCAGATGGCAGACCACTGGGTACTGCACACACATGAACAACCAACCCCTAGTCCGTTTTTGTACGGAGAACTCGGAATTGTGAGTTTCCTTGAAGAATATGGTCTTCTATTAAGCAGGGAGCTGTTATTTCCAAATAACAGCTCCCTGCAGTAAGCAAGATCAAGAAGGTCGTCCGAGTGACTACAGACCCACATCTTTTATCGTAGGTCTGTAGATGAAGTCTCCCCGACGAAATTGGATTTTTCCAACAACGGGGGGGGGGGGTAGCCCGTCCCCGACGGAGACATGAACTTGCGCGCACGGATTGAAAATGGGACGAGGGATAGGCAAGCTAGTAAGGAGTGATTAAAACCGATTCAGATATGCATTAAAAAGCGTTACAAAAAATAACTTCAGTCCTTTACGTTTCTTATGTTTAGGCCTCCCCGAAAAATTGCCGTCCTTCCCCGACGGGGGAAGAGATAAGACAAGGTACATAGAATAAGGTTTAACAGACTTACGAAGTGATTTAAAATCGATTCCGATATGTATTAAAAAAGCATTTCAAAACAAAAAAATTGTTCTAGATCACCCATCAAGTAACTTCAGTCCTTGTGGGGTTTTTTATCATTTTTTTCTTAATTTTAGGCCTTCCCGACGAAACCGCCGACCTTCCCCGACGGAGGGGGGGGGGGGGGCAGTGTTCCCCCACGGGGGGGGGGCATTCGCCCGGCCCCCCGCTGGTAAATATCCGATTTGTCATTTCCAGAGCTCGAAAAAGTTTACTTGACTGATTTATGAGCGAAAACTAATGCATTCTATCTATACTGCATTTTGTGGCGCGCGCCGGAAAGTTTGCTTTTGTTTTGAGGTTTGGGAAATGAAAAAGGGGCTTTCGGACCCGGGAAGTGGGGGAAGCATGCTTCCGCCCCCTCATTTTTCACTGGGCGGTTGTCGCCACCCAGCCGCCCCCCCCCCCCCCCGCTTCATACGCCTTTGTGAGAACAATTTGTGAGAGGGCAAGATTAAAATAAACCCATGAATCGGTTGAAAACATACTTTACAGTAAGCTAACTAAGAGGGCCCTTAACATCACTCAGTAATTGTCTTTTCATTCTCAAAGCTTCCTGTTCTTTTACCAAAGATACGGATAAGGTGCTGGGTTATTTACACTGTCATGCATAGAGACAAATAATAGCTCATAAAATCCAAGTTTTTAACGAAGAGGTGGAGGCACCGGGCGAATTCTCCAAGAATCTCCCGAAAATTCACTAATTTATCTTAGTATTAGTTTCGCAGGCCGGCAGTGACACACGGAGCGGACTCTGTTTTCTCAGCTTCGTAGTCCCACAATCTGCTATGTAGACAAACCTGGAAGCTGTTTCGCGACCGAGCCTGCTGCCTGAAAAAGTCCTTCAACACATGAAACTTCGTTAACAGACCTCATGGCTTTGGTTTTCGGGCCCCTGTTTATCGGGTTTTTACAGACCCTTTTCAGTTCTTTGCCAACTTTGTTCAAGGTAACTCAGGAAACAGATCACTGGCTATATCGGGAGTCGAGTGTAAACATAGGCCTCGCAGTTTTCTGGCCACCTAGATGATGATCCTTGTTATTTAAAATGAGGAACAGCATGCTATATGTACCACGTTAATCAAACGTTGGTTATTATGAATAACTTTACTACACAGTTTTTAAAGTAATACAGTTCATACGTCTCAATTTTCTTATCCCGCCGTTGACTGACTACTTTCTTTTCCCCAAAAACTGTTTTCTCTAAAGACCCCATTAGTTTAGGCATGATCTAAGCATAAACTGATAAATTTACAATTTTTATGTCAAAACTTAAGCCATGCCCACTTAAGTAGCTAAAAGGAGTTTAGGTCAGTTTGAACTAATCTGAAGGTTACACAATGTTTTATTGTGATTTCAATAATAACTTATACCCTGCTGAGTGTTTACAGTGTAACCCTTTAAAAGGGAAATATTGTGTTTAAAATGCTCCAACAAAGAGTAAAAAGAAATAGGCTCAGACACTATCCAACAGTTCAGTCTAAATCATAAACCCCAGCAATAGCTACATCTCTTCACAATACCATGTGCAAGAAGAGCCATGGACGTTGCATCATTTGAAATGTTGAAAGTTTGGGTGAAAAAAAATATTGAGTAACAAACAACTGAATTTCTATCTGCGGGAAACTTATTTCTTGTAAAGACTTGCTTGCATATTTGAAAAACAATTTTTTTGTGGTAAAGAGATATACAAAAATTATGCTGTAAGTTTAACAGTTTTTCACAGTGCAGTTTCCCTAGACGCTACTGTACATATATGCTACACGATCAACTCGTCCAAGCCCCGCCCCTAAGCAGTGTTTGTGTTTGATTGAATCTGTACAATTTTTTTCATAAATAACTTTCCATTTTGAGTTGAAAACAATTTTAAACTTCATTTAATTATCATTTGATTCGAGCAAGTCTCAATAAAAGCAGAAGCCTCGGAAACGTAGTTTCCGAGGCTTCTGCTTTTGTTGAGACCGAATCTATCTGCCTTTCCAACGCAACTCTCCTTCCGAGCAAAAACCGCGTCTAGAATGAATATTCAAAAGTTATCGACTGGGGAAAACACGACGTTCTATTGCAACTTTGGATTAAGCCCCATTGGGGTAGGCCTAAGTACCTTCCAACAATAGGAGAACCATTGTAATGTTCCACCGTGTGATGTTTGTAAAAGAAAAGAATTTCGTCCCTTAAACTTGATCAAGTCTACCGAAGTGTTTTAATAGTCACATTATTTTTTATTTAACGCGGGAAATGTTACCTTATGAATTAGGCCCAAGTTGGCCTTAGGCCCTAGTTTCTTTAAATAAACTCTGGTTAAGACCAAATATTTTCACTATAACCCGAAGCGTAACAATTAAAGTCCACGAATCTAACTGCATTTCGTCGATGATCTTTGTCCTCTTTTCGACGAAATCTTGGAAATGACTTTTACAAAATGTTGGTGGATTTTTTTTTTTAAAGGAAAGGAAAGGAAAATTTCTTCGACGGATTGACTCAGCCCAGCTATACTTTACAGGAAAAACACACAACATGAACAGAAGTAATTAGAAATATTTGAGCACTGTAGCATAATCGTTTGGGTGTGGAAAAGACAATAAATGTAAAAGGGAGAACCAATCACCATGGTTACAGACAAAATATTCTGTTTGCACGGGCTCTCTACCCCATACGTAAAATTGAATTCCATATGTTTTAAACCAAGAGATTTCAAAGGTATAAACTTCAGATATTTTTGAACCCTGAGGTACAAGTCAATTAGAGAGGCTTTCGACTTCGAAAAAAGCAATGTGTGCCTACGAATGGAATAAGCCTGTACGTGGGTATAAAGCCTACCGAAAACTTGGCAATGCATCTGTCGGGGTTCGACTTTTAAGGATAATGTTTCTCATTCTACTTATTACTTTTGGATTTTCTACTTGGTCTTTCTGGTTCTAGCTTTTATTGTCTTCTCTGCCTTCCTACTTGACCTTTGTTAACTTGGGGGTTTGTTTACGGTAATCATATCCGACTGTAAATTTTCAAATCAGTTTCCTAGACGCTACTGTACATAAGCTACACGATCAACTCGTCCAAGCCCCACCCCTAAGCAGGTTCTGTGTTTGATGGAATTTTTTCATAAATAAATTTCCATTTTGAGTTGAAAACAAATCTAAACTTCATTTAATTATCATTTGATTCGTGCAAGTCTCAATAAAAGCAGAAGCCTCGGAAACAACGTTTCCGAGGCTTCTGATTTTATTGAGACCGAATCTATCTACCTTTCCAGCGCAACTCTCCTTCCGAGCAAAAAGCGCGTCTAGAATGAATATTCAAAATTATTGACTGGGGAAAACACGACTTTCTATTGCAACTTTGGATTAAGCCTCTTAGGGGTAGGCCTAAGTACCTTCCAACAATAGGAGAACCATTGTCATGTTTTACCGTGTGATGTTTTGTAAAAGAAAAGAATTCCGTTCCTTAAACTTGACCAAGTCCACCGGGGCGTTTTAATTGTGGCATTATACTTTTTCAAAAGTCCTCCCGACCCTCTGGCAAAGGGCCGTTCGGCGAAACCAAACTTGATACTGCTTCCCGAAGAAGCTATACGTCCACTTAAGGACAACACTTGACCAACCTCAAGGCCTTCAGACCATTTACATTACTGGTCTGCCATGCATGGCTCCATTCTTGACTGGGTGAAAAGAACAGATACTACACATGATCTTAGCCAAAAGGCCGAGAAGAAACTATATCATCTTTGGTATAGCTGTGGTCAGTTGTGGCATTTTTTTAACGCGGGAAATGTTACCTTACGAATTAGGCTCCAGTTGGTCTTAGGCCCCAGTTTCTTTAAATAAACTCTGGTTTACACCAAATATTCTCGCTATATATAACTCGAACCGTGAGAACGAAAATCCACAAATCTAAATGTATTTTGTCGATGATCTTTCCCTCTTTTCGACGAAATCTTGGAAATGACTTTAACAAAATGCTGTTGGATTTTTTTTGAAAGGAAAGGAGAGGAGAGGAAAAGAAAGGAAAGGAAAGAATTATTGGAGCATTGGAGCATAATCGTTTGGGTGTGGAAGAGACAATCAAATTTAAAGGGAGAACCCATCATTAAGATTACAGACAAAATGTTTGCACGGGCACCGGATCCCCATACATCAAATTGAATTCCCTATGTTTTAAACCAAGGGATTTAAAAGGAATAAAATTCAAATATTTTTGATCCCTGAGGTACAAGTCAATTAGAGAGGTTTTTGACTTCGAAGAAAGCAATGTGTGCCTACGAACTGAAAAAGCATGTACGTGGCTAGGCCTACCGAAGACTTGGCAATGCATTTGTCCGTGTTCGACTGTTAAGGATAATAATGTTTCTAATTCTAGTTATTTCTATTGGGTTTTCTACTTGGTCTTTTTGGTTCTAGCTTTTATTGTCTCCTCTGCCTTCCTACTTGACCTTTGTTAACTTGGGGGTTTGTTTACGGTAATCATATCCCACTGTAAATTTTCAAATCAGTTTCTTAGATGCTACTGTACATAGACTACACGATCAACTCGTCCAAGCCCCACCCTAAGCAGTGTTTGTTTTTTATGAAATTTGTACAATTTTTGTCATAAATAACTTTCCATTTTGAGTTGAAAACAAAGTTGGTTCAATGGCTGGTCGGTCGATCGACGATTACCGACTGACTTTTCCCATTTGTGGCTCACTTGCAAGGCTTGTTTCCCTACCGTGACTACACTGCTCATGCTGAGCATCAGGCACAATCGCAGTAGCGTTTGGCTAGGTGTCAAACTCCAGACCTCCCGACTGCAAATCGGATTTTCTAACCGAACTTGACCGTGATGCAGTCGGTATTTAGAAGCCGTCGTTTAACATTGCTACTAGCTGCCAATAATAGGTTACAATTTAAGTAGGTTTCCATTGCTGGCAATACGCTGTTTGTAGCATTTGAGCAAGACTGTAAATCCTCAGATATATCTAACAAAGCGGACTCTGTTTGCTCGGCGCCTTTTGTTACAGGTATATTGTAGATCATTCAAAAAAGGTCCTACCGGCTATGAAAGCAGATGCACAATCGAAAATGTAAATCCTTAGTTACAGTGCATTCTTCCCTTTTAAAATTCATATACATCGAGAGTCTCAAGTTTCAATTTTAAGTAATGGTTGGCTCAGACATTGAATTTCACAATCATTATAAAGAAGGTAACACGAGGCCGTATAACACCAGCTACAAATTCAAAGAATGATTCCTTTGTACTATAGAGTCAACTTATTTGCCTTTGGCAATCATTTTTACAACGTGACTGTGTAAGCTTAACCGAATTATATTCACATAAATTTTGCTCTGAAGTAAGCCCGGTAGAGTGCATTGGGTTAGCCTGCGTAGCGCCTCTGTGGCTGCAGCCCCCTTTAGGTTGCCGCCCCTCGGGTTGATTTTTTTTTTCGTAGTGTTGAGCCGAACGAAAACATTTGTCGCCCCGTCGGCTAGCATTGGGTAGGCCTACTTGAATACAAGCCCATGATAGGGTGCGTTGGGAACTTGACAAAAAAAAGAATGTTTTAATAAGCTGCGTGTTGAGTCACGTTACATGCAAATAAGTACTAAAAACAAACAAACAAACCGAATTTGACCCTGAAAACCAATACCTCAAACGACCACTTCAACATACTGCAAAGTAAATACCATTTTGGCACTTTGAACTTCTCGGACAATAACAAGGCAAAATAGCTGGCATACACTCAGCAATTAAATTGTTCACTGTAGTATGGATAGTATAGCCTCCATGCAATTTCTGTAGGCCAAGTAGGCTCGATACCCCGTTTAAGAATATGTACCACTGTCAATGAAAATAACACGTACAGTGATTACCAGGTTTGCATGGAGCTGTTTCTGATTTAACAGACGATTGTTTGATTTATGCATGGAAGTACTAGATGGGGGGGGGGGGGCATTGTAATTTGGACCCCAATTCAGGCGCGGATCCAAGTGGGGGGGGGGGGCTTTTACAGCCTCAGCCCTCCCTTTTTTGCCATATTAACAATAAAACATACGGGAAATTAGCAGTGCAACTTCCTCACATCCCTGTTAACTTCATCACCCCCTCTTTGGGATGTCTGGATCGGCGCCTACTAATTACAGATCCACTCAAAAACTAAGATAAGCGCAACCAACTGCTCTCAGGGGCAGTACTGGGAAGCAACTGAATACTCTATTTGTAGGAGAGGTGGAAACTCCGCACATTTACCCAGGGAGAGTTATTGCAGTGAAAAGAGAACGTTGTGTAAGTGGTCCAATCTACACAACCTATGTGCAATTTGACACCAAAGTGGTGTGTTAAATAAACCACCTGCCGTATAAAACGATCAGGCAAAATAATGCTGCAAAATATCTTAAATCATCTCGAAAACGTAAATCGATAACAGGAATCCATGTACTTTTACTCTTCATCCTGTTTTTTAAGTTTTAAATTCTGGGACTAAAAATGTCCCTTCCCCGTAAAAATGTCACTTGCTTTTTGTTTGCCTTCCCTCACCCAGTTCCAAAGTTTGGCGTTCGGTGGCCACGTGCCCACTAAGTTTGGTCATGAGCTCACTGCATCGCAACGCCGCTATTACCCATATGTCCAAGGCTTAAAGTGAATAATAAAAAAAACTGTGTACTAAAGGGATGAAAGGTTGGACAAATTCAATCTGGGGACTGCTGTCTCGTGTTCATTTTCATGTGTGTGATAAATTGAAGCACCCACGTTTTTGTAAAATGGACCGTTCCATTTTACACATAAAATGGTCTAATGTGGACCAGTGGTCCACATTTCACAACACCTGCAGATCCAGCTTTACCCTTCATCAAACCTAGAGTACAACCAATAATATTGCTTTTATCGCCTACAGCGGTATCAAAATTAAAAATAAATGGAATGCAATGTCGAATGAGCCGCGATGATACTGGCACAGTTTTCCCATGATGCAAGAAAAAATGCATTAATTTTTAAAAAATTTTATCATCTGAACGCTGTATGCTATTGAAAGGCAGTTTTCACCTACTTAATTTTTCTAAAGAAGGTGAAAACATTGCAGAGAAAAATTTCTGCAATGTTGAAGTTAATGGATTTTGTCTCCAAAATATACCCATATCCTTCAGTGCGGAATAATGCCAGTGGTTCAGTTTACACACCGGTCCAAATTACACGATTTTCTCCTAGTACTATAAAACGGAGCCTACTACCATTGTACTTGGTGCGCATCATAAGCGATGGAGTAGGGAAAACAAGCCAGTGAGCCACAACTGCAAAAAATAAAGGGGAGGCCGGCTCGACTGGAACCAGTTGGTTGGAAACTGGGCGGTAAAACTTCATCAAACCTAACCTAACCTAATCTAACCTATCCTAACCTAACCTAACCTATTACTTCCATGGTTTATGAGGCTTGGGGCCTATGTAGATTAAGTGTGTATTAATGTTTCTCACGAAATCTCAGATTCTTACTATACAGACAACCATTCAACCACACAGATAATAGCCTACGATGCATATGGTTTGACAAAACTCCAGCAGTTGAACTGTTGCACTTTTTTGCCTTCCAGGGCTCAAGTATTTTTCATATTGTTTGCATATTTTCGTTTCGAATCCACATTTTTAATTGACGCAGTTTTGAGCCTGGAGCTAAATAGGAAATTCCATTTCTTATCAAAATGCAAAGCAAGTTCTGCATTTTTTTAATCTTTTTTCCCTGTATGATTCTCATCATATCATACCGAGCGGAGTGAGACTGTCATTTTATATTTCCATGACATTTGCCTAGTCTAAATTTGTATAGACTTCGAGGGTTCAGTACCCTTTTACGGGTTACCCGTACGAATGGGAATCCAATTTGAGCTATGACACATTTCTTTCTCCCGTGACAATCCCTGAGGGGTGGTACCCTAGGGGTGACCATCCTAAACGACACAATGGGCTGCCCGTACATGTGGGAATTCACCTTGCCCTACTTTACACCCATTGCTTTGTCTCGTGACAAAACCCATCGCGGCGTGCCCATGGGCTGACCGGTCCAATGTCCTGGCCAGTTGTGTGTAGCTTGGATAATCTCTCAATATGTAAAACTAATAACTTGTAGAAACCTCACATATATCAAACTAAATGGTATAGAAACTTCTCATGACAGACCCTGTCAAAACTCATGTCCGAGGAGGATACCTACGCGATGCGTATGCATCAAGTCATTCTATTTTCTACTACCAACGTCAATTATACTGCGAGGGTGGTGGACAGGCTAAACAAAGAATAACATGAAATTCCCATTGATGTGTAAAAACTTTTTTGCACAAAAGTTTCTACCCATTTTAAGCCTAGAGGCATTGAACTAAAACATTTTCTTCATTCTGCACCCAGATGCTTTTATATTGCACTCATATCCCTCCGCACCCCTCCTCTCTGGCTATGTGTTTATCTGAAATTTCATTAAAGTTTGGCAATGCAAAGAATGATCATCTTGTGTGGACAGATTTTCATGCTTCCATTCAAAATGATAAAACTTTACTCTCCGTTATCCATATGCCCCAGACACGACACAAAACTCCATCTGCCTGCAAAATCCACAACATTTAATTCATTGGTTGGAAGTATTGGTTTTGTCAGAGATGGGATTTGCCTTGAGAACCATGGTTTGTAAGGAGCCGCACAGAATTACGGACAAATCAAAAGGACAAATCAAAAATATCAACTAAGGCAACTTGAAAAGATGGCTGAGTCACTTTGCTCTCAAGGAATACTTCTTCAACGGCAAGAAATGGCACATCTTTGTTTGTGGACTCCCTTTTTGATCGAGGATTATAATAGGAAGTCTATTGACTCATAGAGGACCTTGAATGTAAATCTGATGTAACTCATCAATAACCTGTTCACCCAATCTTTAGGTTTTCAAATCATGCAACAATCTAAAAGTCTGCATTGGCAGTCGTCAGGGAAATAACAGTAATTTTTGTCCATTCCTCGCTGGGTGATACTTATGAAAAATACCGAAAAGGTTAAATGTAGTAATCGGAACAGAATTTTATATCTTGCTTCTTCTGCAAACTTGAGGAAAACTCTTATCTGTAGGTCCAAAAATTAGACTTCTGGTTCTTCAGCATATTTGCATGTTATCCCTTTTTAAAGGTGGTTCTAAATGTATTCATTAATTTCAGCCGTTTCGAGTTTGATTGCACCTGATCGTGAACTGTTGGCTGTACAGACCTACTTATCGAAGTTCTACATAATGAGTAACTTGTCTAAGGATTAGTTGCCTTGAATGAGATCAGTGGTGTTCCAGAATTGATATTCAAGCGGTGAAGGACGGAAATGCTCTATGGGCAATTTTACAGCTTATCTTCATTCCTTTAACTGGATCTTTAAATTAGCAATTTTCGTTGAATCTCCATCCAAATAACAGCTTCCCGCGATAAAACAACGTTTGCTGAAATCTCACCAGCCAAGAAGCCATCTACGTGAAAGTTTGAAATTTCATTGAAACAGTGAACAACTTTTGATTTCTCTTGAAGACGTTAAAGTAGGAGGAACTGATCATCTTTTGAGCTACCTCGTTTAACGTACACATCAAAGGTCATCAGTTGTAATGGCAATTCCTCAGGTGGCTCCTCTGGAGTGGGATCACTGCTTCTGTCCCCCCATCTTAGGCCACCCAAAGCGAGAGTGACAGTTGAAATTGTTATTCTTGTATACATGATCTGCATAACTTAAAAGGCTACCGAAGGAGAAGATACTCTCTTAAGCCGTAAGATTTAAAATATTGGAGTTTCAATCTAAAGAATGGAATTAGTGACCAATCGGACGTTCGATTGGTCACTAATTCCATTCTTTTAGATTTCTTTTAACTCTATTAGACTAATTTTAAATCTATTGATCGAGTACCCCTTCAATCCGAGAAAAGAAAAGACCTCTTTGATTAGTATAATCGTCAGCTTCGGTACTAAACTACATTAAATAATAGATTTGCCGTTCACTTTTTGTTATTCATATTATTAATGGATTATACAGGACTTAAGCCAGACAAGGCACTGATGAGGGCAGTTTCTTTCAAGGGGAGCAAATGTGTAATTCAAATGTGTTAATCGATCGGGGGGGGGGGGGTATTTTCGCTCTCTACCATACCCCCTGGACTATTGGCTTGTGATCATGTCGACCACCGTTCAAGGAAATCGAGACAAAATAGCTACTATAGGCCTGAGTTTGTCTAATCCCCCCCAGAACGTATAAGGTATTGTGTAGTAGGAAAGGGTGAGGGGACACAGATGACACAGTCCTCACAACTTTATCAAAATGGTAAAATATGTCCCTTCTGAAAATAAAAACAACTAATGTACAAAGTTTTATGCATATACACCCGGGAATTCAAAGGGTGTCTTTCAGCTGCTGAGTTTTGTTGTGACCCATTTTATAACAGCTGACCAAAAAGTAACAACTTAGTCAATAATGTAACAACTTTCTGCCCAAAATGTAACAGCTATGAAAGTTGGTCCGAAACGTAACAACTGCCAGACACAAAATGTAGCAACATGAAGATTCAAGTCAGATGGTATTGAAAAATACAAGACGACCTCCTTTAAAGTGCCTTTTCTTGACCAAGCAAGATCCGGCCAGACTGGGGACTCGGCACCATTCAATTTCTTATGACATACTCAACAGCAGAAAAGGGGCTATATATACATATATATATATATATATATATATATATATATATATATATATATATATATATATATATATATATATATATATATATATATATATATATATATATATATACATATATATATTAGTTTCCCTCTGTGTGGCATATGAAAAATCAAAATGGACGTCAGTTCGGTCTGAGAACAACTTTCATAGTTGTTTAATTTTGGGCAGAAAGTTAGTACGTTCTGGACCAAGATGTCACTTTTTGGTCAGTTGTCACAAAATGGGTCGTAACATTTAATACGCCCCATGAACCTTCCATGGCTTGCTTCCACCTTAGTCTGAGCAGTGAGGTGTTATCAATAACACCTCCCCGGTCTGATGGACACAGTTCCTCATGGACTGAACATTTTAGGAAAAATTTCTAATTAACCTCTTTTGACAGTTTGAGAATTAATGGACTTTAAGGGAGACAGCCCGAGTGACTGGTCATTTCAACAACGTGCTACACTGTTAAAAAATTTCTCTGTAAATTTACATAATTTTTATGGCAAATTTTTTTCCAACCAAATAATGTTTTTTTTACAGCCAGACTGTAATCATGAAAAAACATTAAGGGTTTGTTTTTTCTTTACAGTTTTTGCATGTAAATTAGTTTACAAAAGTCTACTGTAAAATCGAATAACAGAATTGTTCTGTTTTGTTTACCTTAATTTTATGTGAATTTACAGCCTACTGTTTTCATTCCCGACGTTTTAATATTTATTATAATATCGCTTTTTTACCTTTCATATGTTATTACGTAACATACACTTCATCATTACGTAGATCAGGTATTTGCTTATCAACGTAATGTGTCGTTACGAAGTTGTTTTCAATCAAAACACATTGAGGATGCTTTGTTGTCATGTTGTTGTCAAGTACACTGCTATCTCTAGGAACTTTGTAATTGGAAAGTCACATTTTTTGTACAATATAATAATTGTTTTTAAAATAAATATGACAAAGAATGCAAATACATTGATTGCAAACATTTCCAGACAAGGTAAACAATAAGTTTATCACTTCCTGATTAAAAAACGCCAAAGAAGATATTATTCAAAGCAACAGTAATCCTTTTGTTAGGAAAATGCCTACAAAAGAAGCTCCACCCATTTATGCAAAATGAGATTTACGTCATAAAGTGGTAAATTTACAGACTCTTTCAAGTAAATTTGTGAAACGTTTTTAATTTGCTCCGATCAAGTGCATGAGCGCCTGTGGCGATGAGTTGACATCAGTATACCAATTGTCAGTGCTCTGAAATTAGGGCCTTACAATTTCTTTTTACTTAAAAATGTGTGACAAAACACCAGTTGTATGAAATTTATAACTAAGAACGTAATAACTAGGTATGCTTTTATAATAAATGTAACTTAATTTTCAAATAGGGCCATAAATTTGCCAAAAATGTTTTTTTTTTTAAACTGAAACTTCGCAGGACGATGCATGTTATATATTGAAAATTTTCTGGCTGTTTCGTATTTGTTTGTTTGGGCTTATTTTTGTTTCTTTTTCAGCTTAAAAACAAAATGAATGTTTGTTAAATGACAGTATTTTTATGTGAAATCAGAAAAATACAAAATACTGTTAAAATTTCTGTAAATTTACAGAAAAAGTTTTACAAAGCAGTAAAATTTGGTTAAAAAAGCAGTCAGAAATGGTTTTTCAAATAAACAGAAAATACATGTTAAACAACCTCTTTTTATTGTAGCAATACAAAGTGTCTGTAAAGATACAGAAAATCTCTATTAAAAGTAAAATACAAAAAGTTTAAGTTAAAAAAAGTCTGTAAATTTACATAAATTTTTAACAGTGTACCTAAGCTTGTGTACCTGTTGTGTTTCAACTGCGAAGGAAACAAGTTGAAAACCATTTCAGACTTAAAACTACAACAATTGTCTCCCAACAATTTGGTCGTGACTTCATGTGGGTGAACCAAAATACGTAGCGACACTTTCCTGAAGGTGGACAGTTTTATTCTGGTACACATGAATTAATCGTTGTTTGCAAATCTACGTCGAGTTGTTTACTTAACGTCTCCGCAAAAGAAATGACAACTGCAAAGGATCTTTACTTATTAGCTTATCAATTCATCCGAAAATCTAACCTTTTGCGTACTTTCATGTTATTCCTCTTTCCTGTGTACATATTGTGTAGTTTCGTTTACTTAATATTATATTTGGTCTGTGATTGCTCAATAGAAGCAAAAGGGGCAACTCTAATAGGCCCACTGAATTTCCAGACCCTGGTGGGAGTCAAACGTCTGGTGGTTATTGAGAAAGGGTTTTTGCCTGCTTTTATTTCTGTTTTGCTTTTTTATACATAAGAATTGTGAAAAACGTATATTCCAGACAGCTACTTGGTGATGCCCGTCATACTAAGGAAGTAATAGAAAGATAGTTGTGTTCAACTGTGCAAGGTGACGGAACGAGCTTTTCAGACCCGTGATCGAGGGGGCATTTGGGTACTTGGTCGCGCTGTACTGTTTTAAGCGACGGAACGAGCTCTTCAGGCTCGTATCCGCCGATGGACCGGACATTAATTTTGGGACCAGGTCCATATGATAAAAAGTTACTACAGAAGTGAAAGAAATGAAGATGGATTAAAAGGCTGTATTAAGCGACTCAACAAGCTCTTCAGGTCCATAACAGGGGGATCATTGGTCAGGCCCTTGACTTGCCCTTGTGAGTAGGCATTGCTGTTTATACAGCAAATTTTTTCACAGCTTAGCGCCCTCCTTTTCCGGCCTGTTCTCTAAGTCTGGTTACAGACCTGGGGATGTTTAGCTTGGGTCAACTGATTATTGTTTTACACGTAATTGTGGAAGAAATGAACAACTTACGTGAATGTACCGCAGAACTTGTTGATGAGTCAAATATGGAGGCCAGTCAGATGGAAATGGGAAGTCACTAAATGCCATTAGTTCCTTACTAGTATTTGTTACCAAAGATTTATATACGTGTGGACCTGTCGAATCAGTCCATTCTGTACCGTCATAGTTCCACAGACCTCCTGACAAACCAGAAAATTGAAAATAGTTTCGGGCATCGTCTTGGAAGTTGAAATGTGTTATCAGGTGCAAACAAAGTTGTGCCATGCCGGGTTTATCCTATAAGGTTCTTTATTCATCGGGGTCAATGATCATGAGGTTCTTTTAATAGTAATAAGGTTCATTATTCATAGGGTTCGTTATCCACAATTGTTAAAAAGGTTTGTTGTTCATAACGTTCGTTATGCATAATTGAAAAAAGGGATTTGTTATTTGTAATAGAAAAAGGGTTCGTTAATCATAATATGAAAAGGTGCCATATTCATAATAGAAAAAGACGTTCAATATTCATAATTGGAAAAGAGATCCGATATTCATAATAGGAAAAGGTGTTCGTTATTCATAATAGCAAAAGAGGTTCTATATTCATAATAGGAAAAGGATTCAATATTCATAATAAGTGAAAAGGGCATTTCCAAACTTTAAAGACTACCTGTATCTCGAGACAGCCTGAGGCACATCCTTGAAATTCTCATGGATGATAGGCAAATAACCTGTCTCTCAGTCTATAGATTTTTATCAGCGTTTTTATTTTGTCTTTATTAGTTGTAATTGGTCTTTGAAGGATACGAGTCAAATTTTGGGGAAGGGATTATGAATAGCGAGCCATAATCTCAATTATGAATAACGAACCGTTTTTTGATTATGAACATTGAACCTCTTTTGCGATTTTGATTATGGAACCTTCTTCTCAATTATGAATAACGACTCTTATGTATAATAAACCTTATGAATGAAAACTTTATGGATATCGAGCTGTCCCCACCATTCCAATGACAACCGGGATATATTTACTAGGGAGGTCATTTGGGATAGGTCCACCAGGGTAAAGTTAGGGGCACGGAGCGGTCGCCAGCTCGAGCTTTTTGGATGTTTTTTTGGTACATAGGCTGATTTTGTCGGTGCATCTGTAAAGCGTGGACCGTGGAATAAATATTCGGATAACGCATGTTGAGTGATCGTCAACGGATATTTCAAAAAAAGAAGAAAAAATAGGCCTACAAAAAATTTCGCGCTCTGTTCGCATTTATCATAAGTAACGCTTTGATGAAAGGTTAACACCGGTTGAAGATATGCTGTTCAATGGTTTAGTTTCATATTGAATATTCAAATTGATCTTTCGTATCATGGCCGTGAACCTTAAGAAATACGATTTGGAATTTTTGTTACTTTGTGGAAAATTCTTAACACAAATGCAACATCATATTTTGCACGTGTCTCTGCAGTTTTGGATTAGACAGCTGTATCTTATAGTGACTGCATGTGTTAAACCACCCCCCCCCCCCCAAAAAAAAAAGAGAAAGAAAAATACTACACTTAAAGCTCCTTCTTAGTGTTCAGAAATGAAATTTAGTTGGCTTCATAGGTGCCATTAATATTGGATTTACGCACAACTTTAAAATAACAGGCTGAGTATCAGAATCCCAGATGCCAGTATACTGTTAAAGTATGATATCTTTTAAGTGTGCCCAGTGAACAGGTAAACGTTCTTATTACATATTATGGCCTTGCATGCAATGCCACGCTCAGGACACGAGCAACGTAATAGGGTTTGCGTCTGCACGAGGGGGTGGGGTCAAGCCAGCTTTCAGGGTTAGGAATAACTTAGTTGTTAAAATTGAAATAGCAAAGGGTTGGAAAGGGAAACGTTTTTTCTTTTCATAAAACCTAAATTTTCCAACCTTCCCTAAGCTAAGTAATTTTTTATTTTCTTACAGAACCCCCAAATTTTTCGGCGCGCTTTGCGCTCGCAAACTTTGCGTTCGGCGTTCTGTAGCAAACCGTAGCTTCTAGATGGCTACGGATTGCTGAATCCATAACGAAAGCTAGCCCTCCTGATTGTGCATATAAACTTTGATCACCTTGCCGAGTCCGTTTAGCAGGTTTAGTCATGTCAAAGAAGATCTCCAGCTTCCAGACGTGCGCACTCATCGTTTGCAATATTCACACTGGAAGTCGTACAGTGGCGGAGCTGCCATATGGTGAGGGGGCGGACCAAAATCGTCTGTCGGCGCCCTTTTTAGGTTTTTAACACGTTTTACTCTTGCACCATTATTGGCAAAAGACATAATTTAACAGCGTTGCTTTAAGGCTCAGATAACAAAATGCTCAAACAGCCACCAGTAACTGTACTATCTCCACTTTATTCTGATGAAAAGGGTCTTCTGTAATATAGAGATACGTTCGTATCTTCATGCTTTATACACTCTAAAAAAGTTGGTTTAAAAAACTTACCAACACTGGTCACGTGTGTCAGATACTTGAAATTGGTTAAAGTTTACCCAATAATTGGTGATTAATGGGTTATCCAAGATGTTTTTACCACTTAATTGGGTAACCAGCCTGTGGAGTAACCAAATAAACAACACATCGCAAAACTTTACCCAATTTCGGGTATTTGACATACGTGACCAGTGTTGTTGAATTTTTTTAAACCAACTTTTTAAGAGTGTACGCACTATTGAATGTTGTCGCTGTGCTAAGTTAATTGCTTCCACACCAAGCGTGATTATAAGCTTACAAAATATACCGACTGACATTAAGTTCACCCTCCCGGCCAATAAAAGATGTTGCAAAGGGCGCAGCAATAATTGTAGCTCAAAAAGCCCTCTTTTTGTCGGGGTTAATTGTCAACATAGACAATAAAAAGAGTTTAGAAAGATACCAAAATAGCTTCCACAACATTTTCTAAAATCATTTGAAGAGAACATTCAGGTTTGAATGAAATAAAACTGTTATCATATTGGTAATGATTTAAGGGTTTTAATGAGCAGTTTCCATTTTGCTTTTCTTTAAGTGACCATTCTCATGATAAATGGCTATTTCTGACACTGCACGATAATCCCATCAAAATGCTTATTTCTGTACTTTCGTGGTCTCAAATGTATCGAATAAACCTAGGTTTTGGCAACTCTTATTTATTATGAATTCGGTACCTAGAGAGCCAAGGAGACCATTTGTCTTGGCTATTTCTTTCAATGTACTTAATTAAAGGCTATTTCAGAGTGGTCATCACATGGTGTAAATTGCGTCAATTAATGTTTCTTCGTGTACTTGTCTTGACTTCCAGATGCCAAAAATGTACGCCGAACGGTGATTAATTTCCATAAAGTTTCCCTCTGTAAGATTGCTTGCTATTTAGCTCTAGGCTAGCAGTTTTAATCTTTATCTTCACAAAGAAGCCTATTATTACAAAAAAAATCTTAAATAGAGACCTGACAATAACACAAAATATAATGACTGCCTTCATACTAGAAAGTGAAAGAGAGGGATAGAAACATGGGCGTCCGCAGGTAGGGGCAATGGGGAAACTTGCCCTCCCCTGGAAAATAAAAAACCTGAAAAAAAACACAAAGGAAACTAAAGAAAAAGACGAAGAAAAATTTACATCAACATTTCTTAACAGTTCACTCAGTGTTTTCCCTATTTATATGCGGTAAATAGAGGCTTTGCAATTACGTCACGGAACCGCCATGCTGGAGGACAATCATGCCAAATACACGTGGCTTTGTTCCGAACGCACTGCACAGTGTGCACTTTGGTATGCACGGTGTGTTCACATTCAACAAGCAAGCGCGCCCAGTGTGGTTTACTACGTAGTTTCATGTACTCCAACATGGCCGCCGGAGAGTATTATGACGTCATGTGAAAAGCCTCTATAGGCTTTAGAAATGCAATTTCCAGCGATCTGAGAGGCATTTTGGGCCAAAATTTTCTTGCGCTCCGCGCCAACTCATTGTAGCGTGTAACTTTTCCCCCTAAAAGAATTTTGTCCAACCCACTAGAATTTTCTCCTGCGGAGGCTCATATAGAAAATTTAAACATGCTTTAATAGGGAGCCTTGGTGAGAAGAAATGGCAAAGAAGTCTTCTACCAGGTGCGGAAAGTCACATGGAGAGTCTGAAAAGCCGTGGCTTCGATCATGCTGAGGCTCAGGGTATTTACTCCTTTGAGGCGCCCCTGCAGACCATTTTCGCCCCCTCTGACTGCAATCCCTAGCTCCGCCACTGAATAATTGGGTAAATTCAGGTATTTGACATACGTGACCAGTGTTGGTAAGTTTATTTAACCCACATTTTAAGAGTGTGCGCACGTATTCATCTACTGCCGATGTCGGTTTTAGCTAGGTTATCTGTGGTATATAGGTTACAGAATGCCGGTGTGGTTTCCGCAAAGTAATTACCGCATGGTGTCACCACTGACAGACTGACTGTAAACATAACACTGTAAGGTATGCCTCCTGCGCGGTGCCAGTTCCGTCTATGTCAGAATTTCTAGCTAAGGTTCTGTTAGGGTGGATGGATGGGCGGGGGTCACGGCTACACAAATGTAGGGTGAGTGGGTGACTTGTGAAGGCATAGGTCCTACCATTTTGACGAGTGTCGGTACAGTTGACTACCTGCTGTCGGTACATTTGCCTTAGTTACCCCCTGTCCCCCACTTTTGGCACTTCAGTTACGCTACTGAATAGGTGTTAAAGCTGTGGCTATTGACTGCATATTTTATTGTTGTATTTCGTCGATGTAGCTAGCCTGTCCGATGATCATCGAAACTGGAAACCTAAGAAATTCGAAAACTGGTTGCCAAAGGTATCCATCTCAAATCCCCTCCCGACCCTTCCATCCTTTAGTCTTTGGCTGGACATCTTCTTACCGTCCTATGTCGATTGACAAAAAATTATTTGCATTGGTTCCCGTAAGAAGTTGAATCCAGGGTTTGCCAGTTCCAAATTTACCATGTAGGCTACACCCCGGATAACCCACTTTCTCAGAACTTTAATGACCCCTTTGTGAATGCTTTGTTTATATTGAAAATCCCCTTTCTCCAAACCTTGGATCTGCCTCTCTTGGATTCCGTCTCCGTTGGATGAGCGACCTTAAGGTAACGTAGGCTACTTTAAGCTGCCGTAATGAAGGTACGATAGAGCAGTAGTATATTATGTGTATTAATGAAGACCTTTGACCACAAATAGGTCTACAGTAAGAGAAAAAAAATAATTGAATAAAATAAAATAAGTATGTTATTTCAAGTTTGCAAAGGCACAGGCCTAATCATGGATACATTACCTAGGCCTAAGGATATAATACCCCTGATACAACGTAACACAAGGCTTAGGGTCTGAATTTTGACTTACCTATTTTATCCGACTTTTCGTAGACCGATGGCAACAATCCTTCTTCCAGGCAAGCCTTCGAAGCCACCAGCCCACCTACACCAGCACCAATCACAGCTACCCTCTTCGCCATTGTATAGTCCGATTGAATCTTCCTCCTTGTTTCGGGGAGAAATTTCAACAATATTTTGGTAGTACGTCCTCGTCCGACGGATCCAATGTACGTTCTGTCGTCCCAGTCTGGGTTGTAAGCAATTCGAATTCAGTAATAATTTTGCCTGGTCATTCCTCGAAACCAGTCCTCCACAAACTTGCACGCCAGCTATGTTTCATGTAAGTTGATGACAGAATTCAGTCTGGGATTGTCGATATTAATAGCAATCAAATTAAAAATGATTACCGCCCGATGCGACGCAGTCACAACATTGCTAAGGTTATGCGAACTCACACAACCATAAGCCTAACAGTATATCATAATTAGGCCAAGGAGTTACGGACCTCGATATATATTACAGCGTGCGTGCTGTTGCATATCCAATGCTACACATCAGTATTTATCCAGGAAGGTTTTTCTCCTCATCTTTTTCATCCCTTCATACCTCACCTGTCTTCGTCCATTATGGAAAATAACATCTGTTCATTTCCCTGTCTCTAGTGCAATAAGCGAAGTCATCGCCACTGTCATCAACATTACAGGAATGTTCCTGTGCACTCAATAAACTCACAACCACAATATCGGTCGTCTAAATTAGGCAAACTACGGAGTGAGGGCACTGTACGCAAATCCCAGAAAGAGCCGTATATTAGGACGGCTCTGATCCCTGAGAAATCTTAGGCATAAGATTTCTACTGGCATATCCTGCCAAAGATATTTCAATCATAGATACCAAACTTAAAATGACACGGTGCCTCATAGAGGCCGAAACGGAGGGTCGGATCACTGTTCAGTCGTTCTGGAGGCCGACGGGTAAATTAATATCTTCCGGTTGTATAAACATGAGTGATTTTAAAACATTGGAAATCTTACAAACACCGCTCTCTAATACATCATGGAACAGTCTTTTGCTTCCTCGAGGTTTTCCACTTTAGATCACTTGAACATCATGGTCGCACGGCGACTAGTCTGAAGTTCATGAACTTACTGATTGGTCAATTTCTATTGACGAATTCGGACAGCAAGTGATGGCCTGATTTTAGTCGGCCATGAGATGGGATCTATCACCTTTTAATCTTTTAATTTCCTCGCTTGCCTGTAATGTAGATATTTGTACACCGAAATGCCTCTTGATTCCCCCAATTTCACTTTAAATGAGGGCTTAAAAACATTTAGACAATAAATGAAGAAGGGTTTAAAGACGATGCATCCCACTAATGGCTATACCTACAGTCACTAAACACAAGCGCTGATCGGATTCCTGTATGGTATCTTCAGAAGCCTGTACCTACATAGGCCATTCCGTTTACATTTTCACGCGCACGGTAACTAAAAATCAACTAGTGCTTTCGTTTCCCCAATCAAGCAGAAGTATTCGTCAAGTACCCAGGACTGTACACAGAGAAGGGTAATGTGCGCGTATAGAATTCGTTTTGAAAATGCGCGTACGCTGATATCTCGTCAAGATCGATTTTTTGTTACGCGCACAGATCAATGGAATACAATTTTGCTCATGTCAAATCAGCACTTTCGCCCCTCCGTCATGCGCTTACCTAAATCATTACATTTGATTCGGTGCGTGCACCGAAGGAATGACACGCACGCATTAATTCGGACTGGAGTTCGGACACAAAAAACGGAAAGGGTGTGTTCCCGCCTTTAGAGCCTCCGTGAGGAGTCAGCGCGTCCAACAGTGTAAGGATAGGCAGGACGTCGATTTGATTTTGAAAGTGGGGGACATATGGCCAAAATTTGTGTGTCAAATGTAGCAAATTTCCGATTTTTGTCACTTCCAGAGCTCGGAAAAGTTTGGGTAGATGCGCACTTTTCAACAAGGTGTTTCTTTATTGGCTGTTGCCATTGTATTGTATCGATTGTATTCTTTGTTCGGGTGAGGGATTAGGTTAGGGATTAAGGGCGACACACACCTATCCGTTTTTTGCGTCCGAACTCCTGTCCGAATGCGTGCGCGTCATTCCTTCGGTGCGCGCACAATTCAAATACAATGAATTAAGTAAGCGCATACCACACCTATCCGAATACAGTCAGTCGTCCGTTTTTGCGTCCGAATAAAGGTAGGATTCCATAAGTACGGATGCGGATACGGAATGCGGTTGCGGCGTCCGGATGCGGTGTGCGGATGCAGACGGTTTTGATTCCATCAATGCGAATACGGATCCGATGCAGATCCGGACGTAAAGCGTGGATGATTTTATAAACGAGAAATAAAAGTAATAATGAGAGAGGACAATTTCCGGGTGAAATGGTATTAAACAGGGTTCAACGTTCCAATTAAAGGGCCAAACGATGCATTTAGTGAAACTTGAGAACACTAAGGTAACAATAATCTGTGATAGGGCCTATAAGGATAGACATCACGTAGTTCCAGCACATGCCGCAGATAATTGGACCTTCAGCCACCAAATATTAAATGCAATACGTGGAAATATTGTCTTGGAGGCTGCTGGACTGGTGCTAGGATCAGACCCTAATAAAACCACTTGGAAATTTTCTGGTTACCAAGCTGACTTATTTAAGCAATGTTGTTTGCCAGTTTGCAGAGATAGCAAAAGGTTCTAATTGGTAAAAAGGCGTTGTCTGGTTTTTGATTCCTTGCCGAAAGCGATGGTGATGTTGTGTGTGTGTATGTGTGTGTGTGTGTATGTGTGTGTGTGACGCCTGCTTGTAAACACGATATCTCAAGAAGGGTAACCCCCAGGGATCTCAAACTTGGCGTGTAGAATGTCCACATTGAGTAGATGGTCCCTATTTTTTTGGTAGAGATCAAAGGTCATTTGGGGTAACCAGAGGTCAAAATGTAAATACCTTGGAAATTGCTTGTAAACACGATATCTCCAGAAGGAAAAATGTGAGCAATCTCATACTTACCATGCTGTTTGTCCATATTGAGTAGATGGTCCCTATTGTTTTTGATGGAGGTCAAAGGTCATTTGGGGTCACCAGAGGAAAAAAGGTCAAAACCTTGTAAACACTGTATCTCAAGAAGGGTAAATGCGAGGGATCTCATACATAGCAGGTGGCTTGCCCATATTAAGTTGATGATCACTATTATTTTTGGTGGAGGTCAAAGGTCATTTGGGGTCATCAGAGATGAAAAGCTCAAAAACTTGTAAACACCATATGTCAAGAAAGGTAACTGCCAGGAATCTCATATTTACCAAGTGGATTGTCCATATTGAGTAGATGACCCTTATTGTTTTTATTGGATGTCAAAGGTCATTTGGGGTCATCAGAGTTTAAAACATCTAAACCTTGCAAACACTACATCTCAAAAGAGTATAACGGTTGAAGTTAATATCCATGAGCGGTTAGGGTGAAAGGGTACGAATAATTTGGCATGGGTAATGTAATAGGCATAGGTATATAATTTTTTTATAATTTTTTTGGAACAGCTAGAACTTCACTATGTAAATTCTTTAGTGAGGTAATTTTGAAAATGTATTTGTAAAGTACTGAAGCAAACTCATAGGAAGAAAGTCTTAGGTGCACAAAAAGGCACATCACATGGTAGTTACTGTACAATATGTTGATTCTGGCATGAAATTGTACCCTGTTATTACATTAAGTTCCAAGAAATAATACATGAAACGTGGGCAGAGCAAAATATAAAATCTTAAAAGGCAAAATGTGTTCATCAGGCTAGCGTACATGCTGCAATGCTTATGGGTATGCTGATTTTGCAGCCACAAGTAAATAGATTTTCATGAAACTGATGTAGAACATGTGAGTTTAAACAGTCTGTATAAGGGCCATTTAGGGACATAGTCTGAAAATATTAGAAGATGCTTCTATGCACACTAAGTAGATGACTGATGTGGAACTTCATAAGTGTAAACTTTGAACAGAGAGTACTCATGTGTGATGCACAAGAATCTCTTTTATTTAAAAGATTATCAAATACCCTTCAGCGCACATGAACTGTCATTGCCTAATAGAGTGAATCAAATTGTGACTGACTGACCCATTCTTTGCCATTTGGTCACAGTTATCTGGCCTTATTTTTCACAGTTGACTGCCAGTTATCCCCACAGTGTCCTGAAGGATTACCTCATACAAACATACAGCTCAATTGACTTAAGCTTTTTACTGTATAAGTGGTGTTAATTGACTCTTATAAAACCTCTGACAAAAGCTTATTTTTGTCTCAGTACATGACAACCATGACAGCCCATTGTTTGTATATACTCCTATTTCCTGCCATTCTCTGCATGCATTTAGTACTCTATTTGTGGTCAAAATATCAGACCTCCATGAAAGTCACACCTCTGCAAAATCAAGCATAAAATAACTGTCCACATTATCTTGTCTCATCTGACCACAAATAAAAGTTGTTTGCTAGCCATTGTCTGGAGATAGAGAAGTTCATGTACACTTGATCAAGTTTCTAAACTGAAAGTCATCTTAAAAATACTGTAGCTTGACACCCTTCAGAAATAGTGTCCTTTACATAGAAGCTGGTGGAATTGAACAAATAGTGTGTTTGTATTAGGATTTTTGTTGAACACAGATTTAAACATTGGTGTCTATCTAGATTGGTGATTCTGCTTTACATTTTCAATATGCTCTGCATTGATTATTTATCACTTAAGTTTCATTGTAAAATTTGTTTTCTCCTTCATCAGATGAAAACTGCATCTCAATTGCATATAGCAAAGTTATTTTCAAAGTACTGCAAATTTGGGGGGAATTAGTCCATTATGGGAAATATGCGATGTCAACAAAGCACATTAATTTCACATTGCATTCAATTTATTTATGCTTTTGATGCCTATACAGAGATAATTAAGTAACTTTGTTAGCTATTCCCAACATATGCTAGAGCTACAGTAAAAGGTATCAAACATTCCAAGAGTATCAAATTTCAAGGAGAAACAGGACATTTAATTATAAAGAAAAACAAAGGGAATCTGACACAATATACCCACATTACAATAACTCCCTGTTGCTATGTTGAAAGGTGAAGGTATTTTTTTTAACAAATAACCAGTAAAGTGAAACATTTTGAGTAAGGAAAATGGTATTGCGACTGGATTTGGAGGACATGGTGTTGGGTTTTGTCTTTTTGCAAGACTTAAATGAAAAACACTGAAATATGCTTTTAAGTCACACTTCAAACAAATTGAAACACTTGGTCATGATACTTGTTATGAATTTGATCAAAGTTGTGAATATTTTAACTCTCCCAACAGTTTCCAGCTTTTTTACTAAAGGGCTAGCGCAGTCATCCCAGATTTATTGTGAATTATTAACAGACCATTCTCACTGTAAATTCTTGTTTTTCTTTATCTAAGTAAACCCTTATCATTCATTTTATTTTAGAACTTCAATATTGCAAATCCAATGCAAACAATGAGTCTCTCCTCATAAATATCCAAATTCAAAGAAAAAATATATTGCCACATGATTCTTACGATTCATGAAATAGGTAACACTACTAGACTAACTTAAGTTAAGATAACTTCACTTGACCTTTACGCTGTCAGTAGTCATAGTGAAATAGTCATGTGATAATTTACAAGTTTAAAGGAATGACTAGGGGAATGACAACTGCTAAGGTAGAGACATAGAGACATATGATAACATTGAGAGAGAATTTTATTGACTTATTTGTATAGAAAGATAAAAAACAAAAAACAGACTGAGAAACAGTTTCAAAATGCTGCAAAGTTGATAATACGTGTTATGTCACAGTACTGCACAGTACTGAACTGCAAATATAAAACAAAACAAAACAAAACTATTAAGTAGTGCATCATTTGATTAAAATGAGCAGCTCTTGGGAACATTATTGTTTATTATAATAGCAAGTCCAAAGTCCAAAAGCAACATCTCGGGTTCATGACCATCCACATAACATTAGGTGTGGGAAGGAGGTATTAGAACAGTAAGAGAATTTGAGAAAATTTATACATTTCTACAAGGTACAAGGGGATAGAAAGACAAAGTGAATTGACACAAACAATGCAGTCACCTCAACTTATTTTCAACAACCAAAACAGAGGTGAATTTCAAGGGGAAATGCAGTAACCTGAACTTAAATTTGTAAAGTAGACTCTCCTGTCCTGTTTTATGATTGGTGATTGATTGTGATTTGAGAATGTTTCTTCCTCTCAAATTAGGAAGTTACTAGGAGTTACTGCTAAATTTACCTTGAATATACAGTAATGAAGTCCTGAAAGGAAAATTGTGAGATATATCTGTTGCTCCAAATTAAGTTTGGGTGACTGCTCTTGCCATTTAAGTTTAATGTTTTGAAGATCACGAGGCTAAATGGCTCATCCAGGACCTTATACTACAGTCGGTGAGCATCTCTTTGTGTTTCCAATTGTACACAAAACAAGAAAAATTGATCTTATTATTCTGAGCTTTCCTGGGTTGCATCCAGTTTGAAATTAAACAAAACTGTATGAGCCAATGTTCTCATGAATTGTTTGGTGAAGCGCTACCACACTTTAATCATTTAATATAAACTATTTAGCCAATGGGCTAGATGGAGTGTAATACCCAGTCCCTTTACACACTTGCACCAGAAATAGAATGGTTTGACTTGAATGATGACTCACTAACATCATTCAAAACAGTATGGAGCATTGTACATCCAATCATAAATTCGTTAAATGGTACGATGCTTAATATGTGTAAAGTAAAACCATGGTTCGTTACTGCATACCCTCCAAATGGGTCATCTCAAAGTTTCGTATCCACATGTTGTGGCGTAACTGGATTGAACGTGAATCAAGGAATAAACACTGTTCAGCAGAAGTGCTGTCTCGTCACATTAGGGCACATTAGGAACCAAAGCATTCAATGTATCCTTACATCATTTTAGGCTGATGAAGCAAAAGGGAGAATCATTTAATGTCATTGTGACATCAGACACATAAATGTCTTCCACTTAGTTACTTAGATGGATTTTTATGGCCCAGTTTCCAAACTAAATATGTCTTCCAAAAATGTCAGCAACCTCTTTAGATCCAATTCAACATTGGCACAATTAATAAACATTAATTTCCCAACAAGGAATTGTATTAAAAAACACTCCGAAGAAATAAAAAGGTGACTGTTGTTTCTACACTCTTAAAAAGCTGGGCTATCGTTTAACCAGGATCTGTGCTCTATTTACTCCAACACAATCGTGGTTAATGTTCCTAGTTACTTCAACAAGAATTTGTGTTAGTGTTACTTGGATTTGCTTAAGTTCAACCGGAATTTCATGGAAAATTTAACTAGAAGTTATGTTGGAGTAAGCAGAACAGCAATCCTGGTTAATTTCAATCCCAGTGTTTTATGAGTGTACTAAAAATGCAACAATCGTTGGGCCAGTTCTTTATCAATTGATGGCTTTCCTGGGAATTGCAGAATGCTGCTTCACACTTGTTTGTCTCCAAGTCATCTTCTCCAGATGGCCTACTAATATCTAATTTCTTTTCTTGCTAGATGCAGGTGTAAAATTTTGAGTCCTCCTCTAGGTGAAGAGATTTGAATAGCATAAATGACCTTGAAGGCTGGCTGATTTTCGTCCCTGTGGGGATGTTAAAAGTTAAATCATCATTCAGCAGTCAAGTGTGTATAATTGAATACATAACTAAAAGTTAAAGTTATTAAATATGTAGATTTAAGACATAATTAAAGCTAAACAACACATTTTGCTCTGCAAATGAAACGAAGAAACAAGTATAACCTCTATCTATAAAAAAAAAAATTATTGATGATATTTAGGTCTCATCAAAAAGATTATTTCCTTTTTCCCCCTTTTGTAAGAAAACAATAGGCCTTACTCATTGTCACCATAAGGTCAGGAATGTAAAAACTCAACAGACTGCTCTAACATGACATACTTTACAAACACATATCGACTGGATTTCCTTCATACAAAAAATATCAGGCAGATGAATACTCAAGTAGTGGGTTAACATGGCTTTTAAAAGAGTTAAAATATTTTGCAAGAAAAGTGGGGATATACATCATGATGATATATGTGGGTAATAAAAATTTGTGTCTCTTTTTATTTATTTTTTTTTGGGGGGGGGGAGGAGGGGCTGAGGGGGAGAGGACGAGGTTGTGGATAAGTTCCACAAGGGTGTGGGTAAATCTCACAGTTCCCATTCCCTACTTTGGCCTGGTGAATAGCTGAATAGGAAGGTCTAATCTTATACACTTTCTAAGTGCGATCTTGAATGTGCAACAAACTTACTTTTTATGACAACAGCATTAGAAGATGTCTTCTACTGAAAGGTGTGATGTCTCTGTTGAAGATGAGTGATGCAGAGGTCTTAATCTAAATATCGGTACCATACGGTACTGTACATGATGATGTCGGCAGTCAGGGAGTTTCCGTAACAGCTAATACCTGCATCTCATGACTTACACTGAAACTCCACTTTCAGTTTGATGAAATGTACTGACACAGCCTTTCTAATACTGTACCTGATGGGGAAACATGAGAAGTACAGACTACAGTCACAGTTTGGAAATACATACATGTATTGATCTTGCCTTAGTACTAACAAATCCTGAGGGCAGTGTGGGACTTTGGGAGCTTCTAGGAGAGGACATACAAGATTGCTCTTGCAGAATTAACAAGTGATCAAAGAGGATTACAAAAAGTTGTGGTCATACCTGTATCTTAAGTTAGTTAGGAAATGTATCAGTCCAATTACATTCCAAATACATTAAAAATCATTATTAATTATTCATTCTGTCTAAAAAACGCTAAGCAACAGCAGTATCGCTTCAAATATGAATAATGCTGGAGATGCTGAAGTTGACCAATTCGACCTTTTTGAAAGTTTTGGCAAAAATTTTTTCTTGAACACAAATTTTACTTACTTTTTCTGTAACACTGTGAAGGTGAGAACTAGTGAGAACCTCATTTTTGAAGAAAGATGTACTGCCTCATCTTCTTATTTTACAAATGTTGATATTAAGTTATAAAAAAAAGACTTTCTGTAAAAAGGTGCAGAAATTTTTTCAAGTTTCAACCCAAACTAAAGCACTGTCTTGCTATAATACCTACTAACCATTCCAATTCCATTTCTTGGAGCTTGGCTGATGAGTGTAAACTCTTGAGACTTTTCCTTTGAACTATTTGATAACCAGGATAAGTCATCAGCCATCCAGGTATGGAGCACTGATGATGAAATCAGTGTTATTCTTCACAGATAGTCCCTGAAAAGTAATGAACAATCAGGTAAATTATAGGCTATACATTTGACCCTACAAAGGTTGATAGCATTTAATTCAAAGACAAACAAGATAGGCAAATAAAAACAGGAAATCTGACTGTGCTGGAACGTTTTGAAAAGTAAATGCATTTAACAAAAATAACCTATCTTTAAAATGATACATATTTAAGTAAGCTAAGCCAGCGTTTAGCTACATTAATCAGAGTGCATGGTCTGGAATATTCTTCTTTCATATCACACCCTAGTAAAAACCACCAGAAAATATCTCTAAAATCAACGTCACACTCATTCAGTGCATATTCACTTGTTTTGATGGTAATTTTTAATTGCATCAGGCAAAAGGGTAAACAGCCCTTATGGCTCATACTAGACTTTAAGTGCTCTCATTAAGTGACAAATTTTCTGCGGTAGTTAACCTGTATACATTGCACCTATCGATTGCGTCTCTGTGAATTCTGTTAGGAGTAACAAAACACTTAAGTAATTGAAGCAGTCCATCTGTTATACAATTGACTCAACATTGCATGGGATTTTCCGCATGTTTCCTGTTCGACGCATCCATGTTGCTCCAAGCAGGGAGTTGTGCCTGACAACTCCCTGCACCACCTAGACCTAGGTTGCATCAATGCAACAAATGTAGAACTTTGACCCAACCCTGCAGCACAACTTGGATGAAAGACACAGATTTATTTCTCCATGGCAGTAGGAGGCCGGTCCTGTTCTGTTAAGGGCTGAGTTTAACTTCATGTTTGTACCCTCTGCCTAAGCAGGCTAGGCAGATCTTGGCTAGAATAGGGCTAGCTTATGGAATATACATAGGCCTAGCCTAGCTCTGTCTTGAACTTGAAGATGATCAGGATTACATTATAGGCCTAGGTGTTGGCCTATGCTTCACAAAATTGACGTTACTTAGGCATATAGGCTACTCATTCTTATCTGCAAATGAATCCAGCTCTTAGCCCTTGACCAAAATCGTTGTAGCTAGTTTATTCATCCGACTCCCTTAGTCCTAGTTCAACAGCACAGGATAGCCTGGTCTGGCGTTTGTGCTGCCTTTGAAAAAAGAAGAAGATCTGATGGGACCTTCAGTTGACACTGGGCTGGGGCTAGCAGACGTTTTAGACTTGATGAAAAGCCCTTTCCCTCATTTTTAGTCAACAGCATTTGTGGTAGTGACTGATACCAATTTAGAGTCAGCCAAGTCAAAACATTGTGTTACATGCAATGCTGGCTATGTTTTCTAGGCCTAACGTTAAGTAGGGTAGACAGTATAAAAAAGTAATGACTGACTCAAAATCAAAGACGATCAATTACTCACGTACCGACCATTGCTAGTCTTGGAAGTTGGAAAACTGTTCGTGGCCAGCTTACTTCAACTTTGTTTACTCCGCACTAACGTTAGACGTAGGCTAGGCCTAGTAAGTTCTAACGCTACTCTTTAAGCGAAGTAAAAAGCCCTGTTCATGGACTAGGAGTAACGTAGTATTCCGACTCACAGTGAAGGTCACAGCCTATACTTTGCACAGGTACAACGTTAGGCCTAACGTTACGAAAAGTGCACGCTTTTCCTATAGGCTTAACATACTCTGCTTAGTTCCTCGCTGTGTCCATCACATTTACAGCACTCTGCCACATTTTGGTGTAACTTTTCTATATTTGTATGGCCCAAAAAGCTCGCATCATAGAAGAAGAATGATCCATAACCAAACTTACATATTAAATTTATTCTCGATCCAGTCAAATGCGTGTTTTCGTCGCTGGATTGTGAGAGCACTGCATGGCTGAGGTGGTCGCAAGTTTACGATTGTCTTTATCATGACGTCATTTCAACTGTTTACCGCATCCGATTTGCCGTACCAATCGCTACATGGTGCGGTCGAGTTTACCGCATGCGTTTCCGGATCCGACAACGTATCCGCATCCGTACTGATGGAATCAAGCTCGTTGAAACCATGTGTGAGCGATTTTTGCCGTATCCGTATCCGCATACGCATCCGTACATATGGAATCCTACCCTAATTCGCTTCAAGAGCGATTTTTTTTCGGATGACGGATAGACGCGCTCAATACAGCTTTGAAAAGTAGTCTTTGCAAGCGACCAGTTGATTCACTCAAGCAAAAACAAACAACGGAAGAAATTTTTAACATGGAAAAATAATTATGCTTGCATGAGCGCTAGAGGTTTTATTCAATGTAGAACACCAAAAATAACAAAGATGTCGAGTTGACGAAGAATATTTGGAAGTCAATTGAAGACGTTTTAGGGGTGTGTGGAAGATAATAGGTCCTGCGCTGTGCACAATATGTATCCATGGTGCCTTGAAGTGATCATAGCAATTAAAGTTTCAAGTAGTTTGGACTTATTCTAAAATAATTTCAGCGTGTTTGATTGATTCCATGACGAGTAGAAAGTTTTCAACCAACACTGGGGTGTTCTTTTTCTCCAGTGCCGTTTTGTTTATTACTTGACATAATAAGTATGAGATAAGAACTGAAACCCTTGTCAACTGAAATTTTTCTTATGGGTCATTAGTTTAGGCCTGTATAATTATTTTTATAATAAAATATTGTCTTGGCCTAGTGAGGCCTATATTCACCTTTGAAAAATCTGTACCAAAATAACGTACGTGATCTTCCGTTGAAATTCTTTGGACTCTTTACAAATTTTTGAGTGGTAAATCGCAAAAATTTTCAGTCACCCTCCATATAGACTATGAGTTTGTAGATTAACATCGCAATGCACAACTCTCGCCCAAGGGTCAATATCATACGTTCTGGAAGCGCAAAAAAGCTTTTATCGTGAGAAGTGCTTTACAGTCTTTCGCAGCACAGCATTATGCCTGAATAGTCAAATATCCGAATTCTTTCAAACTTTTGCCTGGAAAATGAAAAAGTGTCATAACAAGGGTAACTGTTTTATTCAAAACTAAAGGGTTAAAAAAATCGCGACACTTTCATAGTTCACCCAGTCAGCACGTGCAGTGAAGCCATAATGCTACCTAACATAACTTTATCAAAGGCTTTCTAACATTTTTATGTTGAAATTTACATTGAGTGACCGACCGACTCATGGTAGACTACAACCATTCTACCCATGTAGCCTGCTCAGTAAGTTATTTCATTATTAATCACCTTTTGGGGTGACGGACTCCCTCAAGCGTGTATCTTGCTTGCGGATGTTCGTGCCTTCAAGTCTCAAAATAAACTCCATACTTCAACTCTCTTACCAAACGGAGATATTCACCATACTTTCTCCGCCTTCCAGAACCTGAAGAATCCCCCTCAACCCCCTTCCCCCTCTACGATCATTTTTCCGACTGATCGTTTTCCCGTTTTCCTCCACTTCCAGTATATTCCCAGTAATTTTTCTACCTCCAAATTATCCGACCCCATTTCATCGCACGTGAACAGCCAGTAGACAACGGTACGAAAAAGCCTTTCTTTTCTTGTGGGAGTATGCATGACGTTTCATGACGTCATAGCTCATTAATACGTAATTAGATAAAACTTGCCATTTTCGAGGGCTTATATATCAGTTATTAGGTTGTTTTAAAGTAAACCAATGGTTGAATTTTACTAATAAGAAATGCGAAAATCAAATTCTGCCAATTACAGGTAACTTCAAGCATTGCAAAGTGCATTTTGGCCAAATTTTGGAAAAGTTACGTAGTTGCATCTGAACTGTTCAGAAAATACGATTTTTGTTATTTAATCGCGCTATTTCCAATTTTAAAAACTTGCATATTCGATGAAAAAATTTTTAATCTAAAATTTTAAATAAACTGCTTTTTTAACCATTCTTTAACGAAGTCAAGTTCACGGCAAATATGCAACAACTTTTTAAGCCTTGAAAAAAGGCTACCCTATTTCGTTACCTGATTTTTCACTTACTACGATCAATCGAAAAATGTTCAAAGTCTTTCTAGGAAAATAAGACTTTCGAAATTCGAATAACCATGTTTTGGTACTTTGTTACGCCTTCTATTGCATAATTCATCAACCTAAACCTAAGGATACATCCAGTATTAGTTCCGCAAAATGTCATCAGTTGCTTCAATTTTTGGGGGCGGGGCTACAAGAGAACTTGGTTTTCAGCTCATTAACTCGCCCGTTGTCCGATGGCTGTGAATAGCATTGAAACCAACGTCGTTAAATACAAGTCTTGTGCATTGACGACACACTGACGTCACCCTTCGTTGCCAAACAATGGAACACCGCATGCATAAAGAATTTCCCCTACACGTGTTGCATACTATGTGCGCATTCGACTGGTTGACGAATCAGCTGCTAGCATTTGTCTGTGTTGCATTGTTTTGCCCCCAAAGAAGGGCATATTTTATGTCATTGTGACATCATATACACAAGGTCTATTTAAGAACGTATCCGAACGCATCCGATATTACGCGCGAACTTAAATGATAGGTGTGTTCGCAAATTTCTGAGTGCGGGCTGAAGACGCGTACGCGCACGTTTAAAACGGACCGCAAAAAACGTATAGGTGTGTGTCGCCCTTTATGGTTATCGTCAGCCAGTTAGAAAATTTCTTGTTAAACAGTGCGCATCGCCCCAAAAGTTTACCAAACTGAAAGTATGAGCGAGCACTTCTTCTTAGCATATGCAATTTGCGGCGCGCGAAGCGCGTTAAGGGCGACACACACCTATTCGAAATGCAGTGCATTGTTTGATATCACCTAAACGACTATCTAATGGCATGGGAGCACCATCATTAGTTGTTGAAGAGCGTACTGAAAATGTTGAAAATCGCGACCCCTTACATAACCAGAAATAGTACTTTCCGGTTTGTATAAGCAAGGCCGTGCACAGGCATTTTAGCAAGGGGTGGAACAAACCTGGGACATTACTGATTTGTGCGCCAGGGGAATGCATCTTACAAGAGGGGATATTCCATCCCCTTTGGCGAAAAGTTGTAAATTTGGAAGGTACATCCCCACTGGCGGCGGAAGCGGGGAGGGGGGGGGAACCGCCCCCCTAAATTTCTTTGCGAGGGGACGTCCCCCCCCCCCTAAAATTCTTAGACGAAGAAGTAAAAGAAACTTGGGAGCCTTGAACCAATTCAAAGTTGAGACTATAGATAACCCACCACCGAACAGAGCAGCCGAAATTGACTTAGTCTATGTTCTGCCATTGTTTGGCTGATTCTTGTCATGGTCCCCTGCGACCATGCTCTATGACTGTGACCTAGTATTTAAAAAAGTGGTAAAAAGTCATACTCATAATTAAATAAGCCTAGTTTAATTGTACTGGCTATGGCTCAGTCAGCAAGAGAGAGAGAGAGGGACTGCATTCACAAGCAGTGTTCATAATATTGCTATCACAGCAGTTTCCATTTATGAGATTCTACTGTGATCGTCCCCATAGACGTAAATCGCGCCGGGGAGGGGGATAATGCGATATATCCCCCGGATATTTGACTTGGGAATGACCTATGTAATCACCCCTCCCCCATGATCTGGAGGTGTATTATTTTGCAGAAATAATAATAAACAGCCTAAACGTTGGAACAAACAACGATCTAGATTCTAGACTATGCTATTGCAATAAAAGGTCACAAACAGTCGAAACCTACAGAAGCCTGCGACCTAACTTTGACGGAAGCATGCTTCCGCCCCTAATTTTTACTGGGGGCTGCTGCCGCCCCCAGCCTCACGCTTCTTACGCCTATGGGATATGCTTGAAAAACCAAGCGGAGCACCACCATCTGTTAAAGCGGGGCGTACAGAAAATTGGCTGTTACGGCGAAGGCAAGGCGGCAGAAAAGTATTAACGGGCTTAATACCATACGAGGTTCGTGTACTTGGATTTGTGTTGTGAGGGAAAGGATGAGCCTGAAATAGCCCCTTGAATATTCTCGTAGATAAACATTTAGTGTATTTTTTATTGTTGATGTGACGAAAAAGGGGGACTGAAGCCGTAAAAGCCCCCTCCCCCTTGGATCCGCGCCTGTGCCCCATGGTCTTATGGTCTAAGGGGATTTGTTCCGTAGGTATTAAGTGCCGATGACCAATACGGCTCTCGCCCAAATGTCAGAACTTGCTTTCAGAATCTCCATGGCGAGGGGCCATGCTCCCCCCTCCCCCCACCCCGTCGGGGAAAGTCAGCGGTTTCGTCGGGGAGGCCTAAAAATAAAAAAAAAAAATTAATAAACTACAAGGACTGAAGTTACTGGATGAGCCATCTGGAACATATTTTTTTTTTAAATGTTATTTTAATACATATCGGAATCGATTTTAAATCACTTCTTAACTCTGTTCAGCCTCATTCTATGTACCTTGTCCTATCTTTTCCCCCATCGGGGAAGGACGGCAATTTTTCTGGCAGACCTTAACATAAAAAATGAAAAGGACTGAAGTTACTGGATGGATGACCATGATTTTTTTCTTTTTGAACAATTTTTCCTTTTGTAACGCCATTTTAATGCATATCTGAATCGGTTTTAATCACTTCTTACTAGCTCTTCTATCCCCCATCCCATCTTCGATCCGTAAGCGCAAAGTCATGCCTCCGTCGGGGACGGGCTACCTACCCCGTGTTGTTGAGAAAATCTAATTTCGTCGGGGAGCCTTTATCTACAGACTAACGATAAAAGATGTGGGTCTGTAGCCACTCGGACGACCTTTTTGATTTTTCATTTTAGAAGACCATATCCTTCAAGGAAACTCACATATCCGAATTCTCCTTACAAAAACGGAAGGGAGGTTGTTCATGTGCGTGCAGTACCCAATGGTCTGCCATCTGGCCTGCCCGGACGGACAGCCGAATTCTTACAAAGGTAATGAATATAGGCCATGTCGTTTTCAGCTACACATAATGATAATCAGTGGTGTGAGAAAATCTCCCCATAATTAGTCTGACTGAGAATTTATTTGAAGTCACCTTGTTACGTGCCATACTTTCAAATACGTTGGAAGTTAAACCATTTATAATCTGGAGTTCGGGCAGTCACGTTAAAAAATTCATCTATTTAGTGGACCTTGCAATTGAATTCAACGGAAATTCTTAATACAGTCAAAAACATTATAGTATATAGTTACCCCCGAAAAGAGACAAGACCATTACATCTAATTTTAGCAGTACCCTTTATCTAGTACGTTTCTGATCATTAGCAAGTTTGGTTTTTTTTCTATTGAAGTGAAACTTTCATTTTAAAGGAAGGCTCGAAATAAAAACTGCCTCATTTCTAGCTACAAGTCTGGGAAATGCCGTTCCGGCTATCTTAGGGGTTAGATTTTTTAACAATTTTCTGTAAGCTTCGCACAGATAGTGTTTCAGTCGAACAGATAACTGAACAGAACAATGCTTGTTTGTAAATTATTCTTCGTTTGGGGCAGTATTATGAAGTGAAAATAATTTTATTAAGGAAGAAATCTGAAAGTAAGGGCTTCTTTAATTCCAGTTACGAGCTCAGGAAATGCCATTTCCTGCTTTCCGGGGGTTCTCAATTTTCAAAAAATTCTGTGTGCTCGACTTAGATAATCTTTCGGGCAGTATGACATTTTTTCGAACAAAAAACAATTCTGCCCCCTCCCAAACTGACACGCTCCCGTACACCTATGACAATAAATAAAATATAAACTTCAAATATATGCGAAGCCAAATTTTTTCTTCAGGAGAATGCTCCAATATGCTCTTAGGGCCTAAATCTGTATAAGATATTCAGTAACCTCAACATGAGAAAGTCAGATTCCTCCATAAAACCCCAAAACTGTCATAAAATTACAATTTCTCTCCAATATAAGCTTTAGATTGTTAAAAGTGGCAAAATTTTGCAAATTTCAATGGATACTCCGTAACATAAATAACCAAAGCCAACTCTGTTAATCACCCGGCATGGCCTAATTTTGCTCCTGAAAGACATATCATTTAATAAAAGAGACCAAATTTTTCATTATTACCTTACCAAAAAACAAATTTTCTTCCATTAAATTCCAAAATTTTTCCGTTATAATAAGCTCTTAATTTTCAAAGATTCGTTCAAAAAAGGGAAAAACTTTCCGGGCAAATTCTAGTCTCGTCTCGAAGCCTTATTTCGTAGGTCTTGTACGATTCAATGCGTAACCCCTAAAGAATTGCAGCTGCCGCCCATATAACGTTTTTGATTTTCCCTTATGAAGAACAGATTATTCAATGAACACCCAAATTTTTTTCTAGTACCAACAAAAGCCAAATTTCTTTCAAAAGTTGTAATTTTTACTTCAAATAAACTGCAGATTTTTAAGTATTTGTTAAAAAGAAAGCCCAAAATTTCGGCGCGCGCCTCAAATTTTGCCAAGTCACGTTCCACCGGGACATAACATCTCCTTTGTCGGGGCCTTGATATTCTGGCCCCCCTGCCGGGCAAATCCTGGCGCCACCCCTGCCATGGAGGCAGTTAAATTCCGCAACGAAACCCTCTTCAAGTCAGGAAGTGACAATGCGGTTCGTCTTCCTTATTATCCGTAAAAAGCTTTTGCTGCTATGCGTTTTTGTGAATTGTTTTTAGGAGGTATGATGCTATACGCTACTAAAAAAATATTTGAAGCGCGCGAAAATTTGGTAGCTTGGTTACTAGGTCACCATTTGTGAGAGAACATGGATAAAATGGATCCTTGGTCGAAAGTTCATCTCACCCTACCTCTAAAGAGATAGCTTAACTGTCTTTGCGGAAACTGGGAATTAATGAGGAAGGGGGGTGAGTGCACTCATTCACTTCACGTCGATGAAATAGAAGCGTTGACTATATGTAAAGTGTTGTCGCCTTATTGTTAAGGAAATTGGCGGAATTCTTGTTCGAAAAACACCTGGTTTATTTACCGAAAATGGCATTCCCGAATCAGTTAAAACTCTGCTTTTCAGTAAATTTAATTTTCATATGTTTTCAAGTAAAATTTTGTTGTTATGATATCATTGTGAGATATAAAGATTTTTCAGACTATGGTCCTAACTTAAATAAGGGACGGAATATTGTAGATATAATCAGCAAATTATAATCTGGTTCCAAAAAGTCAAAGTTTTTGTTGTTAACTTGCTTTCAATATTTTCCTATTAAAACAATTGCAAATGCCACGTTTTGCACATGTAACCATGGCAAAAGTTTGTTTCAGAATTATTGACCCCAAGACAAAGCCCCGGGAAAGTGCCTGCTTATGAGCATCATTTTGACACAAGTTCTGAGGAAATCTTTCTGTTATTATGTCACAATTTTCGTCAAGGGCGAGTTGGGGGTCGCGCCCTCTAAAAAAATATTCAAACTATTTCGTCGAATTAAAGAAGAACAAAGAGACATTAACAACACAACGTTTTCGTTATACACAGAATATAAATCCATTTTTAATAAATCACTAATTCCGAAATATGAAAGGATTGTTGTACTTTTGACAAAAATCGATGTACAAAGAAGATAATTACATGGTACACATAAATGAAAGAGATTGTCTTGTCCTACAGAATTCCTGTTTTTTCAGGTCAAATGCAGTCACATTTAGTTGGTCATCTGAACCCATGAAATTCTCCAAATGTAGGTGGGGGACGGTGAGGGTATGAGGGGGAGGAGGATGAGAATGTACTACCTCCTCTTCCCCATTTATAAATAATATTTGGTACTAGGTACATGTGAGGGATAAAGGGGTGTTTTTGTCAGGAAAAAACTGAAATCTGAAATTACAAATGAAGAAGTGCTCAGTTCACCTACTTCAGTAGTCCTGCATGTGAACACTTCTAATTGACGTTTTTCGTTCATCAATTAGAATTCACCAGGAATGATTATTTTTTGAAAGAAATGAATGATTCAGTAAAAGACGGTCCCACTATCTTTAAAGCGCAATGATAACTTGATAAACTATGTGGTGGGTTAGTTAGTTAGATGCAGTTTTACGACCCAGTTTCTAACCTATTGGTTCAAATCGAGCCGGCCACAGCCTTTTTCCCAGTTGTGGCTAACTGGCTTGTCTTCCCTACTCCATTGCTTATGTGGAGCATCACACACAATGGCAGTAGGTTCCATTTTTAGTCTTTGGTATGACTCCACCTGGGAATCAAACCCCAGCCTTCCACGTGGGAGGTTATGTGGTGGGAAGCACAATTACAAGTGTATAATGATGTGAAGTATTCACATTGAAACATTGTCTTGCAAACCCCACTTGAAGACTCCTAAATATTATCTAATTTACTGTTGCCATATCAAATGTATATAGCAAATCTTGTTACATAAGTTTATGATTCATGCCTTTCAAATGAATTGACCAGTACCTATAGACAAATCTGATCAGCCCTTGTGTTAAGTGACAGTAGGCAGCCATTGGTGGGGTCCAACAGCCTTAAATCCTCTTCATTGTCTACATGAATTTCAAACACTGATTTTCAGTGAAATAGAAGGAATTAAGGTAAAACTTAGTGTACAACCGTCCATTATACAGGGAAGCAAGGAAATTGAAAGATTAAAAGGTGATAGACCCCAGTTATGGCTGACTGAATTCAGACCATCACTTGCTGTCCAGATTCACCTCTTGGTGGTCAGCTAGTTTATTTTTGTCCTTGAATAAGTTCAAACATCTCTCTTCATTTTGCATTTCCTTGAAAAATTGATGCATCAAATTGGCAGGCCATTTTTCCAAAATTGTGCTAGCATGGCTTTGAAAAAATGTTTTTTTTTTGGAAATGACTCTTGACCCTCCTGAAAGATTTCAATGGACTCTTGTGATACTACAAAATAAATGTAACTGCATTAGCCCTCTATATTTTAAGTTACAAACATGTAACCAAAGTTTTCCGTTGTAGCTTGAAGTACCAAATATAGTAAAAGTGACATTTTTTTTTCCATTTACACACCAAACTCAAATTATTTTACAAAGACATTTAGTACATTTGATTTGCTTACAACAGATAACCCATCATATCTTTTAAGGGTGAAGGGTGAGGCAAGAGGGAGGGTGACTCTGGGAAGGGGTAAATTTTGTAGGTTGTTCTCTCACAATACAGAGTCCAAGACCTTGCACATAAATGATTTCTGTATGGCTCATCAAAGGGCCTTTTCAGGCAGAACTGAGGTGTTGACTTTATGCCTTACCCAAGAGCTTCTTCAGGCAGAATGCTTTTAAAAAAACTGCACAATTAAACATTGTCTTAGTTTTTGTAAAGGACCAGACTTCTTTTTATGAATTTAATTATGTTAGTGTAATAAGTATAAATGTAACCTATAAAAAAAAGCATCTAACTTTCATCTTAAAACTAAAATACTTGATGCATATTTTTGTGCCCCCCTGTATTACTAATCTGTGGGCTATATTTAAGGGAAAGAAAACAATAGAATATTCTTGTGCCATATACAAGATGCTTGAGTGACCAAAAATAATCAAAAAATAAGAAAAAAAAATAAATACATTTTATGTGACCACACAGCATGGATAGTTTGAATGTGCATAGTTGAGAAGGGTATGCAAACCAGATCGTATTTTCCTTGATAAATAAACTCTTTTGTTGCTTATATCATAAATATTATAAAAAAAAAAAGAAATCGCCATTTGCTTGATAAATAGCCAACTTCTGTCCCTCTCAATTCTTTTGTATTGCAACAGGGTAACAGTATTTGGTTTATTCCCAACAGCAAGGTGAAATACTACCCCTCTTAAAAAGTTAACACCCTGAAGGCTCCCTTCAGATTTAAACTGAAGTGACAAATTTCTTTCAATGCTCACAACCATCCCATTTATTCTTTACTTGGTAAGAATTAGAAATTAAATTACAACAAACCAGCCTTGACCAGCTATAGACAGTTAACCCTTTACCGTTTTTTGGGTCCTTTTGGACCCAGACAGAGAGCGCGGCTGGCACCCATCTTTACTGTTTCACGCCGAGCTCGAAACTGCGAGTAGCTACCCGAAGCTTCGGCCACAACAATGAGAGAGACAAAAGTTTAAGGTCACGGGGTCAATAGCCTACGGAAGCTGATGCGGGGCATGCTACGTCCACTTTTCCGCCCACTCCTGAGGCGCGCAAATATGCCTCAATTGGAGCACAAAGGTAAAGGGTTAAATCTACAGCAAACAAATCATTGCTAGGCATGTTGGAAGGCTAGTCATGTTGGACAACTAGCCAGCGCTCAATGAAAACTTACACTAGTGAGAACACAAATCACAAATTATTTTCAAAGCAGACTTTAATCATTGCTCAAATCATGGGAACTGGGAGGATAAACAATAACTATGACATCAAAAGTCTTTTGTTTAATACTCCCAGTTCCTATAATACCATATATTTAAGCATTGATTTAAGTTTGCTATTGTGGAATAATTTCTAAAATATGTTGACTTATACAGCAACCTTTTTCTAAATTTATGACATAAAATATCTTTTTATTAACTTTCTTTTCATCTTTTTGTTAGGAACAACGTTTACTGGTCAATTGCCAGCAATACTACACAAATCTCATATTTAAATTTTAATCAGTATTCAAATTTGAACTGTGCACAAGTCAGCTATTGGTTAAAATTTTTAAAATTTTTTGATAGCTTTGCATAGGTTAACAGCCACATCACAAGCAAATAGACTGTCTCAGCAAGATGGATTAAATAATTTGGGAATTTACCCTGAAGGGGACTCCTTTTGACATATTTGTCTAATGAAATTTCAACTGATATTTGTGGGACCAGCACCTCAACAACTTGAAAATAAGAATTTTTCACATACATTTAATTTTTCTTCATTATATGGGCAGTTTGGACATCATTAAAGCTTATAATTATGAACTGTACTTCAAGAAATGACCTTCCAATAAACACTAAGTGCTACAGAAGAGTATGATAATATCTGTATAATGTACAATAAAACCACTGAATCTGAGTACAGGATTACATGTGAAAGTGTAAATGATAATGCAATATTCAAGTCTACATTGATTATTAAAATGTTTCTCAAATTATGTGAAAGTGATATAATCCTCCATTTTGAGATTAAATGTGCTATTTAAAACTGAAATGATGTTTAACAAGTGCTGAACATCTGTCAAAATATGCAGGCACACAGAGGAGGGGAGGGGGGGACAGGTTCCTAGGGTTCAACTCCCCTATGACCTAAGCTTGAATGTACCACATATCACTTATTGAGTAGGTTTAGGATCCATGAAGAGGTAAAGTAGATTGAAATGGGGACGTTTAACACTTTTAACATATCAGGATAAATGTCCAACATTCCATTCCCATTGTGATTTTTAAGCAACAGCTGGTTACAGATGTCATGTTAGAGATCAATCATTTTGGACTGAGAAAACTACCACCTATCTGAATTTACCGTACATCTAACAAAGGGCCATCATAAGAATACATGGAGGCCTATCTGATGTCTACTTTACAACACTAAACTCTGAAAGGCAGGGGAGGTGGAAGGGTAAGAATAGGTTAGGTTAGATGGAGTTTTATGGCCAAGTTTCCAACAAACTGCTTCAAGTCGAACCGGTCATGGCTTTTTTTCCAGTTGTGGCTCACTCGCTTGTTTTCCCCACTCCACTGCTTATGCTGAGCACCAAACAAAATGGGAGTAGGTTCCATTTTTAATGATGGTGGAAAGAAGGGGGCAGAGGTGTCCAAATATTAATGAAACTGAAGAAACCAATAACAACATAACCATTAAACTAGAACAAATATTAAACATGTGAAGATGGATATAATGAATAAACATGCAATGACTCATTACCAAAACCTGTCATTCCATAAACAAGCAGAAAGCCAGAGGTTTGAAGAAGAATCTGTTTGATGTGAAGGAGACTTCTTTATGTTCATCCAGTATCATCTACTTCTTTGCCCATTGAGCGACCATTTCAATCGGCAGAGGGAAAATGATGGTGGAGTTCTTCTCCGCTGATATTTGGCTCAGAGTCTGGAGGTAACGGAGCTGCAGGGCTGATGGTGACTCAGCAATTACATCAGCAGCCTCCTTCAGGGCTCGAGAGGCATTCTGTTCTCCTTCGGCAGCAATTACCTGTTTGATAAAGATTAAGGTTCAGGTCATGTTCTTTAATAATCAATCTTATCACTCGCACTGTTTTGTGGCTACAATATTAAAATGGACAAAACTAAGTATTTCATTGTCATGGGCTACAGCTATACTTAAACATATCAACTATGAGTCCAATTTTTTAAACTCTTAAGGCAAGGGTTGGCAACCACATTTTATCCACTGCCCAAATATGAACTTTGGAAAGTATGCCAACCCACAGGTCACAGTGGAGTCACCAGATCATCTAAGTTGAGCACTACTATCCAATGGGGTGGATCACATACACAATTTTTGGCCACGGCAACTTTCAGATGGTCGAAAATGTTTAACAAAGACTAAATGAAAGACAGAACCCTACTGGGTGTGAGAAACAGAAAGCCAAAAGACTCAGTGATTCCTGGCTGCTGAAATGTAAGTACAGCAAAAGTTTTTCAAATTTACAGTGATTTTAAATGTCCAAAAATCAATAGGGCTCACCTTTTCAATATGGGTAATGCACATGCTGTAACATGTACAAGATCCCTCAGAATTAACCAATTTCTATATCATATTTGCAGGTTTTTAAGTTCTGACCTCTGATGACCCTAAATGACCTTTGATTTACACATAAATAGGGTTCATTTACTTAGTATGGACAATCCACATGCCAAGTATGAGATCCCTCACAGGTACTAATCTTGAGATACTAAGTTGACAAGCAATTTCAAAGCTATTCACTCTTTGATTGACCTTTACAACAAGGTTTTTACCTTTTGACCTCTCATGACCCCAAATGACCTTTGATCTCTACCCAGACAATCTGGATCATTTAATCAATGTGACTAGCCTACAAACTAAATATGAAATTTGTCACACTTAACCTTCTTGAGATACTGTGTTTACAAGCAAAGTGTCACATACACACACACACTCACATGCATACAACATCACCATCATGTTGATTCCTTCTTTGGACACAAGGAACCACAAAATTGGGTTTTGTCCTATTTTCTTTATTTCGACAAATGTGCACTTCACCCCGACCCCTACAAATAAATATTGCCCAAAAGTATTCTTGAGTGATCATGTGGAGGCTGAATCACATGAAAGAGGCAATCTAGATCATGTAGTGGGCTACTAGAAGCACTAAACTTTGAATCAAACACTGACAAGATTCACATATTAAAAGTTTTTTGTAATCACTGGGACTCACCAAAAACCGTGTTCGGGATCCACTGGTTGCCAGCCTCTGTCCTAAGTTGTACAACCAGGGGAATTCCCATAGAATTCTGCATATCCCAAAGTGCTGTGCACTAATTTTAAATAAACTGAATTTTTTTTTACTCATACTTCCACAACAGGATTCCCAACATCAAAATGGTGTTATTTAAACACTAAAGTGTTGCAATGTGAGTGTTCTCAGTTTAAAATGAAACGTTCATTTTTTTGTTTTGGAAGCCGTATGTACAAGTTTTCTTTATAACTTGCTTGCAAATCTTTTCTAATTTCCATATTTTTGTTGGTTTTACAAAAAGAGTAGTATTTACTTCCACATCACATTTTGCTATTAGATACCTCCAGAGAGACTTTCATGTAGCTGCCACTTTCATAAGCTTCTTAACCACTGTGCTCATAGTTGCTTTCATCCTAAACCAATTAGTTAGAAATGAAGCCATAAACTCCATCTAACAAACCTATAACCTTTACTGATTTACTTAACATTGTATTATATGAAGTGTCTGGGTTGCTCTACTTTATAAATCTCTACTGATAACAGCAGTAATTATCAAGTACCATAAGTAGCACTAACTGGTAGTACTGATGGAGTGGCTCCCAAATATACCATACCTAGCAAGTAAAGAGCTCACTCCTGACTGTGACTGACATAGCACATCATATCAGCTTACTACAAAGAGAAGGAAGAAGGCCCAAACTCTGTTCCAAAATTTTTTTCCTCTAAAACAGATTTAAGCAGTTAATACTTCATGACAGGATTTTCTTAGTTATTTTTTTTTTCTACTCATTGCTTAACCTTCTTCTGATGTTGTAGGGATTTGTTTAATAATTCAAGACTAACAACCTTTTGGATCGTTTCAGATCATGTAAAATCAACAAAACCACTTTGTTAGCCCCCTTTTAACTCTCCTCTAACTATCTAACTGCATCCAACTTCTGGAGTAATTTGCAATTAAGTAATGAAAATAGTAATATGATCTTTTGAGTGCATGCACTCATTCTGTAAAATGTTCTAAGCTATTTACATAAATCCTTCAAAATTTGTTTATTCCAACCATCCACCTTGTGAGGCCATACAACCAGGCTGTAGTTGTGATGTTCATGGTAAAACAAACAGATTGCATTGGTTACAATGCTTTTTCTTTGAAACTCAAAAAAAAAAATTACAAATTTCAGGTGGTATCCTGCAAAATATTTCTATGAGATCATAATAACAATAATTAATATTTCAGCTAGCCTGATCTAATCATTACAATGCAGGAACACAATGGAAAGGAAGTGTATTCAAAACAACTGGAGCCAAGACAGATTCTGTGTAAACCTTCTAAACTACAGTATACTGTAGACCTTATGCAGCACAAGGTGTCACAGAACATTTATATTATTTCCTTGTTTGAAGGTAAGCTCGTACTATATCACTTCAAGTTACACCAACAGACACACACAGCTGATTTGTCAGCCATTCCAATATTAGTCTACTACATGTGTGGGGAGACATCAACTGTGAGCCAAAAGCTGGGTCATTTTTTTCCTTGAAAATGACATTGAGGTGATGCCAAATTGATGCATAAGGTGTTTAATGAAGCAGAGATTTAAGAATGACAATTCTTTTAACTACCTTACACCTGTTATGTCTATTTACAGAATCTTACTCTTATTCACCAGGATGTGATAGACAGTTCCCAGTTTGAAGGGGCAAGTGCCAATTTGCATTACCCCTTTGCTTTGATAAGCCTTACCTTTGCCCTGGCCTCACGGCTAGCCTCTGCCTCAGCAGCCATTGCTCGTTGCAGCTGCACAGGCAATTTCACATCCTTCCTGTTAAGTCAAGAAAGAGAAAATATTATTTATACATGCACCTATGAGGATATCCACACACAATCTTAGTTTATTGCCTCAGGGTGACTATACAAGACCCTGTGTGCGATAACAACGCATTCAGTACATTACATGTCAGGGCTTGAAATAAGATTCTAAAAGGGAAAACCCAAATGGCTATCAACTTTTCCTAATTTTGAAGGACATTATAGCCATTGAGAAGGGCACCACATCAAAACGTTTTAAACCAAAAGGGCAAAGATAGCCATTTTTTATTTTCAGCAATCTTTTTATTCCTGAAGTTATATGTAAATTCAGACAACAATGCAGCATCTGTCATTGAAACAAGCATTTCAATGGAGTAGAGGCAATACAACTCGAACTAATTACAGTGTGTGAACTCTACAGTGGGTGCCAGCCTTGTCTGCGTAGCAGACTGTGGGGCATATTCCTTGTTCAGTCATATCCCCACCAAGTCTGCCAAAGTGAACACCAAACAAATTCTTTGGATATTCATAGAAATATGTGACCTCCAGACTGGATGAATATTAGTGAATATTCACAAGAAGGCAACATCTGGTCAAGTTTAAATCATGCAGTAGCCCATGCCACCCCCAGAGTTGACATGACATTGTAAAGCACACTTCCCTGTAGTACCCACTGGACAGTTGGTTATGCAACGCAGTAGTGATCCGATCAGGTTTCAATCAAGTCCTTCAGTTTACAACAACAAGAATATACACACTAGCTGAAAACAATAGCATAAAATACGAGGCAGGACATGAATTAGTCATATTATGGTAATGAAGTTTGCATTCAAAATTGGACGCAGGCCTCTTCATTTTGGCGGACGGTGGTTTGAGGGGCATGGGCATCCGCAGGTATGGGCAAGGGGGGCACTTGCCCCCCCTGGAAAATCAAAAATTTGAAAAAATGTATAACCAGAAAGCCAAAAGGCTTCGTGATTCCTTGCCACTGAAATGTAAGGCCTTTTTTCACATTGACATTGCTTGGCAATGTTTTTCAATTAACAGGGCTCCATAATGTGCCCACAAAGTACACATGCAAGGCATCCAATCTTCCTACATAGAGATCCCTCTTGCCCGTTGTGAACCCAAATAACATTTGACCTCCACCAAAAACTTCTGGGACCATGTATTCACTATGTGCTATCTACATGAAAAGTTACTGGACCCTACAAGTGACCTTTCTTGAAAGACTGTGCAGGAAAGCTTGTCAGGCTTTGAACTTGCTGACAAATGAACTTTGACCTTTGGGAAAATCAATAGGGATCATCTACTCAATATGAAAAAATCCACACTCTAAATATGAGCACAGTCACCTGTACCGTTCTTGAGATATTGGGTTTACGAAGTTTTGACCTTTTGACCTCTCGTGACCCCAAATGACCTTTGACCTCCACGAAAATCGATAGGGATCATCTACTCAATACAACCAACCCACACACCAAATATGAGCATAGTCACATGTACCGTTCTCGAGATATCGTGTTTACTAAGTTTTGACCTATTGACCTCTCGTGACCCCAAATGACCTTTAACCACCACCAAAAACAGTGGGGATCATCTAATCAATATGGCCAATGCACACACCAAATATGAGCATAGTCACACTTACTCTTCTTGAGATACCGTGTTTATAGTGTTGAGCCAATAACAGAGATATCGGAACTTGCCAATAACAGATAACTCAAAGTTAATATCGGCCCGATACCGATACCCCCCCAAAAAAAATCTTCCGTAATCACACGTTTTGTTATCATTGAAAAATTATAATTTTATCACTACTGCACCTTTAACTTATTTTGAACTAAGTCTTCATGTTTCTGTTACTTTGTCTCCCTGAAAAATTTTCCGTTTTTCTGACGAAGTGTTTTAAGCAATCAATCACGATGTATTTGGTGTAAAACACGCGCCAGCCAAGAAACCCCGTTCGTAACAAACACATTTCGTCACCTACAGCCAGACTGTAAAGTTTTTTTTTGTGTGCACCTAAACATATATGCCGTGATGCAAGTACAGTATGCCACATTTATAGGTATGTGTATGGACTGTACAGTGTAATTCCCCAAGCTTTACTACGAAAAAAAAACTTGCGAGCGGCATACATATCTACATTATACCACAGGTGTTCTAAACATATACATACACACTACAGTATAGAGAATGTGTTTGTACATGGATACTGCTGATAATGATAAGACTCCCTTACACAGCGCTGATCCTTCGCTGGTTACGACAGTTCATAGTTTATGTCTTCATCCGGTCCGGTATGGGTTTTTTCATTTGTTTGTCTGTGCCCGTTTCTACGCGCGTAAAAAGCGGTTACGATACTTCATGAGATTGTACATTTTGTCTCAGGCATTGGTCTCTTGAGTTAGCTCTTTCAATCGAACGTTCGCGATCGTGAACATTGAGCATGCCGCTCTGCTGTACACAGTGGTGGAAATCCCCATTGAGTTACTGTTACTGCACGTGGCGAAATTCACACAGTGAAACTCCATTGAGATTTGTCGCGGGATTCGGAAGAATTTGACTCGCGTAAACGGACAACAGATTTGTATAGCGAATTGGCTATAGATTGCACATTACGGTGCGTGCACTCTGCTATGGGTGTGTACGTTAATTGTTGAAAGAACACAACAAGCAAGCGTTGTTTGTTACGAACTGCTTCCAAAATGAAAAACATCGGGATTGCCATGGGCGTCCGCAGGTAAGGGCAAGGGGGCTTTTGCCCCTGAAAAATCAAAAATTTGAAAAAAAACATATAAAAATCAAAGCAAAAACCCGAACAACACGTTTTTTCCAAGTTTCTATGCCAAAAATAGGCTTTGGAAATGCCATTTACGGCGATCTGGGAGGCATTTTGGGCTGAAATTTTCGCACATTTCATGTCAATTCATGATGACTGGGAGGTTTTGCCCCCGTCTAAAAATTTTGCCCCCCCCCTGACTTTTTTCTGCAGACGCCCATGGGGATTGCGCTAAATATTCTATAGACTACGAACTGCGGGCTTGCGGCGTAGTTGATCTAGTTTGTGTACGTTCACTGCAATGAATTTGTTGAATATTTTATGTTCAACAAAATGATCTGTATTTTAGTTAAGTGCATATCGAGAACTTTTACCTCTTTACTGTTGAAATGATGAAATACTTGTTATCGGTTGCCATTGTTGGAGACAGCCTTCATTTGTGCCGATACCGATATCTTACCCATAACGCCATTATGGGCCGATACCGATAATACCTATCAGTTATCGGCTCAACACTACATGTTTACAAGCAATTTGTAAGGAATTTACCTATTGATCTCTCATGACCCCAAATGACCTTTGACCTCCACCAAAAAACAATAGGGATCATCTACTCAATATGACCAACCCACACACCACATATGAGCATAATCACATGTACCATTCTCGAGATATCGTGTTTACAAGGTTTTGACCTTTTGAACTCTCGTGACCCCAAATGACCTTTGACCTCCACCAAAAAACAATAGAGGCTTTTCACATGACGTCATAATACTCTCCGGCGGCCATGTTGGAGTACATGTAACTACGCAGTAAACCATATGGGACGCGCTTGCTCGTTGAATTTGTACACACCGTGCATATCACAGTGCACACTGTGCAGTGCGTTCGGCACAAAGCCACGTGTATTTGGCATGAATGTCCTCCTGCATGGCGGTTCCGTGACGTAATTGCAAAGCCTCTATAGGGATCATCTACTCAATATGACCGACCCACACACCCACATATGAGCGTAATAACATGTACCATTCTCGAGATATCGTGTTTACAAGGTTTTGACCTTTTGACCTCTCGTGACCCCAAATGACCTTTGACCACCACCAAAGAACAATAGGGATCATCTACTTCATATGACCAACGCACACACCACATATGAGCATAATCACATGTACCATTCTCGAGATATCGTGTTTACAAGGTTTTGACCTTTTGACCTCTCGTGACCCCAAATGACCTTTGATCTCCACCAAAAACAATAGGGATCATCTACTTAATATGACCATCCCACACACCAAATATGAGGTTAGTCACGCTTACCCTTCTTGAGATATCGTGTTTACAAGCCAAAGCGTCACATACATACACACACACACACACACACACACACACATACACACACACGACATCACCATCGCATAGATTCCTTGGCCTACGGCAAGGAATCAAAAATCAAAGCAAAAACCCGAACAAAACCTGTTTTCCAAGTTTCTATGCGAAAAATAGGCTTTAGAAAAGCCATTTCCGGCCATTTTGGGCTGAAATTTTCTAATGCTTTGTGTCAATTCATGGTGACTTGGAGGTTTTGCCGCCGCCCCCCCGACTTTTTTTCTGCGGATGCCCATGTTGAGGGGGAACTAAATAAACCGAGTCCGCTCCGTGGGGTAGGGCCAGCCACACAGGCTACGACAGTACCCCCAGAGTGTTATACACCAACTCTGTGATATGATTTGTTTTACACACTAGGCAGTCACTTGCCCTTCCTGTATGCCTAAAAAGTAAGAGTACCCAGGCCTTAATTATAGGCTAGAAAACTGTTAACAGAAAACCATGTACAGGTTTGAAATTTCTGAAAGAACATTTGCTCAGAAGTTTCTCTCGCACACGCATCACACAGTTAACATACTGGAGAAGTCCCAATACCTCACTGTGTCAGAAATCATGAAAGTAACATTCATGTCTGAGCTGGCAATATTATGATTCTTTGTCAGCTAGAAACAAATTTCTAATTCATGCAATGATGTATCTTATACCATGAATTATTTCAAGGCATGGTAACCATAACAAATGTACAATATATAGGCATATGCTGATAACTAAATGAGCGTTCAAAGATTGTCAAAAATGTCAAAAGAAAGCAGGGCCCAGGTACTGTTGGAAGTACTCGTTCTGTAAAAGTAACGTTAAATGGGGATTTCCAAAATTCCAAGGTGAAATTTGAGACGGTAATGGTGCAAAGAAGTTATCAAAGGAGCGTTTTCTGTTTACATTTTTGTTTTTTAGTGTTGAATAGTTTTCATTATTATTTTGGAAGGGCACCAATAGGCAAACCCTAAAAGGCACTGTGGCAGTTTTGGCTGTTGGTGAGGGTTAATATTCTCAGGGCACTACGGCAATCAGCTGGGGCACGACAGCCATCCCCGTCAGTGCTGTCGTTTATTCAACATGTTATGAAATATGAGAAACAGAACTCAGCATTTTTTAAATTTGCTGCTAGTCAAAGAGCTGTGCCAATTGAGAATTTCTGTAGACAACAGTAACTACAAAAATCATAGTTTGGGGTGAGAGTTGACACACTGTAAGTCTCTCTTTGCTAAATTATCTTTGTAATGTCTTTATTTTTTTTTTGAAACAATAGTCATTCATCATTAATGTTTGAAGGGAGGGAAGTTCATATCTGCCATTGTTTTCAACAGGATTTTCAATACAACAATTGGCAACAAACATTAAAAAAATGTACTTGGAATTTTTGCCCCACAATATTAATAGCATCATCTGATGGCACCATTGTTCAAGCCTTTACTGCACATTCCTCTCAATTTAAAGAAAATTTTCTCATCATAAAGAAACATACTTGAAGAGGAAGTCGCAGCAAAATTCTCTGCCTTTACATGAAATGATATGTAGAATGAAAAAAAATAGCAACAGGTTAAAATTTCACTTTTGCATGAAACCTTGCAAATAATGAGTTTTACTTCCAGGATCTGTGGAGTTTAAAATCCCAGGAGGTTGATCTTATGTTTAATGACATAAAAACGTCAATGTACATTTCACAACTCTCACTCTAAAATTGAGAACTGATAACGCCATGGCTCCTCTTGGGGTCATCACAACTGTCACACAATACAATACCATTTTAAATTTTTCACAGCATATTAAGGAAAAGTGTGATTTGTGAAGGAGTAAGGACAGTGACCTACAAGTATAGTTACTATGGGTGTTACCAAATAATCATCATCTCCTACATTTTAAAAGATTCCAATGGGAACTTTGGCTATTTTCTGGATTTCTAACACTTTTTGCATCTAACATTTGACTACTGCAAGATTCTTTGACTATCTATGACTTCTTGAAGTGTACATCCAGTAACTTGTATCCAAAAGAAATCTCCATCTTGACAAATCAATTGTGTGCCTGTTTTGATCTACAAAAGCATAGCACTGCTGGAATTTATTTTAATGGTTGTTCTAAGGTATCAGTTCAAACATTCAGTTAAAAAGGGCAAGAGCAGTCACCCCGACTTGAAGTAGTGTAAAAGACTGTCCTTACATGATTGGATGTTGAGAGTCCAGTGACAACAAGCTTTCTCTTCGAATGTGATATTTACTAGAAATAACTACTTGGTTTACCTTGAATATGCAATATTGAAGTTATAAAATCTGATTAAAGATACTTTGAAGAGAAGTAAAAAGAAAATTTTGGGGGGACTGCTCTTGACCTTTAAGTGGTTTGATCTGATAGTTTCATTCATGTCAGAATTTTGTGACTTTTTTTGTCTGAAATCCTTCACATGATCTGCAAGACTATCTCAAATATCTTCTTTTTTCTCACTTCACTATTATGGCTACGCGACAACATGATCTGCCTCCACGAAAGATTGACCTGTACTTGAAACCACAAGATGAAAAACTTTACGAAATCTTACACTTCAACACGTTCCACTTTGACACCCCAAGGGTCAGTGGCCTCATCCAGAATGCTCTGAATGCTGTGGCTGATGTGTTCCCTATCTGACAGGATTTCTCCCAGGGATTTAGTTCCCAGAATGTTACGCAGAGTGGTTTGAGCCAGCAGTTCGGTGCTGTGCTTGTAGTTCTCCACATTGGTTATGGATACAGTGGGATTCATGACTCGGAAATACACCACCGCATCCACTGCAATTGTGACAGAGTCCTTGGACAGAATCTATGGTTGGAAAAAAAAAATAATAAAAGAAATAAAAAAAAAATAACCAAAATGCAGTTACACATCTGGTATACTCTTTCATAATTCAGTAATGGTAAATGTCAAGATACAGACTGCAGAATTGGCATTGAAAATATGACAAGACAGTGTTTCTACATAATATAAAAACAAAAATAGCAAAATATTTGATTTATCTGGTGGTACTTTACAATGGTACTAAATCAAAGTAATGGAAGCATCCTACAAGACAGAGGGTTCATGAAACTGAAGGTTTGCAAAACCCAAAATTTAAATGAGAAACAGTCAGGAGGATCAAAAGTAAGAAAATTTTGTGAGACCAAAATTGTGAAAGGGTTCACAAGACCAAAAATGACAGAAAATGAGAATAGGCACACAAGCCTGAAAATAGACTATAAAAGTCAGTACGTTTTTAGTGTCGGTCTTACAAATCTTTTCACATTTTCTGACTTGCAGAACCTTTTTTTTTTTTTTTTTGGTCTCATGAAGCTTCAGTCTCATGAACCCCCTTTGATTTTCGGACTGGCGAACCTTCGGTTTTGTGAATCACAATTTCATTTTCCTGTCTCACCTGCTGAAACAAAAATAATGTCGCTGTGTTACTGGAGAGTATTGCCAATTGTGGTATTTTTATATGTTCCTATCTAAAGCTTGCTCATGTTAGTACTGCAATGATAGTGATAAAAGGGAGGCAATGACCTAAATATATTGGGCCCAAGTCTTGTGGATGTCATGCACTTGACTTCTACAATTTAAAGTGTACCTCAAGTCAAAAAATTCAAAAATATACATTTAAAAGCATGAAAAATGAATTAAAACAGTCCAGCTCTCATCCATGGCTGGAAAAAACCAGCAATTTGGGAATGTCATTGCAGGGAAATTTTGGTATTTGGAGGGAAATTTGACTACTTTTGTATGTAAACATGTGTAGTCTTTGGGAAATTTTGATTTGATTGCTGGGAAATTTGAATTTGCTTGCAGGGAAATTAACATTTTTTCCAGCCCTGCTCTCATCTTCATAGGACATTTGTGAGCTGAGATATAATAAGTTGAAGCTTATTCACATAAAACAAATTGGTCCACTGCGCAAAAATTGTGACTTTCTTGTTGTACAACTCACATAAACTGCTTTGTTTTCCTTTAAAATTAAAAATGTTTTTATGGCCTTGAACACTTCCTGTTTGCTTGCATGGCACATTGCAGGGAGACGGGCTTAATTAATTACATCACCCCATGAGAGTAAAAGTGCTATCGCACCCTGGTATAAGGTGAAGTAACTTTCAGAAAAACAAAGAAATACAAATATTGTAATTTGAGTAGTACAACAATGACATCACAAATTATTGTGCAATACACCCTTTTAACTTGAGTGAATAAACTTTAACATTTTATATCTCAGCTCAGGAATGTCCTATGAAGATGGGAGTTGGACTGTTAGAAATCATTTTTCATGCTCCTTAATATATATATATTGGATTCTTTTGACTTGAGGTACACTTTAAATGTTTCTGAAAATGGGCAAAAAAAAAATGGGCAAAAAGGAGAGATAAAGAAGTAAAGGTACAGTAAGGAGTGAAATACATTAAAGGCATAATCCTCTCACCCTAAACAGTTCAATTCTCCTAACATTTTACATACTTACTTCAGCAAGTTTTGTCCCCCCCCCAAAAAAAAAAAACAACTGCCTAAAATTCATCTTCACCCAGAAAATCTCAATGTATTGCTTCAAGGTAAGTGTAAAAGACCCCAAGTGATTTGTAATCAAAAAGTTCTCAGCAGAGCACATGCTTTTTAAACTGAGAGAATATACTCTGCATTTTTTTAAACTTGCTGTCAATCAAAGAGCTCTGCCAATTGAGAATTTCTGTAGACTTCTACAAAAAATTGTAGACCCTTGTTGGGAGTGCAAAAGTGTACTTTGATGTACCTGTGAACCCATCACACAAAAGTCTGATACAGTAGTTTCATTTTTAACACTTCTACCCACACACATAGGATGTCAGACTAATATATTTCATGATGCACACTGTATCCAGATGACTAAGCTGTCACATTTTCACTGATAACGTTAACATTGCAGAAAAGTAAATGTTATCATAAATTATGCATAATAAAATTTGACAATTTTTAACAAAGATGGCGTATTTCTCTGTTAGAAATTCAAAAATATCAATGTGTTTTTGTTTTACTTTTCTTCTTGAGGTTTAGTTTTTGTATGGCTAGTTTTTGTATCACCAAGTTGGTTTGTGAGACAACAGTAGGCCTACAATAGTAATTTCTATAGTTAAAACATAAACTCTTACTTTATACCACTTCAATTAGACCCAGACATGTTTATGTAGTGATCAATGGTTACACTTAAAGGCCAGATCCCCTCACCCTAGAGTGTTCCAAGTCTCCCAATCTCACCCCAAACTACTGTACAAAATTCCACAGAAAGTCTCCATTGGCACAGCTCTTTCAAGCCGTTGGATTTCAAAAATCATGGGAACCCTTTTTGTGGGTTCTGTCATTTTTCACCATGGTAACCCATGGGAACCCACTTTTGGGTTCTGTTACAAAATGCATGGGTGGTAACCAGTTTTGGGGTTCCGTGATTTAATCATCAGGGGACCGCCACGCGATGGGGAACAATTGTTCCTGTAAAATCTGACGGCCTGCTCTTTAGTTGACAGCAAGTTTAAAAAAAGTATTTTCTCTCAATTAAAAAAGCATGAAATACTTGGAGTTTTTTGATTACATACTGGTGTCTTGTATATTTATCCTGAAGCAATAACCTGATATTATGTCTGGATGAAGATGAGTTTTATGCAATTGTGGGAGGGGCTTAAGTAAGTAAGGCTAGAAGAATTGGCACTGTTTGGGGTAAGATTACATATTTTTGCCCCTTGTCTTTTGTATGGAACATAAAATTTGTACTTCTTATGTTATAACAACATCCTGTTACCCTAGCAAATGGATTAAATAAGACAATCATTTGATGTCAAGGACATTGTGGACAGCCAAATAAGAAATTCAGGTTTAAAATTAATGAAGTTAGTACTCAGTTTCAATCCTTACACCTTCTAATTTGATTGAATCTTTGACTGATGAGATCTGTGGTGCCTTAGTTACATAATTTCTCCTTATCACTAATGTCATCAAAGGGATTTAGAAATTTCTTGTTCAAGTATTAGCTCCATAGTTTATGTCAAGACTGCTAAGTTGGCACTTGCAATTAACACAAACAGCCTCTAAACCCCAGCTAACACCAAGTGACTCCAGTGTGGGAGTTTGCCTGACTAAGACTACACTGTACTGTAACCATTCATGAATGCCGTAAGACAGAGATCACCCATCATTTTTGTCAGTTAACTTTTTTAAGTCAATGTACAAATGTGGTGAAGAAATAAAGTTGTGAAAAAATTGTTAACTCTGGTTGCCAACTTGCCACTATAATGCTTCAAACATACACAGTAGCTTACAAACCATACTGTACCTCTTGGGGTGGGACATCAAATGACACTGTCCTTAGGTCCACAGTCCTGAATGTATCAATGCAAGGTAGAATGAAGAAGACTCCAGGGCCTTTGGCTGGTCCAGGCAGTAGACGGCCCATTCTGAAAATAACAGCACGCTCATATTCTTGCACAACCTAGTTTTAGGGGATAAAAGAAGAATTGTAAATGGGGAGGGAGGTGCATGCACACATTACGGTGTATATACTTTAGCAGTGCATACCTTTAATGAATTCATTGGACTTACTACTGTATCTATACTGAGTCACAAATACATTGCTACATAATTCCAATTAAAAATTGTGTAGATAATGTTGCAACTAAATGCACAGATCACTTGGTAAATTCAGTACTGCTTCATACAACATACGGGCATACTGTTGAATTCACACTGGGTTAAATAGTAAAGATTTGATTCTGTCATATTTAGCTTAGTTCCTGTGTCCTGTGTTGAAAAATAGGATGGATGCAGAGTATAAATGGGCATTGCCCTGCAATATTATCAAAGAAAGAATAAAAAAGAACTGTATAAATACATTTTGTAACCAAATAAATTAATTCCACATAAAAAATAGTACATACACTCAACAAAAACCATAATTGCTGTTGCTACTAAAAGGTGCTGCAGTACTGTACTATCCTACATTGATCCAACAAATACCCTGAAGGGAATAAAACCTATAGAGCAGTTTGTAATTCTCTTCTAAAACAGTGTTTCATCACTATACTACAGATGTTCATACTTTCTGTTCTGTATAATAACGTGTGTAGAATAACAGTCCTCCATTAATATTGATGACATCTCCATTGATGCTGCAGGCATCACTAATTTGCCTGCTTTACAATTGAAGAAATTCAACCAAAACACTTGAGCACTAATTTATTCAAAGCTGATTGAAAAGGCAAATCTAGGGTACAAGGACAGTACAGTAGATCTGAGCATTTTTTAACATAAAGATCACACATATGCCATCATCACCAGGTCAATATAGTACATGTTCAATGTTGTGTTGTACAGAGGTCTAGTATGGACACACTGATCCATCACTTAAAATCAAGGAGAAAATACTGTACATAGTAGGCACAATTAACAGGCTGATACAGTAATGTGTTGCAGTTCTTGTTTACATGTAAAGGAGAGGTTTTGGCCTTCAGACAACATGGACTGTATAAACTTAAGTACGACAAAAGACAGCAACATTTATATTCTCTGCACTATAAGCTAACGCCTACTAACCAACCCCCTACCCCATGCACATCATTGACCATTGGTAAATGAATATATGCAAACACAACCGTGCCATAGCAGTGCACCATACATCGACTGGGGGTCCTACTCCAGATGACCTGCCAACTGCACTGCAGAGTATTACATAAAACACTACAAATAGCTTGGACACACAATGAATGAAGGCTGTGCAAAGAACAAACACCAGTAAAATCTGAAGATGGAGTATAGTACACAGTGCAGTACAATAACACTGTATGGTCAGGTGAGGCAGGACAACAGGCAGATCTGTCCATGAGATAGTACTATAGTAATATTAGGCCAGTGTAAAGTGCAAAATGTATACAGTAGTCTGATGGATTCCTGCTCTAATTGAGAATAAATGTTACACATGACACATACATGACAGACTCATGACTGATACGTCAAAAGGTTGGTTTATACTGTAGTAGGCTATAGAATGCACATGACATGCATCCCATTTCGGTGTCTGAGTTTGAGACATGACCTGTACAGTCACGGTTACATTTCTATGTTCCAACATCTCTATGTTCCGACAAAACGGTGCCAAAGTACATTTTCATTAGTCCCAATGTACATTTTTAAGGGTGCCAAAGTACGTTATTGTTGGCACCAAAGTACATTGTTATTGTCAGTGCCAAAGTTCATTTTTGTTGGCGTAAAACATTATTATCCGAACATAGTGATGGTGGAACATTATATAGGGATGTTGCTGACACGAACCCTCAAGTGATGTATGTGGTGTTCTTCATTGTGTTTACACAGCATTAAAAGCAATCATCAACACATGTATACTTGACTGGCCACCTACCTTACCACAAATGTTCCATAACTTTTTGCGCATGTTGATTTATCTTGTAAATTGTCAATCATGCAATCAGATGTGAAACCTGACTTTGAAAGTGTGTATCCTGTGCTTTATTTCGTCCCTGACAGGTTTCTTAACTGTTTTTTTTTTAAATCAACATTTAAATCAGTGATTTAAAGCAAATAAATCTATTTAAATCTGTTTTTTTATTTATTTCATGATTTTTTTCAATTAAAATCATGATTTCAATTGTGAATTTAATCAACATGGTTTAAATCAAACAACCCTGTTCACTGAGGCAGTATAAAGGTGTATTCATACGGCAAAGGAGGATTTTCCAAAAGTAAGAAGGTAAATTGCATCATGATGTGAACCAAATTGATAGTAAATTAGATGAGATTTGACGACACACCAACACCAATGTATTATATATATAGTGTCAGTCAACTCCATAAAAAGTTCAAAATTAAAAAAAAGATCAGTGCCCCCAAACTTATTTTCAAGGAAAAGCTAAATAACATAATTTACATCTTATTTCACTTCAAAGTATCTTTCATTACATTTTATGACTTTACTTTTGCATACTGAAGGTAAACCAAGCAGCTATTTCCAGTATTAAAATTTCACATTTGGAGAGAAGAAACATTGTCACCTGACTCCCAACAACCAATCATGAAACTGGATAGACAACTACACTACTTCAATTTGGAATGACTGCTCTTGCCCTTTAAATTTACTCAAGTATGATATGGTTTAAGTTCAGGTTTGGTTTCCCTTTAGTAGCCTCTTTTGACAGGCTGGAAATACTGTACCGTGGGCATATTCTACAACCCACAGTGCATAGGGGGCAAACAAAATTGGTAGATCAACTACCTGTATGGTAAGTGACACCAGACAACCAGTTTTTGTGTGGTATGGGACAGTATTCTACAGCACATTGTGTGACAAAATGGAAAGGCAGGCAAGCCAAATTGTACACATACGTAACATTTTGATGTAGCTCTGCATCAAGTTAATTAGCATATGTGTACATAAATAACTATGATTCAATGTTAAGTAATGATATGTATGTGTACATTAATAACTATGATCCAATGTGCTCACTCAGATGGAAACACAGATTTCAAGTTGGTTAACTGCCAGTGCGGACTCTTCAATCGAGGGTCTTCAAAGAGATTTTGAATTACAGTGGAGCTAAATGCTTGCTTGTTGCATTAAACTCTATTTTTAACTTAGTATGACAACGCGATAAAGTTAAGTTGATTATGGAAAAAGGCCTATTGTATATGTAGGATACTGTCCACAATAGAAGAAACTTGTAACTGTAATTTGAAAATGTTACTTTTAATGATACATAGCTTGTCATACCTATGATATTTTATTCATATTCAAGATTGCAGATGTTAGAAAATATATTACAATATGACCAATAAATGAATATTCTGCACTTGGGCCCAGAGTCACTTGACACTTAAATTAGGTCTGATTTTTATGGAATTTTTTTTAGGTTTTCCATCCAAGAGTCTGTACAAGCCAAATTAAAGTTGTCCAAAACTTTTTGGCTAGTCAAAATCAAAGTGAAAAACAAAGGATAAACAACTGCCCAATATTTCCACCCTCTGCTATGTAAATTGTAAGAAAAAAAAAATTACTTCCTTTTCTATATTTTGCCCTTTTATTGCTATCTACAGGCTAAATGATACATGTACATGTCTCAACACCTTAAAGGGGCTCATTGAGTTGAAATGGATTTAATTAATGAGAATGTTAAAGGGCACTACCGCATGACAATGCTTCCAGTTTATATAATACAAATCAAGTTCCATATGCAATATTTAGTTATGGAAAAAGTTAAAATTTTGAATTTTGTGGTGTCCTGACATGTTTTTGTGCATAATTTGAAAAAAGTATCTGGTCGCAATTTTTTGCCAACTAAATTGAACTGTTAAGTACTCACTTATTAAACAGTTATTTGTGTATGGAGATTGTCTATGTTTGACCCTTTGTCAACTGGTATGTGAACTTAACAGGTTTGGGAAAATTTGTTGAATTTCATGAACCAACTAAATGAGCTGCTTTATAAGAGAATATTTATGAGATACTCTCTTCCTGATGTTTAAACTGTATTCAGGGAATTGTATTAAACAACAAATGCCACACTTGTCAATCACAAAAGAACTTAAGAGATTGGCTGTCCTATGCAATAGATGATTAGTAGGACATATACTTTATTATGTCGCACAATATACCTGTACTTCTTAATGCATAGGTTGTACAGTTCACATACCTGCAGTATTTTGCAAAGATATTGATATTAACTGTATTACAGTGTACTAACATCTTGTACAGTAAGTTTTAATAAGTGTAGCGATAATATATACTGTACATGCCTACCCTGCACTATTTTGCCAAGGTTAAGCCTGCCACAAATACTGATATTTTTCAAAACAGCTACTCAAAATGTGCACAAAGAGGTCACTGAAAGCTGCTGTGGTGATGTAATGCAATATATTGCACAGTGTACAGCATGTGCATTCTTGTGATTCTAAAAAAAAAAGTCTAAATAAACTGCTACCCACCCCTACATAGCTGTTTCCTTGTTACGCTTCTTTTATTCACTGTTATGCAGGAATGCAAAAAGCCTCATTCAGCCTACAAAATTTGAGTATTAAAGGACAATACTGTAGATGTATACTTTCTTAGGACACACACCTCTTGACAATGGTGCTTCACAAAAAATGCACCAGGCTGCCATACACTCAGGTTACTCATCATAGCAAGCCTCCAGTATAATGTTCACTGTGGCCCATTTAGTTTATTTAAATCAGTTTGCACCATGGTAGCTACAGTGGCAATTTAGCCAGCCTTTATTTGCCAACATTTTTGCAAACACAACAAGGAATTTGAAGCATGAAACAAAAAAAGAAAACAAAAAAAGAAAAATTTCTGCACAACATGCTTTTGAAGAAAATATCCACACGTGAATGTTAAAATTCCATGCAGTTTTATAGCAAGTAATCAATCATTTCATAGTCCTACTGTAGATGTAACTAGAGCCTAATGGGCATCACTGCTCCTTGCTGAATGTTTTAAATTGAGCCCATTCCATTTAGCATATAATTTTAACTAATTATGTGAACTTTGCCTTAACTCTGGTGACCTCTACATGACCTTCAAAGCTGTTAGCACAGAATCATGCCACCATTGACTCGGATCCAACTTGTTCCTTATCTTGAGATATGCCGTATATTGTTTACAAGGTATTCAGTGTTTGACCCCAGTGACCATCTCCCTCTACCAAAAACAAGACCATTCTTCACGTAACAGTTCAACAATATCCAAGCTTCCTAGCTTGAGATATAGCTTTACAAGGTTTTACATGTTTGACCAATAGTGACCCCAAAATAATGACGTCATGGATCCCTTTCTTGCCGTTATACTCCTACGTGTATACTAAATATGAAATCTACATCCAAGCTTCCCAACTTGATATAATAATCATGATTTTATATAGCGCTAAATCCAATTCCTCGAAGGCATAGTTCAAAGCGCTTTACATAACAACATTTAAAAAAGGTTTTTAGTGTTTGATTCATGATGGCCACAACTGACCTTTGACCTCCACCAAAATCCAAGATTCATCTTTGTACCATAATGCATCCATGTACCAAATATGGAATTTACATATCCAAGCTTCTCACCTTGAGATATATCTAACAAGTTCACAAGATTTTTAATGTTGACTTCTGTTGACTCCAAATAACGCCCGAATGCCACCAAAATGGCAGGATGTCTCTTTGCATAATGCATCCACGCATGATTCCATCCTACCTTCCAAAATATCATCAAAAGTTTTGCAGTATTTGACCCCCAGTGACCCCAAATGACATTGGACCTTCACATAAACGATATAACACACCTTCTGACTGTGGTGATTATACCATGATAAGTCAAACTTTCCCTTGATGAGTAACACCATACCCAAGCTGGCATCACAGAAATTTAAACATACACACACACATCCTGACTACAAAGGTTTCTTTTGCTAACACAGGGTACCAAAAATGGGGAGAAAATAGGATTATTTCTCATTTCTTATTTTCTTTGCATCTTTGGCAAGTTTGGCCGAAGTGTACTTCCGTTGGGTGCATGCATCTATTAATTACCAACTCCACTGGGCTGAATCCAAGCAGAATACTGTACAGTATACTCTATGTCATTTGGCACATGCCCATGTTAGCCACACAGCCATTTTTAGACCACTTTTCTGGGCTACATTCATGTGATTTTACAAATGGTAACTTGTCTGTGAAGGGTGATATCTTTGTATCACACCTACAAAGATATCACATCCACAGTGTGAATGGACAAAAAAAAAACTGTTTTCAACTTTATGAAGTATAGTTTTATGCTGCAACTTGCCCCTTGAAAAATGTAGCCCACTGTACAGTCTACTGATGCATGAAGCTAAATTTAAAGACAGTAAAGTATTTGAGCACAGTTCTCTGCCTCTTAATGAAATTCTGTGGCACTTCATTAATGTTTTCCATTTGAGTTCTATAGCTTCCCATTTTTGCTTGGATGAGTTAGTAAGAGACTGAAGTCTGATTAATTCAAAATTTCTGCAGATTTGGAGGTGTTGACCCAGCAGAGTATTTCCTTTTCTTATTTCTTGTCTACAGCAACAGTGTCTAACACGTAATTCACCTCCTGTTCCACTCACATACTGTTTCCCACAATCTATAGAGTTAACCAGATAAATTATCCCCAATGAAGTGCAAGTTATAGAACTAAAAATGGTAAACCTTTCTCCTGTTGCAATTATAACTCTGTTGGTTTTTTGCAATACATTAAACATGACACTCTATTGTTACATGTAAAGTATTGCATGTGGTATTATATTTTATATTATATTGTAAAATATTATTTTACCTTGATGATATAGAAGAGGGAAAATGGGAATGTTAACACCACAACGACGTATGACAAGACTACCAATACCATCACACAAAAGGTGTTGGCTGTTCCATCATCACCTTCATCTGAAGATAAAAAACAGGACATAAAATTTGTTCACAAACTGAGAGAATTATATCAACAAAAGATTATTTATAAACCTATCCTCATTATTAAGCAATTACCCTGTTTTAATTATTTCCTAAAAAGATGAATATACAGTAGTACACCTGTTCTTACAGAGTCACCTGCTTTTTGACATAAATATACTGTCATACCTTTTTTTAAGCTCAAAAGACAAAGTAAGATTATGGTAGATGAGATTACAACACGAATGTGTTTAATATGTTGCATCAGCAAGACGAAAAGGTAGCCTAAAAGTTAATATAGTTTCAAAAACAGTCCCAGTTTCCAAATACAGTTCAGATTGACTCAGAGTAGTGCTTCCCTTAAGTCGTTTCACACTGTACGACAGGTGGGTAATACTGTGGACACCCCCAGCATACTGGGGAATTAAAAGACATAAATGGGTATGTACCACAAAGGTTAAGTACAAATAATAAATGTCTGATGCAAGGTATTTCATACCAATGTCACTACCACTTCTATGGCTCCTAAAGAGAGAGAAACATTGAGAAGGTTCATGAAATTCAACACATTTTTCAAAGCTGTAAAGTTTTCTTCCCGTACCAATATCAACAAATGGTCAAACTTAGACAATCTCCATAACCAATCAACGAATAGCTGTTCAATGAGTGAGTACTTAACAGCTCAATTTGGTTTTCAAAAAATCCTGACAAGACACTTTTTCAAATTATACACAAAACTATTACAAGTCAGGACACCACAAAATTCAAAATTTCAACTTTTTCCATAACTATGCGATATTTATTAATAATAAGCATTGTCATGTAGCAGTACCCTGAAACATATAGATATCAACTCAATGAGCCCTTTTAAGGTAACCTACCACAGCTTTGATATAGGTCACATTCTTTAACTGTTGGGCTTTAGGAGCTTTGCTATTAAGTGCTTTGCTAAAAGGCCCAGTTCTATCACTCCAAACAGTATCAATTTTCCTACCTTCTTACTTAAGCCCCTCCCACAATTGTCTGAAATTCATGCTCATCCAGATACAATCTCAGTTTATTGCTTCAAGGTGAGTAAAGAAAAACTCAGTTTATATAATCAAAACACTCTCAGTACCGTTCATGCTGTGTAATATAAGCCTTGGTACTCTGCATTGTTTAAATTAGCTGTCAGTCAAAGAGCTGAGCCAATTGAGAATTTTGGTACCCCTGTACCAAAATTGTAGTTTGGGGTGAGAGGTTTGGCCCTTTAACATTAAAATATGGTGTGATTTACTAGTATCTTCAAATTAACAAACTGTAAGAATCTTGGAACTACTACACAATGTCCTGAATATTTTATATTAAGGAGCTTTTAAAAAGCCCTACTTCGAGAAGTTAACACACACTGTACTAGGTACAATATGCAGCACTCTGTTCACAAAGTATTCTTTTGTTTGTAATGGTATGTACATTTAGAAGAACCCAAGGTTGCATGAGATAAAGTACTTACTGAACATAGAGCTGGCATTAAGCAATTAAAATTGACATATTTCTTTGTTTTGCTATTATAACAAAGCATTACAAAAAAACCTGTTACTTTCATTTTGGAGTGTTTTTGAAACAATATCAGCTCTTTGCAGAAAATGTGTTCTACGTACAACAAAAAAGCTATTTTAAGCAATACTCTACCTCAGTACTATTTGAATTATATCCTGACACCTTTTTTTTTCTCAAATTCCTATCAGGCTATATTTTCCAACCCAAATCAGTGTTTCTGGCAAAGTGGGAAAGGGAATGTCCTCCTTTCAAAAGTTTCTAAAAGAAGGTGGGTAAAATCCCCCACATTTCATTTCAATAAAAATTAAAAAATTGTCAATTTCTTGGTTTCTTTTTTTTTTTAAAGAGAATACTTTTCAACTATGTTTGAACTTAAATGCAATGGTCTTTACAACCCCACAAAATGCACCTCACAGTGGACTTGAAGAAAGCTTTTTTCCCCTGACCACACTACTAACTTTAACCTATAAAGGAAGAATCAATTTGGACTTGGGGTTTAGCAGTAATCGATCCCCCCCCCCCTTTTTGTGTTTTTGGCAGAATTTCCGCAAATTAACAAAGAACCCTTTCTGTGATTTCAAACATAATGCAAGTTCATGCATTGTGTAAGTTGGCAGCAATAATATCAAATAAAAAAAACTGAATGTTTCCCTAATAATAAAATGCCTGTATCTTTATCAGCCATACCCAAAATGTTTAATAATTGTCCACTGTTCTGACAACCTATTGCTCAATGAACTACATTATTATTGATACTCAAATTATGACCCTGATAAAGTACATATATATATACTTGATTTTCTGACTGGCTTCATTTAATTCGAGAACTACAAATTTTAAGCATGAATCAGTCAAGTCAGAATGAACACACTGGGGTTTTTCAAAAAGACATTGATATTTTAGTGTACTTTTCTTTTCAGCATGAATTATTTGAGGCTGAGACAGCGTAAAAAAATTTCAACTTCCTACTTCCATGTTGAAAATATAGCCGCACTGAAACCCTGTTGGGAAAATAACGGTCCAACATAGACAAGTAATTAATAACACTGCATTTATAATGCCCCATCTGTTTTGTGTATGTCGACGTAAGTGTGAAGGCTTGTTTATTTGTGTGTGTATGGGTGTGTGCTTGGGTTCGTGTACTGTAGGTGGATTGCTTAAACATGTCTTTCTGAAAGTGAAAAAATTTCTTGACAAATATTGCATTGTGGAAACTTGTGATGCCCATTGTGGTATGTTAATTTGACATTGCATTCAATGTATCTACAATTTTAAAGAAACTGCAGGGTGTATTTAAAGTTTGCTAAACTCTACATATAATGTAGACTAATGCTTAGTATGCAGGTCTACAGGAATATTCAAACATTCCAACAGTATTCAAATTTCAGAGACAAACAAGACAATCAATTATGAAGAAAGGCAAAAGGAGTCTGAGACCATGTGCTCACAACACAACATTCTGTACTGCTGCAAAGTGGAGGCTTTTGTACCAAAAGGGTATCAATTGTGTGACAAGGTTTGGAAAGCAATGGTCTGGAATATTTTTTTTTCTTTCTCATGAGTTAGTTAGTTAGATGAAGCCTTATGACACACAGACATGAACATTTTAAATCATTAGTGTAAACTATGTAGATAGAAAGGTTAAGTTGAAATAAAGTTCCAAAGATTGTTTAAGTTGGGTGTCAAATACAGTTTAGATAAGATGCAAATCCTTCACTTTAAATGTCTCATACCACAGCCTGGAAATACTGTTGGCATATTTAACAACCCCCAGTCTATGCGAGGATTCTTTCTTAATATGAGGAAGTCCCTAGTAAAAAGCCATTGCCAAGTTATTACACAAGGTAATGTGATTGTATGTACAGGCTACCTGATGAACGCAACTCCCTGCAAACATTGGTTGGTTTTTAATAAGTTGGATAAATTTAAAGCAGCCTGCAAAGTAAATGAAACAGGATAACAACTGACACTGCCATTGGTGGAACTCAGCCCTACTCAATCTTTTACAGCCAAAATGAACTGTGGCATGAGACTGCAAATAGATTTAATCAGAGAATTGCCACAGTCTGATTTAGCTGTCAATGCTCTTTTTACATAAAACCATACACCACAACTTCCACCCCATATCTCCACAATGAAAACTTTCATTGAAAATTTGATGCCCCACTTGCCCGTGTTGCAAGCTCACTCACTTACAGTAGTACTGTGCACAATGTAAAGCCCTGTCCACACTATGGGACGCAACTTACATACTGCAACAAAACTGTCTTGTCATGGCAGGTGACTGACGACTGACTGGTTTGAAAAGTATATTGTCCACATTATGCAACAAGTCGCAGGTCCATAAAGTGATTCACGCTAAATCAAACGTTTAACATACTCTTTTGCTACGTTGAAAAGACAAAAATGTGTTCTGTCCATTTCCATAAACTGATCTTCGTGGGCTTCGTTCAAGAAGCCCGTCATTGTTGTCAGTTGCACCTTTCAGTCTCATGTGATTGAACATGTTCGGTGGCATGAAACTCGGCTACGCATCTGCTTGCAACGAGTTTCAAAGCATGCTACGCTTTGCAACGCATCCCAACAATTTCATTGCATTAGTTGCATTGCATCTAGTCGCATAGTGTGGACTGAGATTAAGAGCAAACATGAAGTCCAAAAATGTTAACTTTAAATTAAAAGTCCCTTCTGGTGAAATTTAATGTGATGTAGAGGTCACTAGGGAGGAAGTAATTTACTCTATTAGGAAGGATGTAAAATGCTTTTGTACCTTGAAATATAAAGAAAACAAGCTTACTTTAACATTCAATTCTTGGAATATACAGTACTCTTTGTAGACCTTCTGTGGGAAAGAGTTAAAAAAATGACACCACCAGCTGCATTATAATCTCATACTACAGTGTAAAATATGTGAGATAAACGTGTCAATCATGAACATAATGGGAATTCCCCTTTAGTGAACTTTGATGTAAGGTTGGGGGTCACAAAGAGGGGAATTAGGTACTACAATACTCTACAATAGGTTTGGTTTGTTGAGATTTTACCCTCTACTTCTAACCTTCCTGTTTGGTTTAATCTAGCAGTGACTTTTTTCCAGTAAATACCTCAGTAGGAAGGAAACTCTGCCTCTTTTAATGTTAGTAAAGCTTGCCTTAACTTTTGCTTCCTGGAATGTATACAACACAGTTTTGAAACGGCCTGGAGGTAAACGTACTGTATGATAAGCATAGATTTGTTGTATATAAAAATTCACTGAGAGAGAATTGGGGTAAAGGAAATCCCTGTCCATACTATAAGAATTGATGCCATGATACACATTGCCACAAGATACTTCCAATGCACAAGTATAAATGTCTTTGCAAGAAGCCCTGCAACATTCTATTTGGTCCCTGGCGACTAAAGTGAGCAATTGGCCTTTCATGGAGTGTCTGAGAATCAGCTGATGGAACTTTTTGAAAACTATCTGAACCAGGGTTGGGTGGTACCGTGAAAATATTGGTACCAGTACTGTAAAACACACAGAACCGGTATTGAAGCAGTACCAGTTCTCAACTCTCGGGTAGGGAAGTCAGGTGGGAAGGAACCTACTGTAAGCCACGCATGGCCCCCATGTTATCCTGCACATTAATGCATCTGGGTGTTTGATTGGGTTAATTACCATGCAGGAACCTCTGCTCTAAATGTTTGTGTAAATATTTTAATCATCCACACATCCTAAAAGTTATTTTTGTCGCCAAATATAATGAGTACCGATATTTTTTTTCAAGTACCGGTATTTTTTCAAGAACCGGTATTAGTAACACACCAAACATCTTCGATATTTTCATTACCTGCACCTCTAGGGCCGGTACTGATGTCAGTATCAGTATACCGCCCAACCCTAATCTGAGCTATCAGTATCTGTGACTGAATGGGTAATTACCAATAAAGAATTATTGAACAAACCAGAAGGCAAAAATTGCATTGAGGCTTAGATGAAACAAATGAATTCCAGTATCATGTTTGAGAAAAAAAAAATCTTGTGTCAGTATGGTCAAATGCTATTAAACATGTTGGAATAATAGTTTTGTGACTTTCATATCTTATACTGAAAAAATTTTTGAAATTGTGTTTTAACCTCTGATGATGACAGAAAACAATATCTACTGATTTCTGGGAGCATTTGGTTCTTTGCCTTCTTGTTATTCCAGATGACCATCTTCAGAGTTAGACAACTGGTGACCCAGATGAAGTTTGGTGACTTCCATTCAAAACCATAGGGTTCTAACTCTTGGAGGTCTATTCCTCTCATCAAAAAGTTCCAAAAACAGTTCCAATTATCCTAACCTAAGCTACTTAAGCCCCTCCTACAACTGTTTGAAATTCATCCTCATCCACACACAATTTCAGTTAGTTGCTTCAGGGTGAGTTCACAAGACCACATTGTGTAAATCTGAACACTCAGCACAGTGCATGCTGTGTAAGTATGAACTACAGTACTCTTGATTGTTTTAACCAACTGTCAATCAAAGAGCTGTGCCAATTAAGAATTTCTGTGGTGCTACAAAACTTGTCCTTTGGGGTGAGAGGATTAGCCCGGTTTTAAGCATCCCCATGTTGCAGTGCAAAATCTGAAGAGGAGCAATACAATAAGTCTTGTCTGTGATAGAGTAGAGATAATTACCAGATGCATTCCTTCTAAAGAAGTGACAGATGGCAAGAGACATCAATAATAGCTAATTACATTAGAGAGGCTTTAAGCTAATATGGTGATACATCATAACTAAGGTCAGTACAGAACACAGGTATGCACATAATGTACACAAACTTGTCTAAGTAGAATGGTTAGAAGCTGGATGGAGTTTTAAGGCTCAGTTTGAAACCAATTCCATGAGCTAGATAATGATTTTTATGGCTCAGTTTCAAATCAATTGGTTTGTTGGCCTGGTCACAGTCTATTTATCCAGTTTTGGTTTACTAGCTTGTTCTACCTTCTCCATTATTTGAATGATGAGCACAATGTTCAATCTTGGTCAAGGGAATGGGTGGAAGGGGTAGAGTGTTGCACTATCATGAATTGACAACACTTTGCAAAAGTCTTGGCTGAAAATGTCTCTCAAATTACCTGCAAAAGGCACTTCACAGCTTTATAAACCCCACATACAGGGGCAATATTGGCACATGGGAGGGGGAAAAAAAAACATGAAAAAAAAAATATATTTTCAAGGTAGGGAAATATTCCCTTTATCCAAGGCTATACACCTGGCAATACACAGAGCCAAGTAGTTCAAGGGGTAAATCAGATGAGATTGATTATTTCCTCAGGTGTGGATCTGGTAGTATCAAAAAAGATGGGGGGGGGGGGCTGCTTGTGGAGGAGGTTCAATAGAAAGGGTGAAAACCAAGTATTCAAAATTTGAGCTAACAAAACCTTTTTGAAAAAGTGGTTCTTGACATTAATTTTGTGGCAAAGTGATTGCTTAGAAGAAAATGCTGAAAGTCAGTCGAAAGTCTTCAATGCACAAAAGGCTAAAATAATCTGAATTTTACTGCAACTTCTTAGTTGAATGAACTTACAATTTCGACAGTGAGTCTGACCTGAAAAACTACAGTAGGTCATGTCAGATTAATCATTCTTGCTTGCTGATTTTTAAAGTGGACTATCTTTAATATTGTTTTGGCCTTCATTGTATCCTGCATTGTCCTACCTGTCAGTGGTTCTACGGTAGTAAAATTTCATTTATTCAACTTTATGTTGAACTGTTGTTTTGGGTACTATAGCTATAAGCCTTAGCACCTTAGTCACTACATTGCGCATCTCTCTGTTTTTCCATCCAGGAGTCCGTTTTAAAACAATTGTTACCAAGGTGCTGTTGTGCGCCCGTTTTGGTAACACCACTGCTACCTTTGATCATTTCCATCCAGTGGAACACCCTGATGTAACGTGCATAACCTCTATACTGTAGCCTAGGTTTTAGGAATACTAACACTACAGTAACTACAGCTTTGCATCACAAGCTGTGTGATTTTAAATACTTGTCTTGCTCACCAGTCACTGCCTCTCTCCCTCTCTTTTTTTTTTTTATTTTCTCTTTTTTTTTGTTTATGTTCCAACCTTCAATGAGGGGCACTCCTTTCAAAGCATGAAATTTTCAACTCCATCCATATTTCTTCCACAGTTTTTCTCTGAACTGGATGACTTTCTATATGGTAAGTTTGCAATAAATACAAAACAGCAAGCATGCTGTTCTGTAGATGAAGTCGTCAAACTAAATACTGCTTCTTTCTACTGTACAAGAAGTGTCTCAATGTCTGTAATGCACAGTAGTTTATGATCACTGTACTGTATTCAGTGACAAGTGACTGAGGTCTTCTCAGGGTACCCCTGTTCAAAACTGTTCAATACTGTACAATTAATTACTGCACTTGCATAATAACTTGCCCATCTGATATGTAACTGTGCATCAATGTATTGTACAATATGCATTGTCTTACTCTTTGAAAAATCCTGTCTGCAGTATCTGAACACTACACTTCTTTGCTGGTATCTATACTACGTACAGTGTCTGCACAAACAAAGGAACTTGCAAGTATTTCGAGGTCTTACTGAGTCAACAATGCCTTGTATTCAACTGTTGACAACAAATTTATTTTCACAGCTAATTTGCACTCTGCTGCAATCAGTATTTGGTCATTGTTTCTATTGACCAAACCACTAAATACTCAAAACTGGTGATATGTTGTTATGTAAGCTTTAGTTGACCAATCCCTTTCCAAATGTTGTTTTAATTCCCTCTCTTTGAGTTTCAAAAGTAAGGATAAAAGGCCTAATTCCTCTTACCCCAAAACAGTTTCCATTCTCCTAACCTAGGTACTGTAAACCCCTCCCGGAGCTGTCTTAAAATCATTCTCATTCAGAGACAATCTCAGTCAAACTGCTTTGAAAATGCAGGTACTGTAGTATTAGAGGGCCCCAATGTGTAATCAAAACACTCTCAGTACTGTTCATGCTGTGTAATATGAGTTACAGACTTACAGTTCTATGCATTTTTTTAACTAGCTGTCAATCACAGAGATATGCCTATTGAGAATTTCAGTGGAATCACTTCACAGATTGTTGTTGGGGTGAAAGCTGATCACTGTACAATTAACACCATAAAACTAGGACTAAAGTGCCATGTTATGTAAAAATAGTTTGGGGCTGATTATTGCTTAGAACTGAGCCTCAATTACCTCTCACTGCCTCCGACTTGTACAGTATTACTGCAATTTTCACTGTGCATATTAAATATGGTGTACAACTAAAGAATGAGGGAGGATATTGAATGGAGATAAACACAAAACTTTTCTTTGAGCACAACTTGTTGGCAGAACTCCTCTCACTTTTGTGTGTTGGGTTTTTATGCTTCAATAGGCTTAGCAGTGTCAAGAACTAAGTCCAAGGAGGATAAGTTAACTGCATACCCAGCATAGATCTCTTGCACAGCAAATCAGGAAATTTTTCTCTTGCCTTCAGTAAACAAACATTGCCAGTTAATTAACCCTTTTCTGGTCTTACGGGTCGCTTTTGTTACAGACAGAGAGCACAGCTGTCACCTATCTTTACAATTACTGTTTCCCTGCGGAGCTCAAAACTGCAAGTAGCTACCCGAAAATTCAGCCACAGCACAGGAGACAATAGTTTAAGGTCATGGGGTCAATAGCCTACAGAAGCCGATGTGGCGCGTGCTACGCCCGCTTTTCTGCCCACTCCAGAGGCATGCAAATATGCCGATTGGAGCCGGACAACAAAGGGTTAATCTAAATTATCTGCACCACTGGGCTGTGCACAAACACAGAGGCAGCACCGTCAGCTTTGCAGTAAACACACTCCAGAGGCTTCAAATAACCATTAACTGGTCTTACGGGTCGCTTTTGCTACAGACGGAGACAGCGGGTTTGAATGTGTTTAGATGCTATAAATTACAACCTATAGGGTCTGGTTCACTGCATGGTCCTGCCAGTCTTTCAGATCATGTGAGTGTATTGGGAGAGTATTTACAAACAAAAATCAGATAGCTTTGCCAAGTTTCACTCCTTTTTGGCTCTTTGCAGATCATTAAAAATGGTTTTTTGAAATCATCACTATGACCCTTGAAAGTAAACAATCATTTGGAATTTTAGGACAGTGCTAAATACTTAGCTGTCACCAACTCCTAGACTGTAGTTACAAATAACAGCATGCAGTAGCTCCAAATAATCCTTTTGCTGGAATCACTGCAGGAATGAATGACATTGCCTTGATATAAGACAAAAGAATTCAATACCCTTTAGAAGAGATCAATAACCTAAAATTTAAGGATTTGGTCTCAACTCTGAAGTCCATCTTTAATGGATTAGCATAAATCAATGGTTTCCATGTATCAGTGCATAACACCTCCATGTTAGCTTATGGCTACTAGACATTGCACATTGCAGTACATTAATATGTGAATATTTCAAAGGAAATAATCACAACTTAAGTTTTCCATTCATTGAGTAATAAATAAATGTCAATAGAGTTTCAAATTAATAAAGTTTTGAATTGTTCTTCTTGACTAAACCTTGAACTCAAAAATACCCCATTATAAAAAGTCTGCCAAAATATTCAGAGGCAATAAAACTATTACACTGTAGCTTAGTTTATGAAATCCTTGACATAACATTCGAAACATAATACTACAGAAAACAAATCCTTTAGGAAAAAAGAGGATGCAAGCAGTTAATATTCACCAACAATATAAGTGACAAACAAAAGAACTTGCTTTATTTGCAGATTTAATGTTGCAAATTTTGCAAATAAAACAATAAAATTATGTGAGTACCTTCTATTATTGGAGTTTCACATTCAGACTATGTAAATTTGCTGCTAGAGTGTTTTGTGCAAGTTGGAAAGCAAAAAGCAAGAAAGATTGCCTTCGGTTTTTTTTTTTTTTTAATATTCCATGGCTAAATTTAAGCTGCAATAATAGTTTAGTCTGAGAGACAAAAATCAAAGGTTTCAAGAAAGTCTGTACATTGAAAGCCTGGTGGTTTGCTACAGTAACTGAATGGCAGTATGGCTTTGAAATTGATAACACTGTCTTGGCTTATAAATGTCCCAAAATGCACATGTATCCAGAGCAAACAACTTATTTAAAAGGGGCACATCAAGGACTAAGGATTTTTACTTTTGTAGCCTGTTGGCGGGGTCAATGGGGGAGGGGCTCCACTCTGAAAATCTTTTAACTTTTCAAAGAGCCTACATGCAATATTGGTGCAAAGAGTTTTTGATTTAAGAGAAGTAAGAGCAGTTGATTTGTGCTGATTTATGTAGGATTTTTTTTTTTTTCTGTCAGTGTTGAAACAATTTTCATTGGGAAGTTCTGGGAAACATGTCTCTCTCATCCTTCCCCTTTAGCAAAATGTCTACTTCTGGTGACTATTTGTCCCATGAGAATAATTTCTATGAGAGGAAAACACCTTCCCTTGAATATTTGTCTATGTGCTCATGGTTACATGTCAGCTAAATGATGTTCTTCTAATCAGTTTTCTATCTTGTTAGGGAGGACTGTGTTCTTTTTCAATGGCCAATTTTAAGTCAGGCAAATTAACACTTTTTCTTGGACCCTATTGACATTCTCTTTGTTTTCTGATTCTGTTTCCAAAGCAGTTTTGGCCAAGCCCATACACCTACTGACTGTCTCTGGGATGTTGATCCTAGGAGGCAGGGGAAAATGGCCCCAAATAAAAATGTTGAGGGGGGGGGGGGGCAAATGTCATTACAACAAATAGAATCTAACATTGTGGTAGTCTGATGAGTTCATGGCTTCGAGGAATGTATATTTGAGGGCTACGGTGTTTGTAATGTGTCATCTAACTGTTTTGTGTTTCAATGTGTGCATTGCTCATGGACAAATCTGGTTCAGAACATGATCCAGGGTGGAAAATATTTGCCCCCAAACCAGAACAATACCTCTGCCATCCCCAGTACCCAGGTGGTGCATGGTTTGTACCTATTATGTTTCTGCCTCCAGAAGACAATTCCCCTCAGCCTCTGTCCTTGGAATAAAAGAAACCCTATGGCAGTCCTTTTACACAGCAGAGTGATGGAAGAGTTGGATAAAGACTAGCATGTGCCAAGTAGAGATTCCATTATTGACCGGCTTAGAAACGTGTCCATCTAAATTGATAGTATGATGGAACCACTTGTACAGTAAGCTTAACCTAGCATTGATCCTGCATTCCTCCAGAGTACGCCAGTTTAAGTCTGGGGGCACTGAAGAGACACTACTCTTACGTCTTTCGTCTTTAGAGACAAATCTGGCAGTTCTACATTGTACTGATCCAAGCTTGTTAATGTGTTCCTGATGATAATGGTCCCAAATACTTGAGCAGTATTCCAATCTTGGTCTGACCACAGGTGCTTAGTACTAGTATAGGCTGGAAAATACAGCAAGTGAATGCCTGAGACATCAATCCGTACTTTTCTTCAAACTAGTGAGATGCTGTTGTAAAAATTTTTTCAGTTAAATACTGTAGTTGGTAATTGTGATTAACTGGACCACTAAAGCTCAAAACTTTGGTCTTAGCCAGATAAAACTCCTACCTTTCTGTGTTTTATATGTATAGTGTTGGCCAGCTAGTATAGTAAATTCACCGGATTTTGCACACTGCCAAATTGTGCACCAGTGAAAATATTTCTCTTTCACTGTAGCAAGGCACCAGCCTAAGCTGTGAAACAATCTACTAAAACTAATGCATTGCTTTTCCTCACACTAAAGCCAAAAAAGGTCATTACATTTACATCTTTCCCAGAATTAGTTGCATTTAATCCTCACTGTAGCCAAGCATTGATTCTTCAATTAAGGTCACTGAAAATCACACTTTTTGCTCCATTTACCTTGGCTGTTGTTAGCTGGAGCATGACAGATTACTCAGTGGTTGATTATGGGATTCCTTACAATATCTGAAGTCATACTATATTTTGCAGTACTATCCCTTTGGTTGCTTGTAAACCCACCTAATGTTCAATATTTGGCAGTTTTACAAAAACCAACAACAGTTGTTCCAGTCAACATGATATCACAAATTTAAAGCACAGTTTTGAAGATATCTGACTGAAACTTTAACAGATTCAAGTTAGGACACTACAGATTCAGCATACATACCTTTAATTAAGGGACATTTCATCTTCAGGTATAGAATAATGTAAATGTTGCATGTGCGAAAATTCCACCCATCCATGCTACTAGTAGCCAGCCTACAGGTGTAGCCTCCTGAGTGCCTGTGGTCCAGGGTGTGACATGGGATTTATATGCAGCTTTCTAAACTTTAGGGGAACAACTGTACAAGTTGCTATGAAGCAATATGAGGACTGTTTGCCTTGGAAGTTACCATTAGTGTTTTCACCGGGTAGGAAATTTGTACCCGGGTACCCGACCGTAAACCTTGCAACATCTCACTTAATAAGTGCATGGTATGCACATACAATTCATGACTCTACCGATCAGCCTCTCATCTCTGATCGGATCAATTTTACAATGACAATACGTCACATTTTTCTATCTAAAATGTGCTCTTTGTTCTTAACACCGTGAGTTTAAAAATCAGACTGGAATTTAAAATTTGGTCACACTTAAGGCACCGTTAGTATGGCCTTCTGTGGCTTTTGACCAGTGTGCAATGTGTGCATCGGAACCAAAAAATAACTTACAGTTTGTCACTGCAACTTCTGTGCTGTGTTAGAGTAATGTACAGTACAACCTCAAGCAAGTGTTCAAATTTCTCATAAACTGCTTTCTTGGTATGTTTATGAAAAATCAACTGTCTATCCGTTAGTGATAACAACAGTAGAAAAATTTCTAATGCATCGCCTGGTAGAGATTTCACCCGCACAGTACTGTTAAAAATGTATGGTAATATACTGCAGTGACCATACACCTACGAACGTCCGTTCGTGGCTTGGGTTCTTGTGTTCGTTGTGTGCGCTGAATTGGAGTAGTGTACGTCACTTTGGCACACTCCACTTTTAGCAAAGGGGGGGATACAGAAAATATGGGAAAAATATTTTGTCCTCTTTGCCATATATTTAGGAAACTTTGGGCATAAAAATTTTGCAAATAGTTTGAATAGCAATAAAAAATCATGAGAAATATGAAGATAGGAATCATTTTAGTGTTTAAGTTAGTAACAGGATAGAAGTAAGAGGAAAGAGGATTTTTTTCGTGCAAACGGCGTGAAGTACAGCTTCGAAAGAATGTGTACGATTCTAAATCTGATGGAGTGAATTTTGCTTCAGAAAAAATTTCTCTCCCCAAAATACAAAGTTCCAGCGATTGATTTGAGACAAAAGAATACTTTTGTGGTTGAAATATATGCACACATTATGTAGACATAACTGCATTACTAACAAGAGCCCAATGGGCACTGTGGTTCCTTGCTGGATATTATAAGAACTGTACAGCCAGTCTCCAAAATAAAGCTGAGCAAAAGCTCATACTCAATGTTTGTAAAATCTCCACAAGGGGTACTTTAGTACTAATATTACATGAAATCAAAGATTAAATTTCTGTGGCTTTACTTACATTCAACTTTTATAATGCTTGGTGATCCTTCAAAAGCACTACCTCATTTCCATATGTATTTATGCTTGTAATCAAACTTGATATTATCACCAATAAACAATACACAATGTGGTTAGAGAGAGAAAAAACACCCCTTGTATTTCTCTCACAAGTTATTTTTACATGTACCTGCTCTCAAATAAAACTTGCTATTACTTGAAAACAATCTACCATTTGTCATGTTTGCTACAGTACCTCCACACAGAAAACAGGGTTTATTCAGCAATTAAAGCAAGTGATTAATGGGGTGTGATAATAGAATGAGGATTAGGTTACCCCACAGAGCACAGCAGTAAAAGAGACATACTGTATAATCCATGCATTGCTTCCACTGGCAGAGAGACCAGTTTAATGCAGTGACCTGTGCTCAGTGAAATCTACAGATTTCAGTTATTGCCCTCTTAAAACTTTGAATGATCCAAAATATATGTACAATATGAAGGAATCATTACTGAACGAACATAAAGGCCAAATTTCTAAGGTGTTTGGGTGTATAAGCATGCAAAACTAGGTGAGATCAAAAGTCTGTTGAACCTATCTTTATCTAGCTTAAAAGATTTTCTAAATAACATTTCCAGCCATTGACCTCCAGTGCCCTTGATGACCTTTGACCTTAACCAAACACAGATTGATTTGAAATCTGTCCTTTCTACCTTAAAATACTGTGTTAAAACATTTTTCAGTGTTTGACCCCTGGTGACCCCAGATGACCCCTCGACCTTCACCAAACATATCCAATTTCATCCTTACACCATAACACATCCACATACCAAGTATGACATCTATCCAAGTTTCCTACCTAGAAATATACTGTTGAGAAGGTTTTTAGTTTTTGACCTCTGGTAACCCCAAGTAACCTTTGACCTCCACCAAAAACGATAGGGCACACCTTCTCCCTATGATGAGTCTATGTACCAAATCCAGGTTCCATCCAACCTTCCCTTGTTGAGTAAGAGCGTACCGAAGCAAGTGTCACACACACACACACACACACATACACACACACACGCCAACCTGACTACATAGGTTCCTTTGCTACCACAAGGAACCAAAAACTAATTCTTTAAATCATGAAATCATGTCATGTTAATTTTAGTGCTAACTTGACAAGTATGAAATCTAGAAGCATCAATCCACGTGTATATCCAATTGCTTATGTGTTCATACGGCAATGATAGGTAAAAAAATTCTTACAGGTCTTTTGCGCTATTTCTGGGCATCAGTTTAGGAATGTTGTCGATTCACACTCATTGTGTGCAAATTTGTTATGAGCTGACTTTTAACGATCATTTCTCAAAGGGATAGGCTAAAAGGGGTCCGTGCCATTCTGCCATCGGTAGTTTCCACCATAGAAAATGTGCACATTCCGCCATAGAAAAAGTGCCAATCCGCCATGGCTGAAAGAACTTTTTCTATGGCGAAATGAGAACATTATTCTGTGGAAGGTACGATAGGTTGGAACTTACCAGACTGCAGGAACACTGGCTATATGGAGTTTAGAAAGTTGTTGGAAGCATTATTGGTTGGTGATTCAGGGTTGAATAAAACAGGCAAAATCACTTTACCCAATTAGTTACGAATTAAAAACAGTGGTCAGTGTCAATGAACACTTACGTCTCTATTGAGTACAATGATAATAATCCCCTACACACGTACACAGGTGCAGATGTGTGATTAAGTTGATATCTTTGCTTTTCAAGTCTAAAGACATTATTCGGTCACCATTCATACATTTAAAAGAATGAAACTTTATTCCCCATAGCCTACAATCAAATCCACCATTAGTAAACTACACATTAATTCAAAGTTCTTAATTTCTTAAGCCTTCTTTGCACTTCCATTCAATCTATTCAACGAACTATGCCTCTGGGTTCTAGGGTCCTATCATGCCCCCTTCACTGGTGGTCTGACCTGGACTTCTAAAAATGTTTCGGTAGTTGCAATGCCAACTATTCCTCTGATTTCATAGATTTTTCTGCCATGGCAGAAAGGTGCAAAACCTGTGGCGATATGTTATGGCGAAATGTACCAATGGCTGAATGACACTGTATTCAGGCTACGATATGCACAGTATAGTAGACCTATGCTGTTTTGTTATCTGTTATAGGAGAAGACTGATGTTAGAAACACGCATTGCAGGAATTGTTTCTGGAAAACTGCAATTTTATCAACAAAAGCATGTTATGGAAACAAACAAAAGCAACTTCATTTCAACATAATTGTGAATGAGATGTGGGTTAATACATTTTGTTAGTTTCAATAACCATTTTATTTTGCGAAGATCAAAAAAAATATCATAGAAAAACGCTACGCGGGTAGTAATTTCCTTCCCAGGTAGTAACAACGTCGGTCGGGTAGGCTACCCGATGCAAACACTAGTCATCATCACTATCATCATCAATGAAGACCTTGTTGTCCAAAGACCATTTTGCTAACTGCTGTTAGTCCTAGTCTGTAATGCCTTTTTGTTAATAATATGTTCAGTTGTAACTTGTTATATCTAATGTTAATGTTAATGTTAATGTTAGGCCTGGGCTAGTCCTGAGTAAAGGACTGTGGTCGTTCGGTATACTCACTATACACAGTCCTTACTCCAACTGTTTACAAGTGGGATGATCGGTGGAAGTTTTTAACGTTGACATTAACTTTCTTTTGACAGCAAATTTTTACTTAAAACACTCATTTGCCATAACTATTCTTCTACAAGTCTTACAGGCATAGCCAAACCCTTTTTGATCACTGAAATCTTCCTGTACGTGTCAAAACTTTGGAATGAAATCACCAACTTTTTCGCGTGGTAGAATTCACTTACTTTACTATGTGACTTTGGAACTTTGTTTACAAAAATATGCTAATAAGTGTAACTGTTACGTCAATGTCATAATATATGGATGAATGTTCTACTGTAAACAAATATTTTAAATGCTACAGTAAATTTTCGGAAGTTGCAAAGTTGATGTTTTTTTTCCAAATTTTCGGACCTTTTTAGAGGTTTCAAGCAGGCTCCGACAACTTTTTTTTTCGTGCTTGTCCGACAGGCTAGCTGTTTCCTCAATCTACTTGCCCGCATAAACATCTACCTGTCCAATTCAAATCTGTTGAGTACATATAATTTTTTAAGTCTAAAAGTACAAATGCCATTTTGGGCAACTCAAAAATTAAGGGTTGGGGGTACTTGCCCGGCGGGCTGCAACATCCAACACAGTAGTTGCCCGAGTGATTTTTTACTTGTCCAGCGCTGTCGGGCAGGGGATTTGTGGAAGCCTGTTTCAAGTCATCAAAAATAGTTGCAATAGCTGAACAGGATTTGAAAAAGGTTATTTATGATAGCAAATAAACATTTTAGGTCCTACCTTTGCTACAAGAAAAAAAGTAATAACGAACCGACATAGTACTGTCGAAGACCAGCAACCGCAGAATAACAGGAGTAAGGACTATGTATAGGGAGCAATTATGCGACCGTCCATACATACGCTAGTCCTTTACCACACCGGAAAGTACATTTGCTATGTGCCAAAGAATCACGCCAAGGGCAAGGTGGAGGTGTTTGGAATTCTAGGCCACACCAATTGTTGCAACTGTACGCCAACTGTTGTAATTTTCCCTGTAGCAGCCGCGTATGCCTTACGCCAAATTTGTTGGCGTACATTTCTGTACGCCAAAGATCTTTCTGTGAAAGGCTCTACTTTCCAGTAAGGGTCCTTTACTGAGGACTAGGCATTGGCTAGCCTGGGTCTAATGTTAGGCTAGACCTACTGTTGTACTAAGAATCCTGCATAGAGACTAACACAGAGAAACAAAACGTACTGAACACAACAACGTCTGGCGTCAGGTTACAGTTAGTTTCCGCCCTCGCTACTTTCTGCCCCTCAAAAACGGTGTTTTCCGCCCCTTTTGTTTTTAGCAGAAAACATCTTTTTGGGAGGCGGAAAGTAATGGAATGGAATGTGATATCAGTGGTACTTTCGTCAAATGAAGAATCCATCGATTTTTTCTTAAAGTTTCAAACTTCATCGATGTCTTTTACTATTCAATGGGACACCTGTTACTGCCATGTTGACGTCTTTCCTAGCAAAATTCTCACTGTAGACTTTAGTATACTTATACGTACTTACGTACAGGTATATGGTATTCAGTGCTGTGAACAACTGTTCACACATCCAGCATAAGTCTACCTATAGACAAGCGGACTACTTATACGTAAAAAAATACAAGTCCATGACTAGACTTGACGTTTAGAAAAAAGGTGGTAAAATTCATTATTTGCGATGATATTTGATGAGGATACTGAAAAAGTTTTAGGCCTAGCCATAAATTTCTTTGTTGACTTGTACTTGGATTTGAAATTTGAAGTTAACAGTTATTTTTATCACATGTTAGTTCAAACATTACTTTCCGCCCTAAGATTTTTAGGGGCGGAAAGTAACGGGCAGAAACTATCGAGGGCGGAAACTAACGGACCCCCTGGAGTAACACTAGCCCTTGAACAGGACCCAGCATTACGTTCCTATGCTATACACTTCATTTCTGGGCCCTTGCCTGGTATACACAAAAACACAGCTCATTTGCCTACTCACGGGTGAGTAGGCATCCCTCACGTCCCCAAAAAGATACCTTTTCTCACCAAACTTTCCACAGATGATCTTTGTCATCACATTCACCTTCCAAACAAGTCTGTTAACGAAATAAGACCTTTAAAAGGGAAATTTTGGCTGGATAATTCTGCGAGTAACGTTAAGCCTGTGCAGAGTAATTTCTCAGTCGAAGAAGTCAGTGTTTGTCATGTGATCTCACATAAAACGGGGAAGCCTACGCAATGACTGTACAATTTTGTAATGTACAGAGAGCTTACTATATGACGTACAAGTATTGACTTACCGCTTACTAATTGTCTTCGACAGCTTGTCGAGCGGAAGTCCTTCCCATCATGCAACACAGTAGCAGACGATCAAGATGTCAATGTTACTGCGAAGGATGGCACCACATTTTTCCTGCCTTTGGCTATGAATTCGCTGGTATTAAACATTCCAGCAGGTATAAGTGGTATTTAAGAATGCTCAAAATCATTATATTAACTCAAATCTGTTCTATGAACCATACCATCGTAATCAGAGCTGGGTTTGTTGTTTTGGCTTAAAACATTGTTACCTTTGTACATGTAGGCCAGTGACCGTAGTAAGGAGTGACTACAAGGAGCTGATTATACGATCACGTTCAGTGACTAAGTCACACTGACTCTTCTTTATTGCCTTACATATCATACAGTAGTAGCACGCAACTTGTCTCAGTCACCCTTGCCTCGCCCTACTAACACAATACTTCATTAACATAAGTAACTAAAAATACATGTAACACTAACACATTAACAGAGGTAGTGCGACTTTAACATAACAAGACAGAAAACATTTCTAGGACTCTACCCTACACTGTTACTTAGTGTTAAAACCCCCTCCTAGGCCTAGAGAAGTAGCCTATGGTTGAAATGCCTTGTTATTGATTACGAATGGAGGCCTTTGCTTTATATCACGTTAAACTTTAAGATTGCATGTGGCAAGGCCAAAGTGTTTCGCACATCTCGTTCATTCCATCAAATGGGAAATGGCTTGTCCTACGGTTAGGCCCTAGCCTACGCCTAGGCTAGCATGTACTGTACTAAGTACGCGTACGCTTAATACAATTTATAACATAAACAATAACTTGTGAACGATTGTCTGAACTCTCTATTCTTACCTGCACTTTCAACAATCATTCCATCTCTGTCTGGGTCGTTTTCTTTTGCGGACATTTTGAAACAATTTTATTTCACTTTAGGTAGGCTGAATCTGAAGTGCGGCAACTAACGCAGTTTCGTGTAGATGTCCGGCCGTACAAGTTATTTTGCGAGCTTTTGTAATATTAGCTAGCGTTAACAACGTTAGACCTGTAAATAATTACGATCACGAATTCACGATCAGCGCCACACTGAGCAGTGTAACTTGGTGGAACTGTTACTAAGGCAGTTGTACGCTAGCTACACAGTTACCGTACGCAGGTTCACTTACTGTCATCATTGCTATATTTATTTGTACATGTACGTAGACAAAGAATCAAGTCAAGAAACCTTTTATGGGCGGGCTGTATTTCTAACATTTATGGACATTGCTCGTCACTGGATTTGATGTGTATTACTGTCTTTCTCATCTGGCAATTTTCTGATTATTTTGCAATCAGCTCATATTTATTGAAGTGAACTTGAATTTTCATTGCAAATGAAAGTTGAAAATAGCGACTACTAAGTTCAGTTCAGTTCAGGTCAGTTCGACATTTATTCCAATCTTTACCATAATATAAAATACATAACAACATTTTGAGAGAGGTAAAGGTAACGAAATTACGGTATGCAAGAAATCATGCTAAACACCCCACAAAAAATTACTTTACATAACAAAGCAAAACAAAGTAAGAGACTGAGGAGTGGCAACTAAAAGCTCATAGGAGCTTGTGGGTGTTGACACCCCTTAAAAACAAACAGAAAAAGCCGGCGACAAAAGGAATAGAAACACAAAAACACAGAAGAACAAAGACGGAATTTCAAAGGTAGTTTGCAATAAAATGAACTTTAAGCTGCTTTTTAAATGCATATGGTGTTTTACACTTAGTAACTTGAAAGGGTAAAGAATTCCATAAATTTGCTCCTATAAATCGAAGACCAAGTTGAGATGACCTACTCGATGACTACTCGATCAGCAGTGGCGTAGATTCAAGGGGGCAATCGCCGCTTGCCATGAAGTTTTCGGAAAATGTGCAGTTTGTGACACCAGTCATGACAGTTTGATTTTCACAACTGTTTATTCATGGAATTCAGAATTCTCTCCAAAACAAGCTCCATATTTGTGATTAATCTTTTCATAAAAGCACAATTTTCCGTGCGCCGCCAATTGCAATTTATAGTGCAGTATAGTGCTATCTCATCAATCAGTAGTCTGTAAACTTTCAAAGCTATGGAACTGACAAAATCGGGAAAGATTTCATACTCCAAGGCGGGAATCTTTTGCCTACCGTACTCAATTGTTCTCATAAAAACATAGGCGTAGGAAGCCCCCCCCCCCCCGCGAAAAATAAGAGGGGCGGAAGCATGCTTCCGCCCTCCCCCTTACCGGGTCTGAAAACCTCTTTTTTGATCTTTGAAAATCTCAAAAGAGCCAAAATTTCCGGCGCGCTATGTACAGTGCATTAGTTCTCGCTCATAAATCAGTTTGGTAAACTGGTAAACGAGCTCTATAAATTACAAAATCGAATAAGCACGGTACCATATGTGAAACCACATCATCAAGAGACACCGGCAGCTATATTGATATTTTTGTAAACTGTCTTCCATAGAATTCCAAATTTTCTTTAATGAAAGCTCTTGATTTTGAAATCAGTGGCGGATCCAATTAATTTTCAGTGGGGGGTGTGCATGTGGATGGGACATCACACTCTAAAATCAAAAGAGTGAACTTAGTCGCTCTTTGATCGAGTGAAAAGTGTAAATTCACTCCATTAGAGTGATAATTCACTCCAAGAGGAGTGAAGTTCCCTCCAAAAAGAGTGAAGTTCGCTCCAAAAAGAGTGAAATTCACTAGAGGAAGAGGGAAAATTCACTCTTCCACGAGTGCCTGCAATGATCGCTCTTTTTTCAAGAGCGATCACTGTGGGCACTCCATCAAGAGTGAAACTTCACTCTTTTTGGAGTGAACTTCACTCTTTTTGGAGGGAACTTCACTCCTCTTGGAGTGAATTATCACTCTTATGGAGTGAATTTATACTTTTCACTCGATCAAAGAGTGACTAAGTTCACTCTTTTGATTTTAGAGTGCAAATGTACACTGAGCGAAGCGCCACCATATGTATGGCTGATTACTGGTCTCTGATACCTCTTAGAATTCAGGAAATGGGATAGGGTGGAAGTGAAGCATCCAAATTTTACCATATTTTTAAGTGTGATTACCCCTGTAATAAGGGCGTAATTTGCAGCGTGTGGAACGGGCTGAAATTTTCCCCCTTTCCAAATATTTGAAAATATGGAGCTTGTATTGCAGAAAAGTTTGGATGCTGGGTTTCCTGCAAGAATATTTGAACATTTGGGTATGAGCGAGCACTTCTGCTAAGGAATTGGAATTTGCGTCGCAAGAAGCTCGCAGAAAACTTTCTTGAATCAAATGATGACAAATATCGAGCTTTTATTAGATAAAATTGATTGGGAATTTCATAATTTCACGAGTTGTCAAAACCACACAGTAGATTGGTCTCACAACTGGCAAATTTCCGAATTCTTTATTTTCAGAGCCCATGCCCCGCCTAGGTGTCTAAGAAAAGGGGGCCGAGATACAACATGGTGCTAAATGTTTCAATATTTTGGGCCACTATGAAACTCCCAAGCTTTCAAAACATGGTCTTAAAAGTTTGGGTAATCATTACTTGAACGGACTATACGTATACGGTCAATGTGAATTTAATACCGGGTGTACTCTATTTCCGTTATGCGGTTTTAGGCTATGTCATGTGTAAACTGTACATAGAGTGCATGAAGTATGGTGTACCCTCCATGACCTTTAACAGGAACGCCATCTTGTTGTTTAAGAGCAACTCTCCCTTTCTCTTGTATTATATTCCCAGGGCCCTTCCTGTTTCCCGTCACGTCTTACCGGTGAACGCGACAAAGCATGTACTTCGCCCTATAGTTTCACTTGTATGCTGTATCCATATTTTGAAAGTGTGGCCAATTTCACCCTCTACAGCCTCCTCATTGGTCATTTTTAGATCAGCACATTACTTAATATTTATTTAATTTGTGCGTCACAACTTTTAACCAATCAGGGGACTGCATGTGTTCCATCTCCGCGAGACATGAAAACTCCTAGCCGTCCAAGTTTTGGTCAGGGCACACTCACACACTGGTTCAGCAGACCTCAGACGACGAGGACCCAAGTCAATCTGTATATAGTTAACATGAGAAGCTGAGCCCACAGAACCAGTGGACATGGCCAAATTGTTTACCAGTTCCCACGAAGTAATAACAGTCCAGTTGACCACAAGTGTGAAAACGCTGGCTGTTTAGCTTATGAGCTTACTCCCTGCCTGCTAACAGGAAATGGATTGAAAATGCTTATCATTTCAATCGCAGGAAGCGCCAAGACCGGCCGCACAGAAGCGTTGATAGCGGTACCAGAACCAAATATAGCAATACTGAATCGTACTGCTATTGGGTAGCGCTATCAATGCTTCTGGGCGGCCGGCACAGGCCTACTGCTAATGGCAGGATAGCATTTTGTCCTGATGTACAGTTTGATGAAAGTGACTCAGTGTGTTACGCTCGGAAGAATTAGATGAGAGAAACTTTTATTTTGAATTACTTATAGTTTCAACTCACCTTTAGTTGCTCATTCTATCAGCCTATTAAATTTCCTTTCCTGATAAAAAACCGACTCGATTACCTGGCCTTCTTTTCTGTTTATGAATTCAGTCCGTCCTATGAAAAAGAAAGGCCCCTGGAACTTGATGTTTTCCACCCTACTTTAGTACCATATCTGGCGGCCGCGGTTATTTAGCTTTGGAAAAAACTGTCCATAGTCTTGAGTTTTATGTGCTATAGGTGCATCATCTTGAGGGGTAATGCGCCATGTAGTAGTTCAGTGGCACAGACATACACAATATCAGCCGACAGGGACAGCTATTAAATTAATTCCTGTGCTGTACTGAAGCTTACTGTAAGAGTAGTAAGTAACACACCGCGGCGCACACATGAAACGTACCCTTACCCCACCCAGTGAGCACACAAGTTTAATTTTCTATATGGCAGGGGCTACTTACCTGTAGTAAGGTATTTTTTGTGAACATATCTGTCTCTTGGGGGGGGGGGGGGTCTGACCTCCTGAGTCCTAGCAGGCTATTCCTTTGTAGGACCTCGCATTCGGGGGGGGGGGGCGGTAAGGGAACGGTCAAAAATTGTTCGTTATGAATCTTGGAAAAACACATTCCCCGGCAATAACAGTTTTTTCCAGAGGTAAGTTAACTGACACCTAGGCCTACAATGTACACATTACCCCCAGGCAGTGGGCAATGGGGATCACCCCACCTCTGTAAGTTGTTGGGGAAATCAGGTAATCTTAGGAAATCGGAAGCAGTCTGACCGAGCAACAGGGGCGCTCTTCCTCCCCCAACTGGCCGTCATGCGTGTTTATGTACGCTCTAAAATGTTTCCGACATAGCACCGGCCATTTTGCATCTCAGTCCGCTTCCAAAAGCCGAAATTTTCCTAAGGAGAGGGGGCCCCCTCCCTTCGACCTTTCCCCCAGTACAGCGATCTGCTCAAACCTTACACCCCTTTATTGAAACTTGTTTTCTCAGGCTTTCAAAGGTTATCCACTAAACAAATATCAGTTCTAAAAAACGGTACACTTATAAAAAAGACCACCGGTACCTTCGTATTGCCAATGTCATTAGGCGGCGTGAAGCCAAGAGGGAGGGGAGAAGGGGAAGCACTGCCCCTCCCCTTGTTTTTACAATATTGCTAGTGTTCCCCCTACTTATATGGGATAAATAGGCCTGGAATTTGTCATTTCCGGCTATCTGTGACACCTTTTTGCCAAAATTTTCTTGCGCCCAGCGCCAACCGGTGATGGTGCGGAGAGCTGAGAATCTGTCTGTGGGTTGAGTCACTCCCTTGACAAATTCCTGGCTACGCCCTGTTAATTGGAGGCATCATTTTGTATCTAGCCATTTGGACTTTCTTCAATGTCAGTCGGGGGATTCACAGTCGCGCGTCTGCCTCCACCTCACAGTTCCTGCGAACGCCCCTGCCCAAAGAGATAGAGATTGTGGCCCCTCCCGGGATATGTGTTGAAGCTGCCTTGCAAGATATGCGCCTGTTTAGGTATGCTTTGGAACAATAAAGGAGGGATGGGGTGTAAGAGATGAGAAATGGGAGGTCCTGAACCATTCACCGCAGGGTAACTGATTTGACCATATGGAATGAGAAGCATCCCGAGAAAAATTATCAAGGTACTTTAAAGGGCGCCTTATCATCCCCCCAAGACCCTTAGATACAGAGCTGAGGATTACCCTTCTGCATTGAGAAGCTTGAGCATATTTATCAAAAATAATTTCCAAATGTTTTGCAACAATTTGCTTCGGAAACTGGTCCCCCCTGACGCGGCGGAACGGAAAAAATATTAAAGGGGAGAGGCTTGAATGCAAGCAAGACTAACTAAGCGGAGCACCACCATCAGTTGGCGCGAAGCGTACAAGAAAACTTTTGGTTTACAAACCCTCCAGATGGCCGGAAACGGCACTTCCCGACTGTTCTAAACTGAATGTGTATTGAACCGATAAAGAATATGTTCAGCACTCACATCGAAATTCCCCGTGCGGGCCCTCACTTCTTGGATCACTTGGCAAATATTGGGGGGGGGGGGGCATACCAGCTTAGCCCTCAATTTTTTGAGGGGGCTGAGCACCCAAGCCCACCCCCCACCCCCTTAATATTGCGATGGAAGAGCGTGTCACTTTAATGGTTGAAATACAGGTAATTAAGTTTAAATATATGAGCCGGTACGGTACGTACGTACAGTGTCGATTGAATTCTAGCTACTGTACTGTATGTGTTTCCTACACACACAAAGCCGGGCTTGTTTTGTATTGCCATAAGCTAACATTAAAGCTTTACGTTTTTCGTATTTTATTCAATTCTTTTCATATTACCCTTTGAAAGGATTCATACGTCATTTAATTTAAAGAAAAATATAACTGCAAATTTTTATAAGAACAAAAATAGTGAAAATAAATGTACAGGTAAAATTCACAGCTCCTAATTACAGGCAGAGCCGATATCCGAGTTGGGCCTCGCTCTACCTAGTGCCTTCCTGTGGAAAGAAACAAGCACAGAAGAATCACCGATGTTTACTGATAAGAAGAGGTAACGCGGGAGTACGTCAAACAAAAGAACACCGCCATGTACGAAATTGCGTTTTTCTATTCGCAGTATTTCAGCCAATATTGCTTCAATTTTTACGTTTAAAAGCTCATTTCAGTATTTCTGATCAGAATAAGTGTCACAGTGAAAGCAGCAAAACGAAAAAACCGAAGCTGAGTGAGCTATTGAAGGGACATTTTTCTCCCAGTTCAAGTCGAGCGTTTTATCTCGTCTGTCTAAACAAGAGGTGTTATCCGAGTTGGGACTCGCTTTTTCCGAGTTGGGCTTCGCCTAGATGTCCACAGGTTCTGTGGCATCGTCTTGGCATGAAATTTTAATAAGGGTTTTTTGGCTTTTATTTTTTGGCCGGCTGTTAATCGAACGGAATAAAACCGCCAATCATCTTGAATCACAACTAAATCTATCTTCTTCCCATCTATCTATTCATATCTCAACTGGTTTCGCTTACACACACTGCAACATCCCCACACAAGCCTTCGTATCAACGATTGGCCCATTATCCGACCGTAGTCGTAGCCTCACGTATTGACATAGACACACATGCGATGTCACAAACAGTGTTACCAACGGCCGTTGGCGGAAAATGCAGTAGCATTCGTCATCATTACGTGTTAAGCCCGATGTGGAATTCTCCAGCAAATACGAAATACCGCCGAGCGACGGTCTTTTGAAGGAAATAATACTGAGTCAGATAACACAGTACTAGATAATGGCCCTTCGATCCTGCCCGCCTGGTCACATCAGCTCATCTCCATTTACAAAACTCGTGAAGTGTGAATAAACGTTTAAAACTGGCTATTGTCCACGAGAAAGTTATCTTAACAGAGGTTGTTCTCAACAAGACAATAGACTGTTCTAGGACAAACTGGGGCAGCAAAGCTGCTTACCCATTGTCAGGTGAACTGTGGGCTAATTAAACAGGATCATCAAACTGGTAGTGCATGCTTGATTAGATGGTTTAGTGAAGACAAGCAGAAGGTGCAAGCTCAATGCCCTTCGGAGAGAACACGTAATGATTGCGCAATGTCTAAAAAAAAACGAGAATTCACCAAATGATACGGAAGATTGATACATTATAATCTACATTTTTCATTTTATTGAAGAATATGACACAAAAATACGGTGATCAAATAATGTGTAATAATAAATGGATCCGCCACTGTTCGAAATAGTTTGTCTAAACAGGACAATAGAGTTTGGGAAACTTTTGAAATGTCATCGGAGAGTGTCAGTTCGCAGATAACATTATTAACAGATTAAGCAACAACGATTCAGTCGTCGGGCAATCCTCAGATTTGCCACCAAGATATGAAGGAAGTTCAGGTTCTTCAGTTATCCCCCAACTCTTTAAATTTCTTTCTAAAGCTTTCTGCAGTAAAAGCTCCATATCTACATGCATTTCTTCAAAAGGGGCGATGGTATCGGCGCGCTTGGCGCGCCGCAATACGTCCCTGACACAGTGGTGTTCACACTTGAAGGCGATTGCCCTTTGGCTCGAAAAGGTGAAAAAATGGATATTTGCCATTTGAGACACCTGTCATATACACATGGGCGTCCGCAGGTAAGGGCAAGGGGGGGCACTTGCCCCCCCCCCCGGAAATCAAAAATTTGAAAAAACGTATAAAAATCAAAGCAAAACCCGAACAAAACGTGTTTTCCGAGTTTCTATGCCAAAAATAGGCTTTAGAAATGCCATTTCCGGCGATCTGGGAGGCATTTTGGGCTGAAATTTTCGCACTTTTCATGTCAATTCATGGTGACTCAGAGGTTTTGCCCCCATCTAGAAATTTTGCCCCCCCTGACTTTTTTTCTGCGGACGCCCATGCATATACAGTTCGCTTTTCCCAACTTTTCCTCCATAAAATTCCGAATTCTTTCTAATAAAAGCTCCATATTTGTAATTATTAGTTTTAAAAAAGACAAAATTTTCCTCGTGTTCCGCTCGCCCTAAATTGCAACCCTTAACGCAGTAAGCGATCGCTCATAAAGCAGTCAGTGTTTAACTTTTCTGAGCCGCTGAAGTGCAGTTTCCCTAAAATTTTCTTCCATATAGGCTTTTGATTTTTGCATATTTTGTCTCAAAAGGCAACAAGGTTCCGGGAGTTCTTTGAATGTTGCCGAGAACCATCAATCCGCACTCCTTTTATCTGTATGTAACATAATGTAACAACAACAATCTTCAGTCGACATGCTTTCTCAGATATATGCTAGTAGGAAACGCAGATTCTTCGACAGTCCCCCAAATATTCAAATTTCCTTACAGGAAACCTTGGATCTGAACTTCTTTTTTTTTTTTTGCAAAACAAGCTCCATATTTAGTAATGTATAAAAGGACCCAAATTTTCGGCGCCATCCTCGCGCCGCAAATTACGTCCCCAATACAGTAGTGTTAACATACTACTTAGGAAAAATCATATTTTTTTAAAAATTTTTTTAGTTGCTCTTGCTCGTAGAAAAAAGCGAAAATACTTAGCACCAAAATGAACGTTTTGATCAATGGGGTAGGGTGAGGTGAACTTTCATTTTGCTTCCTACGCCAGTGCATAAAAACCTATCATCAGATACCTTGGAACTCTGTCAGTTGAGTTGTCTTTGTAGGTGGATTCTTAAGTTATTGAATATCAAAGTGTTATCAATGCTCCTTAGTTTGCAGAGAGCATAGATTTACTGAAATTGGTGTCAATAGTGTGGCATGGCTGGCAAAAACCAAGATTTCCAACCTTTTTCAGTGCCCAGTTTCATTTGAAAAAATAAATGAGTCAGGCCATATGGTGAACAATTCTTTTAGTTTAAAAAATCGTTCTTCCTGCTAGTAAAAACCGAAAAATTTAGCATAGAAATGTACCTTTCAGTCAGTGGGATAGGGTAAGGTGCATATCGTTCAAAACTTGCTCCGCCCCACTCCAGAATTGCTTCTTACGCCGCTGGGTTTTTCCTCTATTGCGACTGGCTTGGCGAACTTCAGTATGTACTGAACTGACGAAATTATCCAAACAGGGAGTTGCTCAAGTCTCTAACAACTCACTGATCTGTCACGGTAACTGGACGAACTTCCGACTTCTAGGCCTTTTGGAAAAACGTCGCGTTACGAAGACGGGTTTAAATAAATTTTCAGGCAGACTTTTGGGAAGACATTATCGCACTCTATCTTAATTTAATTGAAAATAACTTACTCGATTTTCTTTCCCGATGGCCGAAGTCGGCTGTATAGGGACAGGATAGGTGGCAAACTATTGGGCACTGCACATGTACAGATGAACACGGTCTAATCTGTCCATGTGATGTGGCAATTGAAAACATCAGGATTTTTTTAACCTTCGTCTGAATATTTCACCATTTCGTGCAGTGTCTTTGCAGGACTACAGTACTACCGTATCAAGTGGTACAGAAAAAAACTTTTTTCCACAAACTGTCCGAAAAAGTCGCAAATCTTTGTGATTATTTTCATGATCCATGAAAATGTTACTCTGAATGCGGTGAGTTTTGAGGGAAAAATTTTGAAAGTAAAAGGAGTTCGTGCCTGATAAGAGAGAAATTCTCAACGTCTTAGACATTTTTCTCCCTCGTGCTGGATAACTTAAGAAGCATTCTATTACTAAAATCTGAAACTTGAAGTCAACTTGAACTTATTTGCACAAAATAGAAATATCCTCCGAAAATGAAAACAACTTACGTGCAGTCTGCGCACAGTTTTTTTTTTTTATCTTTTTCCTTATTTAGCTAGATGGACTTAATTTTTACATCAAATTATGTTAACTGTCATCGGTCTATCAATCGTATACCAGAAGTTGGGTGAGTAGACACGATGCCGAAACAGGACCGACTAAGGAAACCGGAACGGCCTCGGTAGCATAGGCGTCGATCTTTACTCCAAAGTGTGCAGGGGCGTCGATTCGTGGGTACAGGGGGACATGTCCCCCCACTCTTTTGAGTGGAGGGGACACTAACGTTAAGCCCCCCCCCCCACACACACACACACTTTTTGTGACCTGAAACTTTAAAGTTAGGTAGTACCAAAAATTCTATACATGTAGATTATGGAAGACGTACTCTATCGATTGCTATCGATTTCTGTATCAAAAATTACACGTTTCTACTTTGCAAATCCCCAAAATTTTTGTACGCTCCTCGCGCTTGCAGTCTTAGTGATGTTCTTTTTTACACTTGCTTATCAAACATACATTATCTATCTGTCTGTATGATATGTCGATTGTTCGAGTGCATAGGGCAGCAGGTGTGGTTATGAAGGGGCACAACATTTAGGAGTTTGAAGAAGAGGAATCATCCCCTACTATGTTTTAATGAAATTTGTAATCTTTAGTGAATGACCAGCCTGGCAGGCTTAACATATTTTAAGGAAAATGTCTCGGTGCATGCAACTTTTCAGAAAAATAAATGAGTTCAAATGCAACATTTCGACACGAGCACATCACACATTCGTATAGCGATTCGACCGTTTCGTATTTAGACCATTTATTAGAGAAGTAAAATCACATTGAATTTTGCTAGATTAGAGACTTCAATCTGGCATTAGAGGTACACCTCCATCCTCTGTCTGCAGATAGTGAATGATAAAGTGTCCTTCTAAACTTCGAACCGACATATTTTAATGTTTTTTTTTTTTTGCATCAACAATCTTACACCGGTAGGCCTATGCAACGTTGTCTCAGTAACACCAGTGGGTACCATCCCCCATCGGTCTGTGATTTCCCTGCAGTAGATTGTATACGGTCAATGTGAATTTAAATAACGGGTATACTCTATAAGTAAAGAGAATCACAACAAAAATTGTGATAGTTTGCGAAGCTTTTTGCAAGTCCTTTGCAAACTATCCTAATTTCGTTGTGATTCTGTTTACTTAAAGAGTATACCCGGTATTTAAATTCACACTGACCGTACAGTCCGTTGAAGTAATTACCCACACTTTCAAGGCCATTTTTTGAAAAATTTGGAGTTTCTCAGTAACTCAAAATATTGAAACCGTTAGCACCATTTTGAAACTGGGCCCCTTTTCCGACTCCGGCACCCAGTGGCGTAGCTACGGGGGGGGGGGGGAGGGGGACAGGCGGCTCTGAAAAAATATGAAGGATTCGGAAATCTGCAATTTGTGAAACCAGTCTACAATGTGGTTTGACAACTCATAAAATTATGAAATTCCAAATTCTCTCCAATAAGAGTTCCATATTCTTCATTAGTTGTTTCAAAAAAAGATAATTTTCCGCGCGCTTCGTGCGCCGCAAATTGCGATTCTTAAGCAGAGGTGCTCGCTCATACCTTCAATTTGGTAAACCTTTCCGAGCTCCGGAGGAGACAAAATCGGAAATTGGCTATATGTGACACCAGATCATCAAGTAACAACGGTAAATACAGTGCTATTTTTATAAATTTTCTTTAGTAAAATTCAAAATTTTCTCCAATGAGCTCTTGACTCAAAAAAATTTGTCGTAGAGCCTCATTTCTTAGGCATTGGATAACATTATGTAGCAACAACGATCTTTGGTCGCCGCTCAATCTCAGATTTGCCAATAGGATATACAAATTCTTCAGTAATCCCCCAACTTTTCAAATTTCCTTACAGGAAACTCATAATCCAAACTTTTCTGCAACACATGCTCCATTTATTCAAATATTCGAAAAAGAATAAAAATTTCAGCTCGCTTCGCGCGCCGCAAATTACGTCCCTAGTACAGTGGTGTTCACAATTAAAAAAATCGTAAAATTTGAATGCTTACCCACCCCCTCCCCTTGCAAAAATGTGTAGCTACGCTGCTGTGAACAACTTACCAGAACAGGAAAAAAATTTCGGCCAGATGTACCCCTCCCCACTTTGAAAATCAAATCAACGCCCCTGAAAGTGTGTAAAGGGGGGGGGGGGGAGGCCACTTCCGTCAAAAATTTTTTGTGTAAAATGTAAAGTCAATGGGTGATTTTTCAAAAAGTGGGGGGGAGGGGCCTCCCCAAATGGACGGCCCATACTCGGTGTCATGGCATAGCTCAATGGGGTTAGCGGTGGGTGAACCTACATTTGCAGTGCAAGAGTCAGCACCCTGTGACATCATGCTGTAAAAGAAAGTAAATAAATGCTACTTTTGTCACCGAGTCCTGTCAATTCATATTTAACATTGTCGGCAGCATTCGTGTGAGGAGCAGCTTGATAGGGCCTGAAGGAGCGGGTGTAGTTTATTACGAAGTGTTCGGAAAAGTTTGAAAATTGTTACCTCTTAGAGCCGGAAATGGCATTTTCCCTGGCATGTATGTGAGTATAATTTAAAAGCAGTTATTTTGCCTTGCCAGAGTCATAAACTTGCACTCTGAGGGGCTGTGGGCCATGTCCCCTTCATAAGGGTGGCCCCGGCTGGCAGGGGGTCATGCCCCCATTGGGGAAGGTTGCCCCCCCCCCTCCCCCGTTGAGGAGCAGATCTAATTTCGTGGAGAAGCCTTCGTCCATTCAGTAAAAGGTAAAGCCTGATAAACTTCACTCTCCCCACTCCTGCCCTTTTGATCAAGTTATGGATTCATGATTTTAACCATGTTCGTTACAAATGGTTTCCAAACTATTAGAACTTTTGCATAAATCCTTCGCAAGGTATCACAATTTTCGTAGAGGTTCTGATTACTTACAGAGTACACTCAGTACTTAAATTCAGATTGAGCGTAGTCCCTTGAAATAATTCCCCACACTTTCAAGATCATGTTTTGAAGCTTTAAAATTTTCCAAGAAACTCCAAATATTGAAACATTTCTTTGAAAAATCAAATGGACAGCCATTGTTGGGGTGAGCCCAGTTACACTCCTGGACAGTAGCACCAGTCTTTAGTCGAATGTGAGTACCCCTTCTGTTAAAAAAATTCTGAATAAATAACTGACGTCGCTTTTCTAAAATGCGGTGGAAGTTTCCGTCATTTCTCCAGGATATTGACTCCATGATTCAGGTCTGCTCTGTAGTACCCAGTCTCATCTGTCCCCATTATTTCACATCAATCCCCTATTTAGCTCAACTTGTCTCCTTAGTCCCCTATTGCATTCTTACTCGGAGTCCTCATTACCCTCTCACATCTAGATAGTCCCCCATCTCTTTGGTTCCCCAAATGATTGTTTTCACTGTTTCAGGTAGCAGAATATGTTACACTCAGAGTGGGTAAAGTTTAGCAGAGTTGTTGGTGGATCACCGTTAGGGAGTCTATCAGCTACAGGTTACAATTTCTAGGGTAGCAACACGGCTGGACGATTTTACTGAAAGAGACATTCCTATCAGACAAATGCAGCAGTTATTTCATCAAATAAATTTATTTGTTAAATTTGTCTAATTAGACATGAACAAATCTGTACAGAAATAATATAAGGACATGACAGATGTGTGATTACAATTTTGAGTTCCTCTCAATAGAGAAATTGGTCAAATTTAATTTGCTTGACGAAGAGGAATTAACACTACAGGCTAGAGTTGCATGGTTAAACCAATCCAGGGCCATAGCATGATTTCTTGGACCGCTTGTGATAATACTCACACTTCATGCTCCAGATATTCAGTGTATCCCCCTTACAGTAATTCATTGATCCAGTCCCCTTACAGTAGACTTGGTCATGATGTGAGTAATACTTTCAGTTTATTTTGTAAATAAGGGCACTATCCAACTAGGCTGTATGACTCTCATGTTTACTTGTTCATTGTGAATAGTATCAGATAATGGAAATGAGGGCATGCTATTAACGAATCCGGACAGCAAGTGATGGTCTGATTTTAGTCGGCCATTACTGGGGTCCATCACCTTTAAATTTCCTTCCTTACCTGTTCCATGGATGGTTGTACACTTAAGTATATCTAAATTTTCTCAACTTTGCTGAATATGAGGATTTGAAATTCCAACAGACAATAAATGAAGACGATTTAAGGCTGATGGACCCCACTAATGGCTGCCTACAGTCACTAAAAACAAGTGCTAATCAGATTCATCAACATGCAAGAGTTTATAGAACTGTATATACAGCAAGAACAAAAACAATCATTGTCTCAATGCAAGTCTACCATTGGAGCTATTTCTGGATCTCCCCATGGTGCTTCAGCTGTGGCAATGCACTGTTGCATATTGCAGTATGCATACACACAATGTTATTGGTCTGCTTGTAATCATTTGCACTATTTCATTTTATTGTTGCACTCTATGTCTAAATGTACCCCGCCAGGAGTGTAGCCAGGATTGTGTCATGGGGGGGGGGGGGGGTTGAGGTCATGGGGGTGGTTTGGGCCACATGAGGGAAAAGTCTAAGAATAGAGAGAAAAAACTGCTATTTTAGGTGTTTTTTGCATTGCAAGATAGGGTCATGGGGGGAGGGGGTTCTAATCCCCAACCCCTCTACCCCCCTTGGCCACGCCACTGTTCTCCACTGTAGGAATGAATAGGAATGTTGAAGTTCTCAGGTGAACAGGTTAACATTAGGTACAAGAAAAGTGTGTTAAGTAAAAATGTATTTCACCACATTACAACTAGAATCTTTTTCCAGTGATTCTAAGTTGGAAATGAATAAAAACGTTTTTACTATAAAATGCTAAAAGTCAATCTAAAAGTTAAAATGTCATATCTACAAGCTTGTTTCGTGAGGTTCATAAGAACATCACTCTTCAGGATAAAACATTGTATGAGCTGGAAGGGCAGAGTCAGCTCCTTTTATTTCAGATTTAGCCCGGATTAAAGTTGCACAATAGGTATTTCTTTCTGTGTCTGCAAGCAGATCCTAGCTCATTTCTATTGTTCAGACTGGCCATGTCTGGCTTGTAGATAATGAAGTATTTTTCTTTCAGGCAGAGATTACAGGTTTTGGTCGAATTTGAGTAGGGATTACTTCTTCCAACAATTCTCCATTGGGTGGAATAATTGATTTTCTGGTCATTTAGACCCCAAATGTATTGGCTTAGTGTAGTAGCACTTCTGTTTTTGCTGTTCTTGAAGCTGCTTTTGTGTGCATTGTATCTTTGTTTGAAGGTATTCTCTGTTAGGCCTATGTATGTTTGTCTGTCGTTGTTATCATGGCGGGTTACTGTGGCTTGGTATATTACTCCTGTTGTTAGGCAGTTTCCTTGTAGGGGCAGGTGTCCTTAGCTCTGCAATTGCAATTCTTTGGTGGGGTTGGTGCCTGGTCCATATTACATTATGATAGCTTTGTTATGTCCAGATATTATTTGTCCCATATTAGGCATACAACTGTAGCTAAGTTTGAGTGTGTTCCGGTTGAGTATTTTGCTTAGAATATGGTGGGGAGGGAAGCATTTGTTAATCAGTTGGAGAAACTTCTTTCCAATATTTGTGCTGACATTGTGACTGTAGGGTGGGTTATACCAGGTGATGTTGCGCTTCCTTTTTCTTTTCTCAGTGTTGGTGTTTGTGGCTGGTTCTGGGTTGTAGCTTAGCTTATGGTTGTATTTGCTCTTCTTGAGGGCTTCTTGGTATGGTGTTGTGGCCTTATCAAAGGTATCTCCATTGTAGGATATTGCTGACAGGCGTTTATTAATGCTCGCTGGGATGTTTTTTACTATTGCCGGTGGGTGGTTGCTTTCACAGTGGATGTAAAGGGGTATGGAATTTGGTTTCATATATGGTTGATATGTTTCACTTTTGAGGTCCATAGAAATATCCAGGAAGTTAACAGTTTTCAGGTTTGCTTCGATTGTGATTTTTAGGTTGTTTTCTTTGAAGATTCTACATATTTCTTTTTTGATTAGTTCCGTTTGTCTCGGTGTTTTGTGTGCTACGGCCAATCCATCATCGCGGTAAAGTCCAATGTTGATACCTAGGTGTTGTAGTTGTGATAAAATGTATGTTCCCACAAGTTCACATGTTTCGGCGCCATCATAACTGCCCATTGTAACATCGAAGTTTGCGTTTGTACGTTTTTCCCAGGGGGTGTCGTTGTCATATAAGAGTGCTTTCTTCGTCTGAAGGATGATACGTTTTTCGTTGTCTCTTAATTGTTCAAACTTTGAGGCGAAATCAATTGCTTTTAACAGGAGGTTTTCACTAATAGAGGGGTAAAAGTCACACACGTCAAAACAGATAAACGAACCCCGCGCTTTGTTCGGAATATCTTCGAACCAGTTTAAAACATCCCCAGTGTTCTTCCATTGGTTAAGCTTCGTTGCAATTATGACTTTTTTGTTCACTCTTTCCAAGATTTGTTTGCTAATCTTTCCAATTTCACTTTTTGTTGGGTTAATCAGTCTACATGTTGGACGATCAACAACTGTACGTAGCAGCCGACAAAACAAACAACTTCTATAGAGTCAACGCAGCAACTTACAATAAACTACTGGCAGACAACATCACTAAAACCTACAAAAAAGCATCTCCAGAATCTGAAACCATCTTAAATACAGAACAAAAACAAATTGCAAAGGAATTGAAACTAGATGACCACATCGACATAACTGCAAAGCGACAGGCATTTATCACACTAAAGGATCATAAACCTAACTTTCAAAATAGACCAACATGTAGACTAATTAACCCAACAAAAAGTGAAATTGGAAAAATTAGGAAACAATTCTTATAAAGAGTGAATAAAAAGGTCATAATGGCAACAAAGCTTTACCAATGGAAGAACACTGGGGATGTTTTATACTTGTTCGAAGGTATTTGAACAAAGCACTGGGTTCGTTTATCTGTTTTGACGTGTGTGACTTTTACCCCCCTATTACTGAAAACCTCCTGTTAAAAGCAATCGATTTCACCTCAAAGTTTAAAAAATTAAGAGACAACGAAAAACGAATCATCCTACAGACAAAGAAAGCACTCTTACAGTATATGACAACAACATCCCCTGGGAAAAATGTACAAACGCAAACTTCAATGATACAATGGGCAGTTATGATGGCACAGAAACATGTGAACTTGTGGGAACATACATTTTATCACAACTACAACACCTAGGTATCAACACTGGACTTTACCGCGATGATGGATTGGCCGTAGCACACAAAACACCGAGACAAACGGAACTAATCAAAAAAGAAATATGTAGAATCTTCAAAGAAAACAACCTAAAAATCACAATCGAAGCAAACCTGAAAACTGTTAACTTCCTGGATATTTCTATGGACCTCAAAAGTGAAACATATCAACCATATATGAAACCAAATTCCATACCCCTTTACATCCACTGTGAAAGCAACCACCCACCGGCAATAGTAAAAAACATCCCAGCGAGCATTAATAAACGCCTGTCAGCAATATCCTACAATGGAGATACCTTTGATAAGGCCACAACACCATACCAAGAAGCCCTCAAGAAGAGCAAATACAACCATAAGCTAAGCTACAACCCAGAACCAGCCACAAACACCAACACTGAGAAAAGAAAAAGGAAGCGCAACATCACCTGGTATAACCCACCCTACAGTCACAATGTCAGCACAAATATTGGAAAGAAGTTTCTCCAACTGATTAACAAATGCTTCCCTCCCACCATATTCTTAGAAAAATACTCAACAGGAACACACTCAAACTTAGCTACAGTTGTATGCCTAATATGGGACAAATAATATCTGGACATAACAAAGCTATCATACGTAATATGGACCAGGCACCAACCCCACCAAAGAATTGCAATTGCAGAGCTAAGGACACCTGCCCCCTACAAGAAACTGCCTAACAACAGGAGTAATATACCAAGCCACAGTAACCATACATGATAACAACGACAGACAAACATACATAGGCCTAACAGAGAATACCTTCAAACAAAGATACAATGCACACAAAAGCAGCTTCAAGAACAGCAAAAACAGAAGTGCTACTACACTAAGCCAATACATTTGGGGTCTAAATGACCAGAAAATCAATTATTCCACCCAATGGAGAATTGTTGGAAGAAGTAATCCCTACTCAAATTCGACCAAAACCTGTAATCTCTGCCTGAAAGAAAAATACTTCATTATCTACAAGCCAGACATGGCCAGTCTGAACAATAGAAATGAGCTAGGATCTGCTTGCAGACACAGAAAGAAATACCTATTGTGCAACTTTAATCCGGGCTAAATCTGAAATAAAAGGAGCTGACTCTGCCCTTCCAGCTCATACAATGTTTTATCCTGAAGAGTGATGTTCTTATGAACCTCACGAAACAAGCTTGTAGATATGACATTTTAACTTTTAGATTGACTTTTAGCATTTTATAGTATATCTGCTCCTACTTTGTTGAGCACTCTACCATCTGTATGGTCCCAACCTTCATATTCCTAAAAACGTTTTTATTCATTTTTGTTACTCAATTTTTCAATTGTAATTCTTCCAAGTGTTTTGATGACCACACTCAATGGGTATCAATATAAAGTCGTCCATCACTTTTTTCATGACAAATCTCATCAGTACGACATAGGCATGTAGGGTAGCTTGCCTGTGGCCAACTAAAACCTCTGGGGCTGACACTGGCTTGCCCGTAGCCAACTAAGACCTATGGGACTGACACTGTCTTGCCAGTAGCCAAATAAGACCTCTACGACACTTGCCGGTAACCAACTAACACCTCTGGGTCTGAAACTGTCTTGCCGGTAGCCAACTATGACTTCTAAGACTCTTGCCGTTAGCCAACCAAGATGTCACCTCTGGGACTGAAACTGTTTTGCCGGTAGTCAACTATGATCTCTGGAACTGACACTGTATTTCTTCAAGGCAATTGGCTTCTCAGCTTTAACTTAGAGTTGTGTTGCCACAGTTACTGGTTTATAAGGATATTGTCATCTCCTGGAAGCTTCTGTTATCCTTTTCTTCAGCCTATCAAAAGTATCTGCCCGTATAGAGTTTCGTATTTCTTGAAAAAAGGTGAAGTATTGATGTAGATTGTGACTGCAAAAAACAAGAGGTAAATGTGACAATATGTTAAGTAAAATGATAGTCACATTAATTAACATGAAATTTAATGGGCTAATCCTCTCACCCCAAACTACAATTCTTGTATGGGTTAACAAGAAATTCTCAATTGGCTCAGCTCTTTGATTGAGAGCTAATTCAAACAATGCAGAGTACCATAGCTTACATTACATAGAATGAACTGTACTGAGAGTGTTTTGATTATACACATTGAGCTTGTCTATACTCACCCTGAAGCAATAAACTGAGGTTGTATCTGGATGAGGATGAATTTTAGACAATTGTGGGGGGAAGGGGCTTAAGTAAGAGGGTTAGGAGAATTGATACTGTTTGGGGTGAGAGAACTGGGCCTTTAAGAAGAAGATTATATAGAATGGTCCACAGAATATGAAGTCTACATGATGTGACCTGCCTGAAATAAGTGAAATTGATATAAAAAATGGAGGTATCGGTATCATTATCCTTAAAGGGGCTCTTTGGTTTGATATGAATAACTTAATGAGAGTGTTAACAGGTCATTACCACATGACAATGCTTTTAGTTGGCACAATTAGTCAAGTCCCATATTCAATAGTTGTGGAAAAGGTTAAAATTTTCAATTTTGTAGTATCCTAACTGGCAACTGTTTTTGCATAAATTTGAAAAAGTGTTTGGTCATGAACTTTTGCAAACCAAATTGAACCCTTAGGTACTCATAAAATAGTTATTTGTATGTAGGATTTGGGGAATGTCTATGTTTGACCCTTTGTGGCATGTGAAGAAAACTTCACAGGTTTGAAAAAAAAAATGTTAAATTTCATGAACCAACTCAGTGAGCTGCTTTTAAAGAGAGATTGATTTTAAGGCCTAATCCTATTACCACAAACAATTTCAATTCTCATAACCTACTTGCTTCAGTACAACTGTCTAAAACACATCTCTATCCAGACAAAACTTCAGTTTATTGCTTCAGGGTGATTAAACAAGACCCCAATGTGTATTAATCAAAACACCCTCAGTACAGATACCGGCTGTGTAATATGAACTTTGGTACTCTGCATTTTTTGAACTTGCTGTCAATCAAAGAGCTGTGCCAATTGAGAATTCCTGTGGACTACAAAAATTGTAGTTTGGGACAAGAGGAATAGGTCTTTAATAGGTGACAACGTGCAATGTAAGTTACAATGTGAATGGAGAATGCCATTAAAGTGACCCATTTCAGGGAATTGCACCTTCGATATCATTTATTTAGGAAATCCATTGCTTTAAGATTCAGAGACTAATTTTGTAACCATTTATACTTTTTATCTTTTTTAAACAAACCCAATTTAACAAGTTCTTGAACTTCCTGTAGTTCCTGCCATAAAAATTTAACTCTGCTATGAGAGAAAACAACAACTGTTTATCAGTTGTGCAACCAATAGTATAAGAAGGATTTTATTACACCTGACCTCCCCTTGTTTAGGTTGAGTAAAAGTGTTTACATTTTTGAGGTGGGGAGCTCCTAATGTAGGAGTTTTACATTTTAATGGTTACTAGTGATTACTAAAAATAGTAATGCAGATGGACAGAACTCATTCTTTAGATTATTACAAACAAAAGAATAACAAATTTTACTCCTTTGTCATATTCTGTTTGGTCTTACAGTAGCCAGCCTCATGCAGTCCTTATCTTTCAAATACCAAACAAATTTATGTGCTAAGATTAAGGGGAAACTCCATAGAATTGGATGGGGAAGGGGTGGAGGACACAGCTGAGCCCTTGATTGAAACAAACATGATACAAACAAAATGTTGCTCCTTGTTGGATTAAATTAGCAGTGGGTCTACAAAAATTGCTCCAACTAAACTAGAAACTGTGACACATTCCATTCATACAAATTGTAGCTCTAAATGGGCACATCTTCTCATCCAAAATTGTATCCAGAACTTTCAGTGCATGTAGTGAAATGATAGCTACTGTGTATATTTTGAATATGATTTCAACTAAAGAGCACTCTAGCTTTCAGAATTTTGCTTTCTTCCGATTAGGAACAATGTACTTTAGGTGATAATCATCAATCTATGTGTTGCAATTGCTAAACTGAAACAGTATGGTGGCATCTGCATGTTAGTTTAACAAATGTGCTGTCATTGCTCAACTGAAACAGTTAAGTACATATAATGATTCATTGCAGCCTCATTTCAGAGTAATGAATAACTCTGACTCAGTATAAATTCAGCACTATGGTGATGTGAGAATGAAATGAGAATAGACATTGCGTTTGTTCACCAAAAACGGTGCCCTCATTAAATGTAGTCTTTGACATTGATATTAACTGTGTTACTGCCCTTTTCCGTAGCCAATATACAGTCAATTTGCAAGAAACCATAATTATCATCAACCTTTAGAAATATTGTCAACAAAAAAAAAAACAATGGAAACATGTCTGCTTTACCTCATTAGTAAAACGCCTGACAACAGTTCTTTTGTAACAAGAAGATGGTTGATATATGCTCGTGTGTGGTTTTGACAACAATAACACTCACAGTATGATGCCACTGGGGAAAAGTCTTCTGAAAAGCTTTGAAAAGAATAAAAAAACAAAACAGACTTTTAAATGCAGTTGAATCGAGAAAAGAAACCAAACGTGAAATTCAATATAAAACTGGAGAGCCAAAAGGCTTTAGAGTTTTTTTGCTCCCAAATTTAATTTTTTTTTATTTTTATTTTTTTGTTAAATTGACAGTGTATCACACTTTAAGGAATAAGAGCAGTCACCCAAACTTATTTTGAGGCAACAGACAAATCTCACAATTTTCCTCTTATGTCTCTTCAAACTATCTTTAACAATAGTTTAAGACTTCAATATTGCAAATTCCAGGCAAATCAAGCAGTTACGTCTCGTACATACTGTATCACATTTGAGGAGAAAAATATTGTCACATGACTCTCAGGAGCCAATCATGAAACAGGACAGTCTACAACACTTCTTCAGGTTGTGGTGACTGCATTTCTCCTTTAATCTCAAAATGTATGGGATTCACACTCATAGATAAAACACACAATTTACACAATTATAGTAACTTATAGACAGCCTTATGACTCCAAATAACCTTTGACCTGTATCTAAAATTACATGAATCATTTACTTCATATAAGTTATTTGTATGTTAAAAATGATACTGATCAAAATTTGTTATTAATATTGTATTAAAGCTTTTTACTCTAATCAACTCTCCCGTCTCCCCCCCCCCCCTTCCCGTTGTATAGTATTAAAATTGCAGCCAAGTACATCAGTCAATAATGCATGCATGCCCCACATACATACCTGCTTAAATAAACTCTGTGACTTCATACCTCATCTACTAACACACACACACACACACCCACACACACATGTCATCACCATCACATTGATTCCTTGTTTGCTTTCAGCAAGGAATCAAAGATTACTAGGCAACTGAAGCCTATACACTGTCTTTTCTTACTTTAACAAAAGCAGTCACAGCTGTAAGAAAATTATATGTCATCAAAGGGCAGCACTTAATATTGACCAACCTCAACCCTCCAGATCGTTTTCCACCATTCATCTGTCAGTAATTGGTCAGTGAAGGAATTCGAATTCAAAGGTCATAATAGTTGGGCTTACATTGTCTTTTGTGACACAAGAAATTTAAGCTATTAATCAAGTTTAGTTCCATGTTGCAAAGTCATGAATCAACATTCCCTCAGCCACTGTGAAAAGGAGAATATTTTAATGTTTAAATGTTTGAAGTATTTTTTTATTATTATTTTCAATCAAAACTCAATCTGAACCCCAGATAGTAATAAGTACTTCCCTGTTGCAATTTCACAACATTCTCAGAAATTATTACCTATTCTGTGGCTGTAACTTACCATTTTTCATTAAGGTCCAAAATTAAATTTCCATCCTTTAGATATGACTGCTGTTCCCCTAGTGACTCAGGATTCTTCTCTAAGTCCAAAGGAATGACAAGTGCAAGACCCTTTTGAGTAATTAAGAATGGATATCTGTGCAGCTGTTAAAGGATAATGATTAAACAAGGTAAAGGCTAGTTAAAATATTGTTAGATAATAAGTTGTTGTCGTACAGGATCTTGAGGTGTAGCTCCTGACAAAAATGATTCAGAGAGTTCCAGTTGATTTGAAATGATTTTATTCGTTGATTGAGTTGCAAAAAAGATCAAGTTCAATTTATTCGGCCGGCCAAATATTAATCAAGTATCTACAGGTCACTCAAGTGCTCCTAGTCTGATGTCTTATGCACAAGTCCCCAGCTCGCAGGCTCGGTCTTGGAAACCTCGTGCGAGATCTGAGCACCTGCAGTCCCCTGATTGATCAAAAGTTATGATGTACCAATGTAAATGAGTGTAATGATATAAATGACCAATGAGGAGGCTACAAAGGGAGAAATTGGCCACGCCTTGAAAATATGTGTTACAGTGTGCACGTGGTACTAAGGCGATGTAATATGTCACGTCCACCTGTAACACATGACGGAAACAGGAAGGGCCCTAGGAATCTAGAACAAAAGGAAGGGAGAGTTGCTCGTAAACAACAAGATGGCGTCTGCTAAAGGGCATGGAGAGCGTACCATACTACATAACAATATACACCACTCCTTTTGTTATCTTTCCTGGATAGGAGGTTAAAGGGCCAATCTTCTCACCCCAAACTCCAAAAATTCTTTGGTGGTTTACCAAAATTCTCAATTGGCTCAGCTCTTTGATTGACTTCTAATTCAAACAATGCACAGTACAAAAAATTCTATTACACAGCACGAACTGTACTGAGAGCGTTTTGGTTAAACACATTGAGCTTTTCTATACTCACCCTGAAGCAATAAACTAAGATTGTTTCTGAATGAGGATGAATGTCAGACAATTGTGGGAGGGGTTTAAGACTTTAAGTATAAAGGTTAGGAGATTTGGCCCTGTTTGGGATGAGAGAATTGGGCTTTTAAAATTCAATTCAAATGTTTTTCATTTTCCTTCCTGTAAAGGAAATCAATCTCACAAGCCAGCTTAAATTTGTACTCAACAACCACACAGGACATTGCATGAACTGTACCGTACATTAATCCCTTCTTTTGCTCTGCAATTTTAACCGAATATAATTCACGCAGTATATTGTATAAAGAGCAGTCAAGTTAAGACAGATGCAATGAACAACTGGTTTGAACTATGGTACTGTACACACACTACTGTACAATCTATGCTGGATGAGGAACATTGCTAAACTTTTAAAGACTTGAGAAACCTCTAGAATTTTCCTTTGAGGACATGAAATCCATTGTTTAGGTCCTCAGTCTGAATTCAAAATAAGAATACAAACATACATGACTTCACCATCATGTAAATTCCTCATCTGCCTTTGTCACAGACTCCAAAAGGCCAACAGGTTACAATTCTGTTGTTTATGTCTGTCTGCTATGTAGTCACTCCTGATGACACCTTACAAGTCATTAATCTGACCAGGTAATTGTTCACACCTGATTGATTACCTCAATGAACCTTTACCAATGCGTTCCATTGAGATCGTGAAGTGGAGAAGCGTCACTTCACAACAAATGCTATTTGGAAAAGGATGAATGACCAGTAAAGCATTTACATTTAAGGCCAAAAAAAAAAAAAAAAAATGAAATATTTTATTGGTGCGGCACAAAAAAAAAACAACATTGCAATTTTTACTTGCAGGCTATTATTCATCATTTCAACCTTCCAACCATTTCTGGCTCAAATGCTTATGTTCAAAGGATACGAGGCATCAAAAAGGTCTACACCCATTTCTATGGCGTGCAGTACATCTAAGGGATGGCCTACACATGGCAACATTCGTGGCTTATCTTCAGGAAGTTCTTTCTAAAAGAGCAAGAAAGATAAAATTTGAGCTTCAGCTTATGGATACAGCATGACCTTGGAACATGACAATGGAGCATGACAATTCTATCCTGGTACTGAGTACTTAATGTAAGTTGTAGTTTAGACAATTTACAATGTTGGAAAGAATAAATGGTACTGTATCTCATTGCTTCATATGTAACTCAAGACATGATTGACATGATTGCCACTTTCTTCAATGTCATAGTAACGTACACAAGGCCTTGTAATTTTACAAAGTTTAAGTTTAGATTGAAAGATTTGAGGATTAGGAGTTCATTTGACTCATCAAGGTTCCTAAAACAGAGCAGTATTAAGCTAGCCCTCCCAATCATGTCTCGAAACCATTTAATGTCCCCATCAGGCTGGAATTAGTGTAATCCCAGTCTTTCGCCACTTATTTTAAAGGCTGGGAGGGGTGGAAATGTTTGCAACTGCTTGAAAGTTAAGCCTAGCAGAGTGGGTGACTTCCTAAAATGGATAACCAGAAACCCAAATGAAGTTCACCTCCTCAATATCACTATAGAACAGTTACGTTGAACAAGTAAATTTTTAGGACATTTGAAAGTGGTTCCACAGGGATTTTATACAAACCCATTTTATGTGCAAGGCAGTAGTACTCTCAATCACCAAACCAAATTCACCTCCAGATAGATTTCCAACATTGCAAACCTGACAAACGCAGCTATAGTATCATCTCAAACAAACAGAAGACTATGTATACAATCTATTAAACTGTAAACCAGACTATTTTTGCACTTCACAATTCAAGCACTTTTTCAGTAATTCTGGAATTGTTAAAAAATTAAAATAGTACTCAGGAATTTCCTGTTCCTCTAAACAAATCAGCTGGATAATAAATGTAATGTCAAGAGCCTACACTAATATAAATGAAACTTGTGCCATATATGGTTATGAAGTGAATAAAAATGAAAAATCCTCTTAAGTTTAATTAATCTTGAAACAATGAATTAAAAATAACAAGGGCAAAGAAACAAACAAACAAAAGAAGGTGTTTTTTATCATGAACACACTTACAATGCCTTGTGAACAGTGTAAATGAGATAAGTCTGATTATACAGTAATGGAGCAGGCATTATATTGCGGTATTCCAAATATGTAGTACACACATTAGCCCAAATGTAATAGGCTAAGGCTGGAGGAACATTAAAATCATGTTTATTCAATACTCAAAAAAAGTGGGTCAGTTTTTTACATTGGGCACTAATAGCACCTTGCAATTTAAATGTTTGTAATGAAATCCTTTTTTTTGGCTTCTGTAGAGCACCATGGGAATTATGTTAATATATTTCATACCTTCATTTGGTGTGCCATGGGTATAAAGCAATTTTACAAGATCTACATAAAATAACCAACTTGACCCCTAGATAACCTGTGACCTCAACTTCATGAAGACCCCTGATACCCTTCACTTGTTTAACAATGGGGCCAAGTTTCAAATTTTTCAGTCAAATCCACTCTGAGCTGAAGATACTGTATCTGAAAATCATTGTTGACGGATAGGTAAATACATAGAGTGACGCTGCATGATCACAACCACCTCTACAAGCACAGCTAGTTTAAGCCAATAATGGAATAAATTTCTTTTTTAAACTCACTAAAACACCTGACAGTAATTTCCACCTTGTGTCTTCCTTAAAAAAGCTCTCTCCAAAGCAATCAAAAATAAAGCCACTGACTGGTCGTTTTGCTGTTTCCTTGGCAGATCTCAATCTTTCTGACAGCAAATCTCCACCTTCTATGACTCCAAAAATGTCTGCTGGATCAGAATCCTGTTGGAAAGTTATTTAAAAAATTACAAAACTGCAGAGTCTTGGTGATTGTTATTGGTAAAATAGTTTTGCTGTCTAGTTACTAACTGAGAAATGAGTATTTACTAGAGTGATTATATTGAGATAAGCTATTACATCTTTAAAATCAACATACTGTAAAAGAATCCAGCTTGATTTAAAAATTAAAGTAAATTATAAGGTAATCCACAAACTTGGCTATGCCACTGGTAGAAAATCACAATGAAATTTCTAAGATCCAGGGATAAAGGTGAAGGCAGCAAAGGAGTTTGTTTCTATTTCTACTATTTATTGTAGAACTACAAAAGTACCCAATTTTCGCTGATTATTCAAACATTAAGCTGGTCAAATGAAAATAAATTCCACAAAGAAACATTTCAGTCAACCACTTACATTAGTCTAAACTTTGTCCATCAAAATCTACACTTAACCACATCATCTTTTTTCATCCATAAAAATTATTACTTCCATCCTCATCATTTTTATTATCATTATAAAAATCATGAATGCACCAAAATAAAAAAAATCTTCCACACACAGAACCTTTGTCTTGACATTCTGTTCTAAGCATTCATCCAAAAATTCAATTGTCCTGTCCACAGCTTTGCAAATCCTTTTCTTTGAGCAACCTTCTGGTGTATCCCCATCACAAAGAGCTTGGAAAATGTCTGGTCTTGATAATCTTTGAAATGACATGAAGGAGGTGGCATCCAACTAAGAACAGAAACATAAAAGGTTTTATAGTAAGGTTAGGTTAAATGGAGTTTTACAGCCCAGTTTCTAACCGTGTGGTTTAAGTCAAGCCGACCATGACCCTTTTTCCAGTTGTGGCCCACTGGCTTATTTTCCCCACTCCATTGCATATGCTGCAGTAAGCATCAAGCACACTGGCGCAGTAGGTTCCTTTTTTAAAGTCTTTGGTATGATCCAGCCAGGAGCTGAATTTTAGACTTCATGACTGTGAGTCTGATGCTCTACAACCACTTGACTATGGAGTCACTATTAAAGTAGGAGACATATAATCACAGACCAATATAGCAGACTATAACTACAAAACCCTGTAACGTCAGATCTCGGATATGGCAGACTAGGCCCGGTAAGGTCACATGATCACTGTTACAGCGGACTATGACAAAAGGAATAATTTCAAGAACCAATACATCACCTGAGTCAAATATAAGGGATATATTTGCTTATTTTATTTCAATTAAAGTGAACCAACTGTTATGTCTACCTTCACTCTTCCTGAGGGTGCCCACACGCTCACTGCATTTTTGCCGTTGTAACCTGTGGGCGCTGTTGCAGCTGGGTCTTGTATGGATAGAAATGTTACTCCTGGAGGTAAACCTGCAAACTTGGCTATACCATCCTTGAAGGTGCTAAGTGTTTGTCTGTATTCAATGCTAAAACAAAAATGAAAAAGAACAATTAATGACAAGACTTGAAGACTACAGGCAAAAGATACAGATACTGTAAGTCAATGCTATTGCCCTCGAAAACATTCACCATAAAACTGCCTCATAATTCTCAAGAGCCATTCCAGAAACAGGATAGTATACTAAATTGGTTCAATTTGAAAACCACAGAATTTTCTCTTTAAAGGCCTGCCATATCCATAGCATATTGTTCATGTAAAACTTACAAAGATGGTACAGTGAGCTGTACTATTCCAGACTGATTGGCAATCTTCTGAACCATATCCAATGTGAGATGAGGTACAGAACCACCACGAGTATATGTCATGCAATTTGGTGTTTCAATGCTTGCGTTTTCATGACTGCCAACTTTTGATATGAGAGAAAGCCGACAGCCTTCCTTTGATACAATCTCCACAGTGAATTGCATGATGTCACAATTTCTGAAAGTGAAAAATATGAGCTGTTACATCAATAACAATTTCAGGGTTCCCAACATTCCACAAAAATTCCATAATATTTCCATGATCAAATTTCAAAATTTCAGGATGAAAAAGATTTCTCCTTTCCAGTCCATACAAAAGAACAGTTATTATAGTACTGAACTAGATTATCTGAAAGCTGTGCTTTTTACACCAGTTTACAGTAATACTTACACTTGATTTTTAGTGCGGACATGTGAAAGTATCACAAAGGCATACAATGGCCCCCTTTTCTAACCCTCACAGCCGTTCTTCTCTCACCTTAGGGAAGTAACACAAATCCAACCAAGCAGGAGATGATGTGTTCTCTCCGAAGGGCACTGAGTTTGCCTCTTCAGCTTATCTTCACTAAGCCATCAAATCAAGCATGTGCTATCAGTTAGATGATCCTATTTAATTAGCCCACAGTTGACCTGGTAATGAGTAAGCAACTTTGCTGCCTCAGCCTGTCACAGAAAAGTCCATTGTCTTGTTGAGAACAACCTCTGATAAGAAAACTTCCTCCATGGACATAAGACAGTTTAAAAGTTTATTCACACTTCACAAGTTTTGTAAATGGAGATGAGCTTGTGTGACCAGGTGGGTGGGATCAAAGAGCCGTTATCTAGTACTAAACTATCTGAGTATTGTTTACTTCAGAAGACCGTCGGTTGGCTGTATTTGCTAGAGAATTTCACATTGGGCTAAACACATAATGAATCCAAAGTGATGTCATGTCTCAGTACATGACATCACTGGGGAATTCTGCTGGGTTAAATTTGTGAGCATTCCCTTATACTCCCAAAGTTTACATTTACAGTATTTTGATCGTATATATATTCATGCTAAAGTTCAAGTTCATGAATTTATGTCGCGTATTTAATATGTGGCGTATTTAATATAATTATTCTAATGTGCCCTACAAAGGAAGTGAAAAAAAAGACTTAGGCCTATTTGATCTAGTCACTGAACGTGACCGTATAATCCGTTCCTTGTAGTCACTCCTTACTATGGTCACTGGCCTACATGTACAAAGGTAACGACATTTTAAGCCAAAACAACAAACTGAGCTCTAATTACGATGGTATGGTTCATGGAACAGATTTGAGTTAACATAATGATTTTGAGCATTCTTAAATACCACTTATATCTTCTGGAATGTTTAATACCAGTGAATTCATAGCAAAAGGCAGGAAAAATGTGGTGCCATCCTTCGCAGTAACATCGACATCTTGACAGCTTGATCGTCTGCTACTGTGTTGCATGATGGGAAGGGCTTCCGCTGGACAAGCTATCGAAGACCAATTAGTAAGCGCAGCTAGTCAATACTTGTACGTCATATAGTAAGCCCTCTGTACATTACGAAATTGTACAGACACTGCGTAGGTTTCCCCGTTTTATATGAGACCACATGACAAACACTGACTTCTTTGACTGAAAAATTACTCTGCACAGGCTTAACTTACTCACAGAATTATCCTGCCAAAATTTCCCTTTTGAAGGTCTTATTTCGTTAACAGACTTGTGTGGAAGGTGAATGTGATGACAAAGATCATCTGTGGAAAGTTTGGTGAGAAAAGGTGTCTTTTTGGGGACGTGAGGGATGCCTACTCATGCGTGAGTAGGCAAATGAGCTGTGTTTTTGTGTATACCGGGCAAGGGCCCAGAAATGAAGTGTATAGCATAGGAACGTAATGCTGGGTCCTCTTCAAGGGCTAATTTGATCTATCAGACACCATCAAAGGCACATTTAAATAGGTAAGTTTTTAACAAGGACTGAAAATGTTCCAGGGAGCATGCTGACTTAACTGAAGGGAACTGATCCTTCCATAACTTAGGGCCTAGGAAAGTAGCACGCATTCACCAAACATAAATCTATATCTAGGAACAACTGGACAGAGAGTGGTCTCAGATTGTAGTTCATATTTTGTTTTTTTAAATGAGAACATATTAGAAAGGTAAAATAGTGCCATATTGTGTAGAGCTGATATTGTGATATACAAAGTGCAAGATATTGAATTGGTTCCTGAAAAGCACTCATGTTGAATTTCCCTGCCTTTAAAAACTGCCTCCCTGCATCCCATTTCCCTGCCTTTAAAAACTGCGTCCCTGCATCCACACCTTTTTGCTTCAGTGAATGAAGGTCAATGAAAACCAGATTAGAAATTTCCCTACTGCATGCTTGCCTTTCACACCTCACAAACAGTGGCACATCTGGACCATATCATTCCACCTTTGTTTACATCTTCTGTTAGCTGTTTGTTATTAAGCTTGTGGTTTCTTGGAGTGTGCTTGAATGAGTTTTAAAAGGGCGTGGGCGCCTGTGGACTCGATGGTCATCTTTCTAACGATACGATACACGTACTTGGCATATATCGTGCAACTAGTACTCTCTTATCTGTACATATTATGACTTCACGGTTGACATTGAATTTGAAAATTTGTTCATAAAGTAAAATTCAAAGCTGAGAGTAATGATAGGCTTCTTGTAATGGATGACTCACCCTTTAACTGAAGGAGGATGGGAGTAAAAATATTAAATCTTTTTATCATAAATTGTTGCGTTTCTGTTTGAGATTGCACCTGTTTTCAGTTTTCCTCGTCGTGGAAGAGGTAGCTGTAACGTAAAAGATATCATATAAAGCCTGTTCATCACAGGAGCTTTGGCCAATCAGGAAGCTGCAACACCAGCTTCTTGTGCATGGATGTGGCTGGATCTGGATGAATACTGCAGGGAGCATATCCCAATTAGCAGGTGTATTAATGCGTATTAATTTGATATGTTATGGAATGAGCTGGGGTTTTTTTTAGGTTTGTTTTTGAAGAAAAAGCTAAAAAACACAATTTTCATCTTATTTGTCTTCAAAGTATCTTTCACTACATTTTATGACTTTACTATTGCATATTCAAGGTAAACAAAGCAGTTATTTCTGGTAAATTTCACATTTGAAGAGAAAAAACATTATCACATGACTCCCAACAGCCAATCATGAAACTGGACAGTCTACTACACTTCTTCGATTTGGGATGACTGCTCCTGCCCTTTACGTGAAAATCAAGGCTCGGAAAAGGTGGTTTGAACTTTGAGGTGAAATAGCAAAAAATCTTCACCGTCATGATATAGTCAATTGAAAGTGTCATGAATGGCCAACTTGTCAGCTTTCATAATGAGGGGTACTTTGACCCTGGCGAAAACTTCGACAAACTTTTAGAGGCCTGTTTACTTTTTGGATTTAGTGTGTAAGTCAACGGAGGAATTCATGGGGGTATGCTACCTGCACACACGGACTTTCTATAGAGCCGTCAAGTACACACTCTCAAAGAAGTAGTCCCTTTAACTCTGGTTTGGACCCAATTTTGTCAGTATAACTTACCAGCTGGGTAATGAAAGTCCATGAATATGAAAGACAACTTGCCAGAGTGTGGATGTTGAAAATTTGGGTAAGATTGATGGTGATTTAGACTATTTAAAAAACTTGCTGTCAAATGGCGGAGATTTTCCGTTTTTGTGAATAGGCTAGGGGTGGGTGTACCTACAAAAACTTTAAGTCCTTCCAGCTCAAAATTTAAACGGTCATGGTAAGGAGATTTTGTAGTGTCATGGTGGGCAAACTTTTGTCAGCTATCAAGTGATTTGTGTCTTAAAATAGCTGTAAACTTTGACAGTAGCTCAGTAGAGAACTTGGAATGATCGGTAGGCTATGTGTGTTACCATTCTTGTCGATGCTCAAAGGTACATCATTACACAGCGCAGTTATACAATCGACAAATGAAATGACACTGAATTTCGTCAAATTCTTCTGTATTTTGCACAGTCTGTATTTCAGCTCATTATCTACGATGTGCATTGAAAAAATGATCCTGTTTCATGAGTTACACAGTTAGACACAACTTCCAAAATTATTTTGAAGCACTTCTTTTTCACACAATATTTTATTTTTCGGTGTAACAATATTTTAATAACTCGCTGGGTTGTCGAAATTTTGTCCAAAGCGACATTTAATTGGGGTTATACTTCACATTTAGTCAAGTTATGGCAAATTTAGCATACCATGAGGAATCCTCAAACGGTCGTTGTCTCTGCTCCGTATCACAATGGTCAGGTTTTCTCCACGTTTTGCCTTTTTATTGGTTTCAAACTAGAGAACAAATAGCCAAATACGGACACAATACAAATATAGACGCTCTTGTTGCGCGGTTGTAGGCTGCATTCGTACTTCGAGGAGCTTGACACCGTGTCGCGCAAATCTTCGGGCTTCCCCGGTGTTGAGGTTACGTACTTTAGGTAGCGGACCACTAACTCCAATACTCGTGCCTGGGAAAATGTTTACTGAAAGACAAGGCGCCATAAAAAAAATTTAGGGGATGTTGTTTCTAACAGTGTTACTTACAAAATATGATCATTTTTGCATTTGGATTTTGTACACAATGAGTTGAAATACAGACTGTGCAAAATTCAAGGTAATCTGACCAATTTTAGTGCCATTTTAACCGTATTACTCCACTCTGTGAAATACCGTTTTTGAGTGGCTATTATGACGGGAAACACGTCCCTATCATTCAAGCTTCGCTATAGCTCAAAATTTCAATGGTTATGGTACAGAAATTTGAAAGTGCCATAAAAGCCGAGATTGTGAGCTTCGATCAGATGGGTGGTATGTCCTGGTTGAAAACTTCTCCTGGGAGCTAGGGGTCACGGAAGTAGCCAAATTTAGTGTGTAAATCAAGTGGGACTTATAATTAGTGTCCCGCTACCTTTCGTGTGAAAAATGTGGACTTGCTCAAGTCAATTTACGAGATTATGCAAGAAAGTTGAAATATTTTCGAAATATGGCAAAGTAATGTCAAAATCACTTCACCTATTGCAGGAATATGATATTGTTTCCCATTCAAGTTTAAGTTTTGTCTTAAATATTACAGAATTGTCGTCAAATCAGACGATTTATAGCTTCACGGCGGCCATCTTGGTGCGCCTTTTTTTGTCCCAGTCGGTGGCGACCATCTACGGACATGACGTACAGGTTGCACACCACCATTAGTAGAACGGCCTCGACGAAAAAAGTAGTTCCGAAGTACACCGTCAATTTTAGGTCCTCTTTAAGTGTGAATTGCTCAAGTTAAGCTAATCAGATGTGGTTGTTTTGTTTTGGATATGAAAGAGGGCGTGTTAATGTGTGAGTGTTGCCAAAATGGGAAGAATTGAAGGTGATTTAGACTGTTTAAAAATTTGGTGTGAAAAAGACGTTATTTCCGTCACCTTGCGGATTATAGGGTAGGGTGTACAGACCCAAAACTTCATCCCCTTGTATCTCAAAATCTAAATGGTCATGCTATAGTGAACTTGTGATGCCATGATTGGCTAACTCACTGGCTTTCATGTGAGAGGTAGCTTTAGTAGGGTGTGAACTTTGACTGAGCTGCGGGGGGCATTTAATGAAGGCAAAATAGTGTGTAAGTCAATGGAGAAATTAATGGTGGTGTGCTCCCTACACGTTACATGCTTTGTCCATGTATATAAATCCGTGGCTGCACAACACACCTAGTGGAGTCAAACGTGCAGGGTTGAGTGTGTGCGTGTGGTTAGTCGTCCCGTCTGAGGATCTTGGACTGCTTGGTGTTCTCAAGATCTGTTATATTCTGAGGAAGTAAGTTCCAGTCTCTGACTGTCCGAGGAAGGAAGATATATTTGTAGTAGTCCTTACTGGTTGGTATATTCCTATAACTATTTGAGTGATGATGCCTAGAAGGCCACTGGACCGGTTGTAGGTCGTTAATTGGCAAGGCTAGGAGGGCCAATCGGATTATATCCTTTTTATACTGCAAAGAAGGCTACACTGAAACCCTGGGGCGACGGAAGCGGGGGGGGGGGAGGGGAACGGGAGACACCCTTTTAAATTTCTCAGTAGAAGGACGGACCCTCGAAAATTGTAGGAGAAAAACGGGAAAACACGAAATAAAAATGAACACTGAACGTGTATAACCATACTAAAGATATCTTAATGTTAATGTCAAGAATTATAGTGAATGATTCTATCTTTCTGGGTTCGTTAGTTGTTGGTGGTTTGCTTATTTTTTTTTTTTTTTTTTTTTGGGGGGGGGGGGGTAATTAAAGGGCATGTTATGGGGCCTTTATAGCACTCCTTTGCCCTTTAACCTGTTGTGTTGTTTTATGTTATATGATAGTGCTCCGTACCAGCTAAATCATCAGATAGTCTTGTCTTTGACGATTGGACTTATTGCAGCACTTGCTAACCAGGCGCGGATCCAAGGAAGGGGGGGGGGGCTTCTAAAACGTCAAAACCCCAAAACTTCCGGGGGCTTTGCATCATGAACCCCCATCGGGGTTTTTCCCATGGACCTCAACTGTTACGGGCTCGCGCGTTGCGTTCGCTCTGCACTCAAAACTACACTTTCGAATTTGACGTAATACACACGGCCACCCTCCCCAAAGTTGAAAAGAAATCTATGGCTCTGCTCGGATGAAGCAGTTAAGTATCGTTTAGCCCACCCACCCCCCACCCCCCAATACTGAGAAAAAAAAAACATTTTTTTTTTGTTTCACGGCTAAATTTTTCTCAATTCCTATCAGTTTCATTGCAGAAAATCCCGTCTTTCCATACGCTTGAGTGCACCAAATTGCATTTCGGGACCTTTGAAAATGCAAAAAGGGGGACACCCCTTCGAGTGTACCCCTCCTCCAGGCCGGCGATCACATTTTGTAACCCCTTCTGGAAAAAATCCTACATCCGTCCCTGTTAGAAAGTCTTTTATTCGTTTGCCATGGGCAGAATTTTACATTTCGGACTTAGAGTCGCACTTTACACCCGGATAACCCAACTTTCGAAGTTCAGTCCTCCCTTTTCGAAATGTTTGGATCCGCGCCTGCTCACGATCATAAGTCCACTCTACATGAACTATAGATACTCATGAGTTGTGTACTAAGTTCGTAAACAAAATGGGAACACGAGTCATTATTTTCGGCATACAAGTAAAGAGTGTAATGTTTATGTCTTTCTTCTGACTCCAAAATGACTTTAACTAATGATCTGGTCCTTGGTGGAAGGTTTGTGGTTAAGCAAGTGCGAGTAAACACTAACAAAGAATAATTTTATCAGGGTGAACAGTTATGAATAATTTTTATCGGTACCATAAAAATAACTTAGTTTGTCTCAGCTTTATTGATTTCATTTCTCATTAGACGTTGTAATAAGGTTATACTAAGCTGTCCTTCTTATAGCAGTGCGTGATTTAGCGTTGGTGGGTGAGGCAAGAGGCAAGAAAAATAATGTTAAATCTTCGACAACTATGTCACTTCTAAAGATAACAAATTAACTTCAGAAAAGATGTATAAAGACACCTAAATATATCGTAGGACAACGACCCGTGGATTTTTTAAATTACGTATCAGACATTGGTTTACCCCAACAACTAAATCTGTAAATATGAATGCTTCCGGCGCCAAGGATCAGCATTTCCAAATTAAACCAGTCGCAATCCGAGAGGAAGAAGTATAATACCAACGGTTCCTCCACTTCTTTTCGAATGAGAATGTTTCGGAAAATATTACGGGAAAATACTGATGGAGCCATAATATAATTAAAATACATATACTTTTCACATGCCTCAGAATGTTGGGCGACATTTGTTATCCTCCGACATTTCGGAGGAGATATGATCCCGGCTTCCCCATCTTAACCTGGTCAACTCTTCATGGCCCTTTAACTTGTAGGCCCCTGCTCTGCTTTGAGTTTTCGGATTTGTGGTTTTCTCTCAGTACATCAATTTAGCACCAGCTGCACTTTTTTCATTTTTGTGTAGTTCTCACTTGTTGAATGCTCAAAGGTATTTTCCGTTGCCCGACAAAATTCATTGGCTTCAAAATGTACCGACAGAAAATGCCTTTTACTGTCTGATCACGCTGGGATTGCTCTCTAGGCCTTTTTGTAGAACATGTAACCGAAGTCTGAAGACATCCCATTATCTCGACCAGAGCTTCACCGGGGTGATGGGGTATTAGTGGACTTCCTCCAGTTGAATTCAGCGGGTTCACTAATTTTTTGGCAGAAAACTTGTGATCTCCAGAGAGGTCTAATCTAACTTCAGGCGCGTAGCCAGTATTGTGTCATAGGGGTGGTTGGGGGCACGGCATGAGGGAAAAGTCTTAGGACAGATACTGAAAAGGCTATTTTTTGGTGTTTTTTGCATTCCAAGGTTGTGTCATTGGGGGGTGACCCTCCACCCCCCCCCCTTCACTGTCTAACTTACATAATGGAATAAATGCCTCCGAGGTAGCATTACCATGCTTACATAGTGGTCCGAAGGAAAATATTGAGGGGGGCTTATTAAGGCGGCTTAAGTATCTTGTAGATAATGGTTTGATTATTCAATTTCAACGTGGTCTCTTGCCAAGTAAAGCTTGTGCTACTAATTTATTTAAATTTCTTGAAAATGAAATGCCTCTTTATTTATTCTGGTCAGGGTGTTGATGAAATGGCTTAATTTTCAAATGCCTTCATAAAAGTTCCCGCAGGGAAAATATGGTTCACCCGTAGGTAGCGGCTCTCGGCAGATGTGCTGGCTAGATAAATTCGTGGCTTCAAGGTATCCAGAGATAATGGCCTTTTGTCTCTTTCTAGTCACGGTGAAGTACCGCTGGGTTCAGTTCTCGACTAACTTGTTTCCTTTATTTCCATCAGTGATATTGGTAGCTCTCTCACGTGTTTTGAATAAGTGGTTTGATGAGATATTACGGCTCAGTTACTCCAACTGACTTAAGTCTCCCTGAAGGGCAACCATTTCCAGCTGTGGCTCACTGGCTTGTTTCCCTACTCCAATCCTTATGCTGAGTACCAAAAAAATGTCATTAAGAATGACCCGGACAGGGTTGAACTCAGTCAGAGCAACTAATGTAACTGACCAACCTTCCGATATTCCAACCCATTACGTCACATGTCTGCCTTGAGTGGCACCATTGTAGATTCCTTGAAACAAAAAGGTATACACACGGTATTAACCTACAGACCGAAAAATATATTTTGTTTTCGTACATATCTCGTTTGAAAGCGACAAAATTAAAAAGCCTTCTATAAGGGAGTATTAAAAAAATCAGATATGGTATGTTATGCTGTAGTAAGGGATTTTTCTCATGGAGATAGTTGTCAACTTCCCACCGCAACACTCACGAGAGTCATGACCACTTCTACCTTCCAGTCATGCCAAACAAAAACAAAAGCAACAATGTTGCCGTAGCTCAGCTTAAAGGCCCATTCGTCTCACCCCAAGCAGTTCCAATTCTCATGAATCTACTTGCTTAATCCCCTCTTAACACTTTCTGAAGTTCATCCTTATCCAGACACAATCTCAGTTTATTGCTTCAGGGTGAATTTGTCAAAGTCAAAGGACTCACAGTATATTAATTTCATACTAACTCCGGTACTCTTTATTGTTTGAATAGCCGTCAAACAAAGAGCTTGGCCAATTGAGAATTTCTGTGGACAACTACAAAAATTGTAGTTTATGGTGAGAGGATCGGCCCTTTAACAACACTGTAAAAATGTCTAGTCTAATTTGAATAGTTAGGAAAACGACATGTTCATTTCTCGGTCTAAATACCACGTGTATTACCTTTATTATCTGTTATTTGTTCAGATATAGTCTAGAATGAAGGAATTCTATTGCAGATTTCCAACGTACCGGTACATGGGTCGGACGGAATACAGGGTGGTTGGCTTGTCACGTTAGGTGTTGTTTCGCGAGAACGCAGCTTTTGGGAGTAAACAGTTTTTTCCCCTAAGCTCTTCGAGTTAAAGTCGAGGTAATTTTTGACAAAGTACCAAAAATGTGCCCATTGGCGTAGCTTCAGGGAGCAGGGGGAAATTTCTCCTTGGTTCTATAAAAAAGAAGAAAATCGGAAATTTGCCAAGTGCGAAACCAGCTCATCCAGTGACACAGGTAGGCCTAAGCGACAGTGCGGTTCCTCAAACTTTCTTTCAAAAAATGCTAAAATAAATGTTTTTATTTCATTAAATTCTTAATTTTCTCATACACAAGATCCATATTTTCAAACTTGTGTTTAAAACGGCAAAATCCTCGGCGCGTTTCGCGTTCCGCAAACTTGCGTTTTATAATTCTTTAAGTCATGGACAGTGGAGCAGACATTTAGCTCTCTTGTACAAGGTGCAATGTATAAATGCAATATTACATTTACAGGTTGATCTAAACTTTGTTCCCCGTTTTTGTCCCCAATAGTGTGGCTAAGGCCACGAACAAATTCTTTTTGCTTTCTTCGGGGAACAAGAGCTCCCTCCCGTCGAAATTTTTGGCAGCCATGCCGAGAGTTGAAAGTTTTATTGCAAACGAAAACTCAAAAACCGACTGACTATATGCTACTTTCAAGCTTTGGAAGAGCCATTTACGACTACCCGTTCATCTCATTTCACTTGTTTTGCTCGAACTTGTCTTCCTCGGATAACAATAGGTAACAACAATCATTCATAAATCTCCATGCAATCTCGGTTTTAACGAGTAGGAAGCTTAAGGGCGAGGCTTAATTCTTTAATAATATCAAGCCTTTTCAAATTTCCTCAAAAAAGAAGCCCAAACTTCTTTGAAAGAATGCAAAATTTTCGGTATTTGGTATCCCCCTCCCCTTTGAAAATTTATTTGGCATTTTCAAAGAGCCTAGGTGCAAAATGAAGCAAGCTTTTTAACTTTGACAGGAATAACCTTGAAAGTTAAATTGAGGTGGGTAATGGGGATAAAGCTGATTTTTGTGTCTTACTGATTAAACGTCGTGTACGCTACCATTTCGAAGCAAAATTTGTTTAAGAATTTGTGTAATTTTAGGAGTCAAAATAAAAGAGCATCAGTGATCGGCAAAAGCGTACGGGAGCATTTCAGTATTTGGTTTTTCTTGCCCGAAAAAACGTTATTCTGCTATAAAAACTATCTAAGCGGAGCGCCACCATCCTTGGCATGGAGTGTAAAGTTCAGTTCATTTCTCAGTATCATCTCATAGAGGCATGAAAGACTTAAAGGCAGCGTGCAATGTTTAACAAGATAACATAAGAAAGGCAATAACTATCACGCGCGAATCTAGACATTTCAAAAAGGGGGGGGGGGTGGCTGATCTAAGAAAAAAAACACAGGTGTAAGGAAGTTGCACTGCCAATTTACTAGTCTTGTGTTAAGACGATGGTTTTCCAGTAACTTATTGTAAAATCTCATACCTACAGCCCGTCCTCCTTCCAATTTCTGATTCTAACTGTTCACCATTTTACTTATTATTTCGTGACGTCACAGCCACAAACAAATTTTATATCGGACACTCGTAGTCCGATAAAAGCTGTTTGTCGGTGTGACGTTACGAAATAATTAGTATAAATTTAATTTTCTTAGTCTTTTGATACAAATCATATGTTAACACAAGTTGGCAAATTTTTGGTTCCTTCCGATCAGAGACGGAGAAGATATTTACTAAAAATAAATAAAAGTCGGATCGTAATCCTATCCGAAATAGCTGTAGTGTGACTTGCGTATTAGTGAGTGTTAGCCCGTGACCCAAATGTTTTAATAAAGTTCTTACGTAGGCTAGGCTTCATTGAAAAAAGCTGAACGTTTCTGTAATGATTGAAATTTGCAGTATGTGACTTGACGGTAAGCCGTGACAAATTGTATGCATCACGGTACCTCACGGAGCGGACTCGGTTTGTTCAGCCCCTTTATGACTGAATGAGGAATATGCCACACAGTCTGCTACTAGGCAAGAATCACGGCCGTGACGCCGTCACGGATTTTAGAATACCCCGCACCTAGACCCCATCCGATGAGCCTCATTCTTTGCGCCCGGTAGCTTGGTTACCTGCGTAGACTGGTAGCAGGCGGTACGGCATATTCCTTTTTCAGTTATATCCCTAACGGTGTTTTTGAAAGCTAAGAAACTGAGAAAACCACCGTCCGCTCCGCGGGGTAGTAGCTTGGTGACAGTGGCGTAGCTAGGATATTTTCCAGAGGGGGCAAAGGTATGAAATTTCCCCAAAACTTTTCCCGGTCAATGTGTATGTATTTCATATAAAGTATGCAAATTTACAAGTATAACAACATTACCAGGTAATTATGTAATATTACCAGGCTTTCAAGCAGACCCAGACAAAAAAGTATGAGAAAAGAAGGACCAGTTACTAAGTTCCACAAAAATGTGACAAAATGAATGTGATGGCCTCCTCCACCCCTTACAACCATCCAATTCACCCACTTTACTTATCAAGGCAGCTTTAAAACAAGAATTAACACTGCTGTCAGAGTAATAATCAAAATCTACTTTTACAGAGGTTTCAACGCATTCTTTTAAAGTATTGAACCTGTATTTAGCAAAATTTTAAAATGGCAATCAAAATATTTCACAGTTTGTTTTGATAGATGTCAGACTGAAAAAATGTATGCACCTAAATAAGAATCTGCAGTGTTTTACAACAGGACCAGAAATATTTGTTTTGTTCAATTACATCATCTTAAATGTTCTACTTTAAATAGAAATGTATACTTCTTATAAGTAATTATGTAACAACAGTTTAACATTTTTACCACTGAATCAAACAATTAAAGAAAACTGCCTTTAATCGTTAATAGTATAAATAATCAATGCCACCCAATGCTTGAATGGGTATCTTTAGGTGACATCTTTTACAATTTTGTCAACCACATTTGCAGGACTTCCTGAAACCAACTGAAGGCTGGAAACCAGTCACCTTCAATTTCTGCAAATATTCCCAAAAATTTGGCACAAGGACACTGATGAACCTCCACAAAATCCAAAAACAATAGGAAAATTTTCCATCTAAGGCAAACATACAAAATCAATCAAGTTCAAGGCAATAAGAATCACATGATTTTACGACAGTCAAATCACAAGACCTTGAATTTTTGCCTGATTTTGAATACAGTTTATAATGAAATTGATGTTCAATACAACATATTCCATGGACATTCAACTTTTAATTTGGTTTGTTAATGCAGGTCATGAATTGCTTCAAGACAAAAAGGAGTATGATGACAGATAATTTCGGCAGTTAAAATTTTAATCTAAAAGAGATGATTACTTTTCAATTTGCATATAAAACAATCTGTTCCCTCAGTCGATCATCATCATCCTTGGGGTATCACATTATCACAGCATTTCACTAATAGATCATGCTATTCAAAAACAACAGATGGGATAGCATTAACATGTGAGCAAAACTATTTAGAAATCTCACAGTACACCCCCATCAACAAATACTGGTACGGTATTGTACTTGACGTTTTTGGTAGTGACTGGCTTTTGGGAACAATTAGATGAGAGATGAAAGAGAGTATCATAGAAAGTTCAGGGGTTGTTCCACAAAAAAGTAGGAGAATGTTGGGAAAAAAGTAGGAGAAAGTAGGATTTTAAGCCAAAAATTAGGAAAAGTAGGAGGAGGGTAAAAAAGTAGGAGAAAGTAGGAAAAGTAGGACCGCTTGAAAGCCTGTATTACCTGTATTTTAATATTAAAGTATAACGTAGAACAATAACAATTCTTAGAATATTTATTCTGGTCATCAATATCCGGTTTAGTTGTATGTATCAACGCAGTGGTGTACCCAGGATTTCTCTGAAGGGGACGGAGGGCGTGCAATATGTTGAGTGATCGCCCGCCTGGGGGAGGGATCTAAGGGGTACTAATTTTTTGGCATTTTCAAGGAGCCTAGATGCAAAATGGTGCGAGATTTTCGACATTAACAGGAACAGTGTTAAAAGTTGAATGGTGGTGGTTCATCAGGATGAAACTGAAACATTTGTGCCTTTACATGTAGTCTTATGCCATTTACGCTGCCTTACGAAGTAAAACTTTTCATTAAACTTGCATACTTTTAGGGGTCAAAATGAAAGAACATAGATCGGTATAGGCGAAAAAAACATTTTAATTTGCGGTTTTTCTTGGCCACAAAACGTTATTTTGCCCCAAAGATTATCTAAGCGGAGCGCCACCATTGGTTGGCGAGGAGCGCACAATTTCGAAAAGTCAGACCCCTCAGATGGCCGGAAATAACATTTTCCAGACTTATACGAAGAATTTAACGAGTCGCTTGCTTCTTTTGTCGTTTGCAATAAAATGCTCACTTCAAAATATATTAGCAAACTGCAAAGTGATCAGAGAGTTAAGAGCTACTTTGACCCCCAAAATGTACTTTTGCCCAAAAGACTGATCGAAGCGCCACCATTGGTTGGCGCGGAGGGTAGAGAAAATTTCCAAAAATCAGACTCCTCAGATGGTCAAAAATTGCGTATTCATACCTGTTAAGAGAATCTAAACGTGCAGTCTTTATTTTTATCTTTTGTTCGCAATACGAAAAAAATCAGGAACATGCTAAGTGATCAGAAAATTACCACATTAAATGTACTATCACTATTAGACCTATATGAAATGGTCTTGATTCTTTTCGGGTAAACTATACAAAGAATTGAAATATGCTAATGCTTCTCCATTGTGACTCTTGGCTAAACTGGAAACTGGAAAAATGCCCTGGCCAGCTAGGTTGGAAACTGGGCCAAGACTCTATCTAACTAACATGGTTAAATTAAAGATCCTCTGAAGTGATGAAATTGTCTCTGACTGATCGAACTCCCATCTGTTAATGATTTACCCCTAACATCTTTGCGTGATACATGGCAAACTATTTCTCACCGCACCTGAACACCCTCCGCTTTCTTGTCCCCGTCTTGTACGTCTATGCCGGCCGGGGAAGGAGTCTATGGGGTGGGCCCTCCCTTTTAAAAATTCTTAAATTAGGGGCAATCGGTGCCACCAGTGGGATACAGAGGCTACCTATTTTTAAGTAAAAATTGGAAATTGACAGAATTTGCCTATTTGTAGGAATTTAAAAAAACCTTGCATTTACTGAGGGGCCTTGCAGAGACAACCCTTCCCCCTTTGAAAATTTTTGAAAAATTGGGTGTCCTTATATGCAATCTAGTGCAACATTTTCTATCTTTTGAACTCTGGGTTACTAAAGTATGGCTACGTATTTTTAAGAACAAAAAAAAAAAAAAATGGCATCCGTGAGGGGGTGGCCCAATGCGCCCCCTCGTACGTCGCTAAACAGATGCCTATTAGTGGCTCGATCACACAGGATATCCTGCTAGAACAGCAGTCTGTTAAGTGTAGAAGTCTATATACATTCACCGAGTAAGTTCTAGCTTAGGACATGGTATCATGGACCCGTTTATTGCCACACCCCAAGTGAACAGAAAGCTATTTTCCCGGACTGGCCTGCAACATCCAAGGATTTAGCCTGCGTAGCGCCTCTGTGGCTGCTGCCCCCTTTGGCTTTTTTTTTGTTTGTTTGTTTGTTTTTGTTTTTCGTAGCGATAAGAAGCTGAAAGAAAAGACTTCGACCGCTCCGCGGGCTACAAAGGATTAGGCTAGGTAACAAACTCTAAGTATGCCCATGGACTCCGTTCATTCTAACGTTATGTTTATCGTAAGCCATGGATTGTCTCAGCCCCATCCATGGTTATGTACACAGAGTAAAATCGGTATAGTTTAATCAAGGGCAGGAGCAGTCATCTCAAATTGAAGTAGTGTAGTAGACCGTCCAGTTTCATGATTGGCTGTTGGGAGTCACATGACAATGTTTTTCTCCTCAAGTGTGAAATTTACAAGAAATAACTGCTTGGTTTACCTTGAATATGCAATAGCTAAATCATAAAATGTACAGTAAGGAAAGATACCAGTACTTTGAAGAGAAATAAGACGGAAATTGTGCCATTTAGCTTTTTCATCAAATTAAATTTGGGATGACTGCTCCTGTCCTTTAAACCCCTCCCGCTACTAGCCTGTAGGACAATATAACCTCGGGGGTCTACGTTAGTGACTTGTCAGTTTTCACATCCTTTCACCGAATTTCCAAAGTGTACAACGCAGAGATTGTGTACAAGGTGATCATAGTTCGGGTTTACAGCCTTTCAGTGTTAGTTGTACTGTATCAGATGTTTAATTTCTGAAAAACAGCTTCCTGTGCACTGAAATGCGCGCGGAGAGGACATTTGTGTGGAACGCGAGTCGGGCCGCTTCTGCGACACTCGATCTGGGTTTATTTGGATTTATTTGTTGCATAAAAAAGAATAATGTATGAGAAATGTATGGGAAAATGGCATATCATTATTTTTCAAATTTCCCCAATTTCATCAAATTTCCCAAATTATTTTCCAGAGGTGGGAAACTTTCCCCCTGCCCCCCCCCCCCCAGTAGCTACGCCACTGCTTGGTGAGCAGAGCCATATGGCGCTGTAGTGGAGCCTACAGCAGTGTTGCTGTTCAGTTTGGGACGCCTCAAATGGGGAGTGAACAACTCGAGTCCGCTCCGCGTGGTAATAGCAAAAATATTGGGTTACGTTAGGCTTATGATATTCTGCGAAACGAAACACGAAACGAAACAAAACAAATTAGTTTACTCTGAAAACACCATCCACTTCAGAGTAAATAACAAACTAAGGAATAAGGGGTGCACAAAATTCATTCGGCCAAGGTGTTTACAGAATTTTCGTTCGGTTTCGCAAAATATCATTAGCGTGGTGGGCTATTGATATTCTGCGAAACGAAACAAATTAGTTCAGGCCACCCACCTCGAACAGGAAACTATAACGGATAAGGGGAGAACAAAAATCAATCGGTCAAAGTAGATAGGCCTAGGCCTATATGAACATATTTCTTGCTCTGTTTCGCAAAATTTCATTAAAATATCATCAAAATATCATGAATATAATGGTGTTTTTATAATTTGCGAAACAAAATGAAACAAATAGCGTTACCGTACAAGTCACGATCTGTTCATAAGCAATTGACATAGCGGGTAAGGGGAGGACAAAATGCAATCAGTCATCAAAGCCTATTTACAGATTTTTCATACAGTACTAATTAAAGCTGTTCGTAGGAAACTCCCTTGCATATACACGTGCAGCAATCCACCTACACCAATACTTCACGGACTTTACGGCGGAGAACGCTCTCTTTACAATGGGATAAGAGGTCAGATATAGCCCACAATCCTCGACAAAAATGATGCGGGGACAAAACAAGCAATACAATTAACAATGAACGGATCACCATCCCCCACTGGCACTACCCCCATGCATTCAATGTTGCGGCAGCCCAAGGCGTCCTGAAACTTCAACATTGATACAGGGAGCGGGGTTTGTCCCATGTATTTTTGTCCAGTATTGTAGTTATAAGCAGAGGTATGAGGAAACGTTAATCTCTATCATGCTCACAATTCATATGCCTTTATACAATACACCAAAGAGGTTTGCCTGTATATCGGAATGATTGCTTGGCGGTGATGAGAATAGAGGAAGCAAATGCGATCGCGCACTGAAAGAAATAATTATTCCACAGAGATACAGTAAAAGTTTCATGAAAAAATAGAAAACAACTTACAAATTTGGAGATGATTCGATTTTTTTATTAGTAGGTCTACCCGATATTTGATCTACAGTTTTGAAACACGTAAGTTTTTGTTGAGCATAAATGTAAAATAATTAGAAAAGAGAATGATCTAATTAATGGGAAGGATTTAAAATCAGATCAGAATCCGATCTGAATTCTCTGTACGCCGTGTGAAGGCGGCTAGAATTGTTACGTTTCGTTTCGCAGATTATCGTTACCCCACCACGCTAATGCTATTTTGCGAAACAGAGCAAAAAATATGTTCATAGGCCTAGGCCTTCTTTGACCGATTGATTTTAGTCCTCCTCTTATCCGTTAAAGTTTCACATCCCATGGGTAGCCTAAACTAATTTGTTTCGTTTCGTTTCCCCTACCTGCTGGGGAATTTGGAAATCGTTTCACGATTCTGTTTCAAATGTTGATCATTTCATGCCATGCATGTTCGGTAATGTCTAAAAATAGCAGGGCAAACAAACCCAAAGTGACACCCCGCCTTCGTCGCCTGATTTGCGTATGTAGTTACACAAGCAGAGTACAGTGTGAAGCAGTGTCTCAAAATAATACGCAGATCGTTACGTAGAAACCTACGTTCGTGTTGTTATTACGTTGACAACGTCCAGCCTAGTCAAAATTTCACCTGCAGAATGGCGAGCAAAAGTACAAATCATGATGGTGCGCCTAATAGGTCACAGGCAGGTAGGGTAATGGTTTTTCAGTTCACTCCATGAAATGATAAATTTATTGCAAGGATTCGGTGCAAATTCATGAGGATTGGTACAGTGAATGATCGTTAAATATTAGGCCTAACGTTAGGCCTATCTGTAACTTGTAAGTTAAGCTAGCCTAACGTTAGGCCTAGCCTACGCCTAGCCTAGGCCTAAATTAGGCTGTGCTGTGCTGTGCATTACATGAAGGAGGCCTATTGACAAAATTACAAAGCTTAAAAGGTCAAGTTAGGGTTTCACAGTACCACTCATAATTGGTACCGTCGGTACCGCCACAAATGGTACCGGTAATACCGTAGTAGCGGTACCAGAAGAGAAAAAAAGTAGGATTTTTATCACATGCAAAATATTCGTTAAAATACCATGCATTGACATAAGTGAAGTCTTCTGATAATCCCTGCAACCCGTTTCACTATTTTTCATAACATTTAGTTACCCACACTCACCAATTCTGTAAACAAAAAAAGAAATAACCTCTATCTGCAAATCAGCGTCCGATAAATACGGGACAGACAAAAAATGTGCATCGCACTGCAATTCCTCACTGGGGTAAGACCCCACAAGACGACAAGAGCACTCAGAATTGTAATGAAGATTGCCAGAATAATTTCTAAAAATAATTTCAATCGCCCTCCTAAAGTATAATCAAAATTTTGCAAAAATATCTCCAAAAAATATTGATTCATCAAGCTTTCTTCCCGCCTTGTTATCACTTTCGAAACTAGCCTAAATCAAAGTGCTTCATGATTGAAATAATGGAATGTATCGCGCAGCAATCCGTTGTACATTAACACTACTGTTCTTCAGTAGCTATCAATACAAAGCAAGTGAGTTGATCAGGTGAACATGCGTGCCAATGTTTTAAGCGGGATTTACTGTGTGTTCAGTCCCATTGCTTCACTGTGTAAATTTCTGGAAGAACGTTCGTTGCATCCGTACTAAAGGTTTTCTTCCACACACAGTGAGCGATATGGAGCAGTCCCATTACATCACTGTGTTAGAATCAGAAATCGTTGATGCAACCAACGTTGTCAGAGCTTGCAATGCTAAGATTCTTTGTCTGCTTACAACAAAATTCTCACTCTTATTTGTTGTGATCTATCTTAATCAAAGTGAATGCAATCAAGCAACGTTGCATGGTAACTATTCTTAATACACCATGTGAAAGCATTTGCTGATGAGCAGCCATCATTCAGGGGTTGTGCAGAATGTCGAAAGAAAGCAAGGTCACTGTTAGTGTGGAAGGTACTAGTTCTGCGAAAGTAACGTTAAACAGCACTTTCCGAATTCTTAGGGGGATTTGTGACTGAAATGGTGCAAAATGATTATCAAGTGACTATTTCCTGTTTATATTGTAATGTTTAGAGACACGGGGCATTTAATAAATGGATTTTTGTTACATTTTAGTATCATTCTAATTTAAATGCTATAATTTTGAGAAAAGACTTTCACCTTACAGTTGAGTACCAGTCTCCACGATACTTCCGTACATTTAGGTGGGTGGTACCATACTGTACCGGTACCGGTATGTACCGGTACTTACGGAAATACCGGTATACGCGTGAAACCTTAAGGTGAACCTTAAGGTGAAGTTAGGAGAAATCAGTTAACTTTAACCCCCGCCCCTCCCAAACCTATTAAGTACATAAGCCAAGCCTATAGGCCTAGGCCTAGACTTAATAGTTCTGTTCTAAATGAAAATAGTAACCAGTATCATAAACACTAGTAACACCTAGGCTATGGGCTAGGCTTCCCACTGTAACATTTTCTGTACCTTCCCAACATGAACTTGAAGACACCAAATGGAAATCTTGCTTGGCATGAACAGTTTGCAACGGATTAACAAGACAAACCTTTGTGATTAAGCTCAAAGGGCCAAACCTCTCACCCCAAACTACAATTTTGGTACCTGGGTACCCAAATTCTCAATTGGTTCAGCTCTTTGATTGACAGCTAATTCAAACAATGCAGAGTGCCAAAGCCTATATTACACAGCATGTTTTTCTATACTCACCCTGAAGCAATAAACTGAGATTGTGTCTGGATGAAGATAAATTTCAGACAATTGTGGGAGGGGCTTCAGTAAGAAGGTTAGGTGAATTGGTACTGTTTGGGGTGAGAGAACAGGTCCAGTGTTTGATGACACCGATGCATACTCATGACGGTTAAGGTGTTTTGATAGTAAAACTAGGGCTGCACGGGAACCAGGATCTGGCCGGAACTATCGGGCCGGAACCAAGATTTGGCTAAGTTCTGGTTCCGACCGGATCCATTTGAAAGTACCTGGCCGGAACTTAATACTTGCTTAAAGTCTTATACTTTCACAGTTTGAGTTAAATCATTAAGAGGCAAATGGAAAAAAGGTTTGGGAGTTTTCTACCCAGTTCCTGTAGTTACCCTAAACAGTTCTAATTCTCCTAGCCGACTTACTTAAACCCCTCGTCCCAAAACTATCCACTGTAAAACTTATTCTCATTCAGACACAGTCTTTGTTTATTGCTCAGGCATGAGCTTTTTCCTCTTTTTCGCGGATTTCCGCGTTTTTTTTAGCCGGGGCTCTGCGGAAAAATTACAGTTCCGCTTTTTTGTATATTATCAAAATTATTTATGTCGATAAAATCGGGTAAAAACGCGGACATAACCTGTATAAGAAGAAGCTCATGAAACAAGGACGATTACGAATACTGTATAGTACTCATGCTCGTACGTGCGTATGTAAGCAATGTGTACACCTTCGCAGTTATCTTTATTTCCTAGATGGATACTATGCATGACCGTTGTCAAATTTATAGAACGTACATAGCTGTACAGGCATGGATATTGCAATTGCGCAAGGAATCGAAAGGGCCTCGCGATCATCCACCTTATCGTACAGCTTGTACAGTAGTATTGCATGCATTGAACTGCATGCCTGCTGCATGTGCGTGGAACATCAGTTACATTTCCAAATCAATTCAAGATAAAAGAGATTCTCGATGTGTATCTTTGACAAAATTGCCAAAAACAAGTGGCTCTCATGTTAGTCACTGCTGGAATGGACTGAGTTTGGATAATCTGGTATATGAATGCCATTTGACACATCGTCCTGCGACGTCTTTCTTGTGTAGTGTAACGACTAATGTTTGGCCTAGCCTAACACTGTAACGTTAGGCCTAGCCTACTAAGTTATAGCTTCTTGTAGCCTACAGTGAGTTACGTTTGTTAGGCTCTGTCTGTCTGTTGCGCAGGAATCGGGTGTTACTTTCTGTCTGTTGTTACTGCATTATCCATATGCATCGAATCCATTTTTAAAAGATTTCGTTAAGAATAACCTGGGCCAACGTTTGGTTATACAGGCATAGGCTAGTTTACATATGACAAGCCTAACGTTAGGCCAAACGTTAGCCCACTACAGTAGTTTTACTTTGTAATAGTAGTAAGCACTGAGCAACGCTAGGCCCAGTCTTGTTGGCCTGGCTTTTAAAATTGAATTAATGAACATTTTGCTGGTAATATTACAGTCACTATTAGCCCAATAAAAAGTTAGCCTACCAGGAAATGTTAACCACTTACCTGAACAGATCAAGACAAATTAAGCACAGGCTACAAGGCAACGCTAACAAAAATTTTGTGTTTTAGAGTGCATTTCCTGTAATCCAAGGTTCCAAAATTTCAAAATTTTTTCACCTCAGCAACCATGGTGGGACTGAGGTGGGCTGTGACCCCCCCGGCAGTGAATTTTCCTCTTTTTTTTTTGAAATGCCAGGCTCATGCCTGATTTCTTCAGAATGGGTAAAAAGTTCTGACCCTGATGTGTATTCAAAACACTCTTGGTACAGTAAATGCAGTGTAAAGATAAGCTTCAAGTATTCTACATTCTTGAACTTGCTGTCAATCAAAGCAGTGGCTTTCCAGTGGCTTTGCCAAGGAAAGGGGTTGCAGTGGCATGTGTCTCCCTAAAACACCTTGTGCCCCCACCCCAAAGAAGATGTGGTATTTAAAAAAAATAGATTAATGTCTTCTGTAGTCAGAGTGTGGCTATACCAGATTTGGTAAGATAGATTCTCTTTTGGACAAGAAAAGGTGGCAATTTTGTTTACTTAGATATAAAATCACCCAAAACACCTGGAAATGCCATTGGTCATCTGTCTAAGAGGTTGAGTTTTTCAAAAGTTTCTGTAAGACGCCAGTTTTAAATGGGGATCACCTCAGATAGCCTTTAAGACAGGATTACATCTTTGATTGAGAGAGAATCATGTGTCCATCATTTGCTTTCTCTATATAGTCCAGTGTCACCAATAGTCTTACTTTATGTTAGCCATTATTTGCAAAAAAAAAAAAAAATTGTGTTGACCCAAGTTTTACTAGTTTTAGGTAACTTACCTCAACATCCTACAGGTTTTTCTTGGTGACACCATTTAACACATTTGTGTTGGTGTTTTGTTAAATCATGTCTTATAAACTGACCCACCAGTGACCTATAAGCTGCCGTCTGGACCCAAACAAAATGGCGATGTGCTTCATGCTTGGTGGTGCCTCCAAAGCCATGAGTGGTGTCTATTAGTGCCCTCCTGCAAAATCGTTGTAGTGTGTGCCCCCTGTGATGCCTAGAACAAAACATCTGGGGATGCCACTGAATCAAATGACTAGCTGCGCCAATTGGGAATTTCTGTGAACTAAGATAAAAGTTGTAGTTTGGGGTGAGAGGAATAAGCCTTAACTAACAACTAAATTTCTTAAATTGTCAACAACATGTTGCCCTATGTTTGTTAGTGGAGAAATCAGAACCAAAAACACACTGTAATAATTAAAAGATAGCAACTCTCACCCAAACTACAATTTTTGTATATTCTAAAGAATTTCTCAACTGGTACAGCTAGCTCTCTCATTGACAGCAAGTTCAAAAATTGCACAGCAATGTATACTGCAGCTTATGTACATACTGAGAGTGCTACACATTGGGGTCTTGTATACTCACTATGAAGGAATAATTAAACTGAAATTGTGTCTGGATGAGGATGAGTTTAAGACAGTCATGGGAGGGGCTTAAGTACATAGGTTAGGAGAATTAGAACTGTTTGAGGTGAGAGGATTAGGCCTTTCATGTTTGGAATTGCTGTTCAGTTGCACTTTATATAGTTTGGCTTTATTTCTTTCCAGTAAATTATGCAGGAAAACCACACTCTCGAGAACTTCAATAAATAGTGTAAGTTCTGAGGTCCTCTAAAAGTCCAGACTTCTGAGAGTTCCTTGAAAAATATTAGCATGAGAAAGAAGCAAAAAAAAAAAAAACCCAAATCTAAGTCAATTTATCAGAGAGTAAAGGTGACATCTTTGCTAGATTAGAAAAGTACTATCCAGGAACTGAGCACATATTCTATCTGGCACTGTACATTATGATTATCTCCTTCATTTCACGTCAAAAGTACATTTTACGTCAAAAGTACATTCTTACTAAATTTTAAATGCTTCAACCAGCTACAAGTCAGCTTCATACTGTGTATGCATCAGTAATGAAGGCTATTTTTTCCTAGTTAGTGACGTCATCTTACTACAGACATTACAATACATTCAAAATACCCAGTTCTGGCAGGAACTTAAAAAAAGTTCCGGCTGGTTCTGGTTCCGGCCGGATCCAAAATTTCAGTTCCGGTGCAGCCCTAAGTAAAACATCTTTTTGCAGTACAACATTAGGCCTAACATAGTGTTTGGATTTGGCCTAGTCTAGGCTACCCGACTGTTCTTTCTGAACCTCTGGGCAATTTATTCCACTTGCATTATGGTACACTAATGTGAACTCTTTTTCAATTTGTGAGGGTAACCTGTGTGGGACCCAAATTTACAGGTTTGCTTAATTTAATTTTAATTCAAATTATGACTTCCACCTATAACTGCTGCTTAAAACCACTTTAAGTAAGTTAGTTGACACTGAATCATTTCATCTTATACAAATGTGGGACATACAATTTAGCCAATCTACTTCACTTCTACTTGGGGAATTTGGCATTTGGTAGTAACTGTACCAAAACAAAAAATTTGCTAACTAGAGTAGTTGGCACCAAATAATTTCATCCTATACAAATGTGGGACATAAAACGGTGAATTTTGCCAGAAGTTGCTATTGTAGTAACTGTAAAAAATTTGCAACCTAGTTGGCACCATACAGTTTCACTGTACTGTATACAAATGTGGGACAAAACAGCCAATTTTTTTGCTAATTTTGCATTGGGTAGTGACTATGACTTTTAACGGTAGTCAGTACACTGGTATTTCTGTAAGAATCTGTATGTACAGCCAACTACTGTATATATAAAGTTTACAGGAGTATCGTGGAGACTAGTACTCAGCAGGTAGATCAAAATTTCTCTTAAAGGGCAAGAGCAGTTGTCTCAAAATTATTTTGAAGCAACAGCTAAATCTCAAGTTAACTCATGCACAATTTTCGTCTCACTTTTCTTCAAAGTCTCGTTTATAATATTTTAGGACTACAAATTCAAGGTAAACCAAGCAGTGACTCTCAGTGAGGTTCACATTTGAGGAGAAAAAACAGTTACATGACCCATGAAGAGCCAATCATGAAATAGGAAAGTGTACTACACTCCTTCCAATTGGGAATAATGCTCTTGCTCTTTAAAGGTTAAGAGCAGTCCTCCAAACTTATTTGAGCTAAATACCACAATTTTCTTCTTTTTTCTCTTCAAAGTATGTTTCATAATATTTTAGGCCTATGACTTCAGTATTGAATATCCAGGGTAAATCAAGCAGTTTGTTCAAGTAAATTTCACATTTAAAGAGAAAAAAGTGTGTCACATGACTATCAACAGCTTATCGTGAAAAAGGACAGTCTGCTACAGTACACTTCTTCAGGTTGGGGTGGCTGTTTTTAACCTTTAAAATAACTGCAATAAAATAATATGAAATGTAACTAAAACTTCATTTGATGCCTTGTGTCTTTAAACATTACAATATAAATAGGAGATGTTCACCAAACAATGTATCCCCTTTTTTGCACCATTCAGGTTGCAAATTTCCCTGGCAGGGCTTTAGCTGGATGTGTTGGGCTCCATTGTGGAGTACCAAGGCATATTTCCTTGAATGTATGTAGAGTGTTGGTTTTAGGTTGTAGTAAGTTTTTTTTTCAGCATTGAAAAAAAAAGTACAGTAGCATTAGGGCTGTGCATTTTCAGTTGGTTCACTATCCGTTTAACCGATTCTATTAACCGACGGTTAACCGTTTAACCAAAAATGACGTCATGTTCAGAACATAAAAAAAATCAGCATTCCAAAGAGTGCCATTACTTTTATACAGAAAAGTACAAGTCTAAAAATGGCGTCGTAAATCATGTTTGCCCATGCTTGCATGTAAGGTTTCACGGTATACCGGTATTTCCGTAAGTACAGGAACGTACCGGTAGCGGTACGGTACGGTTCCACCAACCTAAAGGTACCGAAGTATCGTGGAGACTGGTACTCAACTGTAAGGTGAAAATCTTTTCTCAAAATTACAGCATTTAAATTAGAATGATACTAAAATGTAACAAAAATCAATTTGATAAATGCCCTGTGTCTCTAAACATTACAATATAAACAGGGAATAGGCACTTGATAATCATTTTGCACCATTTCAGTCACAAATCCCCCTAAAAATTTCGGTAATTGCCGTTTAACGTTACTTTCACATAACGAGTACCCTCCACACTAAAAAGGAACTTGCTTTCTATCGACATTGTGCGCAATCTCAGAACGATCCCTGCCAGCGCTAGCCTCGCCTTCACATTGTGTATTTAGACGGACACGATTAGTCAACTTTGAGGTGAAAATCTTTTCTCAAAAACAAAGCATTTGAATTAGAATGATACTTGAATGAAACAAAAACCCAATTGATAAATGCGCAGTGTCTCTAAGCATTGCAATACAAACAGGGAACATTCACTTGATAATCGTTTTGCACTATTTCAGTCACAAATCCCCCAAAGAATTTCGGAAAGTGCCGTTTAACGTTACTTTCGCATAACTAGTACCTAGCTTTCTTTCGACATTCTGTGCAACCCCCGAACGATCGCTGCTCATCAGCAAATGCTTTCACATGGTGTATTAAGAATAGATACCATGCGTTGATTGATAGAATTCACTTTGATTACGATAGCACACAACATTATACTAGGGAGAAATTCGTTGTAAGCAGACGAATCATAGCATTGCAAGTTCTGACATGAACGTTGCATCGATGATTTCTGATTCACTGGGACTGCTCCACAACGCTCACTGTCTATGTCTGTGGAAGAAAAACTTTCGTACGAACGCAGCAAACTTTCTTTCAGAAATTTACACTGTGAAGCAATGGGACTGAACACACAGTAAATCTCACTTAAAACATTGGCTCTCGTGTTCAGTTCACCTGATCAACTCACTTGTTTGCTGTATTGATAGCTATACTAGTACGTACTGAAGAACAGTATAGTGTTATTGTGCAATGGATTGCTGCGCGATGCCTTCGTAAATTCAGTCATGAAGCACTTTGATTTAGTTTTGATAGTGATAAATCGGTGGGAAGAAAGCTTGATGAATCACTCTTTTATGGAAATATTTTTGTAAAGTTCTACTTAATAACTTTTGGTTATACTTTTGGAGGGGGATTGTCATTATTTGCAGAAATAATTTTTGCAATCTTCATTACAATTCTGAATGCTCTTGTCATCTTGTGGGGTCTAGCTCCGGTGCGGACGTGCGGCGCTGATTAATTGTCTGTCCCGTATTTATTGGACGCTAAATTTGCAGAGAGGTTATTTCTTTTTTTGTTTACCGATTTGTTGAGTGTGGGGTGACTAAATGTTATAAAAAATACTGAAACGGGAGGCAGGGATTATCAGAAGACTTCACTTATGTCAATGCATGGTATTTTTACGGATATTTTGCATGTGATAAAAATCCTTCTTTTTTACTCTTCTGGTACCTGTACTACGGTATTACCGTTACCATTTGTGGCGGTACCGACGGTACCAATTATCAGTGGTACCGTGAAACCCTACTAGCATGTGGCAAAAATGTTGGTATTTTGGGCTGAGTTAATATTATCTTCAGTAAAAGCCCATCCCACATTTACTGAAGCTTTCTTTAGACCAAGGGCACTTTTTAACATCCCACCAAGTACCAACTGCTGTATTTTCCTGCCTGATCCTTTGTAATATCGTCAGATATGAAGACTGACAATTCATGAAATACTCAAACACCACTGTTTGGATGCAGTTTGCTTGTGATGCAGTGTTTAATACATGTGCAATGCTCACATGTTTGTCACGGTAGTGATCTGTACAGTTGCAGTGTAAACAGCCCACTGGCTGCAAACAGTAGAACCAAGAACTATTATCCTGCATATCCTGTAATTATAACATAAAATGCATACCAAACAATAACTCCCACAAGCTCTACACGGTTGGATGCATGTTTGCCTGTGCAGTACATGCACAACTGAAGCCAAACCAAGAACACTGTATTATACAGAATTAATTGGATGGAACAGAAAATGGATACTCAAAAGGAAATGAAATGATGTTTATGTCAAAGGAAATTGTTCAGTAAATGCTGCAAATGAAAATGAGAGATTGAAACAGTCTATACAATTAGGACCTACAGTACTGTGATACGCCAGATTTGTGTTCAAGCACCATATAGGCATATTCAGGAAGTCAGAAGAAGTGGGGGCCCTCATCCTTAATTTAAAATTAACTCTGGGTCAATTAAACCAAAAGCCCTAATATAGGGCAGGACATCTGGCTCAATAGTGCCCACCAATTGCCATTGAACATTATTTTTGCACAACAAGTACTTCCCACATGAACAAGGAACTTGATTTCTTCCAACATTTTGTGCTATCTTTGAACCACCATTACTCATCAACAAATGCTTTTGTAATGTGTAGAATTAGTTACCAATTGTTACTATGCATTGGTCCATTACATTCACTTTGCATTAGACAACACATGGCATTTTATGACTGAGAACTTTGTTTGAAGCAGACAAAGAATCATAGTATTGCAAACTCTGACATGCTCGCTTCAACGATTTCTGGCACATTGATATAATGGGACTTCTTCACCATGCTAACTGTTGTGTGAAAGAAAAACTTTCGCACAAATGAAACAAATGTTCTTTGGGAAGTTTTAAAATTTGGAACTAAGAACTTGCCATGTTGTTGGTACTGTACAGTTTTTAAAGCACAATATGTATTCAATTCTAAACTAGTTGGCATATTGTTGGGTGGGTTCGGTTGAACGTAAAAATTTGCCAGTTAGTTGGCAAAGTATGTGCTGGAGTTATATTTTACAAAAATGCAAAAATTTGTCAACAAGTTGGCCAAAGTTGCAATGGTTGAAATAAAAACTTGCCAGTTAGTTGGCAGAGATTTTGATGGAGTTCTGTTTTACAGAGTACTAGAGATACTGATTAGTTTTCAGAAATTGCAATGGATCCAGTGAGAATTCTCCGATTAGTTTACAAAATTTGCAATCAAATGAAATGATACCAACCAAAAGCCAATTCTGCTACCTAGGTGGCAAAATTTCCAATGGTTGGACTCAAAATTTGCCAATTAGTTGACAAAGTTTGTGATTATACATTTGACAAAATGCTGCTGTTTTAAAGTTGACAAAAATTGCAATGAAGGAAAAAATTGCCAATTAGTTGGCAGAGTTTATAGTCCAGTCATGTTTTACAAAATGCTAAAGTTTCAAACTAGGTAGCAAAAAGTGCAATGGATAAATTGAACATTCTCCAATCACTTGGCAAAATTTGTGATCACATTATATCTTACCAAATTTGCTAAATTTGCTAACTAGATACCAAAAATTTGCAATGATTCAAGGAAATTTAGCCAGATGCTTTGCAAAAATTTACATGAAAGTATAAGATAATTGCCAATTATTGGGAGAAATTTGGTTTCATAATATAGACCAAAGAGAAACAAAAATGCTAATTAACTGGAGGTTTTTTATTTTCCCCTTATAGCAATAAAACATATTTTATTTTAATCTTATATAGGAGTAACAAATTGCTCCTGTTAATCCTGGGTCGGGACCTGTGAAATAAAAACAATTAAAAACATGAAGTTACTCAATGTTAATAAAATAAAACCCTCCCACCCCCAAAAAATCACCCCCCTCCCCCCCAAAAAAGGGGGGAAAACAAAGCAAAGTTTGATGTCTAAAATGTTCTGTCTGGCAAACTTTTGGTCTCATGGACCTTTAGTATCATTGAACTTTGGTCTGGGGCCTTTAGTCTCTCTAGCAGTAACTGCAGCAAAGGCTATGTAACTACCAGACACCATGACCTAATGGTGGTTTCAGCCCCTTGCCAGTTGCCCTAAACCAGTTTCCCCCTACCCCAATGGCAAAGTGGAAGTCATTTTGCCCCAATGTAGAAGTAATTTTTCCAGTTTGCCATTGAAATAAACTGCCCCGAACGCAGTAGTGATATATGTAAGTCATTATCATGGTTTTCATGATATTGTAAGAAGATGATGGAACTCTATTTGGTGAAATTCTGACAAAAACTTAATTTAACTCTCCTAAATACTGGCATTACAATCAAAAATATCAACAACCAGTCATTTGTCAAGCTGACCTGGTATTCTCTTGAAAGTGCAGAGCTGTACGGTGTTTGTTTTTTGCACAATTCATTGGAAATAACTTAAATTCTGTAAATTAGTACATTGAATACATTTCAAATTTAACTTGTTGTCATTACTTCTTGCCCTAAGAAGATACATGGAAAATAATGGACAAAATGAAAAGCCTAATTCACTCAACAAAGCAGAACCTTCAAAGCAGGAGCACATGAAAATGAGTGTGTATGAATAAGAAACTCATTTTACCTTAGAAACCTTATTTCATCCTGACCATGATATGAAAGTTTTAATTGTCATTATTTTATCAATAGCAGACTATTTTAATGAAATAAAACTGCTGCAGACAGTTAAGGAGGTGAACTAGTCATCATGTAAGGTTGAAGTGACAGGTCTTTCGGGATGAACTACTAACCAGCAAGGAGGTCAAACAACAGCATTGTTCAAACAGACCTACTGTACAGTATATTGTTTCGTAAATGATCTTCCTTGGTGAATAAGCAAGATTTTTCACTTTTGTTGTAAAAGGACTGCTATAATTGACTACTTCCTGTACAGGAGGAGAATTTTTTTTCAGCTTTAGTTTGCCAGTAATGACAGCTAAACTACTGCTGCAACACATACTGTACATGAACAGTAAGTTGCAGATACATTGATTTGTGGCAACACTGATTGAAAGAAATTGTTGAATACTGTTTTGTTTGTGTATTCCTAAGAAGAAATTTTCCCCAGAGAATTTATTTTTTAAAGAATAAAATAACCCTGAATATTTAGTTTTCTATGTCACACATTTTCATAGTAAATTTGTGCAGATACTGTAGATCATACCATCACAAAATTCAGTGCAAGATTCAGGTGCCTCAGTCAGATGGAAATCATGCCCTGGTTGATCTGGAGCCTGGGAAAGTTCCCCCCCCCAAGAGATCAAGTCCTCTTAAGCCCCCAGATCCACTCATATGGTATCAAGCCCCTTCTGATTATTTCAAAATTTAGATGATATGTAAATTGCTCATAGGCCTTACCTGATCTCTAATCAGCTAGGTCAGAACAGGGAGGTGTTATGAAGGAGACTTAACAGCCCTATCTGTCACACAATAGGTACTTCAAAAATAGTAATTCCCATTCAAGCATCAAACTTTGATTGACAGTTCTCTTTGTTCCTATTGTATAGCCTTGTTGACCTGTCCCATGCTTAAGAGGATTTGCCTCTTTCACACTCAAGTAATCCTGAAACAATTGTCTTTGTTAAAAGATGCTTTGAAATGAGATTTCTTTCCGACAGGTTTCAAACTCTAATCAAAAGTTTTAGCTAAACGACTGTCAATGAAAGTTAAAATAGTTTACTTTTTTTGTTTTGCAACGAATTTGATGAGTCATCTGCTAGAGGCATTGATAAAAGCTAAATCATTTTACCCAATTTTCGCAACTTTCAGCATAACTCCTCAACACACTCAAAATATATATAGCGTTAAAATTCTCCAAAGAAATAAACAGAATTTACATTTATCAGGACGTATACAGACGAAAGTGTAAAATTTGATATGTTTTCATGACGGCTGGCAACGAAAAGTTAACAAGATACAACGTAAAGGTTTGCCGTCTCACTGGAACTTTAACAATGTATCACTGATCCTAGTGTATTGAGGTAAAATATTTGGGAACAAAAGGAAGATTATTGTCGGCAACAAACATTCCCTCAAAGAGTCAATAGGACGTTGTGTCTCCTTCCTAACACCTGCCTGGTCAGAATATGGGAAATGAATAAAACTCCCACCAGAGTTCATGTTATTCCTCTCTAACATGTACAAAATTTTTCTCTGGTTTAATCTATTCCTTTAATAAATATCCACCATTTATTTTATAATTTTTTGCCTTTACAGATGATGATGGTGATGGTACCAGTGGATTCTGTGTAGCTGTCCTGGTGTTTCTGTCATACCTTGTTGTGGTATTTACATTTCCATTCTCCTTGTGTTACATCATCAAGGTAAAGACAATTTATTTAGAATAAATCAGACTACTGTATTAGGTTTCATCTCTTATAATAGTCAATACCAAGTTAAATAAACTGTGAGAACTGGGGTTTCTAGAGCTCCAAGTAAATGGAGAGATGATTTTCTCCTGACTAGGTCAAACATCAGTCACACTTTTTGTTGCTTTCTCCTTGACTCGTTGGTAGCAATTCCTCATCCAGCATATTGTGTTGTGTACAGCAAGTACAGTATCACACAGTATATATTCGAATCAATAAATCATTGCCTGTCATATCTGATCTTTAAGCACTGTACTGCATGAATTAGCTATTTGATATTGACTTGCAGGACACATGGATCAGTGTACTGTATAGGCAGTTAACCAGTGTCTTATTTTTAGTTCCAATGGTAAGAATATCCTATGCATTCTGGATGGTGTGTATGTACAGTATGTATTTATGCATGGTTGTTACTTTGCTTATTAATACAAAATGTCAAGATGGGAATGTATGACAGTTTCTAAACTTTGTACATAGATTTACCATACTGAGTGGAAGAACTCTTGCTTATTTGGGGGGATGTCAAAGGTTATTTGAGTTCACCCAAAGTCAAATGCTTAAAACCTTGTTAACAGGATTTCATTCAGTATTTGGATACACCATTATGGTGAGAAGATGGCCCATATGGCTTTGGTGGATATCAAAGGTAATCTGGAGTCTGCAGAGGTCAAAGAGTAAAGACCATGTTTTCACAAATTTACTCTACAGTGTAAGAGCAAAGATTTGATAGATGTCATGACTGGTACTTTATGTTGATTTATGTTGATGTTAATGATCAAAAGATGGTCCCTATCATTTTTTGTGATCTAAGGTTATCTGAGGGTCAAGGTCACCAGACGTCAAATTCTGAAAACTTTGGATAAAGGATAGATCTTAAGATAGGAAACTTGGATATATATTTTCTTATTTGGTATAACAATGCTTATGGTGAGATGGTACCTTCTGCTTTTTGGGGATGGAAGATCATCAGGGGTTACTCAAGGTCAAACCCTGGAAACCTTGCTAACACAGTAACACTGTAACTCAAGGTTTGTCGAAGAAACCACTCTTTATGTATCATTGTCTGATTGTTCCCCAAGTGTTACTTGTTCATAAATTTAGTAAAAGATATTCAAATAACAGAGACAGGAAATAAGACAAAGACCAGTTTTGGTAAATGGTAACACACCAGACAGTACCTAGAATGGTGAAGTCACTTCTTCTCTGAAAAACTTGGAAGGGACTGGAGGGACTAGGTGCATAGTCTACGACAGTTTTAGATTTGACTTCAGAGCCTTCTTGAATGTGGAGAAGGTTGGGGGGAGGTAGGTGCAGGTCACTGGCAGGTGTTCATATAAACTAATGACTGACATGTCTGGCACTAATTTTAACACCAGATATGCATTGTTTTATGTTTTTCTGGTGCAGTTTTGGTGGTCTCTGGCATTGGGTCCAGAGCGTGAGTCTTTTTTTGAGCCCTGGTGTTAAATTGAACAGTGCTTTTGCACAGTATCTTCATTCAATTTAAAAAAAGTATAGTGCAAGTGTTCTCTATGTGTAGGCTGTGTTTGTTTACATATAAATGTACCAGTTTGTGGAATTACTGTAAAGTGGTTTATTATTGAAATTTCTTTCACAAAAACTTCCAGCCCTCCTTGTTTCAAGTTGTGTGCTCTAGCCATTTAATCATGCAGTTGGATACATAAGGGAACCATATAGGCCTGTACATGTTGCCCAATATATTTTACACCCAAAATCCCTGAGGGGTCATATGGGCCAATCCAGTTGACCCATTTGCACAGGCTGTGTGGATGACTAATGGAGCCTAATTGGGTAAAAACATGCAGTGACCCTTGCACAGTCAACCACATGACAGTAGTCTACAGTAGTTTGTTCGAGGAAATTTTCCTTCACAAAGACTTCCATTCAGTGTGCAGTAGATATATCATTGTGTAACCATGTGTTGGTCAATTAATATGTGTTGTACATCGTGTACGAGCCATACGTTTTGTACATAGTGACCGACTCAAGATCAATCACTCTACTGTACATGTATGTCTGACATGAAATCATGTGTAACATTCATCATTTGGCAGGTTGTTCAAGAGTATGAACGTGCAGTCATCTTCAGAATGGGACGTATCCTTCCTGGACCAGCCAAGGGCCCAGGGGTCTTCTTCATTCTGCCATGCATCGACACTTTCAGAACTGTGGACTTGAGAACTGTCTCATTTGATGTACCCCCACAAGAGGTAGGTAAAATTAGGAAATACTGTGCTAGCAGTGATGGCCCATAATTTTTGGAGCAGTTACTAGCACTGTCATGGGGTGGGGAATTAGGGGAATTAGGGTGCTGGAGGCCTCGTTTTTCTGAATGAATGTTATGTCCAAAGTTATTTGAAGTATTAGCTAGAGATATGCCTACCCAATATGAGATTCTTGGAGTTTCTTAACAGGATAATAGCTCTCAACCCGCAGAAACTGTTTTCTTTACCAACATGTTTGAGCAAGATTTTTGAAAGATAACATTAACTGGTGTTGAACAAAGAGAGAGAAAAGTGGGAAAATAAGCTTTGTTGGAAACAGCATTTACTTGTAACACAGGTTTTACATGATAGCTTCAAAATACTAATAACAATGATTGTATTTATCACTAAGTGTAACAATATCATTCCAAAATTTTTTGTTTCAAGTATTAAATTACCATTTCAATTTGTCCAGTATCAGGGGACTCCAAATTTCTACTATTGGATGACTACACCATAAAAGCTAACCCACATGTACTGTATGAAAGGCCCTATATCATGATATGAGATGTTTGTCTCATAATTCTTTTTTTTACATGATACTATACCTATTCACAAAAGTGGTATTTTCTCTTTTCTGTAGTATCGCCAAAAAAATGGAAATACATAGTTCCAATGCTCAAGATTACCATTGATCATGTATATCATCATATTTACTACAGTATTGAGATTCTGCAGAATACTGTAGCTGCCCTAGTTAATTTTGTGCCAAATGGAAATTTTTAGTGCTGGTAGGTGGTGCAATTCAGCGTGGGCACTCCCTCCACTACTTTAAAAGAAAACAATTGCCTAAACAGTGTGAACGGCTATTTATAGAGATAGCACTTCAGCATATATATATAACTCAATTCATTTCATCAAACTGATATTTATTATTGTTGACAGTAGAATGATGGTCCTGAACTTACAAAGTGGAATGGAAAAAATGGAATATTTTGATCCAACATCTCTGTAGTGTGTCTGTGCTTGAAAGTGTTCTTCCAGGGAGTTTCCAAATAAATTGCTAGAAAGTAGATTGTTTTAGAGACCCTGCAGGGTAAACTTCTATTATACTGTATAGTCATTTATCATTTTGAAACATGTTATCCCGACCAAAGATATTCACATCAGGTAAAAACTAATACCATAACTTAATACTTAGTGGAATGTTTTTCTCTGCCATATTTACAATTGTTCAATTTTGTGTGTGACTACAAACCCGTACAGAGTACCAGCTAGGCTAAGGAATCCAGGGCAGATTGAACTGTAGATGCTGTAGAACTCATGTCGCAGACATATACTCACCCCTTGCTACATCATCTTTTAGAGACCCTGCAGGGTAAACTTCTATTATACTGTATAGTCATTTATCATTTTGAAACATGTTATCCCTACCAAAGATATTCACATCAGGTAAAAACTAATACCATAACTTAATACTTAGTGGATTGTTTTTCTATGCCATATTTACAATTGTTCAATTCTGTGTGTGACTACAAACCCGTACAGAGTACCAGCTAGGCTAAGGAATCCAGGGCAGATTGAACTGTAGATGCTGTAGAACTCATGTCGCAGACATATACTCACCCCTTGCTACATCTAATTTGCATTATGCTTGCACTCCACTCACTGCTTTGAGAAGTTCTGGCACTGCGCCCCCTATGTTGCCCTCTTGAAATACACGCTTATCCTCATTCTCTGCTACACCAAAGCTGTGCCCTAAACTGACACCTTGCTGTAGTCAACAACACTCCTGGACCATACTGTTGATGTGTGTTACTGCTATATATGCAACCCTCCCCCCTTCCACCCAACCAGAGTTGTACTCTGTTGGTTTGTAGCAGGCTTTGTAGTCACAATGGACGAGAGTTGTAGCACTTGACAAGTAACTTTTGTTTGTGATAGGTTGGCAATTTCCAAAACAATTTATTTTGCTTTTTTCTCAAACAAATTATCATCTGTATCCAACATAAATCTTTTTGCAGATTCTTTCGAAAGACAGCGTCACAATTGCAGTAGATGCTGTGGTCTACTTCAGGGTTATGAATCCTACTATATCCATTACCAATGTGCAGAATTATAAAACCAGCACTGAACTGCTGGCTCAAACAACTCTGCGAAACATTCTTGGCACCAAATCCCTGGGAGAAATCTTGTCAGATCGGGAGCACATCAGCCACAGCCTTCAGTCCATTCTGGATGATGCCACTGACCCTTGGGGTGTCAAAGTAGAACGTGTGGAAATGTGAGAAATGATTTGTTGTATTCAGTCATGTTGTTTGTATGTTGAGTTTGTTGTTTTGGTACAGTGCCTTTACTTGAATGAAAGTAAAGTTTTGCAAGTGAAGCATCTACATTAAAAGTGACATAACTTGTTATATAAAAATTCCTTTGTTGCATTATTACAGTATGTAAAGCAAATAGAAAATGCAAGTTTGTTTTTGTCAGAAATCCTTCATAACCAGTTGAAATTATTGTATTAGTTACAATTTGTAGCAGCCATTACTATTTAAATGACTTACAAGTCTAGGCACAACAGATTGGTGATACTGTCTATTACTCTACTGTATGTTCCAATCCTCTGTGATCAAGTTAGTCAGTTAGATGGGAGTTTAAAGGCCCAGTTTCCAACCTTTTGGATCAAGTCGAACTGGCCACGTTCTTTTATCTAGTAGTGGCTCACCAGCTTGTTTTCCTTACTCTGTTGTTAATACGGAGCATTACGCACAACTGCAGTAGTTAGGTTCCATTTTTAGTGTCATTGCTATGACTCTGCTTTGGAACCGAAGCCAGGCCTTCTGGAGAGATTGGGATGCTCTACAGTTAGAACAAAAACCAAAACTAACAATCGCTCTGCTGTGTCTTTGAACTTCAATCTGTGTAATCATTCATTTTTTCACAATTCTCAAAGTTTTTGAAACAACCCCATCATGTATTCTTGTCAGTCCTACCTTTCTTCATGTATGATCGTACAATGTGTCATATCCTATTGTTGTTTATACTTTTTTAATATTCTTTGTTTAACAGAAAAGATGTTAAATTGCCAGTTCAGCTCCAGAGGGCAATGGCTGCTGAAGCTGAAGCAAGCAGGGAGGCTCGTGCTAAGGTGAGTCTACAGCATGACATTTGATGCATATGGACAGTGGGTGATGTAATACCGACCCACTGTTTAAACAAATTTTGAATAACCAAGATGGTAAATGTGCTACTCTCATTTGCATAATTTGCAACATTTAATACAAAATACCAGTATGAATGGAAGTACAATAGCACAGTCTTTTGCTATGTCTGTTGCAGTTTTGTTCAGAGCATTGTAATCCTTCCAAAATTCCCAAATGCTAATACTGAACTCTTTTAATAAGTTCAGGAGAATAAGATAGAGGCGGCAGCTATATTGGTAGGTACAGTGACATTACTGATAGAACATCATTGATGTCATTGCTATCGACCAAAACGATACATGGACCGACAAAGCTAGAAAAGCTAAAGAAAATTTCTGGGAATTCAATCTCAAAACCACAGCCTTTGGGCTTGAACATCAGGAGCGACTTACCAGCTTGCTGATGATACAAACCCAAATAATCAGATCAGGCCATTCCAGCCTTACAATTTCTCTAATTGCTTTGAAGAGGATTTTCCTAGTGTTGATGGGTTACACCTGAGTAATCCGATCAAACCCTCCCGGTCAATCAACCTGCTCAATTGCCTTAAAAAGGATCATCCTGTCACAATAGAGGTGAGACCATTGTCAACACCTTAAAAAGCTTCCAAAATTTCTCACTCCTTGTCATTCTCTGAACAAGTATTGACAAAGAGGTAGTATTCCTCGAAAGCTCTACTTCAAACATTTTGGCTGTTTAATTTATCTAAATTCTAGCCTTTGCCTATTTGTATCTCCTCGGAGATCCAGCCTTTCAATTCTGTAGCACTGTTGTTTTACAGTTTCTCCAGCATGTTTATATATATAAATATATATATATATCTTAATATACACCACTAGAATGAACAGTGTGGGGAAATTTGAATATCATGCATGATACATCATAGCAAAATGAAAAACAATAAAATACTTGAGTGTATATTTTGCCTTTCAGTAAAAGATATACATGTACGTAAATTCAATGGTCCACGTACTGTATGCGATAATAGAAACGTGTTTGTAATTTGGCCATTATCAAAGTAATTGCGTATATTACATACCGCCATATGGGTACGTTTCACCAAACAGCAAGGTGTTCCCATTAAAAAAAGTGTCTGAAAACCTTAAGGAGGAAGGCTTTTTCCCCTATCAATAAATCCCGTCTAACGTTGACTTTCTGGCCCCAAATTTCCCCATTCCACAGTATATATAGGGGCAAGTACATCGTTAACCAACACCGAATTATGCTGTTGAGGTTTTCTATAGAAAAATTGATGTTTTCACTGTTCTGTTAATTTCAGTATGAATTATTCGAAACAGAGAGATAGCAATTTCGCAATTTCAACTTTCTACTTGAATGTTGAAAATGTAGCAGCATTGAAACTCTATGGGAAAATAATGGTTGAACATTGACCTACATCAAGAAAAAATAAAACTGTCAAACATTTTGACATACATCACATGAAAGACAACTTTTCAGAATGTTTATGGCCTACCTAGTTTGAGCTATTTTATTAGGAAAGCCTATATTTATGCATAACACACACCAAAGTTAGTATTATCTGATGCACATTTAGCTAATACCAGAGCATGAAATAGGTAACGTTCATGAACAGTGAGCCAAATAGCCCACGCCTTACTTTGCCCTAGAATAATCCTAAACCAAAGCCTTGCTTAAAAGTAGATTTTTGTCTCATGGAATCTTTGATCTAGTAACCTTTCATGTAGTGGACTTTCTCCCTTGTTAGTAACAGTAAGACACAGTTATGGTGAATTTGGTGAACAATGAACTGTTATGTCTGTGTTTGTGAAAGATTAACACTGTGCAAGTTTGCCTTCATACTGGAATTTCACACGAAGTAAACACATACTGTCAAAAGTAATGAATGATAAGTTGTAAAGTCCAATTGTTTTTCCAAATCAAATCAAACCTGTTTGTACTGGTTTCATGTGGTCATGACGTTATTTACAGAGCAAATAATTATTGTAAGGTTAAAATTGCAAGTTTTTCTGCTTTTCAAATTGTTCCTGTAACCTTTACTTTTGTCATTTCAATCATGTTGTTTGTTTGTTTACTTTGTGAAGTTGTAATACGAACAGTGTCAAGTTAGGTAGTTAGATGGGTTACGTTAGGTTGGATGCAGTATTACGGCTCAGTTTGTATCCCATTGGTCTAAGTCAGGCCGGCCACTGCCTTTTTCCAGTTGTGGCTCACTGGCTTGATTTCCCTACACCATTGCTTCTGCTGGCAGAAGGTTCTGTTTTTATAGTCTTTGGTATGCCCTGGACATGACGTCAACTCCTGACCTTCCCACTACAAGTCTGATGCTCTAACCACTTGACCATGCAGTTGGTTGGTCAATAGGTTGATGGGATTTAATGACACACCAACACAAATCTTTACAAAGTGTCTTCTTCAAAAGAAAATGTTGCTAGGTTGAAGTGAAATTACCTACAGAAGTCAAAGTAAATGATGAGTGAAATGTCACCAAAATGTCCATAAAAATCATGAAAAGCACTTAATGTTATAAGTGTTGGTTCAGTTTAAAGATTGTGACACTTTAAAGATTCATATCAAAATTAAAGTTAATTTTGTTTGGTTGCAGTTTCATTGTAGTTGTAGAAGATGGTACTGTTGAATACGTACTAAAATTTTACCATAACAAAGGTCGTTTGGGAGTCGGCTAGTGCAGGGCTGAAATTTAGCATTCCTCTGATCGCCTGCGACAGTTAAAATTGCATTGGACAACCACTTTCTCCTTTTCATTGTCCGATGGACCAGTAGATTAAATTTTTAATCCACTAGTTCCTTACATAAGCAAGAAAACATAAACTTCTTTTTAGATCTAGAGGCAGTCTTGATACAATGGTATGGACAACCCTCATCATCACTGAAACAGAAATTCAAAAACTTATGATAAAATATCTAGATGTATCTTTTCTGTGATAGAGACATCAAACACAGTTGTTCATACAATTGTTAAACTTTTTCATTTTTATTTAGACAACCAAAAATTTTTTTGGACAACATCAATTTGGATCCAACTTGTCTGATGGACAACCTCAATATTTTGTTAAAAATTATGAATTATTTTGATCCAACTTGACTAATGGACAACCTGAATATTTTGTTAAAAATTATGAATTATTTTGAAAAATCCTGTTTTATGAATTTTTTAATGAAAGTGTGATTACTTAGATATGCCAGTGAGACACTGTAGATTTAACTTTTCTGCAAATAACTTGTAGTAAGGGGCATGGATATTAGAGTACTTATTGGTTTCGATGAGAAGAGAAACCTATGCATTCATGATGGCGTGTGTGTATGTATGTGTTTTTGTGCATATGTGTGTGTGTATGTGTGTGTGTTTGTGACACTTTGCTTGTTTACACAATATCTTAAGAAGGGAAGATCTGACAATTCTCAAACTTGGTAAACAGATACCCCATACTGAGAGGAAGAGCCCTATTGATTTTGGTGGAGGTCAAAGGTCATCTGGGGTAACAGGGGGTCCAAACCCCAAATCCTTGTTTACACGATATCTCATGGTAGGAAAATTGGATTAATTTCAAACTTGATATGTTGATGCGTTATGATGTAAGAAAGAACCCTATTGATTTTGGTGGAGGACAAAGGTCATTTGGGGTCACAGGGGATCAAACCCCGAAATCCTTGTTTACACGATATCTCATGGTAGGAAAATTGGATTAATTTCAAACTTGATATGTTGATGCGTTATGATGTAAAAAAGAACCCTATTGATTTTGGTGGAGGTCAAAGGTCATTTGGGGTCACATGGGGTCACACCCCAAAATCCTTGTGTACACTATATCGCAAGGTATGAAACTTGGATTCATTTCAAACTTGATATGTTGATGCATTATGATGTGAGAAAGAACCCTATTGATTTTGGTGGAGGTCAAAGGTCATTTGGGGTCACATGGGGTCAAACCCTGAAATCCTTGTTTACACTATGATGCAAGGTAGGAAACTTGGATTCATTTCAAACGTGATATGTTGATGCGTTATGATGTGAGAAAGAACCCGATCTATTTTCGTGGGAGTCAAAGGTCATTTTGGGTCACATGGGGTCAAACCCCGAAATCCTTGTTTACACTCTATCACAAGGTAGGAACTTGGATTCATTTCAGACTTGATATGTTGATGCATTATGATGTAATGAAGAACCCTATTGATTTTGGTGGAGGTCTAAGGTCACATGGGGTCCTATGGGGTCAAACCCCAAAATCCTTAATTATACTATATCTCAAGGTAAAAAACTTGGATTCCTTTCAAACTTGATAGGTTAATGGGTTTTGATTACAGGAAAAACCCAATTAATTTTGTTGGAGGTCAAAGGTCATTTGGGGTCACATGGGGTCAAACCCTGAAATCTTTGTTTACATGATACATCATCGTAGGAAACTTGGATTCATTTCAAACTATGTTGATGCATTATGATGTAAGGAAGAACCCTATTGATTTTGGTAGAGGTCAAAGGTCATTAGGGGTCAAATGGGGTCAAACTCCGAAAACCTGCATAGGACAGCTCAAGGTACGAAACGTGGATGTATTTCACAATTAGTGTGTGTATGAGTTATGGTGAGTTGAAAGTACTGTACCTGTTGTTTTTTGTGGAGGTCAATGGCCATCTGGTATCACCTGGCATCAAACTCTGTAAACCTTGTTGGCAGAATATCTTAAGGCACAGAAGAAATTTGGCTTTTTGAATATAGAAGTGTTTTGGTTAAAAGAAAAACCAGTTACTTACAGGTTGAGTCAAAGGTCACTTTGGGTCACCAGTTGTTACAACAAATGTAGCATTTTATTGAAAAGAGCATGTATGTATCATCGAAACCTCAATACATTTTTGCATTCTGGTTTTTGTTTTGCAGTGGGATATGTAGGCATGGGCAGTAATATACAGCAAAGGTCATCCATTAAGTTATGATATTATTCTTAAAACAATTACAGACACTTTGGTTATCATTGCTGACATATTTGGATATAAATTAATAAATTTGCACCCCTGTTAGTGTCAATATTACCAGTAGCCTTGTGTAACTTTGTGTTATCAGAGTAATTACTCATTGGCCAGTCAAAGGTATTTCAATGGTTGAAACATTTCATACTAAGTTTTAATAATTGTATTTCTTTTGTGTTCTGCAGGTGATTGCTGCTGAAGGTGAACAGAATGCCTCTCGAGCCCTGAAGGAGGCCGCCGATGTAATTGCTGAGTCACCATCAGCCCTGCAGCTCCGTTACCTCCAGACTCTCAACACCATTTCTGCAGAGAAGAATTCTACTATCATTTTCCCTCTGCCGATTGAAATGATGAGCAAATGGATGGAGAAGTAGGCATCTACTTTTGACAGAAAACAATTGGTTTTTGTTTCATCCCCATATAAGTATGATGCATCTATTTTTGCTAGGCTAGTTTGTGTAGCTGTATCTTATGGTTCATTGTGATGCTATTAGTATATCATAAGTATTTTACGCAATCGTAAAATATCATGAAAGAGGTTGCCCCAAAGCTTATTACCTTTTGTCATTAATGGGATTTAATTTTTTACAGTGGCGTTGGAAAAACTAGGAATCAAATGATTGCAGATAAAAGAACAACCAAACTTGTTATATTGTCAAAACATGAATTCATTTGTTTCATACAACTGTACAAATGTTTTCTTAACAACAGCTATTTAACTTCTTTAGTTTGTAGTTACTTGGAAACAAGCATTACTGAAGGATGAAGGTTGTAAAACATATTCAAGGATATGGAAAAGTCACACAATTGGGTAAAGATGATACAAGTTCTGCTGAGTAGTCTAGTATATTTAATAATTTATACAGATGGTTTTACACCTAAGGAACTTTATTTTTATGAATAATGACTATTTTTTTATCAAATTTGGTTAAGGAAGGGTCAAGAAAAAGTAAAAAGATTTTATTGGTCTTAGTTGGTTAACCCCCGTGATTGTTAATATGAGTGAAGGCCACACATAAGCAAAAGCAGTTTTGCTATACTGTCAACTATCCCTTGTTTGTAAGGAAGAAAACCTGTATTGTGTAAATCAACACTTCAATACAGAATGATCATGTCACTGTATAGACTGTCGTCACTTGTCCATTATATATCTTTTTTTGACATACATGAGTGCCCTTAAGTTGGCTGTTTGTGTGTCGCTGAACTCATGCTGTGATCTCTTCAACAGAGAAAATTGTGTCTGTCATGAAGTAGCTTTGGCTTTGTGTTTTATAACTTGGTCTGAGCTCATGTTTTTTTCATTACTCTACATTGTCACAGCCCATTTCATGTTAGTGCTTTCAAATTTATTACATATTAGTGTCAAACTCTGCTGTAGAGTTGCAACTGCCAAAACCTGACAGATGTGATGGATTGGCTTACTTGCCAGTGAAAATTAACCATTTTTGATTCCTTGCCGAAGGCAGGAATCTATGCGATGGTGATGTCGTGTGTATGTGTGTGTGTGTGTGTGTGTGTGTTTGTATGTGACGCTTTGGCTTGTAAACACGATATCTCAAGAAGGGTAAGGGTGACTACCCTCGTATTTGGTGTGTAGGTTGGTCATATTGAGTAGATGATCCCTATTGTTTTTGGTGGAGATCAAAGGTCATTTGGGGTCAGGAGAGGTCAAAAGATCAAAACTTTGTAAACACAATATCTCGAGAACGGTACATGTGACTATGCTCATATTTGGTGTGTGCATTGGTCATATTGCGTAGATGATCCCTATCGATTTTCGTGGAGGTCAAAGGTCATTTGGGGTCACGAGAGGTCAATAGGTAAATTCCTTAGAAATTGCTTGTAAACACGGTATCTCAAGAAGGGTAAGTGTGACTAATCTCATATGTGGTGTGTGCATTGGCCATATTGAGTAGATGATCCCTATTGTTTTTGGTGGAGATCAAAGGTCATTTGGGGTCAGGAGAGGTCAAAAGATCAAAACTTTGTAAACACAATATCTCGAGAACGGTACATGTGACTATGCTCATATTTAGTGTGTGCATTGGTCATATTGAGTAGATGATCCCTATCGATTTTCGTGGAGGTCAAAGGTCATTTGGGGTCACGAGAGGTCAATAGGTAAATTCCTTAGAAATTGCTTGTAAACACGGTATCTCAAGAAGGGTAAGTGTGACTAATCTCATATTTGGTGTATGCATTGGCCATATTGAGTAGATGATCCCTATTGTTTTTGGTGGAGATCAAAGGTCATTTGGGGTCACCAGAGGTCAAAAGGTCAAAACTTCGTAAACACGATAACTCGAGAACGGTACATGTGACTATGCTCATATTTGGTGTGTGGGTTGGTCATATTGAGTAGATGATCCTTATCGATTTTCGTGGAGGTCAAAGGTCATTTGGTGTCACGAGAGGTCAATAGGTAAATTCCTAAGAAATTGCTTGTAAACACGGTATCTCAAGAAGGGTCAGTGTGACTTATCTCATATTTGGTTTGTACATTGGCCATATTGAGTAGATGATCCCTATCGATTTTCGTTGAGATCAAAGGTCATTTGGGGTCACCAGAGGTCAAAAGGTCAAAGTTAATTTGGAGTCAGCATGTTCAAAGCCTGACAAGCTTTCCTTCATAGTCTTTCAAGAAAGGTCACTTGTAGGGTCCTGTAACTTGTCATGTAGATGGCACATAGTGAATACATGGTCCCAGAAGTTTTTGGTGGAGGTCAAATGTCATTTGGGTTCACGACGGGCAAGGGGGATCTCAATGTAGGAAGATTGGATGCCTTGCATGTGTACTTTGTGGGCACATTATGGACCCCTGTTAATTGAAAAACATTGCAAAGCAATGTCAATGTGAAAAAAGGCCTTACATTTCAGCAGCAAGGAATCACTAAGCCTTTTGGCTTTCTGGTTTGATGAGAAGTTGTGAAAATCTTTTGCAGAAAAAGTGGTTGAAAAAAAAAAGATTTTCTATATAGGAACATGAGGGATGTAGGAATGTGGACAAATCATGACATGAAGCATCTGAAAGTAATAACAGAGGGAGGACTGTGAAGTGTAGTGAGCTTAGGCCATGCAAGGAAACACACTGCCATGTTGGAGAACTGGTCATCTAGTAACTAAAAGCCTACTACACTATTGTTGTACTACATACTACAATTCAAGGCTGTCATCAAGAAAGGTTACAACAACAATCTTTTTATTCCCTAATGAATTGAAGTCAAAGCTGTTCGATTTTTAGTACAGGGCTTGCCATTATGGAAAAATAATTGTAGTTTTTAATGTTTATAGAAGTAGAAGTCTTGCTGGGGGTGGGGGGGGGGGGGGGTTGCTTAAGTATGAGCTTCAAATTTTTGTACAATGAATGAAATAGTATCAATGTTTTATGTTAAAATTATGTCTTGATTAGTTTTTTCTTATTCAGTATGGTGATTGTGTAATCATGTAAACAGAATGTTTTATTTGCATATTACCTGTTTGATTTGACTTCTGTGCTGGTAATTTTGCCTTGCTGAAAAAAGCTCCTGTACTATCTGCCTTTCAAACTTTCAATGTACATATTCTGGAATGTGATTTTACACAATATATTTCTCATACACAAGTACTTATTATTTCTGTCATCTGTTCTCTATAGAAATCAGTCCAGGTACCATAGCATATAATTTCCTTATTTCTAATTTTCCACAAAATCCAACTAGTCTTTCAATGATTTTTGGTCAGCTGTAAAATACTAGGGTGGAAGTGATCTAGCAATGTAGAGTAGAAGAAGCAATTCATGCTGCTAGAACTCACTGAGATTGAGATTGGAGGAATATCAGTCAAAAAGGTGTCCGTTTACCTCGGTTATGAAGCCATGTCTTTGTTTATGAAGCTTATCACACACCCCTGTTTCTCACTACAATTTCAGCATTTCTACATTCTACAATCCAACAACCTACCCTTTTAATTTTTATTGATCTCAAAAAATAGATGAACGAGAAGCTTATTGTTAGATTTTCTATTTACAGTGGTTAACTAGGGATGGATAAAATGTGGTATCCTTTTCTTGCATCATGTTTATTCATTTAATTCCTTTCGGTGTTATTGTAGGTTTCCATTATGGCGCTGGAACCAGTCAAATGTTGCATAATTTGAAAAACTGTTTTATGGAAATTGAAATATGTAGCTGTTTCAAAGAATTCAGTTCAGTTTATTTCCACATATTGAAATACACACATTTGTTACACTGAACAATACTGGTAGGTGGAGACCACTGGACAAGCAGAGTACTTTTGCATGCAACCTCATCGCCACCCACCACCCCACTCCTCTTAACAAGTTATTCAGAAAATGATGGCATAATATTTTCATGTATAAGAAAAACTCAAAATCAAAAGATAGAAAAGAAATGTAGTGAATATAGTATTGTAGCGCCAGTTGTTTGTGCTACCCGGGGAGTGAGATCTACTCCCCCAGATTTTGCCTCCCACTGCCCCTTTGGGTCAGTAAGGAGTTGGGTTAACTGAAAACTCTAGACCCACCCCTAGGAGTGGGCACTTTGGGTTCTGTTTTGCATTTCACCCAAAAATTTTTGCCTCCATATCCACCAACATTTTTGATTCCTTGCCATAGACAGGCAAGGAATCTATGCGATGGTGATGTCGTGTCTGTGTGTGAGTGTGTGTATATGTTTGTGACACTTGCTTGTAAACACAAAATCTTAAGGTAGGAATGTCCAACACTTTTCATATGTGGTGTGTAGATTTGTCATGTTGAGAGGAAGAACCCTATTGGTTTTGGTAGAGGTCAAAGGTCATTTGAGGTCACCAGCAGTAAAATTGTGTAAATGCCGAAAGTGGCTTGTAAACACGATATCTTCAGATAGGAGTGAGCAACACTTTTCATACTTGGTTTATAGGTTTTCATGTTGAGAGGAAGACACCTATTGTTTTTGGTAGAGGTCAAAGGTCATTTGAGGTCAGCAGCCCTAAAATTGCAAAAACGCCCAAAATGGCTGGTAAACATGATATCTTCAGATAGGAGTGACCTGCACTTTTCGTACTTGGTATATAGATTTGTCATATGCTGAGAGAAAGAAGCCTATTGTTTTTGGTAGAGGTCAAAAGTCATTTGAGGTCACCAGACGTAAAATTGCGTAAATGCCCAAAATGGCTTGTAAACACGATATTTGTCATGTTGAGAGAAAGAAGCCTATTGTTTTTCGTAGAGGTCAAAGGTCATTTGAGGTCACCAGCGGCAAAATTGCAAAAATTCTGTGCCTAAAATGTAAAAAAAATCTATCAAACACTGTCAATTTGAAAGCAGGTAAGGTATTTGATGGCAAGGAATCACTAAGCCTTCTTAGTTTGCATCTCCCCTGATTTTGACATTCTGGAGCTGCCGCTATGTAGTACTGTTTTTAAAATGAGTTTAGAGCCAAATGTTTTCTTGGTATGTTCAATAGGAACATATTCTAAGCATTCTGGTGAAAGCTTTATTCATTTCCCATGTTTGGTTTTCGAGATAATAGCAATTGAAGTTGACTCAATGACTATAAAAGTCGACTTGAAGCAAAGAGGTGTAATGTCATGGATTCACAGTGTTGGCCAATGTTTTGTTTTTCTTTATTTTTCGTCCTAATGGTTTGTCCTTGAATTGATAAGGGATGCTATTTTACCCCAATAGCATATTAAGTTTTTAAAATTCCATTGCTCAGGATGCACGTATGGTGTCAAACTGTCAATTTATCAAAGCTTAGTTGCAGAAAATGGTGTTAATTTTAAATAAAAAAGCTGTGCCAACACTGTGAATCTATGATATTGCGCCTGCTTGCTGCAATTCAAGATACCCAATGCAGAAAATTTGCCACAGACAATAACTAATATCACAAGAACTGAACATTTCAAATGAATAAAAATTTTACCACAATACCCAGAATATGCCCCTCTATGAAATATTAAAAATAAATCTGGCTCTATTCTTTTAAATATTAACAAAATGTACCTATCGATTGAAAATTTGTAATACTGATGTTTAAATAATTTCAATACTTCAAACCTGGCACAAGAAAATTATTAAAAACCTTGTGTACATAACGTAAAAAATTATCTGAATCCCTAGTATGGTAATGTTACGTTAAAGTAAATGTCAATTATTAAAGGAAATATACTGTTAGCAAGCTTGCACATGAAGATCGTGAATTGAAACTTAAAAATTACATCAAAGATGGTTGGTGTTCAAGTCAAAGAGAAGTCTTGTAGTGGAAGCACAGTAATTAAAGTTCGTTAAAATCCTTACGGCTTTTTTGAGGGAGATAAATTAGGAAAAGTCATGACATTACCGCAAACAATATAACAGAAAGGAATATGGGAAAAGATGAAAAAATACAGAGGACTCATTGCTTGACAACAGAAGAACTGATTTTATAGATTACCGTGCCGACACGTATAGTCTTTGGGAGTTAAGAACAAACAAATAAGTACTTAATGATCTTCGTGCATGGTTTACAGAAGAGAGATCCATGCAGGGGCGCAAATCTCTGTTTGAGAGTGCGGGGGGCGAAAATGCTTATTTTGTGCCCATGAGTATTAAACTGTGCACGCGTGACGGGCACCGCGAGCTCGAAGCGCGAAGCTCCAAAGGCCCCTGGAGGGATCCAGGGGCAAAGCCCCTGTGGGGGTCCATGGGGAGAAGTCCTCGGAAGCTCTTGTGTTCTAGCATTTCCAAAGCTTCAGAAAAACTGTTTCTAACGAAAAAAAAAAAAAACGAAAGGGGACGTATTTTTAGGTTTACTCAAATTTGGGGGGGGGGGGCGAAATTACGATTTGGCCCCTCACTTTTTCACTTGAGGTTGGCCCCCACTTTTTGACTTGAGGGGGCGAAGGTCCCCCTTGCCCCTCCCCCCCCCCCCCGGATTTGCGCCCCTGAATCCGTGTATTTACCTGTCGAGGTTCTGTGCGAAGTTAAACGTCTGGGAAAAATAAAGCTCAATGAAAGTATATTAACCCTACTATCATGTTTAGTTCGATTTGCTGGGAAAGACGTTTCGGGCTGATAATTCTTATGCATTCAACTTGAAATTCATACGTAATAAAGCTCTTGCGATCAATGTCTCCATCTGGTAAAATCACCCACTTATATACGTTTTTCAGCCTAGGGATTTCTAACTTATGAACAAGTGTCAATTCCGACCGCTCTCTATTCCTAATGTAGGTTATTCCACCTAATAATTTCTACGACATAATTTAAATACCAATTTGTTGCTAAAACTCGCATGCATGCATGCATTCAATAGTTCACTCAATGCAATCTGGCATATGGTGCGTCATGACTTGCTGCAGAGTTCAAAGAGAGCAAACCTGCCACAATCCAGATTAGCAAACCATGAAGAAACCTGGAGAATGGTACCTCAAACCTGGATATTTTTAAAAATTTTCGTACCAGGGTTGCCAAATCAAGAATTTGGGCCGAGGTTTGCCGGTAAGGTGGGCCAGCTCTCCGACAGAATCTTGAAGTCCTAACAAAGGCCGCCAGATCGTAGTTCCCGAAAGAGCCGTGTACGTGACACACTGCGATTTTTGGCCTTTTAGGGTCTATAGCAAATTTTTGCCATAAACTGAGTAGTCTAATTATCTTCCATAAAATAGTTTTTGAATTTAAAGGCTAAGGATATTTGAAAAAAATGTTCGTTTTATTTGATTGAATCATTTGCCCTTTCTATACATGAAATCAAGTATACACAGTCGGAACAACTGAAGGTCGATGGGGTTTGACCTAAACATGTCATCTTAAAACAATCTGATAAGTTGCTGCATTTTCAGACAAAGTTGTCGAAATCAGTAGTTGGCTGCATTGAAAAAAATTGAAATAAATTTGGGGTATATTGTAGGGGAAGTGAATGAGGTTCATTGAAGAATCTGAAATTGTCAACTTGCAATTTTATCTCACTATCAAATTGGAAATGTTCCCCAAAGTAAGTTGCCTTTTTAGTTGCGGTGCCTGCCTTGCAGGCAGCACCGCAACTAATCCAGTTACTCTCGCGATGTCAATTTCTGACTTTTCCGGCACTTTATTTCTATCTTCTTGTAGATGCTTTGTGGTATCGAAATACGGTTTAGTGCAATTTGTAGGGATGGTACTTCTCTTTCGTGTTTTTAAGTTTTGGTGGAAGTATGACTTTCGTGAGAGTGTAAAATTGGGGTTTTTTTCATGTAAAATTTGGAAACGTGTTCTATTTTTAGTAACAATCTTGCGGAAAAACCAGGTCCGTATGTACTCTGGAGAAAAGGTTGTTTGTTAATTTAACACAGCGCCATCATTTTGGTTGTTTTTTTTTTTTTAATTCATTACAGATTGGTGTTTAGTGAATTTTGAGTATTTATATGAGGATTTCTTTGTAGGGATTTATTCTTTTCAAGTAGCATGGTCGGGGTTGCGGTGAAGTAAAAGTTTGATAGTTTAGAGGAGTTTTGTTCACTGTTTTTGTGACTTTAAAGGGCTGTGTGAATTTCTCACACTAACGACAATATTCACAAAGTAAGTTTCTGTTGGAGGGAAACATTGTTATTGGTAGGTAAACATTATTTGTATGAGTTGGCGAGTATTAATATTTGTGTTATATCAAGGTGTCTGGTTATGGTAAATTTGTTATTTTAAAATTTAAAATCATGTGGAGAATATTACAATGCCTAAGAAGGGCCGTTCAAAGATTTTTAATTTAGAAAGGAAAGGTTGGCAACAAAGAAAAAGAAAGTATGCGGGTGAATTTCAAGATAAAACTTATGAAGAGGAGAAAAATGATGATATCAGAGTTGGGAACAAACCAAAATAAAGTTCTAGTGAATGTGAAAAAAGTCAGAGGTGTGATGATGGGGAAAGTAGGGAACATGACGATCGTGAGGTATTATTTATACGTTCCGAAAGATCTACATGTACATTTTATTTTTTCGTTGTTGATAGCTGTTGGAGAGAAAAAATGTTTACGAAGCTTGTGTTGATAGATTCAAACATGGTTTTGTGAAAACTGGGGGGTTTGATTTGCCGTCTATTGAAATAGGAAAATGTGTTTCAGTTGAGAGTAGGCCGATTCGTGTGAGAAAAGTACGTGGGGATGGTAATTGTTTTTTCGGTGTTTGACATTACTGGTTACAGGGGTAGAAGATAATCATTTTTATTTAAGACAAGTCATTGTAAGTTCATTGCGTAGTTAATCGGGAAAAACGTGCCATTTATTTAGTCAATACAGGTGGAGTACATTATGACGTAGTGTTGGAAATAGAAGATAATGAGTCTGTACATGAGAGCAGCGTTATAGAGAATTGGTTGAAGAGGGGTTGTGTTAATGAACAAAGTGAAGAATTTTTCGGTGTTAAATGTAACATATTGAAAGAGGAGACATTTTATTTGAAGAGGAGCGTAATCAAATGTCAATGCAAAGTTATGTGAAGAGAACAGATGTTTGTTTAAATGAGGGAGTAATCATATATTAGTGAAAGAGGTCTATGGGAGCGACTGAAGATAGGTCTAAATGTTGGGAAAATAAAGGTTTTGTGATAAAACGTAGTGTGGGTATTGCAAGTGATAGTACTAAAATGATGCCTAGAGAACAAATACGTAAGCGTCAATTTAGAAAAGAAGAGGAGAGTCCAATTAGAGAATTGCAACATCGCTTTTGGAATAAAATTATGGAGCGGCCTACATATGTTTGCTTTTATTGTGAGCAGTTATGGTATAAAGAATGTGCACTGTGGGTGAATTTAGTTAGATTTAGTGGAAATACTAATATTTGTAAGCAAGAAGAAGGTATAGATAAAGGATGGGTCTGTAAAACCTGTTTAAAATATATAAAAGAAGGCAGAGTTCCGTTATTAAGTCGAGATAATAATATGAAAATGTATGAGATACCAGAAGATTTGAAATTACATCGTCTTGAAGAAAGGTTGGTCGCTTTGCGAACACCTTTTATGCAGTTGCGTGAGCTTCCTCGAGGAGGGCAATTTAGTATTAAGGGAATGTTGTTAATGTCCCGTCTGATGTGGTGGCAACAACTAAAACTTTACCTATAAGACTTGAAGAGAGCCAAGTAATTCTGTCAAATTTAAGAGGAAATTAAGTTATAAAACGGCTGTTTTTTCTGAAAATGTTAGGCCTAGAAGTGTTGTTCTTGCTGCTGATAGAAAATGAGGATATCAAGATACACAACAATGACTTAGGAAAGGAAGACACGTTTTGAAAAGGATGAACAACTTCTGGTAAGTGGGTCTGCTGTCCCTCTTTTACTAACACCACCATTACTTGCCTACACGATGTTGAGTTCGCGCTAGGAGGGCCTGTATAATAGAGTAGTCAGGTTCCTGTTTTTTGACTCATTCAAAATGCCGTTTTGCATCGCGGAAGGATATATTGCAAAAAATGCCTGAAATACCTTCAATTTTCTTTGAATGATTTCTTCAACTACTTTCCTACCACATAGAGATCACAAATTGAACACATCTCTTCACTAACATGGTCTAATCTCCCCCCACCAAAAAAAAGTTTTTCTAGGGTGTTAAATTCGTAGGGTAACCTCCTTCGGCGGGATTCCCCTTGAATTGGTGGTGTACTGCCTTTTGTCTTCACTGCAAAGTCATACATATCACTCATCCGTGTCCGTGAAAAACCATGGGGGTCGTCCCATGGTTGCATTGACAGAAGAACTATATTCAAAAAAGGTCACAGCAGGGAGCTGCCTTTAGTAGCAGCTCCCTGGTATTAGTCCCGTTCATATACGTCACTAGTATCCCTTCCCCAATTACATCTACGTTCAGCATTTAATCAAACTTGAACGATATTGTCTTACACAAACCAGAGCGTCGAGCCATCCAGTAATCAACCATAAAGATACATTGCATCATTTTTGCTTTCTATAGTGAAACGTGAATACCAAAATGTCGATGTTTATAATTTATAGCTATTAGCTGCGATTCGTCTGTCATCACATTATTAACCAGACACGTTTCTTATTACATTCTATAGCAAGGACTTTTTGTCGCTTCTTTGACGATGTCCTTTTACTATGGAAGAAAATATTTTCATTGTAGTAAGTTTATGTATGGCCATGACTCGCAATTGATGAAACGATTTCCTAATGAAAGCAATAAGTAAGACAGTTCTATGAATACGAATATTTTGTCGAGTAAAAGATTCCGTAGAAGACGAATTTCATCATTCCAACAACCCGTCTGCAATACAATTGTAGTTTGGGGTGAAATGTTTGGCCCTTTAATACGGAAAGTTGCAACTTTCTGCTTACTATAAGTTGACCCTTATCAGCTTATGTTATGTGACGTAGACACTAAATTTAGACCGTGCACAGAAGGTCAAATTGTTGGTTTACGGACGAAGATTTGAACATTTCAAGACATTTCGTAACTGTACATTTCTAGCTAAGTGGCTCGTTCGTTTCATCTCTTTGCCCTTTTCGGAAATGGAAAGTTCGCATGATATTTATGAGCTAATTATTCTCTAGTTTGTTATAATTATGTCAGGGAGTTGTGGTGTTATCAGGAAAACGTTTAACTTATTGATCACAAAGTCCATTTTTCTCTTTAAAGTGATTTGTTCAACTATTGCCAAATACGGGCAATGGCTATGAGAATCGGGTAATCTGATTTTCGATAATTTAATGATGTAGGGTGAGAATGTCTTCCCGAAATTTTTCTGCTTGAAAATTCATTTCAACACACCGTGTAACGTGACAATCCTGTCAATAAGTGTTACTAATAGAAGAAAAATCATCTACTTCATTTCATCCAATGGTAGTGGTACATTTTATCTGATTCTTCTGATAAAATAGCGACTGCTATAAGATCCCCATAGGCCTTAATTTTTTCAAAAGTAAAATCATATATAGTAGGAAGTTGGGGCACACAATTTTTTCAATATATATCGAATTTAGCCAAGAGTCGCAATAGAGTAAAATTCATCAGCATGTTTTCAATTCCGGTTTGTAGTTTCCCCGAAATGATGCGGGATTCATCGATCGGCAGTTATACATTTTATCTGGTAATTTTCTGATCAAATAGCGACTGCTTAGATCCCCCTATAAGTCTGGGAAATGTCATTTTCGACTGTCTCAAGGGTCCGATTTTTCAAAATTTTCTGTTCGCTTCGCGCCAACCAGCGGTGAAGTTCCGCGCAGATAGTCTTCCTAGCAGCATTTTAGTTTCAAGTGAACAATTTTTGTGCAAACAGACCCTCGAATTAGTGACTTCTAAGACCCCCTATAAGCAAAGGTTTTGACTATCTGAAGTGGTCAGGTTTTTAAAAATTTCCTGCACGCTTCGTCCCAACTTATGGTGGTGCTCCACTTACACCGCTTCATAGCAGAATTTAAGTTTCAAGTGATCATTTTTTACAAAAGGAAACTCAAAATAGCGAATGCTTAGATCCCCATATAAGCCCGGGAAATGCCATTTTCAACTGTCTGAGCGGTCGGATATTTGAAAATGTTTTGTACGCTTCTCGCCAACTAATTTGTGGCGCTCCGCTTAGTCTTTCTGGCTGAATTTTAGTTTGGAACGAACGTACGTTTATCTGCAATTGAAACTTAAAAAAGCGACTGCTTGGATCCCTTTTTCAAGCCTGGGAGATGTCACTTTTGACTGTCTGAGGGGTACGAATTTTCAAATTTTCTGGACGCTCCGCGCCAACTAGTGGTGGCGCTCCTCTTTGACTGTCCTACAGGCAGAATTACATTTCTTGGGCAAAAATCTTGTGCCCCAAAAGTGAAATGCTCCCCTACGCCCCTGGAAATACTTCACTCAGGCGTGCACTGGAACAGCTGCTTGCAACATTCAGCAGGATTCCGGATTTGCGATCCTAGGATACATAGTTCAGTGGAGTAATGAACTGAGCTAATCAGTATCTCAAAAGGGTGTTTTAATCTTAGAAAAATAAAAAAATTTCTCACCAGAATTAGAGACAAATAAACCTGGCAAATGCCATTTCTAGCCATCTGGGAGGTTTTAAAATCCAAAATTTTCTTTGTACCCTCCGCGCCAACTGGTGGTGGCGCTACGCTTAGATAGTAAACTCCAGCCACCCCTACAAAAGTATCCAGCCCTCCATGGACCTCTACCAGGGCTTTGTCCCTGAACCCCACCAGGGGCCTTAAAGCGGCCCCCTGGACCCCAGGCTGATTGGGCCAACAGTCTAAACCCTGTACAAACATGGGCCGATTTTCCTAAATTTTTAGCCAAATCGTTCGTTCATTTCATCTCTTTGCCTCGAATTGATCATTGATTTAATTAACTATGCACCGACCTAAACAATGGTCAAACCATTGACCTCCAACTTTGGTCAAAATTTACTAATTTATGGTCAGATCTAACCATTAATTGGTCGCACGACCATACCATTGAGTCGGTGCATAGTTGACCATAGTGTTTTTAGAGTGTGCACTCTGTGGTATTGAGTTGGATTCAACCTCTCTGAAAGAAGGATGATTATTCTAAACAGAGCGTCACCATAGGTTGGCGCGAATTGTACAGAAAATGAAGTAGCCCATGAAGGGAAACCTCGTTGAATATCCTGTTTAAAAAGGCAAATATACTTCTTTGTTACAGTAGTAGAGTCCATACCCAAAGTCCAAAAGCTATTAGTAGCTAACAGTCGTCAAATCACCTTAAAAGTATAAGACGACTTGGTTTGTCGGCACCGCAACTCGTCTAGACGTTCGTCTTGTTATGAAAAAGATTGTAAATCTAAAGCTATTATATTAAGTAGCAAGTAAAACTCTTCGGAGGAAGCTTCGAAACACTCAAGTTCCCAAGAAACAAATATTGTGTAACATAACGTCATATTTGAAAATCTGGACCTTACCGTATTTTGAAAAGAAGAATTGAAATTGAATGTAAGGGAAATTGCAAATTTTTGAACTTTTCATTGAAGGATATGGTTTTCTTGTAAGACAAAGAGATCGTCAGATCTATTGCCTGTTCGATCGGGGTTACGTCTTTGATCGAATCTTTACCAGTTACTGGATAAAGGATCCTATAGAGTTGGACATAATTTCTCCTGGAAAACTCGCCTTGCAGCATCCATTCGACCATGACCCCGGCAATTGGCCAAAACCTTTCTGAACCAGGTACCGGTACACTTCTATGCATCACTCGGAAAGAGAATATGGCCCGGGAGCCGTCTGGAGTGGGGCAAAAACTCACCCCCACCGGACAGAAAGATAGGATCACAATCCCGTTTTACCAGTATACACGATTTATAGTGCATGGCAGCGAAGTCGCAATTGTTTGTATTAGACTCCTGTCCAATTTTAGGCGTCGGTGGCGGAAGGGCGAAAAGACTGAATAGACAACTTTCCGCGAAATTACACGGCATTTAACATGCAATTAGCCAGCTCAAGATACGTGTGATTCTTAAGTTGAAAACTTGAACTGTTATTAAGGGCCTTCACTCGAGTCTCATGATTAGGGGGTGTCATGGTCCTAAATTCCGACTGCCTGAATGCTTTTCCAACTGAATGGAGGGGCCACCAGGTCAGTTTTGTAGAGTATTAATTAATACATAAAGCATGAATGCCTGGTGGAATAAGTCTTAAGAGATCGAGGCTGACAACTTTCTCAGCGGAGAGCAACCATTAGTTGGCTTGAAGCGCACAGAAAATTGTGAAAGGTCACGACCCTTCAGATAGCCGGAAACGGCATTTTTAGTCTGATATAAGCAAGGCCTAAACAGACATTGTCTGCAGGGGTGGAACAAATTAACGTGAATCATAACAGATCTGGAGTTTGGGGGCAAAAAACTTTGAAGACAGGGAAAACCACTATCTAGTGAGCCTCAGCATTGATTGGCGTGGAGCGCACAGAAAATTTGAAAAGTCACGACATCTCTGGTAGCCAGATAGGGCATTTCCCAGGCTGATATAAGACACGCCTACAAAGGCATTGCCGGTAGGGGTGGAACAAATTGGGTGGATTAACCTTTAAAGACGAGGAAAACGACGACTATCTAAGCAGAGCGCCACCGTTGGTTGGCGTGGTGGAGGAAACATAAAATTTTGAAAAATCGCGACCAGCCGGGAATGGCACATCTAAAGCTGGTATTAGCAAGGCTATATACACAGGCATTTTTAGCAGAGGTGAAAAATTGACTTGAAATATTACAGATCTGAAGCATGGTGGGATAAGTCTTAGAGGAACAGGCCCACGATAATTTTTGCAGAGCGTATAAAAAATTTGAAAAAATCGCGACTTCTCAGAATTCCCGAAATAGCATTTTCCAGACTGGTAAATAACTCTAGAGAGGTATTAACTCAAAACAGTCGTTACTGTAAACTTTTGAAATGTTCACTGCTATAAGAAATGAACAAATTGCAATATATACGATGAGAAAATTACCAGATTGAATTTTCCTGCCATAAATTTAGGCTCTTTGTACACCTGAGTACTCTCCTGACTGCTTGAGTGTAATCTAATAACAAGCAGTTGTAACACCCTCCTTGTTAGAATCATCCCACAACGACATGCAGCTTCAGCCGGAACGATGTACCATATAAGACCAGGGCAAAATCATGTCCAAACTCTGAAGTAAAACTGAGGTATTTATAATTATTTTATGTAGGCTTCTTGCAGAACGTTTGGCCAAGTTTCATGTTGTTTTGGCATATTTCATGCAAATTTTTTCAGTGATGCTTTACTATGATGCTTTCCTTATTTTTCGAGCGAATAATGGAAAGAATTCAGACACCCTTTAAAGTTGTAAGTGTTTAAAAACATGCCAGGATGTTTCAGATCTAAATGGCTGCCACATTTTTTCAACAACTGCCCAAAATTCAGATCTTGCGAATATCTGGGAGGCAGTCTTCTACCTGCTCCATGGGCATGAAGTTAAAGGGGAGGAGTTTTCACCCTCCTTATTGCTTTTTGTGTGTCTTCATATACAATCTGCACAACAAGCTACCTTTAAATTAAAATTTTTGTTACATTTTCAACAACTAGAAAAATCTGTGGGGGATGGGATGGTACAGCAGTGCCTTGCTCCGGCTACGCTAGTTTTTGAGAACGGTACTCCATGTACCTGAACAGGCAGGCAGACTTAATTACCGACTTAAAATCTGTCGGACTACCAATAAAGGGGTCATGTGTGTCTTACGCTCTCGTGACCTATCCCTATCGCGTGTGTATGAAGTTTCAGTAGACTGATAGAGGGACGCAATGACCGACAGATCGCTCTCATGAGGGGGGGTGCAGTAGCGTGTTTAAAGGGTGACCGAGGCACAGACCCCCCACCTCCGAAGTCAGTCGGGGGAAAATCACTCAGTCGGGGGATTTACGGGTTCGAGGGGAAGATAAAAAAATTGAAGTGTGGAGAGATACACTGTGCATCCAAACTTTAACTTACACCAGAAAAATGGTTGTCAAAGCAAAACAAAAACAAAACAAAAACAACTGAAGTGCAGAAAAGCAAAAAAATAGGGTCATCAAAAATTCGTGCCAGTTGGGGGAATCTCAGATTCCCCCCCCCCCCCTCGAAATCCTGCATACGCCACTGGGGGAGGGGACAAGGGGGAAAGGACACTCTCCCTTGACAAACTTCTCATTCTGGATTTTGGAAAAGGGATTGGATGCAAAATTTCCTACATTCGAGAGCATTTTAACACGCATGCGCATGACCACCATCTAGACCTGCGCTCCCATGGCAGCAAGTTGCGAGTTTCAGAATCTTCATGGACTTGGATTCCTCAACAAAACCTGTCTGCAAATTCTAAGGTGACAAGGCGATCCGTCTTCCGAATACGTTAAATGCTCCTTTTGCTATGTGTCTGCGGGATTTTTTATACCAGCAGGAATATCACTATATATGATAATATTGTGTAAGGTCGGAAGCACGCAGAAAAAACCCGTGGCCGGCTTGACTTTAACTAAATGGTCTGCCTTTGGAGTGAAATACAGCTTTGAAAGTATCTAGAGCTCGCGGAGAGCCTTTTAACTTGGTTAATTTGACAACCATTTGTTTGAGAACATGTTCAAGGGTGATTCTTGATCGGAAAACCCATCCAACCCCATTTTACCCTATCTCTACAGATGTAAAGCTTAGATACCCCTGGTGGAAAACTGGAAATAGAGGGAGCCGGGCCATATCCAGACGAACAATCAACCATTATATTGGACTGATGCATAATTTAGGTATGAATGAGATGCTGCTCAAATTACTGAATCGGTGAAACTAGAGCACGCAAAAATTTTGGCAGTGTAAGAAGAAGTTGCAAAAGTAGAGCATTTTGTAAAGTCTATACGGCACATAATCTACTTGAAAAAGTCGACATGAGCCCAGCCGAAAAAAGCATACAAGAGCGAGGATGAGAAAATTCCAACTGGAATTTCAGATTTTCCCACTATCATCGCTCTGACAATTTTAATTTTTTTTTTTGGGGGGGGGGGAGACACCCCTCCACACCCCCTCCACCCGTTCGCGACGGCCTTGCCGTTATTCTTCATATCCATGTTAAAAGTCCTCCATTTATCATGACACAAATATTTTGCCATCATCAGTCTCAGCTAGTGTGACAATTCTACCACAGATTTACAAAATTTTCCAACTTGAAAGTAAGGATCCCAAAAATGAAGCAACTTATCGAAAATCGGCAAACTTTGTTTTTGTCGATTATGTCACATTTGCACAGGCTAAACCTATAATAATGACATCAAAAGAAAACATGCCTGACTTCGGTTGGACCTGTGCAGTGGCGTAGCCACGGGGGGATAGGGGGTTGGGGGTTACAGCCCCCATTACCCAACCTTACAATGCAAAAAAACACCTAAAATAGCGGTTTTTCTCTCTATACTTAGACTTTTTCCTCATGCCGCCGTGACACCAACCCCACCCCCCACCCTATAACACAACCCTTGCTACGCGCTTGGACCTGTGGCCTGAGAAACGGAACTTTTAAAGGCAATTTAAAAATCCAGAATATTGAAAATGAGAACGGGAATTTCAAGAGGGGGAAAGTTAGTGGCTCTATAATTATGGTAATTGTGGGTGGGTTTGTATCTGTTTGAATTATGTTATTTCACCGTGAGAACCGACAATTTGACAGTGAGACGACATCTGAAACCGCGTTACTCACGGTGAAATGGTGAGAGTTGGCATTTTTGAAAAAAAGGCAATCTAGCCTGAGTTATGTAGTAATCCAGCAATCTAGAGGCGATTTCAACAAAAACATCCCTCTGACGGGAGACTCCTCGCAAACCAATGGCCGCGCTCTGCTCCAGTTGTGTCCAAGATAATCTCATTCTTGAAGGAAAGGGACGTACATGAATGAGGTATTAATTTACGACACGGTCTCACATATGCAAGCTCCTTTCTCCATGATTAGCCTGTTTAACTTACTATTTCATCCAGTGGTAGCGCTACAGTTTATCTGGTACACCTAAATTTATGATCATTTTGCAATTCTCAACATAACGAACGTTGTAATTCTACTTTCAAGCATTCTCGTTTTTACGGGTGTGTGTGAGAGGAGGGGGCATGGGCGTCCGCGAGGGGGGTACTTGGAAAATCAAACTTGTAAAAAATTAATCGAAAATTAAAATAAAAAAATAAATAAATAAATCATCAAAATACCTTCACTCACAATGTCAGTGTCTACTCGTGAAATATGCGGACATTTGACCAGGAATAGCAAAAGGGAAGATGGTATGCTGAATAGTGAAATCGTAAATTGGGGACCATCGTTCGTGATATCTATTGGAAATTTGAAATCGTTAAAACTATGCCAAAACTGTTCTAGTTGTCAGGTATGTAGTGTGCATATGGCATCCGACTATTGATGAATGCGTTGGTCTTGGTTTAGTCCCATGCTGATCTCAAGTGGCGACGGGCGGATGTAACTAGGATATGCAAGGTGAATATGGGGGGGGGGGTAAGATTCATAATTGGGTAGATTTCCCTTTAACAATTTTTTACATTGAAAATTCTAAAAATCTAAAAATTACAGACATGAAATTCCTGTTTCAGGGCTGGGTACATGCAGCTTAGAACACTCGCCAAGTGTCGTTTCCGGCCATCTGGAGGGTTGTAAGGCCCAAAATTTCTTGTACGCTCCGGGCCAACTGATGGTGGCGCTCCGCTTAGATAGTGTCAAAGATATTATAAACACCAAACTCCTATCCCTACACTGTTAGACGCGCTGACTCCTCAGGGAGGCTCAATCGGAGGGGCGGAAGTATTGATTGGACATGCGCACAGTTCTATTCGGTGATCTGCGTGCATAACCATGGATACATGACTGAAAATTCCATTGTGACGAGATGTCAGCATGCGTGCATTTTCAAAACGAGTTATATACGCGCAAACTACTTTTCTCTGTGTATACTTCGGAGTAAAAGAGACGCGCACTTCTGTGTGCTGGGAAAATGAACGCAGTGGTTGGTTTTTCGTTGTAAGCGCGTAAGAATGTAAACGCGTATATAGATGTGCGCTTGTAAAGATACCATGGAAACTGACCAATCAGTAAGCCAATGAACTTCAAACCAGTCATTGTGCGTTAATGTTCAAATGTTCTTAAGTAGAAAGCCGACGTAGAATCCTAAAACTGTTTCATGTAAGTGTAATTTATTGAAGAAATGTGTTTGCAAGAGTTGCAATGTTTTAAAACCACACGAATTTAAGCTATCGGAAGATCTCAATTTACTGTTAGCTTTCAAAACGACTGACCAGTGATCACCACTTCCGCCCCTCCGATTCGGCCTCCGTGAGGAGTCACCGCGCCATTTTAAGTTTGGTATCTATGTTTGTAATATCTTTGGATAGTGTACACAATACAATCACCCACGAATGACCTTGCCCCCTTTGTTAAAATTTCTGCGGACGCCCATGGGGGGGGGGGGGGCCGTTCTGCTGAGAATTCCATCTCCTAGCCGCATACTCATATACTGCAGTATAGGAGTATGAGTATGTGTATGGCCAATCGAAGCCTCGAATCAGTTTCAAACCTTTATGAACACCTTGTTTCAATTGTACTGTTCATCTTCTTCGTCTTAGTTTTCAATATTATGAAAAGATTACACTTGTTAAGCCAATGCTTCCAAGTTTCCCACCCAGATTTTTTATTGCATTTTTGTTTTGCTATCCTTTATTTTTTCAATTATCGCGGTCCCAAAATTTCTGCCCCTGACCCCCTCGCTGGCTACGCCACTGGTATATAATGAATTTGAATTAGACAGATGGACCCTAGGGACCCTCCGAGGCGACGCCGTGGCCATAGATTTGGGCGGTTGATTGTGACAGTCTTCCTTCAGGATTCGGTTTGGTTGTTTCGTGACGCCTGTTTCTAGTGATTTATTCCTGTTTTGGCTGTTTCGTTGGTAGTTTTCAGAGCCTTTGGGGGTTTTCGACTACATGTGTAGTTAGATAGATAGTTAGATAGAGTTTTACGGCCCAGTTTCCAACTTATTGGTTCAGGTTGAGCCGGCCAAAACCTTTTTTCCAGTTGTGGCTCACTGGCTTGTTTTCCCTACTCCATTGCTTATGTGGAGCATCACACAACGGTAGTAGGTTCCATTTTTAGAGTCTTTGGTATGACCCAGCCTGGGGATAGAATACACGTGTAATCGTTTCGCCCGTCTGGGCTGCTGGGCGTGACCGTTTTTGAACAAGTAAAAAGGTGGGTGTTTGTTGTCTCTGTCGGTGATAGACCTAATTTTGTGTCAATTTCAACGACTTATATTAATGCACAGGAAGATTGGGGGTATTCTGATCACAATCATAGTCCAAACTAAATCGCAAATCTTCTGTCGTTTTCAGATTTTCTTCTGAGATGTTAATAACAGTTTGTGAGTTGGCCCCACTTTTTAGCTACTCCAACAAAATAAATTCATTTCTGTCAGGTAGAACGTAATAGCAGCGTGGGAGCTGTTGGCTAACAGAACTAAGAGTTCCCTAGTAATAATAGGCCTATACATAACCTGATAACATAACATATAAGATGAAAAACTCTCAAGCAACTATAATTCCCATAATATTATTATCTTGCAATTAAGTGACACTGAGACCATTATAGCAAGGCGCAACTAGCCCATTTGCCGGTCTAGTACCGTTCAAGTGCTTCACAACACATCACCGCATTTTCTCAAAAATTTTACTTGGTTTCTTCAGCATATGAAAAGACAGAATTTTCTGCGGTGAAATGGACATGAATTTAGCAGAATTTAACGGCCCCCATAATTTTCATTAGAGGGCTAGAGCCACTGCACAAAAGCCATGAGAGGCAAATTCTGCTAGTTAACTGCCCTGGACAAGGGTACTTCAGTGTCACTATCAGCCGGCGACTTCGTCGGTTAGGCAACTGATTTTTCTGGCAAGCATAACAAGCATGGCCGGAGAAAAACCAACATAAATCGCGCGGGATTTGATCTCCGTATACGCATGTGAATCATCCTTTCTGCTCGAATAGAACACTCTGTCACACGACAACCCAATACCCTGTAGGTCTTGGTTGCCAACAGGGGTGGCGCCAGCGGACGGCCGGGGGGCATGCCCCCCCTTCTGGGAACACTGGTCCCCCCGTCGGGGAAGGTCGGCGGTTTCGTCGGGGAACTAACTGTCTCAAAAACTAAAAAAACTGTAAAAAACCGCAAGGACTGAAATTGCTGGATGGATTATCTTGAAAATATTTTCTTCTTTTATAACTATTTACACTATTTTAATACATATCGGAATCGATTTTCAATTACTTCTCATAGCTCATAGTTCAAAGATCTCTTTAAACTCATTACATTTACCTTGGCCCCTCTTAAATCCGCGCCCAAGATCACCCATAACGCGCAAGATCACCTATAACCAAGACTTGTGTTGCAGACCAGGGAGCTGGAAATTCCACGTGCAGACGTAAGCAAGGGTCACCAACGGGGAACCAGTGGCCATGCCCCCGTCTGCAGGTCTGGAAGGCTGCTCTTCTCTTGTCGTTAAGAAGATCCAGTTTCGTCGGGGAGCCTTCATCTATAGGCAGATAGCGGAGCTAGGGATTTCGGTCAGAGGGGGCGAAAATGGTCTGCAGGGGCGCTTCGAAGGAGTAAATACCCTGAGCCTCCGCACGATCGAAGCCACGGCTTTTCAGATTTTCCATTTGATTTTCCGCACCTGGTAGAAGACTACCTTGACATTTCTAATCAACAAGTTTTTCTATTAATACATGTTAAAATTTTCTATCCATGGGCCTCCGCTGAAAAAAATACGGAGGGGGGTTCAATTCTTTTAGGGGGGAAAACTCCGCGCCACCATGAGTTGGCGCGGAGCTCAAGAAAATTTTGACCCAAAATGCCTCTCAGATTGCTGGAAATGGCATTCTTAAAGCCTATTTACCGCATATAAATAGGGAAAACACTGAGTGAACTGTTAAGAAATATTGATGTTTATTTTTCTTCTTCTTTTTCTTTATGTTTTCTTCTTCTTTTTTCAGGTTTTTTTTATTTTCCAGGGGAGGGAAAGTTCCCCCCTTGCCTTTTCCTGCGGACGCGCATGTTTCTATCCCTCTCTTTTACATGCTAGTATGAAGGCAGTCACTATATTATGCGTGTTGTTGTCAGGACTAGATTTAAGATTTTAATGTAATAATGGGCTGCTTTGTGAAGATAAAGATTAAACCTGCTAGAGCTAAATAGGAAGCAACCTTACAGAGGGAAAAGGTTATGGAAATTAATCAACGTTAGGTGTACATTTTTGGCAACTGGAAATCAAGATAAGTACACGAAGAAACATTACTTGAGGTAATTTACATCATGTGACTACTCTGAAATAGCCATGAATTAAGTACATTAAAAGAAATAGCCAAAACAAGAGGTCTGTTTGCCTTTCTAGACACCGAATTCCTAATATATAAAAGTAGCCTAAACTTAAGCTTATTTGATGCAATTTTCTGGCATTTAGACCACGGAAGTACAGAAATAAGCATTTTCATGGGATTATCGTGCAGTGTCAGGAATTGCCATTTATCATTCGAATGGTCACTTGCAGAAAAGCAAAATGGAAACTGCTCTTTAAAACTGTTAAACCATTACCACTATGATAACAGTTTTACTTTATTTTAACCTGAATGTTTTCTTCAAATGATTTGTAAAATGTCTTTTTATTGTCTGTGTTGTCAATTATCCCCGACAACAAGAGGGCTATTTGCGCTACAATTATTACCGCGCCCCTTGCAACATCTTTTACTGGCCGGAAGGGTTAATGTAATGTCAGTCTGTGTATTTTGTAAGCTTATAATCACGTTTGGTGTGGAAGCAATGAACTTAGCACAGCGTCATCATAAGTGCGTATAAAGCATGAAGATACGTTTCGGCAAAACCTATCCCTATATTACAGATGATGAATGAATTGCAGATAGTACAGTTATTGGCTGCTGTTTGAGCATTTTGTTATCGGGCCTTAAAACAACGCTATTAAATTATGTCTTTTGCCAAAAATGGTCAAAGAGTAAAGTATGTTGAAAACCTAAAAAGGGCGCCGACAGACGATTTTGGTCCGCCAGGGGGGGGGGGGGCGACCTCCCCCTGACCATATGGCAGCTCCGCCACAGTCTATAGGCCCACGATAAAAGATGTAAGCCCGATAAACATTAGTCCCCGGACTATCTTCTTGATTTTTTTCTACTAGTTTTCCTTCCTTGCAAAACGGACGAAGTTGTTCAGGTGAATGCAGTTTCCAATGGTTTATTAGTCATCTGTCCTGCCGCGACAACCGAATTTGAGCAACAGTCATGACAATCGGCCAGGCTGTTTTTAGTTATACATAATGATGAACAGAAGTGTGAGAATGCCTCCTGATAAGTTTGACTGAAAATCATTTGAAGCCCCCTTGTTGTAACGTGACATATTTTCAAAGACGTCGGAAGTAAAATCATTTATTTTCGGATAGTCACATAGAAAATTTCATAAATTTAGTGGACCTCGCAATTGAAGACAGCGAGGAGTCTCAATAGAGTAAAAAAAATCGTATGGTTTCAATTCGGTTGCACATTTTCCAACGAGGAAAAGAGAAGACCATTTCATTTAATTGTAGCAGTACCTTTTATCTGGTTATTTCCTGATCACATAGCAAGTTTTTTTTCTACTGAAGAGAAACTTTCATAAATAACGACTGCTTCATTTCTAGTTACAAGTCTGGGAAATGCCATTTCCGGCTGTCTGAGGATTAGATTTTTTTCTAATTTTCTCTGCGCTCTGCGCCAACTTATGGTGGGGCTGGGACTCCGCTTTGACAGTGTTTTGGTCCAACAGATTACTCAACAGAACAATGAATTCTTGCAAATTATTCTTCGTTTGAGGGCAATATAAAGGGAAAATTTTATAGCGAAAAAAAGCTGAAAATAAAGACTGCTTTGTTTCTGGTCACGAGCCTGGGAAATGGCATTTCGGGCTGCCTGGGGTTTTCAATTTTTCAAAAATTTTTGTGCAATTCTAGTTAGTTTTTCGGGCAGGATTACATTTTTCAGACAATAGACTATTTTGCCTCCTACCAAACTGAAACACTCCCGTACGCATTTGTCAATACACAAAATGTAAAACGTGAAATATATGGGTAGCCAAACTTTTTCCTCGAGGAAAGTTCCGAAGGCCTTAGTCTCCATGACGTTGTTCAGAACCCCCCCCCCCCAAAAAAAAAAAAACTACAATCATCCCCTACTTGATTTTTCTCATTAGAGGGTCAGATTCTTCCATGAACCTCCAAAATTTGTCCTAAAATTACAGTTCCACCAATATAACTTCAGATTCTCCATTTTTTTTAAAAAATGGCAAACTTTTTCAATTTCAGTGCATGGATAGATACTCCGTACAATAAAACGCCCAAGCCAACGCTCTTAATTACTCCGACAACATCTCTTGACAGGCATATCACTGAGTAGAAAACCCAATTTTTTCATTGTAACCTTACGCAAAAAACAAAATTTTTTTCATAAAATTCTTAAATTTCTCCAATATGATAAGCTGTTAATTTTCAAATCTTCGTTGAAACCGAGTGAACATTTTCAGGCACATTTCCAGTTTCATCTGAAAGCCTTAGTGCATCGGCCTAGTACGATGACATGCGTAACCCCCAAAGAATTCAAGCTGTCGCCTATGTCACGTTTTTTATTTTGCCCATATGAAGAACAGATTCTTCAATAAACACCCCAACTTTTTAATGGTCCTCACAAAAGCCAAATTTTGTTTAAAAGCTTTTTCTTCTAAACAAACTCTTTTTAAATATTTGTTGAAAAAAGCCAAAAAATTCGGCGAGCTACGCGTGCCTCAGATTCTACCAAATCACGTCACACTAGGACTAACTCATCACCTTTTCGTTTACTCGAAATGCTAGCCCCCTGTCGGGGAGCTTGTCCCCCCTGTCGGGCAAATCCTGGCGCCATCCCTGGTTGCCAAGCCTAAAGGTGGAATTTTGTCAACCTCGACCCAAGAAGGACGATCAAGTTCTGGCGCTATAGGCCTACACCTGTGCAGCTTTGATATGTATGGTATATACAGCAAATTGATTGTTTGGCACTTAAAGGCCCGGTTCTCTCACCCCAAACAGCACCAATTCTCCTAACCTTCTTACTGAAGCCCCTCCCACAATTGTCTGAAATTCATCCTCATCCAGATACAGTCTCAGTTTATTACTTCAGGGTGAGTATAAAAAAGCTCAATGTGTATAATCAAAACACTCTCAATACAGTTCATGCTGTGTAATATAAGCTTTGGCACTCTGCATTGTTTGAATTGGCTGTCAATCAAAGAGCTGAGCCAATTGAGAATTTGGGTACCCGGGTTCCTAAATTGTAGCTTGGGGTGAGAGGTTTGGTCCTTTAAGCCCATGTCATACTACAGCGATATCGGATCGGAATTTGTTCCGATTTTTGTGTTTTCTCCTCCATATGTGGTCGCAAAAAGCCAAAAAATTTGCCAAATGGTAAATATAATATTCGTACTGCAGGACTACGAAAATCGAAATTATACTAATTATTTCGTGACGTCGCATCCGCAGAAAACTTTTATCGGATATGCGTAGTCCGATGAAAGTTTTTTTTTAAATGTGACGTCACGAAATAAATAGGTTACATTTCATTTCCGTGTTCCTTTCATACCTATCATATATCCACTCAGGACAGAAAATTTTTGGTTCTTTCAGACAATGGATGGAGGAGACTTTAACGTAAACTCACAAATATAGGACAGTAATTCGATCCGATATCGCTGCACTCTAAAAAATATTTAAACGATTTTGTTTAAAAATTAGGATACTCACGAAAATGAGTATTTCTACTCGAAAAAGGTGAGTGCTTCAACTCAGTATGTGTAAAATTTTGCACATATTCAGAAATTTGTGTAAAGTTTTGCACAAATTCAGTTGAAGTACTCACTTTTTTTGAGTAGAAATACTCATTTTCCTAAGTATCCTAATTTTTAAACAAAATCGTTTAAATATTTTTAGAGTGTGTAGTTTTACCTGGGCTTTAGTGAAACTGCGTGCATGGAAGTTATATAGTTCACTTGATTGGGTGAAAAGACACCCCTGAACTGTATGGAAAAACGTCCGCTAGATTGACGCATTTTTTTAAGAAGGCCATTCAAAATTTTTAGTGGCCCAGAGCAAGGGGTATGACCCCCTGGAACCGGCCCTCCCTGGATCAGCGGTGGGAAACCTCTTTCAAATTCCAGCCAATTCTAAGGGAAAACAGTGAAATTCTAAGGCGGACGTTTCAAGTGCAGTGCAGTACTACAGCGATATCTCAGCAGCTGCTTTCAGCTGGAGGAGGACTAAGGTCCCAAAGAAGCCCTGCAGTCCAAACACCCAAAACAAGCAACTTACCCAGTCACTAACTGACAAACTCCCTGTTTCACTGGCAATAGTGACGCAACAGGGGGCAAGAGTCTACATCGCGAGCCGGGACAATTCTCTTAGTGAGTTTTTTCCTTGTCCCCGCCCAGTCCCCCATTAGCCCTATTAGCCCCCAAGTTAGGTCAGGTAGGTTATTTAACAAATAATAGCAGATAATGTACCTCTCCTGTGACATAAATTTTTATTCAGAGATATTGCAAAACCTCAGAGCTTCACGGGGTTTGTCCACTGGACCCACATCCGGCCCTACTCAAGGGCACCCTTTGGGCTTCATGGTTTTGCCCACCATCGTTACCTCTTGCCCTTATAGTTTCAATTGTTTGTCTGTCAGGGTCCCTTTCCCTATTGAACTGGCGCTTTGGGCTTGCTCTCGCCCCTCAACATTATGTCTTCCCCTTTAATAGTTTTAATAGTGTGTCCACAGCCCCCCTCCCCCTTCCCACCCACCTCAGTACCTCACCCCTCCCAAATTTGACATCATGGTTCCGCCACTGTTCAAGTTCAATTTAGTTAACTTTTACCCTCCGAAGAGTTTTAGAAGCTCAATATGAGTATTTTTACATATACATAGCACAAAAAAATACAGCATAGCAAAAAGAAATAAAAAGGTCACAAGTATGAATACAAAAAGACAAGCGTATACTTGTTAAGACGAATCGGATGATCCAGTAAATGACGTCGCGCTAACTTCAGGGAACTAACCTTCTCTACGAGTTTACTTTCGCGCATCAGCGGACGTATTAATAAGATTGACACTTAATGAAAACTGATGAATAGTACCACTGCGCAGGCTAAATTTCATGTTTTTCGGAACTTCTGCAATACATATGCACGACGATTGATTACGCCGAACGCCGAAAAGAAAGATTAGCACAGCAAAGATGCTGGACCTTTTCACTATCTTCAGTAAAGGTGGCATTGTTCTTTGGTATTTCCAAGGAACATGTGAAGCTTTTGGTCCACCTGTCAATTCCCTTATCAAGAGTATTATCTTGCAAGTGAGTTAACATGTTGCTAATGAGTTATTATTTGTAACAAAGTCGTCAGGTGATGTAATGATTTGTTACTTCCATACTTGGTTCGTTGTAGCCTATCGTTACAATTAATGTAATGAATAAGCATAGGCTCTACCACCAGTCTGTATTTGTTCAATTTGTAGTGCCATATGGTTTGTGGCTGAGAAAATGTATCATTGTAAATTTCCATGAAGTTGTCATGGTAACATTGTGTTATCCTAGTAATTGTTGCTAGTTTTCCCTGAATACATTAAGAAATTTGGGCCTGGCCTAGCCTAGGCTAGAGAGTATTAGTAAATCGACAATTCTGTCACCAGCTCTGATTCTGAACTGTTTAGGCTATGATATCTTAGTTTAGGAATGATCTGGGGGGGGGTGGTGGAACCATGTTACTTATCAAAAGTTACCTTTTTCAACCAAAGTTAGTTTTTCCAGTGATGGTTCTGAATCTGTCTGGGCCAAGGTCTCCATTAATGGGACCTGGCATTATTTTGCTTCGTGGTATAGAGATCCTGATGCCCATCCTGAGCATATGTCTCTGCAACAGGACCAACTAGCCTAACCAAAATTAAGACCTTGATGATTAAGAAATCTAAGATGCCTTGTTTTCATGTCTTGGGTGATTTTAATTTCAACAAAATTGACTGGACCAATAGGTTACATAAAGAAAGTTGTGCGTCGTTCGTCCAACTGCTTTTCAAAATCTGTTATCTCTGGGCAACTCCCAGAAGACTGGAGAAATGCAAATGTAGCCCCCATATTCAAAAAGGGCAATGTTCACTTGGCAGAAAACTACCTCCTGGTCTCTCTCACTTAAGTAACCTCAAAGTTACTAGAGCACATTATCTCTAAAAACTTGTTAGATTACTTGGACCAAATTGATATTCTTACCTCACTAAATCATGGCTTTTGCAAAGGGTTCTCATGTGAGACCCAACTACTTGTAACAATGGATGATTTGCTCAAAAATTATGATAAAAACATACAAAGTGATATCATCGTACTCCACTTCTCCAAAGCCTTCGACACTGTTCCACATGATTAACTACTATATAAGCTACAAACATATGGTATAAATGGAAATATTCTTGAGTGGATTACATTCTTTCTTACTCAGCGTAAGATGCATGTTGTTTCTGATGGAGAAACCTCTGAGTATGCCCCTGTTGTTTCTGGTGTCCCACCAGGGACATTGCTTGGTCCATTGTTATTCCTTTGTCATATAAATGATTTGCCTGATTGTGTTTCCTCACAGGTGAGACTGTTTGCAGATGACTTCCTTCTGTTCCGGCCCATGAAAAATCATAATGACCATATGGCGTTACAACAAGATCTAAACAATCTAGTGTCGTGGGCAAACACATGGGGAATGAGTTTCAACTCAAAAAACTCCTGAGTAGTAAATCAAAATCATCATTTTTCTACTCTTATAAGTAAAAATATTCTCCAGCAAGTTAAGAGCAACCCTTATCTAGGGGTCATTATTTCCGAGGACTTAAAATGGACCACTCACATATAAATAAAATTACTTCCAAAGCAAGCTCTATGCTGGGACTCCTTGAAAGAAACCTTAAACATTGTCCTTAAGATTGCAAGAAACTTGTTTACACCTCTATAGTTTGCAGCAATGTAGAGTACGCAGCTGCTGTATGGGACCCTTATCAACAAGGAGACATTGACCGCCTCGAAAGTACCGGTACGTACCGGTTATACTGTAGGAGGGGAATTGTCATTATTTGTAGAAATTATTTTTGCAATCTTCATTTCAATTCTGAGTGCAGCTCTTGTCATCTTGTGGGGTCTAGCTCCACTGCGAACGTGGGGTGCTGATTTATTGTCTGTCCCGTATTTATCGGACACTAAATTTGCAGAGAGGTTATTTCTTTTTTTGTTTATCGATTTGTTGAGTGTGGGGTGACTAAATGTTATAAAAAATACTGAAACGGGAGGCAGGGATTATCAGAAGACTTCACTTATGTCAATGCATGGTATTTTTATGGGTATTTTGCATGTGATAAAAGTCCTACTTTTTTACTCTTCTGGTACCGGTACTATGGTATTACCGGTACCATTTGTGACGGTACCGACGGTACCAATTATCAGTGGTACCGTGAAACCCTACTCGAAGGAGTACAATGTAAAGCAGCAAGATTTATTGGTAGTGACTAAAAGTCCAGAGAGGAAGGTTTCATGACCCACCTACTTGAAAAATTGGAGCTCCCAACGCTTCAAAACCGCAGGAAAATAGATAAACTGTGTCTTATGTATAAAATAAATAATAACTACTTCCCAGCTATCCAACCTAACAAATTTCTAACTACTCACCCAGCTAGACGGCGGATTAAACCAACTCAATTTGAAGACTTTGTTTTTAATAATATTATGAAAATCAGGTTAGTAACAATAGCAAATCTTTCAAGCATATTGTCGGTAGAACCCCCCACTCCCCCAGTATAAGTACTCCTTTTTCCCCTCTTCTATAATAAATTGGAATACACTGAGCTGTAATGCTGGTGAAGTAGGGGCACAGAATCTGCACACATTCAGGTGTCATCTGGATCGTTGCTAGTTTCCTTTCAATCTTTTCGTTGCTTCTAAGCCCCATGGGTTCTCTGCAACGTATTGATGATGATGATGATGCTCAGGTAAATTACTTCTGGACATAATTAATGATTTTGCTGAGCTGACCCCTTTGTAAATTTTCCCATTAGAGCCTGGGGATAAGCACACTTGACTTGGTTATCTCAGATATTCCTAGTCAGTACACTGATGTTAGCACCATATTATAGATTCTCCAAGTGATCACGAGGGCATTTCTTGTAAATTGAAGTGTTTGTTTTCTGATTCTATGCAACGCTGTAGGCTTATCCTACAGTACTCAAAGGGGGAATTTTGTTGCTATGAGGGAGGACACCTGTGGTTTTTCTTCTACTTATATCAATGGGAGGGCAAGATAAACATATTGTGGAAGAAAATTGACAGCTAATGTAGTCCTTTCTCGGAAGAACTGTTAAGGCTAATATTCCCACTAGATTGTAGGAAATAATTTATCCAGTATCGCATCGCAATTTGCTACACAAACAGTCGAAGTTGCTACACAAATAAGAAATTGTGTAGCAATTTTTTGTGTGCATAACCCTTGCATTTTCCCAAACAATGTATGAAAGACCTCAAAAGTCTTCAAAACTGCTATAATAATAGTAGTTATTATCTTATATAGCGCTAAATCCAATTGCTCGAAAGCATAGTTCAAAGCGCTTTACAAAACAACATACAAAATTACACCAGTTATAGGAGTGCAAAAACAGGTATGTGTTAAGTCTTTTCTTAAAAGTTGTGAGGCTGGTGCTCTGTTTTACATTCAGTGGTAAATTGTTCCATAGTAGAGGTGCAGAATATGCAAAACTTCTTTCACCATGAAATTTCCTTAAGATTTTAGGACACACCAAGAGATTACAGTCTGCAAAACGTAGTTGGTTATTAGGGACTTATGGTGTAACAAGATTGGAAGTGTAGGAAGGAGATCCATTTTTGATGGCATGAAATGTGAGGAGTAAAATTTTAAATGGTATGCGGGAAGAAACAGGTAGCCAATAAAGTTCACGGAGTATAGGAGTACTGTAATATGGTCTTGCTTGCTTTTACATGACATGATCCTTGCTGCAGAATTTTGAATAAGTTGCAGTCTGTATGGGTTTTCATCGCGTAAACCAAATAATAGTGAATTGCAAGAATCAAGTTTGGATGAGATAAATGCATGAATGAGAGTCTCTGTGCTTTTTTTAAAATGCAAAATTTGAATGCTGAATTATTCCCTTGATTGGCTAAATCCAGAAAATCTCTTCCTTAGATAACCTACAATATTCGCAAATTATTTAGGCATAGGAACAGGTTGCATGCACTTTTTAAGAAAACCCAAAAGGCTGGTATTTATGAGAGATGGGCCCAACTACGCACTCAGATCAAAAGAAAAGTTCACACCTCCCATAAAAATTACATCAATGGAATGATTAAAGTTGATGCCAAGCCCTTTTGGAGATATATTAATGGTCAAAAGAAAGATAGGCATAATCTGCCCCCTCTTAAGACTGATGATAAAACAGTGTTTCATACAGTCCCCTTCATCAGGCCTGCTTGAAAGAGAATGAATGATACTGTAACTATATCCACCTTTGGCGTCGAAAAGCATTTGCATGGTCGTAAAATCAACAAGGCCATGGGACCAGATGGCATCCATCATTGGGTTCTGAAAGAGATAGCCACTGATTTTGCACCTGTTTTAAGCCATCTCATTCAGCAATCCCTTACATGGTACATATCAATGATATTGTTGATGTTGTTTCTTCCAAGGTACGCCTTTTTGCAGATGATTGTGTCTGTTACTGAACTGTATTATTGGGTCCGATGACAATTTTTGCAAACTTCAGGATGACATCGAGCAGTTGGGGCTGTGGGCTTTTACGTGGGGCATGAGATTACAGCCCACTAAGTGTAGTGTTATTACTTTTGCTTGGAAAGAAAGTCCTATTTATTGAGCTCCAAAGGGTTGATAGTATTAAGTACCTAGGAATTACCATCACTAAAGATCTAAACTGGGATAAGCATATCCAGAATATCTGTAACAAGGAAAATAAAATTCTTGGTCTTTTGTATAAAAACCTGTCTTCCTGCCCTAGAGATGTCAAGTTAATGGCTTGTAAAGGTATTTTTCGGCCAGTGCTGGAGTACTCCTGTACCATTTGGGACCTTCACCAGGTCTACCTCTGACAAACTTGAGAGCATACAAAAACAGTCAGCTAGATTCATTGCCTCTGACTCTTCTAGAGAGCCAGGATCTATGACCAGCCTCCTTAAGGAACAAAACCTTGTGCCCTTGACAGATAGATGGAGACAAAGTAGATTGATCCTTTTTTCTAAAGGTGTGTTTGGCCAGCCTCTCATACCTGTTGATTGTCTCCAGCGCCCTACTCAAAGAACCTGTTTAATGCACGACTTCCATTTCTGCCTCCCACATACTTGTTCAAACTGTTATGAATTTAGTTCTCTGCCTCGAACCGTAAAGGATCGGAATAGTCTTCCCTGCAATGTAATGAAGGTTGCCTCAATCCATAAGGACCCTGTCACTTTTATTATTGGGCATGCTTATCCTTTTTTAGCCTCTCCTCGCATGTGTGGTGAGTGAATGTCCTTTGGATGATCATGTGTTACCTTTTTTAAGAAGAAGGAAAAGGCTAACTTATTTTCTTCTTTGGAAATATGTTGCAGACTCAAAACGCAACAGATTTATTATTGTTGTCCTGCTAAGCCCAGTAGTTAGCCTAAGTTAGGCCTATATTTAGCCTACACTCAAACATCAGACTTAACAGTAGGCATACTCTCATTTATAGCACAGCCTGCTTATCGATAGCATCACCTTGAGGCCTGTGATGATTGAAAGCTGGCCTCATGACAGGCTGCAAAGAGAATGTTATTGTTAAATGTTCATCAGTCAGATTGGCCCAATAGCACTTTCAAATGGAAGTGTAAATTGGGGTACCTGATCGTGTCATGGTTTTCCCCTTATACCCCTCCCCCAGATTGGTGATCGACTAACAGAGATGTCAGAGGTGGACCTGCATCTATCCTATAGGCTGTGAAATTTTAGTTGTCCAGGACAATCGGACAACCACGAAAATTGAGCCCTGCATGGGGTAGGCTAGGAGTTTACCATCAAAGACATTTACCTTCATGTAGGTCTTTATTGAGTGTATAGTAGTTAACACACTTGAATTAGTATGGTTGTTAGGTGTGGGCTGTGGCAATTTTGCTTGCCAACTTATTATTCTCTAACTATGTAGCTACATCATATGAGATATGAGATATCCACTAAAGGGCATCCCATGTCAGACCCTGAACAAAAGTTATGGTGCAAAAATTAACAGAAAACATGAGAAAAATGTTAACTTGTATGCTACAAATCCTCATATGGGAGTGCATGGAGTGCAAACCGTGATATCCAGTTGTTCAATTGAGCATGACACACCCCAAATTTCTTCATGGCAATGTGGCATAGCTGTGGTATATATGGTATTCATTCCACTAGTTCAACTTCTCTGCAGCAGAGTCTGATGTTCCTGAAAACACGAAATACTAGTGTTAAAAGTCCAAGGACAGAAATATGCTGAGATGGTTTCATGCAGTTACAGTACCTCTGTCATTACCTGTTCAAAAATATGTTTCACAATTAAACATATATCTCAAGAGAACTTGAAGTAGCAAATTAGTATACAGTACATGGATTCTAAGATGAAACGTTTCCACTGAGAAGCCTTCACCTTTGTGAAGTTTCAAGCTTATCATTTTTGAACATATGATATAAGTATAATTATCTTTCTTTTTTCACAGGAGAGAGGTGGTGACAACTCATTCAGTCATGAATCTCTCACCCTGAAATATAAATTAGATAATGAATTTGAATTGGTTTTTGTGGTAAGTATATCATTTAGATATTTACAGTGGATTCTTAGCTTTCTTAAGTGAAACCCTGCTTTCCTAAAGCTTTCCTAAAACTTGATGTGGCTCACACCCCTTTTAAAATTCAACAGGCTACAGTTGGCTCACCACTATCAAAATTTTAATTTGCTTGTTTTTAGAAAAAAAATAACAAAACAAAAGCAAGCAAACAACTAAAACAAAAAGTGAATATCTCAAACAAAGGAAGAAGAGAGAATCAAATTCAGGGCTGGACAAACTTTGATTTCCAAGGTAGAGAGTAAAGTTTCCTTTATTCTATCTGCAATAACATGTACAACAAAGGTAAACTATCCTCAGTAGTTGCCAAAATTTCTCTCCACATGGCATAATGACCATAAAGGAGTCTCCCAGCTGGCAGCTTCTCAACTTCTTCCACCTGTGATCAAATCAAAGACAAGGCTTTATCCTTAGAGTTGTAAATGCCTTTTGGGTTATGTGGTAGCAAGGTTTTGCCCCCCTAAACCAACCCATAAGGGCCAAATTGATGCTGCCATCGGCAAAAGTTACAGGTTACCTGGGGGGGGGAGCTTGCTTCAAGGCTCTTTATTAATGTAAGTACAAACATTGATGCAAAGTGGCCCTCCTCTTAAAAAAGAAACCAAGATACTGAAAAGTATTATGGACACCAAATACAGATGCCATTTCAGACTCCATATTGAAGAAAAGAGAAGTGTGGAGGAAGTACTTGCGCTTTGTGCATTCACACTGAGAGCAATGTAGATTGTAAAGTTTGCAATGTTGCGTATAAGGTATTTTCGTGAAGAGTGTGGTGATACCCCACAGTAAAGGCTCTACAGTACTCAACACTAGGTGTCTCAGGCAAGGAGTTAAAAATTTACCAATAAGATACTGACATTTTTACTATTTTGGAAATAAATAACGGGTGTTGGGGGTGGGCAGTGGCGGAGAAAGTGAATTCAGTCAGAGGGGGCAAGAATGGCCTATAGGGGCTTCAAAGTTTGTAGGGCAAGAATATTTGGTCAGAGGGGGCGAAAAATAGGCTGTAGGTTGCTTTAATGTAGGTAGATATGTGTTCTTAAATATGGTAAAATAAAGTAAAAAGGGCGCTGACAGGCAATTTGAGTCCGTCAAGGGGGGAGACTGCCTTCTCTGACTATATGGTAGCTGTGCCACTGGGGGTGGGACTTACTTGGAAGGACAACCATAATTTTTGGTCCGCTTGTCCCAGGGACCAAACTAATTTCAATTCATGGCATCACTTCACAAGTTGCCTCACAGGTAGCCATTCAACCCCTGGTTGGAGAGAAGCAATTGAGATCAGGTATTTTCCCCAAGAACACAATGCAGTGAGCCCAGCAGGATTCATGCCAGGGACTCTTTAATTGCTTGTCCTATGCCTCAGCCAATAGTCCTCCATGTTCAAGTTTGAGGCTGGGCTAGCAGTCCTATGCCACTGTAACTAAATTTTTTAAGCTCTGGAAATGAATGAAATATTGCATACTATGTATCAAAAAAATTTACGATCTTGCCTTGCTTAGAAAATGACTGTGAAGATTCCAAACTACATTTATATACAGCTGGTGATACAAATTGTACCACCAACTGTATAATAATAATAATAATGATAATGGTAACACGGTCATGGTAACATTTGGTAATGATAATAATACAGTTTTTATAAAGCACCTTACACAAAGAGTCTCAAAGTGCTGAAGACTGCCCAAAAGGTAGTTAATATGAAATAGTAGAAGAAGAGTTCTTAACAAAAGATGGAAGATCATTACAAAATTTGGCATAACTAATACAGTAGCAAAAGCTCGATCACCGTAAGAGTGGGTAACAGATGATTGTACATTTAAAAGAGATTGAGAACTGGAACGAAGTAATACATGTAACTGTCATTTGGAATCTTTGCACAATACGGTGATTGATCTGGAAGTTATTGTCTTTGAATTGTATTACCAAGCATTGTGGAATGTCTGTTTGTCCACATGTTTTTGTGCAGTTTAACTTATTTTAGAATTTTCATGAAGTTGTTTTTCATTAACTTAGTGATAATGTTACTTAAATCTAATTGCCTGCCTACAGCTTGCCATGGCAATTGGGTGTCTTTGTTTGTGTCAAGGCATGTCATAGGAAATTCTAAAGACCTGTGTATATTGTGTAAGCTTATTTGATTAATGACCCACTTTTCCCAAACCCTAGTATATGTAAGAGGCACAGTCCTTTCTGAAAAACATACCAACAAGGCACAGGCATTCTGTACAAAGAATATCAGTCTAACAAATTATTGAAAGTTCTTGGATAGATTTCATCGTACCTTGCCCTCTTTTGCTACTATATCTTTTCTCTTGTATCATGAAAGTGCAAACAGACACTTCTCCCTTCTTTCTTGCAGGTAGCATATCAGAATATCATACGACTGTCTTATATAGACAAGTTCCTTGATGATGTTCAGAAGGAATTTAGGGATAAATATGAAGATGTATTGAATACCCGTAATTACGGTGGAGATTTTGAATTTGATGCAGAGTTCAAACAGATCTTGAAAAATGCAAAAGAAGAAAGTGAAGCCCAAGGGAGAAATGTGAAGGTATGAAAGTGGAAATAAAAGCCACACAAACAATGAGTCTATAGGATGCCTGATTTGTGAGGAAATTTTTAAGGTTGTCCATTGGACAAGGTGGAGCCAATTTGAGGTCGTAAGAAAAAATGTTTGGTTGTCCAACTGAAAAAATGGTATGCAAACAGTTGTATTTGATGCATTAGATTTTTATTTTGCAATTTTTGACAACCTCAAAGAGAGAAAGCTGTGGTCCGAAATAACTCTCTGGGACAATAGGGCAAGTGCTAAATTTCAGCCTTGGTATAGGATAAGGTACTGAATTTTTATTTTCCAGAAACCTAGTCAAATTTCCCACAATTATTTGGATATTAACAGTACTGTATGCAGTTTGTGGATTATGCGAGTAACTAATCACTGATATTTGTTCGCACTTGAGCAAGGCAAGTGAAACTACCGCATGATGTGGAACTAATTCCAGTTAACCGAGCTATCACAACTTGTAAATTCAAATTCACTTGCAAATCACCATTGAGTTTGCAAAATGATCAGAAACACCTCTTCTTGTCTTGTGGTCGATGGTTGTGGCAGTTTGCAAATTTCATGATTGGTAACTTTTAAGAACAATTTGTTTGTTCTGTAAAATAAAAAACAGAACTTTGTTTGATTAAAAGGATGTTAAGATGTCACATTTATAAACATATTTGATGGAGTGGATTGAAAGGCTTTATTGTTAGTATTCACATGATCAAGTTTTGTAACCACATTTCCTAATTTATGAATTCTTAGCAAATATTAGTTATTCATCCCAGCATTAATACCAAACTTGCTTACAAATTTTGGTCATTGTACTAAGGGGCTCTAAAGAGTTCGAGGAAACTGTTTTTCACCGTTGCCAGTTTTCTTGCTTGTCATTATCCATTGGCAGAATTGTTTGGCACACCTTTACAAAAAATGTGTTAGGTTTGAGTAAGCATCCATGATACAGGTAAACAAGGAAATTGAAAGACTAAATGTAATGAACCCCAGTTATTTCCGACTAAAATCAAGACCATCACTTGACTGTCTGGATTGTTCTATACTGTGGATGGAATTTTTGAGTCATCACATTCATACTCTCAGTCTGGTATAGTCTTATACTTAAAATGACTTTGTACTCGTACACATTCTTAAATTTCACTGATGCTGTTGTGGAAATTGTAATCGTAAATGTGAATATGGTATGCTCTCATTGTCACACCTTTGGTTTGTGACCATGCTTAAATATCTTTTACAAATATTGCCATTCTGTTACCTGCTGTACGTGTGAGGATGAGATTGGTATAGTGTATTCTATTAGAGGAATTGTTTGCTGAATTGTACGGTGTTGCACATTTTTCAGATGCGAACCTTTGATCAATCCTCAAAGTCGAAGAAAACAGTCAATTCCATGATAAAAAATGCTGGTAATGATGATGGCAACTCAGGAAAGAAGAAGTCAGGTTCGTATCACAGGTTTATCCAGAAACTTAGAAACTCAAAAGAAGGGGGGGGGGAAAGGGGGGAGGGATTAATTACTACCAAACTCTTGGTCTAAGTTGTTGATTCCCTTGGTCAAGGTTACAGATGGGTGGGAGGAGAAAAGTTTGCTTCAAGGCAGTGTGAATGGATTTAGGCTATATATTTTGAGTTCAAACATTGCTGAAAAGTTTTCTTCTTCTGAAATGAGAAACCAATGATATTGACCTTTTTTCATTGTCATGGAAAGGAAAAGGGGAGGATTTTACCCTCTTTCTTCTGGGATGGGAGGACAAATCCCCCTTCCTCCCCCTTGATGGACACACTGAGTATGGTTCAAAAGGTTTCAGTAAAATCCATCTGTACCAAAATACTCTACTCACTATAAAACCATGCTGATAGTGAGTCTGTTGTAGTTGTCAAAAAAGCTCCATCAGTGATTGGTGATAAAAGTTTTGATAGACCAGAGTTATTGCATAATTCTGTACATTTGAATTCTTAGGTAGATTTTGTGTTCTCACAAAGTGACAAAATCAGCTTTATCAGCATAGCCTGTTATCATTTTTACATCTTTCTTATTATTGTTATAGGGAAAAACGTATATTTAAACCTAGCTTTTGGATAAGTTTTCACAATTGTCAGCATGTTCATTTTATTTTACAAGGAGGGACAGATGGCTCTCCCAAGAAGAAGAAGAAGAAGAACAAGGGAGGCAGTAATAAAGGAATGCCCACAAATGGTGTTACTGAAGTAGAGGAAGAACCATTGGTGACCAATGGTACTCTGGAGGTGAATGGTGTTGGTGAAGCAGAAGTTGGTGGCGCTGTTCAGGAGGAGACGCGTATGCAGAAACTCATCAGGAGAGGAATAAATAAGGGAGAACCTGGGAGGAAGAAGGATGTCAAGTAAGGAAGTTTGTTGTACTTGCTCATAAGTGAAGGCTTGTAGTCTTTGGTCTAGTTTTGTTTTGTGGTTGTCTTGAAAGATAGTTTGGTGTGCAGGTGGTAATATGTTAGGAGATCATTGAGGTACAATTATTTGAGTGCCTTAAAAGGTCTTATGAAAAATATAATTAAAGATATTCCTGCTTCAAATTCAGGAATATTGAAGGTATAATGCTATTGTTAATTATGTTTTATTTAATGTTGGGGTGTCTACCTAGTGTCACAGACTGTGGCATCTATTTGGACAGGTCAATATCAACCAGGAGTTCTGAAGTAACTCTCTAGAGACAAGAACTTTGCTTGATACACTTTAAGCTGCTATTGTGCCCCGGTGCTCGGCAAATTGTGATTGGACTCACCGGCTTAGATCAACATCATACCCTTTTCAGACTTATCCTTTCTTTTTTCCTCCAAACAAGACTGCTGTATTGTGGTAAATCAACTGAACAACCCCTTTTCAATTTTCAGTATTGGAAAATGCCCTTGGAACACCTTTCTGTATCACAGGGTATGATATTCTGTAGGAATGCTGCATGCCCATCATTCCTCCCGCTAAATGTTATATTACAGTATGTTGCTGCCCTCAAAATCACATGAAAACACAAATCTAGTACTGTAACTCAATTTGCTCTTATCCCAAGAAACATGTGAGATTTAAATGCAAATTGGGTATATTTAGTGTATGTTAATGATACATTAATTTTTGCTTAAACCTTTCCCTGAAAATATTGCTATTGTGTAGCTAGCCTCTGAGCACAGGATAAAAATGAGGTGTCTTTGACATAGTTGTTTTCTATCCCCTCTCCGCCCCCTCCCTCCTTCTTCATCCATGCTTGAATAATGTTTACTTCCAAGGATAAAAGTTAAAGATAATAATCGCTTTGTTTACATAATAGCATCTCCAATAAAAGAGAGCAACTCTTCATGTTCACTTTTTGAAGTCCCATATCTTTGTTGTAACTCTTGTTATGAACAGATTCCCTGTTGAGTTAAGGTCATTAAATGTTATGTAATACTGGCAGTCTGCTTCCAAAAGATTTTTTTAAACTTTGAGTATTCAGTTTGTCTTTGAAACTTGTCATCAAGGAAACATTAAATTTTTATTGTAGATCCAGCTAGAAGTTGTGTGAAAATAAAGGTCACATCTCATAGAGTATAGACATATTTCATCCAGGTGTGTCAACATTGTAAAACAAGTGCAAAAGATGTTTAATAAATTTTTCTGAGTCACATTTCAGATTTACCAAAATTAATGCAATGCACTGTTGTGATTTCAGTTTTCTTCCTTTAAAAGTTACAACTACTCTTCTGTGTATCAAAAGGGCAAGAGCAGTCAACCCAAACTTAATTTAAAGCAACAGCTAGATCTGACAAATCTCTTCTTAACTCTTCGAAATATCTTTCATAATATTTGAGGACTTTAGTGTTGCATAGTCAAAGTAAACCAAGCAGTTGATCCTAGTAAACTTCACACTTGAGGAGCAAAAAATATTGTCATGTGATTCTCAACGGCCAATCATGAAACTGGAGAGTGTACTGCACTAATTCAAGTTGGGGTGACTGCATTTCCCTTTAAATGAAACTTACTAAATTGAGATAGGTTTTCACCACCACTACTATTTTGAGAAACTGCCGTTTGTCACTGTTATATAGATATCCCTTTAATTGTTAACTGTACATTTTAATTTGGTACATTTCCCTGCAATTGCTAATATTTCCATCTATCTGGGATCCTTTCCATGGTTATACTTCAAAATCGATTGATAGACACTTCCTTGTTTTGAGTGTCCCAAATACACATACCTGTGTGGCAGTTTCTGTTCTTGCTCACAATTTTTTGGAAATGGGTGTGTTTTAGTTTCTGTGTGTTGTTGTGATGTATCTTCCAAGTAGGTGTAAGGACATGCTATGAAAATGTATACAATCCTGAGTAGTCCCTTATAGCGTGGGAAAGTTGTATTAGTGATGGTCAATGGCTTTGACATTCTCTGATTTCGGCCTTGCAAGTTGTGTGGTTACAAAGGTGCTCAGTCCGAACACATAATCTCGCCAAGCAGTAGTGTATTGTCCACTGACATTACTTCATAAGCATCACAAGTCATTATTCACTTGATTGCACCATTGATTGTGTTAGAGATTTATTTCCTCCTGTTTTGATCCAAGTGTTAAAATGTGGTTAGCTTCTAACAGACTTCGGACTAAAAAACTTCCGTGTCAAGGATATGTAAGTATTGACATTGTGAAGAACTCATTGTCAGTTAAAAGTTTAATTTACAGTGAGTATAAATTTTCAACCTTTACGGAAAAATTTTTAAATGATACTCAAGAATATGACATCACAGGCCAACAGTGATCAGTGTTTTGCAATACAGGATATTGAAACCACATTATTTGCATTAGTCAATAGAAAACTTCATTATTGATTGCCTGAATAAGTCTTGTTCAGTGAAAGTGGAGCTGTGAAAAAATGCATGAAATGTGAAATAAGGGGAAGTAATCTTCAAAAGTCACAACTGAAGTGCACATCGACAGTTGCACAAAAATTGGAAAATGGACAGTGTTCTTGTTGCCAAATTGTATTATGGGAATTTCATTGTAGAGAACTCGTGCTATGCCGCAAATGCACATGCACTCATGTTAAAAATAGCATTCAAGTAGATCTTGAATCTTGAATTGTCCTGTCATCCATTGGGGGTTAATGACAACGTTACAGTATATGAACAAGAAATATTGCTTAGGTTGCTGTATTGTATAGGGGCCATGCTTGTGAAAAAGTGCAAACAGTTTGGCATACTGGATGTCGCTGATGGTGCACATGAGGTGTTTTTCCAATACTGCACCAGTGCACTATAGGTACATCCACATGACAGCACCTAAATAACAATTGTTGTACAATGATGTCAGTGCACAACCTCTGTAGAGGCTTCAATATGCTTCCGTTGAAGAAGTTTGAAAGTTGGATGCCGGTAAAGCTGTCAGCATAAAACGGAATAAATTATTTCATTATTATTTTAAAAATCTTTGTTTAATTTGGTTCATTGAAAATTCAAATCATTTTGATGATGTTGGAACACCGTCTCTTTGTCGTAGGGCTGCAAACATGTAGCGATTAATCGCTAAACGATCGCATGTGGAATAAACGTTTAGTACAAAGCTACATGCGACTAATCCCAAAACCTGTTTTTGAGAGTTTTTTATCCATTTGTATACTCTGATGAGCCCTGGTTTTTGATAAATGGAACATTCTGGGCATATTTGGACCTTTTAGGCTTCAAAGTTTCAGAATAATTTGATTTTACCATGCAAGATAACAACTATTTATTATTTCTGCATTACATTCAGTATCAGTCACTGCATACTGAAATAATTTTTTTTGTGATAAGGTAATCGTGATTTATCACTAAACGATCGCAAATTTTTGAGGTTAAACGTTTAGTCATTTTGTTAAACGTTCACAGCCCTACTTTGTCGCCATAAAGCAAGTAGCTGATTCACAAGATTTTTCTGACTATGTGTGTATTTTATCTTATTTACTCAGGAAAGCGCCAGTGAAGAAGGGCAAGCAGGATCGGGAATGGGGCTTAAATGGTAAAGCACGAGATGCTTCCTCCTTGGACTATTCCAACCCTAAACAGGAGACTACTGCTGAAACAGAAGTTGTGGAGGATGATGTTGTAAAGATGGAGGTAGGAGCGGGACATTTTCCAGAAGCCCTGTTAGGCTACTATTGTCGCCTCAGAGGGGTTACTATTCCTCTGAGAGTGACCTAACAAAGAAGGCTAGAGTGGCAGATTCAGACTGGATGAGGATGGTTTATGGGATGGAGCCACAACAAGTACCCATTGTATTTCACACATGTTTAAATATGCTTCAAACTTTGTCACGTATAGCACCATTTTACATCTCAGCCTTCACATCTAACCAACTCACTCAACCTTCATGGCTTCTCAACATGTTCCAGGGGTCATATCCCCAAGGACAGTGGCCGATCAATCCTTGTTGCCCCCTCCGTTGAACTTTCTGGATATGCTCCAGGACTACCTCCCCCAAACTGTGTTGACCTCTCTGGGTATGCTACAGTGCCAGGTAGTCAAAGGTAGCTCTTCTCTTTGTGTAGGTCTATTTGCATAATAAAAGTTGTCACTGGGAAGTATCACCCCCTCACCTTCATCTGAGAATTCTTCTTCCCACTACCTTTCTATGACCTTTGAACTTTCATAAACCCTATTGTACTCACTTTCAGTCAGAATTGGAAACAACAGATAGCTGTGTCATAGCTGTGCATTCTAGACTGCAATGAATATAAATATTCACATACCTTTTCTCATGAAATTAATCCTGTGAGCATATCTCCTTACACCTACAAGCCAGGAGCTTGAGGCTTCACCACCTGAAACACCCCACCTTTTGGGCTTTGCTTCTGGTCTCCAATGTAGGGGCTTAGGTGAGCGTCTCAACCCCACCTATTATGGGCGTTAGGCTTGCTGTACACTTCAGGCACATTCCCTCTCCACCAAACGGATTTTCTCTATTTGAAATGCTGAAATTTTGGGAGCACTGTGTATGAGAAGGTGGAAGTCCTCCCAGGTGCTATGTTCCAAAAGTTCCTGCCTCTGTCAAACTCTCTTTAAGGCCATGCAGGATTTGAAAGAAATAGTCCATGTTTCTTCCTGTATAATGAATGCCAGCATAATTTTATGATCTGTAGTGAAAGTTTTATGAGAAAATTATTATTTCGTTGAACAGAGACTGATTGTTCCACAAAAATATTTACCTTCAGTACTTATCTGAATTTATTTTTGACTTATTTCTAGTTCTTTTGTCATATTTTTTACTTTGATCAGCGGAAGAATGTCGGTCAGAGTGCCACCATTCAGAACCTGGTGGTGGAATCTAGTGATGAAGAAGATGATCATGAGGAAGAAGTCTCTCAAAAACAAAAGTAAGATTTAATATTCCATCAGGAGAGATTAAAGCAGTAGTTTCTTCTATAAAAGGAACATTTTAGAGATTTTGAAAAAGAGTAAAAAGTAAGATATAATATTCCTCCAAATATTTCTAGTCAATGAGAATATTGAGCAAATTCTCAGTGGGTTCAGCTCTTTGATTGACAACAAATTCAAGAAACACAGAAGGCTGGATCTCATATAACACAGTATGTCCTGCACGGAGAGTGTTGTTATTACACATTGGGTTTTGTATACTCACCCTTAAGCAATAAAATGAGATTGTCTGCCGATAAGGATGAGTTTAAACAGATGTGGTACAATAGCTATATTTTGAACAAGCTGAGGTATATTCATTCATGCATATGAAGAGGAAATGAGACTTGTGGTGTGAGTACATTTTACTAAGGTACAGGCACAGGTACAAGTGGGGTGTTTCAGGTTAAGAGTATGAGTGGTATACTTGAAGTGTGAGTACATTTTCATGAGTATGGACTAAGTGGAGTGCCTCTGGTTATGAGTGTGAGAAAGTTACTTGTAGTGGGAGTACAATTTTAATGAGTTTGCTATAGCAATGGAGTACTTCCCTACTCCATTGCTATGCTGAGCACCAAGCACAATGGCAGTAGGTCCGTTTTTAAAGTCTTCGGTATGACCTGGCCGGGACTCAAACTCCCGACTTCCTGACTGGAAGTCTGATGCTCTAACTGCTACAAGTTAGATGTCTCTAGTTGAAAGTATGAGTGCTATACTTGAAGTGTGAGGGCATTGTCATGAGTAAGGTTACAAAGAGGGTGTCTGATATCCCCTAAGACACTCAATATTCTCATGGTATGCACAATGCACTAACAATGACATGGAAACTGTCTACTGGTGCTAAGGGAGTAAGTATACGTCACAAATGTAAAGTGATAGCAGTTCTGATGGAAAGCAGTATCTTTCTGCGTTCATTCACAATACCCTATACAACAAGACTAAGCCTACATCTATCTCAAATGAAGCTTATGCTTGCACTAAATTTACAGTATTATTACATATTGCAGTGTCTATTCTGCCATCACAGAGTTGTTGCCTATTATTAGGAACGTAGCTTTACAACCGTAGGCCTAACACAAAACTAGCTTCAGTCCTAACAAAGTCTCAACCCTTTCAACTTGCAAAACAAAACCCTTAGGACAAACTAATGTCACAACTCTCCTTGAAACAAAGATTGTAAAAACAAAGTATAACATTAGCCATATATGGTATGTCTCTCTCATGATATCACAGGATTTGCATATTGTGTTCATGTACTCATGTTTATTAAAGATTAAGTGCAAATCAGAAATTGTCCTGTAAATTGGTCAAATTTTGATGAATTTTAATGGGGATTGCAGCTATTTTCTTGGTTTATAATGCTTTTTACATCGAAAGTGCAGTTTTGTAATTTTCATGTCAAACGACTTTTAAATATCATGAATATGTGTGTCCACTGCAAGTCTGGATGACATTACCGTGTCCCTTTTCTGTACTTTCTTTGTACTTATATTGGCAAATTTGTAAACTGAAGACATTTCCAGAGCATAAAGAGAATGCAGTCACCAACTTGAAGTAGTGTAGCAGACTGTCTCATTTCATGATTGGCTCCAGAGAGTCATGTGACAAAATTTTTTTTCTTCCTCAAATGTGAAATTTACTAGGAGTAACTGCTTGATTTTATTTGAATATGCAATATTGAAGACATAAAATATTATGAAATATACTTTGGAAAGAAATATAAGAGGAAAATTATGAGATTTAGCTGTTGCTTCAAAATAAGTTTGCAGGACTGTTCTTGCTGTTTAAAGGCCTAGTTCTCTCACCCCAAACAGTACCAATTCTCCTAACCTTCTTACTTAAGCCCCTCCCACAGTTGTCTCAAATTCATCCTTATCCAGTCACAATCTCAGTTTATTGCTCCAGGCTGAGTATAGAAAAGCCTTATGTGTATAACCAAAACTTTCTCAGTACAGTTCATGCTTTGTAATATAAGCTTTGGTGATCTGCATTGTTTGAATTAACAGTCAACCAGAAAGCTGGGCCAATGGAGAGTTTTTGTACCCCCCCTCCCCCACCCTACAAGAAGTGTGGTTTGGGGTGATAGGATTGGCCCTTTTAGCTTCACCCAAGGTAACACCCAAGGTAACAAATGTGTTATTTGAAAAGCAAACAAAAGAGAGAAAAGAGCATGTTTAGTTGAAAAGATGTTAGTATATATCATCCATACATTGCCACCGCACCTTCAGTAACCCCCTTCCACACCCCCTTTTTGTCCCCACAGAGCTAAGCCACAGAAGGCATCTTCCTATGGTTTGTTCAGCATGTTCAGTGGTCTAGTGGGATCCAAGAAGCTGAGTAAGGAAGACATGGGTCCAGTCATGGACAAGATGAGAGACCATCTGATTGGTAATTGGTTTTACATTTTTCTGTTTCTGTCAACATGGTGTCAGTCATTATCTATTAAGGCATGGTTGACATTCAAGGGACTATCTGTTTGGCAATAAGTCTTACTGTACATCTTATTGTTTCTATCGGTCTTTGTCATCAGCCATTTAGGCATGTCCCACATTTCAGTAAGAAAGGGGGAATAATAAAGTCACTTGCAGTAAATGTTAGTTTCAGGGATTTCTCCCATTGGAACCTTATTGTATGCCAAGGCTGACAGCAGAACCTTGTAAGATGGCTATTTCTTGTTGAAGTTATGTTGCCATGTGCCTGTGTAATATCTTTTTCAAGTAACTATGAATACAAAGTGGTAAGAAAAATACTTTACTTATCCATGATACTGATCCATAGATATTTTGCAAAGGATTGTTGAATTGACATCAAAATAAGTTGGAAGGTCATCATTTGATGGGTGATGGCAATGCTTCTGTTTAGTCTCATTAGTCATCATTTATCACTTTCTGTGATTTCATAAAAATGTGAAATATTTTAGTTTCTAAGAGCTTTAGCACTTGAAGCTTTGCATTCTTGTCGAAGTTCTTGAAAGCTTAGTTTCTCCTGAATTTACAACATGTGTGTATAAAAGAAGCCTTGATTACCAAAAACGTTTGTAAGAGGAGTTTAAAACCTGTCAATCAAATGGGTGAAGCTTTACTAAGTGGTTGTTTTTGAACAGGCTGCATAAAGGTGCCTTGTCTCAAATATAAAAGATTGCACTCATTAGATAGCCTACCATTGCCACTTCAGTTGTATGTTAAGCGTTCAGAATCTCTTATGATGATTATTTACCATCAAGAAGCAAGAAAACACCAGCAGGCTTAACACAAAACCATAAATTTCCCAAAACAACTTGGAAATCACCTTTAATGTGTATGTGTGTATGTGTGTGTATGTGTGTATGTGTGTGTGGGGGGGGGAGTCTATAGACAAACCTTGACAGTCATGTGATGGTCTGATATTAGTTGGACATTACTTACTGGGGTCCATTACTTACCTTTAGACTTTCAATTTCTTTGCTTACCTGTATCATGGATGATTGTACATTGAATTTTATCTTGATTCCCTCAATTTCAGCGAATATGAGGTTTGATATTCATGTAGACAATGAGCAAAGACGATTTAAAGTGTACCTCAATTCAAAAAAATAAAAAATATACATATTAAAGAGCAGGAAAAGTGAATTCTATCAGTCCAACTCCCATCTTCAAAGGGCTTTCCCGAGCTGAGATATTAAAAGTTTAAAGTGTATTCACCTAAAACAAATTAGTCCATTGTGCAATAATTTGTGACTTTCTTGTTGTACAACTCACATTACCTGCTTTGTTTCTCTTTAAAATTAAAAACATTTTAATGACCTCGAACACTTCCTGTTTGACATGTTGCACAGAGAGGACATAATTAATTACAACACCCTAAAAGAGTAAGAGTGCTATTACACCTTGTTACAAGGTGGAGTAACTTTCAAAAAACAAAGAAATACAAAGATTGTAATTTAAGTATTACAACAATTACAAAATTATTGTGCAATGTGCTATTTTTAGTTGAGTGAATAAACTTCAACAATTAATATCTCAGCTCAGGAATGTCCTATGAAGATGGGACTTTAAATGTTAGCATTTATTTTTCATGGTCTTTAACATATATTTTTTAATTTTTTGACTTGAGGTACACTTTAAGGCTGATGGACCCCACTAATGGCTGCCTACAGTCACTAAGCACAAGTGCTGATTGGATTCCCCCATAGGTCTATGCTAGAATTATCTGTGCTTGGGAAGGTAGGTTGTGAACTGGTCTTTGAGTCTTGCTTGTAATTCTCCCAAGAATGAGAAAATTAACAAAAGCTGAGACAACAATAGATTCAGATAGCTGTCCACCTGAAATATGCTGAATACACACTGAATGTTGTTTGGTCACAAAAGTAGCCCTTCTTTGCTTTTATTTAGGAAATTTGTTATGGGCTTTAGAAAGCAAAGGGGCCTCAAACTTAATCATTGTGACAAACAACAGGTAGGGTGGATGTAACAGAAGTGAGGAGTAACAACAGGCCTGTGGCTGACAGTAAATTGGAAACAGAATCCAACAATGCCTGATATTATCAGGAAGATTTAGTCATCTTTGCATAATGGACAAAGATGTACAAATCAGCTTTCATAAGGTGCGCATGTTATTCCCTGCCTGTCGTAAGAGGCTACCAAACGGGAGGATTTGCACAAAATTTGAACTGCATGACACTTTATTACACATTTGTGTTGGTGTGTCATTAAATCTTATCCAGCTAACTAACTATGTTGCACAAATAATTTACTGAAATATAGCATTGTGCACCAGGCCAACTGCAAAAGATGCAAAACTTGAAACTGAAATTTTTGTCTTTGCAGCTAAAAATGTTGCCCAGGAAATTGCTGAGAAACTCTGTGACTCCGTAGCTAAAAAACTAGAAGGAAAAGTTATGGGAACGTTTGATCGTAAGTAAAGGTGTACAATACCTTTTTATGTTATGTGAGATATAGTTAGTAGTGTAAAATGTAAGAAACGTAGTGCCTTGATTGCCTGATTTTATGGTAAAATGAATAGCATCTCTCCAAAGATCCTAATCAAAAGGAATCGGGAATGCTTAAAGAAAGTGCGACATTAATCTGATTTTGGAACATTATGTACTGTTTTTACTGCATGACTTACATGTGCATTACATATGATAAATATAGGTATCACATTTATGATCTATTTCAATTGCTTTTTTATTGCATTCTTTCATGATAGGTGTGGCAACTGTGGTACGTGGTGGAATGGAGGAATCGTTGGTTCAAATTCTGACCCCTCGTCGTCGTGTGGACATCCTCCGTGATGCTATGGAAGCCCAGTCTCATGGTCGTCCATACTCTATTACATTCTGTGGAGTCAATGGTGTTGGAAAGTCCACCAACTTGGCAAAGGTAAAAGACTGCTCAATTTAGATTTTTTGTTTGCTTTTGGTTTGATCATTTAAAGGCAGTACTTATCGAAGAAAACAGATCACCAGTGAAGACTTTGATATTAAGTATGAAAAAAAAAGTACTTTGATGTATTTAGGGGAAGTTGAAACAATAGAATAAACATAATAATTTGAAGAAAACAGAGTAAAGTTATAAGAAAACATTCATCACTACAGAAGTATTCAAAGTTTCATGTTACTTGTTGAAATTGGTATCTCCTATTTCAATGTAGGAGAATCTGAGTTTGAGGGTGTGTCTGGTAAATGGTGTTAGGGTTGGAATTTGTCATTCAGTCTTAGTCAGATTAAAATGAAATGTTTTGTTTTTCTGTATTTTTGTTTTAGTGTATTCTTCATATTTCATTGATTTTAGGGAGGTATTGCATAGTTCAGTTGTGCAATGTCATGTAGATTCTCATTTTATTATCAGTTTTGACACAGATATTAGTCAGAGTGGAAATAGTATTGTTTAATGCTTCCTCTCTTCAGATATGCTTTTGGCTTGTTGAAAACAATTTGCGGGTCTTGATTGCAGCCTGTGACACCTTCCGTGCTGGGGCAGTGGAACAGCTTAGGACCCATCATCGACGTCTTAATGCTCTTCACCCAACCACTAAGGGTTCTTCTCAAGTAGTACATCTCTATGAGAAGGGATATGGGAAAGACTCTGCTGGTATTGCCATGGAGGCTATCAAATATGGTCAGTGAATTTCATTTTTTGGACAATTTTAATGGCTGTGAGACCTTTGCAGCCACCTTTTGTGTTGCCATGATCCACTTTGTTACCCTATCACTCTGTAGATAAGATAAGATAGATTTATTCGTCCACGATCAGGTGGAAATTTGTCGTCCTGCAGCAAAACAAATATAAAAAAATAAAAACGGTACAAAAAACAGATACATAAAAAAAAACACAGTTATACAATCACAAGGTCAAAACAGAATAAAATGTTGTAGCAAGGCAGAAAATAGAAAATGTTTTGCTCCCCACCCCAATGGGAATTAGTGTACCCATTCACCCCTCAGGGCAATAAGAAGTGTATCCTGTGTCCATCCTCCTCTCCCCCTGTGCCATTTCAACCCCCAATGGGACTTAGTGTACCCATTCATTCTAATTCAGGAGTGGCTCTCTGCATTTACGTTTCAATACTCATGTAACGTATTTGTAAAATTAATGCACAATATACTCTGTTTACATTCGGTGTTTTATACAGAAACATGAAGATAAAAAGCTTCAAGTGAAACACTAGAAGATGTATAAACTTCAGGAGATATACCAAAACAAACTTGGGAGACTTTGTTAAACCTTTAAATGATGCCAAGATGGTGTGTTTAGTATCAAATCTTAGTATCTGACCAAAAAGACTTTGCTGGAAGATTTCATTCCCCCCTCCCCCTCCCTCCACGTCAGTCTTGTTGATTTGAGCATGGTAGGTCACTTTCTGTTGGAAGAATATCATTATTGCAAATGGCAGTAATTTGTGATGGACAGGTTGCATGCTATGTGATATCATCCTCATGAGCTAGAAAATGGATATTTTGTGGAGGGCAAGGTGACAGCTAGAAACAGTGATATATTAAAATTTGCTTTTGTCTGTGATATTGTTTAACTACATCATAATGTGAAATCACTAGCATTCTTTTGTAACTTGAACGTTCAAGTGTTTTTTTATGATTTATGCAATGTACCAACTCTTTGTTACAAGACTCCATGGTCAAGTGGTAATCCTACTTGCAGCTGGGAGGTCTTGACTAATGACCTTGTTATACGAGTGACTTTAAAAATGGAACCTACTGCCATGTTGCTTGTTGCTCAGCATACGCAGTGGAGTAGGGGAAAGAAAAACTAGTGAGCCACTACTGGCAAAAAGATTTTTGGCAGCTCAACTTGAACCAATTAGTTAGAAACTGAGCCATAAACCTCATCTAACTACAAGACTTCATTCTTCATCATGTATACAAGCAGTAGTCCATAAAAGTAGTATCACGGTGTTTTTGTGTTCTCCCTTTGAAGTGAATGTTTTTATAGAAAGGTGAAATACGTAAGTTCCACAGAAAGTATAGTTTAGCATGTTAATTTGTTTTCCTTTTTTTACAGCCAGAGACTACAACTATGATGTTGTATTGATTGATACTGCTGGCAGAATGCAGGACAATGAACCATTGATGAGAGCTTTGACAAAGGTGAGTGCCTGAGGAATGACAAATATTAACCCTGAAGGCAGTCCGTCTCGTCATTCTGAGCTGTATATTATATTCGGTTAACACAGTATGCATGTACTGGTTACACAATACTAAATTTTTGTATGGACTCTGGAGGTCACCATATTTGTAGTTGCTATAACCCAAGAGTGTGCTAATGGATCCTCAGGGGTGAAAAATGATCTTGCTAGGAATGGAACCTTCAATTACCATGGTCTTCAAGGCCTAACCCTCTCAATCCAAACAATTCCAGTTCACCTAACCCATCTACTTAAGCCCCTCCCACAATAGTCTAAAACGGATCATTATCCAGAAAAATATCATTTTATTGCCTCAGGGTCCTAATGTGTAATCAAAACACTCTTACGTGCCATGTAATATGAGTAATTGTACTTTGCTTTTATTGAACTTTCTGTCAGTCAAAAAACTGTGCTAATTGAGAGTTTCTGTGGACCATTACAAAAGTTGTAGTTTGGGGTGAGAGGACTAGGTTTTTAATTTGAAATTTTGCATTTTTTTTACAGAAATAATGTGTGAAATTTGAAAGGTGCAGGACAATAAATTATTCCAAATAAGACCGTATAGCCATGTAGCTCCATGCAGTTCCATGAACTAAGACATTTGTTTCAGAAGAATAATTTGTCATTCCAAATGTAAATTATAAAGCCCTTCCACAACAGATGTTTTCTTGGTATGTCATTCAAGTTGGTGCATTATTTTCCTTAAAATGCTGTGCTCATGCACATAGTGGTGATTGGTGAAGCTCGTTTATAACTATACACAAGTTGAAATGTTATTTGGAATTCAGAAACTGACCCTTGACAGTGGCAGTGTCAGAATGTCAAAATTGGAAGGGGAGGGGGGTAACAAATTGGCCTGGACATTTCTACATATAGGCTCTGAGGTTTTTTAGTTTATCTCTGGATAACAATTATATCTCTGGAGAGGGGTATATTTTGGGGGGGATTTTTTTTCCTTTTTGGTTAACTCAACTCCTAACTTACCTCGGAGGAGGTGGGCAAGTGTAGGGACAAGGAAAGAAATTGGGGGAAAGTTCTCCCTTTTGTACCCCTCCCTCTGTAGCATGGCCTCGAATAACTGAATAAGTTTTCCAGTGCCTCCTTGCTAGCCTGGAAGGAACCAGTTCCTCATTAAATCTATGTTTCCTGACATAATTCACCCTTTTGATGCAGTACACATTAGTATAGTTCAGTGTTCATATCATGTATATTTTTTAAGCATATTTTTCTTCCTTAATCATTAAACATAACATATTCCATGTTCACCACTGGCTTCTTTCAACAACAATCTTTGTAGACTATGATGAGTGTAATTTAAACTATATAAATATATTCTGTTGCAGCTGATCAAAGTGAACCAGCCGGACCTTGTTTTATTTGTTGGGGAAGCCTTAGTAGGCAACGAAGCAGTTGATCAGTTGACCAAATTCAACCGGGCATTAGCTGATTTTTCTGATGCACAGCAACCAAGACTTATCGATGGTATTGTCCTTACAAAGTTTGATACCATTGATGATAAGGTAATGACAGCCTTAGCAGCCAAGTAATTGGTCAGCCATGACTTAAGCCATCATGCTATAAACTTATCATTTCTTTCATCTTTCTGGACCATAACAGTTCCAGCCAATTAAAAACCTGCTTTTGTTAAAGCTTTTGATTGCTAGCAACTTCATAGCACAGGTAAACAAAGGAAATGTTAAGATCAAGGCTGATGACCTTCAGTGATGGCCACAATCAATTTGGCTATCTGGTTTCATCTATAGCCTAACTCTCAACTTAATTAATCGAAGCCACAGCTTCGATTGTAGGAATTGCTCGTTCAGTCACGTGTTTTCGTGCCCTCGTAAGCGGTCGGTGCGGATGAATATTAAATCATGTTCCATTTGGATTCATATTGCAATCGCGAGCTGTTCGTTCGTACAATGGAACAGCTGCGCAGTCATGTTAAGTTGTTCCGTAGGGGGATTTTCAACAAAGTTAAACTATTTCAATATAAGGGGATTTGCCCGAACAACTCCTGTATAGTAAGGTGGTAATGTGCAAATAAAGAAGTAGTTCCACATTCAAAGGTATTGTTCTGCATTGAAGGCTTCCTCTCTGGTTGAAAAAAGGTGTAAATATAGTTTGAAAACAATTTATACCGTTCAGGGATTTCAAAATAAATTTCAAAGGTTGCATTTTCCAAGATATGCCACTTTGTTTTGTCGGAACTGCTTCATCAAGCAACTTCGTCGACCGTACTCATTTCAGTGTAAGCAAGTCCACTAACTAACGTTCATGCATAAACGCATGCAGCTAGCTATATAGTGTACGTACTGTGTCGTTAACGTGATTGCAACAGTAACCAAGGCCAGGGAACGATCCACCAATTTTAAGGTATTCAATTTGTCGTTCATTTCATCACCCTGTATGGGTTGTTAATGGCTTCTCTATTGTATTTTCAATGTTTGAAACAAAGAAAAAGACAGTCTACCCATGGTTGTCGTAGTTCTCAGTAAAGGACTAACGTTATGCATCGACGGTCGCGTAGTTGCTCCCTATACATTTGTATAGGAAGCAATTACGCGACTCTCCATACGTACGCTAGTCCTTTAGGCTTCACTGAGGACAAAAGTTGTCGTAGTCTTACCCAAACACAGTTACGAAGGCCTAAAGCCAAACGTTACAGAACAAAACAACTCTAACATTAACACTTAGTCGTGTCCTAGTGCAAAAGGTGCGCTCAGCGTATATAGGCCTAGACACTGCAGCTACAATCTTGAACAAAATAATTTGTTGGGACACCCCACTCCCCCTTCTATTCCAGTGTTGGTTGACCACTGTTATGCTGTTCACGGCAAAGAAACATTCTTCTTGACACAACATTGGGAGGGGAAAAGGGGGTTGCATGCTAGGCTACTTCAGGCAGTTTCATGTTAGCCTACTTCAACTAAAATTTACGGATAACATGTGAAGTGTCCCAACCGGCAACGGTTGTCCAAGATTGTCCGAGAATTTCGAGAAGTCAGATAGGTGCGCTGCCACCAGTAAGAAGTGACGCTTTGCTTATGGTTATTTGGTTATTTTATGACAGGTAAATGATATGCTGGTCATTACATGGAAGTATTTCCTGGACCGGAATTAGCTTGTGGAGTCCTGGACCCAGATTATTTTGGACCCTTTTCACAAATGTTGGGAGGGACCCACATGAGAGGACCCTGGGACTAAGTCCAAGCAAATACCACCAAAAAATGGCCTGAATACTTCAATTCTTCTGTCACATCCTTTCTTTTGAGCAAAGGGACATTAATGATATTGTCCCACTTGCTTTGCCTATTTTAATTCTGAGATATGGTTGTGCCCGGCCTACCTGCCACCTTGACGAGGTTGGGGGTGTAGGCTTAGTTAAAACCAAGTCTACCATTGGTTTGGAAAGCAACTTTCAACTAAAAATGTTAAGAAGCTGCTTAGGTTGAAAGAAGGCATAACAAATTTGTTACCAGTTGTAATACAACATGAAAAATACAGCCTGAGATGCAAAATTCGCTGCAAAATGTGTTCCAAACCAACCGTACCTAACTATCTACCAAAGTTATGAAAGAAAGTCTGGCTTGCAGAGTTACTTTAACAATCTTATGGTAGATCGTGGCCCCTTTTCAATAAATTTCTTGTCTCCAGCTATCAGTTTGAAAAAAAAATGACTCTTCTATCCAGGAAGAGAATTATTCCACCCGTTGCGATTGTTGATTTGTGCGTCTAAACAATGCATACTTTTGGTTTGTAATGAAATTTATCCTACGGTCGCCCTTAATTTGTTAAAAATCCTCAAGAGTATAGTTGGCTTCTGGAAAAGGTCTTAAACAACCTTAGAACACTCGAAAAATTAAACATTTTTATTGAATTCGGTCTCAAAAATGTATCTCTTGGGACCCAGACAATCTTGGACAATAACTTGTTGGGACACCCTGCTCTCCCTTCCAGTGTTGACTACTGTTATGCTGTTCAAGGCAAAGAGCCCTGTTCTTCTTGACGCAACATTGGGAGGGGTAAAGGGAGTTTTATGTTGGCCTACTTCAACTAAAATTGACAAATAATATGTAAAGTGTCCCAACAGTTTTGTCCAAGATTGTAGTTTACTGCTTGTTAGGAAAGTCAAGTTAGTCTAGGGTCAATACTTTTGCATAGTGCTAGGCCTGTGTCACCACCAATGTGTATCACACAGTCTCAGGCAAAGTGTAACTAGGTACAAAGATTTTGGGGCAACTTTACATCCAGGATGGGCAACTGATTAAAAATAATAGCTTATCGATATTGTTACATCCAGGTGAGTACTTTCATTTAAACACCAGTGTTTAGTAGAATATATAATGTTACTGCTTTTTCTCACATAGATCTCCCCAAACAAGTTACAAGGAACAATGCCCCCCCCCTCCTCGGCATATGTGGGAAATATTCCACTTTTGTCGGGGAACCAGTTCCAACAATATGCTTCATTTTGTTTATAAGAAAGTCCCAAGTGTGCACATTTTCAAGGCTTCGATTAGTACTTGCCACGCAAGTACAATTGTCTAGTTCTCATTTTGCTTTGAATGGCCATTAATTTACATCTTCTAAGTAAAGGTTACATTGTACTCCCTGTTAATTCTTATTTGACCAGAGATGCAACTTTTCAGATTTTAGTCTTCAGCCAGTTTGTTTTTATGCACATAAAACATTTAAATTTCAATGTTATAACCTTCAGAAAAGGAAATCCTCTTTTGGCACTCAAATTTGTGGTCAAGTTTAAGAAGAAAGAAAAATTTGCTCTGTTGCACAATCGGAAAGTTGTTCAATGTAAAGCAAACACACTTGCTGTAAAGATGGCACTGCATGCATGGGTAGAATTGTCAAGTATTGAACAGGTATCATTCATTGTGCATGTCTTGTATAAAGCTTGAGCAAAAGCTTTCTGTAAAGCCATTCATGAGAAAATTTAGGAGCCAAAAGCAAAGACAGGTTACGAAGTGAATATAACCAGCTACTGTCTTGGTGGCTAAAATTTCGTAATTGTTCTATTCTAGCTTCAACCATATTTTAGCCAAGGCCTCAACCATTTTGAAGCTAAGGGTAGACTATAATCATCTATCTTCCTGGCAGATGGACATCTTCTTTATTAATTTGGGTTGAATGCTAGTGTCATCTCTGTATTTTATGAAAGTTTTGGACATGGTTTTATCTGTTTTAAGTATTACTTTCTCTAGCCCAGTGTCTGATATAAGGGAGTGCAATTTGTCACATTGCAAAGGCGATTTATTTTAGGCATACAATATTAAATGAATATCAAATATCTGTAATATCTGTTAGGCTGTTTGGTTAAATCTATTTAATTAGTCTTTAATCTTGTTGAACTAATCTTAAGACTTCAAAAAAAATAAAATTTATTGGTTGTCAGTGTCAGCAGCATATTGACTGATATTGTAGAACAATGTGTGGAAGAGATAGGGGGAGGAATGTTAGTGCTTCAACTTTGATAGTGGTGTTTGAAGTTGGTGGATGTATCACATTTGTCAACTAGAAATGGATAGTTTTAGGCAAGATTTGATGCAATTGAATATATGGGGGAAACATGGAACCACTTGTTGTATCACAGTTTATGGTTATCATGTATATCAAATAGTGCTGGAAAAATGTTTATTTCCCAGGAAGAGAGGCACATTTCCTTCAACCAGTACTTGTATTCATGTATAACAAGTGCAAATTTTCCTCCAGTTGCTAAAACTTTCCTCCAAATACTCAAATTTCTAGGGAAGGGGCTCCCAGCTTTCAAACTTTTTCCACTCATTCTAGTGTCCAAAATGTCCTGGTAAATTTGTTGTATAAAAACTATATTAAAAAGAAATAAATGATATTTATTGATATACCAGGCTTTTAGTGATGTTAGATGGGATTGCAGTGTGGCAGTTTTGTATTTCAACTGGAAGAATTAATTTTTGCAAAACCACTACTATTCATTGATCAAATAGAAAACGTGTGAATTTGGTGTATACCCTTCCAAAACTTTTTTATATAACATGAAAATAAACTTTTGACATTTGATCTTCATAACTTCTGATTGAAAGAGGGTTTAAGAGGCTAGGGGTCGGAGGCATTGAAGACTGAAAGGGGAATGATGAGGAATGGGTGAAGAAATATATAACACCAGGTAATTTTCTGTTTGGCATCTTATAGGTGGGTGCTGCAATATCCATGACTTACACCACTGGTCAGCCAATTGTTTTTGTTGGTACCGGACAGACGTACAGTGATTTGCGTAACCTTAATGCCAAGGCTGTCATTAACACTCTGCTCAAAGCTTGAGGTAAGTGAATTTTCTGAAATGTCTACTACAAAACTTGTTAGAGTCATGGGTGTCCGAGAAATGTTTGATCGGGAACAAAATTCAGTCATGAAAGTTTTTAATTGTCATGGGGAAAGTAAAAAAGAAAAAAAAGGAGTAGAGAAATGATAAGTAGCAAGAAAATAGAGGTGTAATTTATTTGCACTCTGAGGGAATACTGTTTAAAAAGTTTTAGAACTATTGCCCAAGTAATCGGCAAAAATCTGTTTTGTATAATCTTTGTATAGACTTTGTTCTTAATTGTATGTTACTGTATCTGTTCTTTGTAGTTGAAACTTCTCAAATTATGTTTTTCACAGGTCTTCTGTTTCCAGTGGCTTTATACAGATACCCTAAAGACCAGCATGTGACTGAACCCATGGTACCTCTAATATGATATGAATTGATCAATGGCAAAATTTTTTGCAACACCTCCTGAAAATTGTGGAAATCTTAAGGGAAGCCAGGTGGTAATGGGGCGATTAAAATATGTGTAAGGTTATGAAGATTCTGTGTTCAGTAATAGATCGGGCTTCTCCTTCAATTCATGATTGGTGCTAATAAAAATATTATGATCCGTAAGAAGATGATAATTCTCAATGAAGAAAGGTCTGCATACATAATGGAAAGCGAATTAAAATTTCCATGAAAATGTTACTCTACCACTCTTGCTTTTGTATGTTCAGGCCCAGCTAATTGCCTCAAAATAGAAGTGTGCTTTGGCCGACAGTTCCAAACATTTTTTTAGATGAATTGTTTATGTTATAAAAGAGTTTGTATTCTTGTTTTATCAGGGCTGGGTCATGAAATGAAATGATTTCATACAAATGAAGCTGTCCACTGTTCAAAGTTGAATATATTTTGGACATTTTACAGGTTGCTAGAAATTTGGTAAATTAGGGGAGTTCCCTGACATTGATTAGTTTGGAATTCAATGACTGGAAGGAGGAAATTCCCATGAATTTGTCAGAGGCACATGGCAGTTGACATTTAGAGCATAGGCAGAGAGTTAGGAGGTATTTTATGATCTTCTACAAAAACGAATTTGCAGAATGCCTTCATGATAAGTGATAAGAAAACCAATTTTACTTCCAATGATTAAATGAATTTTTAGATGTCCCACTTATTTGATTGTTTACAACAATACAACAAATTTTGAGGCGACTCCTTTAGATTCACTGCTTTGTGGCAAATTTTTGGTATTTCATACCTAAAAATCAGGGGAACAATATTTTGGGAATAATAGTTAGCATTCCTCAATTATTTAGTCGTAAAGTAAAATGTGTGCAATATTCAGTACTTGAGGTATTAAAATTTTTTGGGTGTGGATGGTAAGATTGACTTTAAGAGCAAAGTTTGTTAGTTGTAAGAGCAGGAATAAAAATGGGAAGGCAAAACTGCAACCATTCATTAAATGGGAATTTGTTTTGAAATCATTCATGTTTAAGCAAGAGTAAACATTTGATTCAATATTAAAATGTAACATTATATACAAAAGGAATTTTACAACATTTTAATATTGCCAAGTATTCAAGTCTGATAAGTTGTCAAGTAACACATGTTGTAGTCCTCACCCATACCTCTTGTTAGACTGTTCTTTTATTACACACAATCAACCAAGCAAAATTTTGTATGCAATAAGTTTACAGTAAAGTGATGAAGACTTATTTTTGTGCCAGTGCCAATTCTTACTCATTGCACCTTCTCCTATGGCCATGGGGTTTTGTGTGTTGGTATGAGTAAGCATTACATGGATTTGGTTCATGTTATCCAGTCCTTACACCATGGGATTTTGTGTGTGGTATGAGTAAGCATTACATGGATTGGGTCCATGTTATACATTCCTTACACCATGGGTTGTGTGTGTTTGGTATAAGTTAAAATTACATGGATTTGGTTCATGTTATCTAGTCTTTACACCATGGGGTTTTGAGTGATTGGTATGAAAAAGCATTACATGATTACATGGGTAGGGTCCATGTTATCCATTCCTTTACACCATGGGGTTTTGTGTGTTTGGTATGAGTAATCATTCAGTCCATGCTACCATGGAAGTAGGAAGTACCTCCATGATGCTACCCAGTCCTTACACCATATCTCATGGCCATGGGCTTTTGTCTCGTTTAGTGTTTGCACCGGGTACCTGACCGACTTTTCTACTACCCGGGTAGAAAATAAGTACCGGGGTAGCGTTTTCCTGTGATTTCTTTTTGATTTTCGTAAAATAACATGGTTATTGCAACTAACAAAATGTATTTACCCACATCTCATTCACAATTATGTTGAAATGAAGTTTCTTTTATTTGTTTCGGTAATGCACTTCTGTTAAATTGCACTTTTCCAGAAACAATTCAGACCCTCTGCACTTAAGTAAGATGTTGCAAGGTTTACGGTCGGGTACTCGGGCACCCGACGGGTAATGCAGTTAGGGTACCTGTGTACGAATTTCCTACCCAGTGCAAACACCAGTCTCTTTGGTATGAATCAACATAGCATGGATTGTCCATGGCATCAAGCCCTTACACCTTCTCTCATGGCCTTGGGGTATTGGGTGTTTCGAATGAGTCTGCATTACATGATTTTTGTGTATTTTGTGTGAATCTTAAGTAACTGAATGTAACAATACTAATTATTACTTGTTATAAAACTTAGAAGTAATAATAACGGTGTTTGAATTTCACTCTTCATTCCATAATTTCTGTTATGGTAGTGGTGTCTTTTGTGTATGGCCTTTTTCAGTACACTGCATGACTTGTTTTGCTAATATAAACCAAATAAGACTAAAGAGTGGCCTTACATATTTTCAGAAATGTTTTGAAGACTTTTTCTTTATTGTCATGTGATGGGTGATGTTCTCCCTGTTATATAATATGTTTGACACAAACTATTTGTAATTACAAGTAGTCTTAGCACCATTTTCCTTTTTGAGGCAAAAATGTCAAAATATTACTGAAAATAAATGAATGGTTGGGAAGATATTATGGGAAGGTTATGTGTTTTGCTAGGTCCATTACACAAATTTGGTGACAGTTTTTTAGTTTTGAAAATAATCTATTACACAAACTTGTTGACCATGTCTTAGATGTGATAAAAGTATTATACAGAAATTTGGTGATCGTTAGATCTGTGTAAAAGTAGCAGTTGATATCATTTTAATGCAGAAGAGTTTCGTAAGTAAGCTTTGAATGGGAAGGGAATATTATTTTGTTGAGAGGACACAGTGAAAAAATAAATCCTGTTGTACATGCCAGATTTGGGGATATTTTATTTTGCTGCCCTGCATGGCTTTTAAGAATGTAAAGGATATACTTCCAAAATTGTTTTTGTAAGTATTGTTTCTTGTTAAACAAAGTATGAAACAAAGCATGAGATGTGTTAAAGGGTGTTTATATTTCATTATTAAATTGATAAATTTTGCAAGGTAGTAGTGAAGGCATGTAAAGAGGTTAAGTCAAGATTTGGAAATATTTTGAGAAAGGACCTTAACCTGGTCTGCACAAAGTTAATTTTAAGAGCTTGGTATAAGCTACCCTTGTTACCTTGCTACTTATAAGCTACCCTATCCGTTGTGGTGCTTGCGACATGGCAAAGCTGATGTATTGTACTTGGAGACATTCCAGCTATCATAACCCTTCTGTAATAGCATGTAAGAATCCCTTCTTTATGTGGTGATATGCTCTCTGAATATAAGATGTCACCTTGGAAATGTTGAAGAAAAATATATAATAAAGTCACAAATTTAAATAATCTTTCTTGTCATTTGTATGTATGATGTGTGACAGTGTTCAATGAAAGAAGAATGCTCATCATCCCACTCTCACCCCCTCCCCTCCCCCTCCATGCCCCCAAACCATGGTTCAGAGCAACCATGTTTAAAGGAAAAGTAGAAGGAAAAAGAAAACAATAAAAATTAGACCAGTCGGATCAAATGAAAAATAAAAAAAAAGGAAAAACTAAAATGAGAAACAGCAATATACCATACTTTAATAATAGCCAAAAAGGGACAAACGCATTGCCAAGTCTTCCGTAGGTGTTCAACCCACTTACAGGCTTATTTTAGTTGGAGGCTAGCTCTGGAGTTTTCGGAGTAGAAAATATTCAACAAACACTCAAATTATTCTATTCCTGTGCCTGAATTTTTTTTTTTTATTGCTCCTGTTTTGTTTTGCAATTTTCCTTTGGTCTTTTCATTTTTTTCATTTGATCTTGTCTGCTTTGTCAAATTAACATCATCTGAGGGAGTGCTGTTGGGGAACTCAATTGTCACCGTCAAAGGTCTATTGTCTTTTCTTTTACAAATTTCTTCGTGCAACATTTAGTAAAGATATGTACATGCATGTGGCTCATAACATGGTAGAAAAAGAACCTGAAGTAACAAAAAGAAAATAGTAAAGAGCAGGTGATCATTTTTGCTTATGGCACTAAAGAAATTATGGATTCATCTTCCTTTCCAAGTTAACTCTTGATTCGAGTGGAAAGCGCATTTTGAATGAATACTCAAAAGTTACCGACTTGAAAACACAATTTTATATTGCAACATCTTAAGCCTCTAAGGCCTAAACAGCTTTCAACAATAGATGATCATTCAGCTGTTTAATGTTTCTCAGGCTACTTCGTAAAATAAAAGCATTACTACATTTTAACTTGACCAAGTCTACCTTGCATTTTTATCTGTCGTAACACACCGAATCGGCTGGCGTTTATGTTGCCTTAAAAATTAAACACCATGGGAAATTGTGAGCATATTTTGTAATGTGCATAAGGTATAGGAAAATACTTGAAGTAACAAAATGAAAGTATGAAAGAGCAAACGTCAATTATTGCTTTTCGCACCAAAGGAATTATGGAAAATGGGGTAAAAACAATAGTGCTGACATCATCATTCAATGATTGCTTACACCCCCAGTCATGATTCCTTGAGTTTGGTCTCGTTTGTTGGAGTTTAAATCCCAAGGTATTAAAGATCCAACATTAATTATTTGCTTATCGCACCCAGTATTTCGAGGCCTGTCTGGGTCATTCCAAAGACTTTAAAAATGGAACCTACTGCCGTTGGGATTTGTGTTAAGCTTAAGCAAAGGGGTAGGGAAAAGAAGCCAGTGAGCCACAGCTTAAAAAAGCCAGTGACCGGCTCGACTTTTGCCAATTTGTTTTACCTAATTGGGCCGTATAAAACTCCATCTAACTTCTAACTTTTTAGCCAACTAACTAATGTACCGAAGGAATTATGGAAACTGGGAGAACTAACAATAGCCTGCTGACGTTACCACTCTATTGTTTATACTCCCATTCCCAGTTCCCATACATGCATGATTCCTTGAGCTTGGTTTTGGGTGTTTTTTGGAGTTTAAATCCTCGATTTTTATCCTTCATGATACATTGAGTTCATTTGGCAATGATAGAAGTTCGGTGTTTAAGGCATTTCTTACAGCTTCATTCTGCCATGCAAAATGCTATCAACTTGAATACTTAATTTACAACGTGTCACTATACAATACCAGGAACCAAGACGTCATTATACACGCTTCCTATGTCATAAAGCCTCACACTACCATTACATGCAGTATATGATGTTAGATATGACTTGAACGTACACCCTCAGAAAAGTGGTTCATTTTGAATTAACTCTAGTTTAGACCAAATGTAAATTTTTGGATAAGAGATCACAAATCTAGGTCCTGCGATGGTGAACTTGGTCATCCTTTTGACTTAAAAACCTAGTAAACCTATCCAGTAACGTCGGGATTAGACCTACAGATTTTATTGTACCTATCTTTACAAAAGGACGAAGAAATTTGAAAGATAACATAAAATATCTGTAACGAATTACCAGTGGCGATTTAGTTTCCCCAACACCGCTACCTTAGGCATTAATTTGACAGGGCAGACAAACTCAGCTAAACATTTTAAGGCTCAATCCTCTCACCCCAAAGAACACTTCTTAAAGGGTTTACGGAAATTCTCAATTGGCTCAGCTCTTTGACTGACAGGAAATTCAAACAATGCAGAGTATCAAAGCCTCTATTACTCAGCATGAGCTGCTCTGAGAGTGTTTTTATTATGCACATTGAGCTTTTCTATGCACCCTGAAGCAATAAACTGAGATTGCCTCTGAATGAGGATGAATTTCAAACAATTGTGGTAAGGAGAATTACTGTGGTTTGGGGTGAAGAACTGGGCCTTTAAAGAAAATGCAAAACTGGAAATGCAAAATGATTTAGGTGTGTTGAAGGCAGTGTAAAATATAGTACCAAAAGTTATGACTTCAGAAAAAAAAATTAAGTCGATGAACGGTTCTCTACTCCGAAAAGGGTGGCGCTCGCCTCCAAATGAAATGAGTCCCTGCGTGAGTTGAAAACCTACATTTGACTTGGAAATGTTTTTTTTTTTTTTTTTTTTTTTTTTTATAAGTACTGTATGTTGCTGTTTCTCATCATAGTTTCCGAGTCCCATTTTGTATTTTTCATTTGATCCTACTGGTTCTTGCTTTAATTGCCTTCCTGCCCTCCTACTTTTCATTTCTTCACTTAAATTTCGTTATGTTAATCAGTCTACTGAAAATTTTCAAATCAGTTCCCAAAATGCTTCACATAGGTTCAGCGGCGTATGAAGCAGTACTGTGTGTGTGTGTGTAAGTGTGTGTGTATGTGTGTTTGTGTGTCAGTAGGGGCAATTTTGGACTACCCCATTGACCAAAAGGTACATTTTTTATGCCAATTTTTTCGTTTTTTTCTACTAGCAAGAACTATTTTTAATAAAAATATTAAATACCGTAACTCACTTTTTCAAATGAAACTGCGCACTGAAAAAAGGTAAAAAGGTCGTTTTTCGTGTAGCCATGTAGTACACTAGATAAAATTCAAGGATATCTATGCCCTGTGGAAGAGTGGCGCAGCTAGACCTTTTTTCCAGGAGGGCAAGAAGACGAATTTTCTGATTTTTTCTTAAGTGTGAACACTACTAAGTACTATATTGGGAACGTAATTTGCGGGGCCCGAAACGCGTCGAAAGTTGGGGTCCTTTTATACATTTGTCGTAAATATGGAGCTTGTATTGCAGAAAATAGTTTCGATTCCGGGTTTCCTGTAAGGTAATTTGCGTATTTGGGGACTATCGAAGTATATGAGTTTCCTATTAGATAGCATACATCTGAGACAGCATGTCGACTGAAGATCGTTGTTGTTACATAATGCTATCTAATGAGTGGACATTCAAAAAGCTCCAGAAACTTTGTTCTTTTTTAGACAAAATATTTAAAACTTAAGGGCCTATATTGAAAAAATTTTAACGAAACGGCACTCGGCTCGGAAAAATTTACCACTGACTGCTTTATGAGCGACCACTTACTGCATTAAAGGTTGCAATTCAGGACGCACGAAGCGCGAGGAAAATTTTGCTTTTTAAAACTAATAATTACAAATATGGAGCTTTTATTAGAAGAATTTGGAATTTGTGAAGGAAAAGTTGGAAAACCGCACTATAGTTTACTGGTGTCTCAAATGGCAAGTTTCCGAATTTTTCACATTTTCGAGCCAGGAGGGCAATCGCCCCTTCCCCCTTTAGCTACGTCACTGCTCTGCAACATTGAACATTGATAACATTTTGAAACTTCAACAACAAAAAGAATCCATTTACAAAGACTACTCAACTGACAGGGTTGAAAGGTATCCGATGATAGGTCTGCATAACAGGATATGAGTACGGTTGGCCAATGGTTCCCTGCCTGAAATATGAAGTCTTGCTTGAAAGACTATCTTCAGTTAGCTCGGAGCGCACAGAAAATTTTGAAAAAATCGCAACCCCTCAGACAGCCGGAAATTGCATGTCTCGGGCTTGTAAATAGTAGCTTAGTTTTCCGATTTTTTTCTTTCAAGTGTGAACACCACAGTATCAGGGACGTAATTTGCGGCGCCCGAAGCGCGCCGAAAATTTTCCCCTTTTAAACAAAAATATGTAGATATGGAGCTTGTATTGTTGCTGCACAATGATATCTAAGGCCTACGAACTGAAACTCTCCGAGGACATTTCAAAAGTTTTCCAAACTTCGTTGTCCTTTTTTGACAAAATATGTCAAAACCAATAGAGCTTTCATTGGAGAAAATGTTGAATTCTATGCAATGCAATTTCTAAAAATAGCAATAAAGCTGCCGGTGTCTCTATATGATGTGCTGTCACAATGATACCGTAAATATCCGATTTTATCATTTCCAGAGCTCGGAAAAGTTTACCAAACTGATTTATGAGAAGGCACTTATTCATGTTATATTGATTTTGAGGCGCGCAAAGCGGAAACTTTGCTCTTTTGAGATTTGGAAAAAATAAAGAAAAAAAAAAAAAAAGGTTGTGATCTGGGAAGGGAAGGGCCGGAAGCATACTCCCGCTTCCCTCCTTTTTCGCGGGGTGAGGGGGAGGGGCTATCGCCCCGCTTCCTACCCCCATGTATTGGCAAATTATCAGGTTGTCCAAGCCCCACCCCTAAGCTTTGTTGGTTTTCGGTTGCAATAGACAATTTTTTAAAATGATTTTCCATTTTGAGTTGAAAAGGCGGATGCTCTACCGTTAGATCAAACACGCGGTCAGCGGAACTATGGGGTCTGGGGGTATAAACAACAGTGATGACGTCACCAATCTATTTTTAGTACTCCCATTTCCCATGCATGTTCCATTGAGTTTGGTTTTATTTGTTGGAGCTTAAATCCCCAACTTCTACCCTTCATGATTCATTGCCGGGTTCCTTTGACAATGATAAAAATTTGGTGTTTAGGTCTCTCTTCTGCGTACATTGTGTTGGGCAAAATGTCATCAAGTACTGTTGAATTGTTAATTTACAACGTGTCACTAGTGCACTGTTCGAGGAACCAACGTGTTATTGTACACGATTTCCTATCTCAGAAAACCACACACCACCATTACCGGCTCGCCTTGAACCAATAGGTTGGAAATTGGGCCATAAAACTCCATCTACCTATCTAACTGTTCTAACACACACCACCATTACAGATAAAGTAATATTACATCATGACGTCAAACGTACAACACCAAAAAGTAGTTCTTTAAAATTGACTCTAGTTTAGACCAAACGTAAACCGAACCGTTTGGATAAGGGTTCACAAATCTACGGGCCCTGCGTTGAGGAACTTGGCCTTCGGCCTTTCGACTTAATCCTAGACCTACGATCACGATTTCGCCTTTTATCGTACCTAATTTATTATACTTACTGATAGTCGCCCGAAAAAATTAGAAAGAAAAGCCGGAAAAATATCTGCGAAGGATTACGGACGGCTTTTCAGCTTTATTTGAATTGCATAAGCTTTGAAATGTTGCGATTATAAACTTCGCAATTGTCTGTCTAACTTCATGTGTGATGTTCATATTATGATACGCCCCAGCGAATATTTTTTTGACTGGACATGTGGATTTTTTCCCCGAAATGTAGCTACATAGAGGTAGGCCTATAGTCTGATACAAAGTTAGCACAGAAGTTGCAAACTAAGGCACAATAGAAAAATAAAATCCAGCCTGCAGGCCAAGTCTATTCGACTGAAGGTCTTGCCATTACTGACAACCCTGATTAAGCACTCGAGTATGACATTACAGGGGTTATGTGGGTAGCATATAGCAATTATTAGTAAATTCTCTACATATCAAAATGAATATTTCGAAATTAACTCACTGTAAACACAAATTAGTCAAACAGTGCCTGAATCGACCAATCACGTTAGTCAACAATATTGTCTAATATTAGACCCAGTTGAATTAATTTCTAACAAATATTAAGCCACTTTTACTAAATTTTAACTGATATTTTTTCTTCCATTACTTTCCAGATATCATCTAAAGTCAGTCAAATATGAGGAACTAACGTGGTTAGTCAATTCAGACACCACTTGACTAATTTGTGTTTACAATACATATTCCCCGGCAAATAAAAATTCCTCAAATGAAAATCAGTCCACTGACGAAAGTTTAGCCAGACAAGCTGCACCATGGCTTTGTTTAGTGTTCGTCTCCTAAAGAAAACATTAAAATAAATCACACAATAATTGAGGCTATTGTTGCAGGGGGTGGGGGTTTACTCCCCTCATTGGGGGGGGGGTCGCCACATTACTCACCACATCTAGTCCTATACATCTGACTGTATTGATTCTTATAGCTAGACGGCAAAGTTGCATACCCATTTCTTGTTCCCAGCTTCATGTCAGGTTCGGTCATATCAGTGATGTCATATTGTCATTAAACGTCGGGAGACACAGAACCCATGGCTGATTCGGTGGGGAGAAACTCTTGCTGGCAGGCCCCAATCCCTATAACCCCAATTTCACTGACTACCTACATAATTACCACATAGGGCAGACTGTCTACAGCAGGGGTGGCGCCAGGATTTGTCCGACAGGGGGCCAAGCTCCCCGACAAGGGGGGCTAGCATTTCAAGGCCCCGATAAAGGCGATGAGTTAGTCCCTGTGGGACGTGACATGGCAGAATTTGAGGCGCGCGGAGCGCGCCAAAATTTGTGGTTTTCTTTTACAAATATTTCAAAGCATGGAGTTTATTTTGAAGAAAAATATTAAAATTTTTGAAAGAAAGTTTTATTTTGTTAGAACCATCAAAATTTGGGGTGTTAATTGAAGAATCTGTCCTTCATATGGGCAAAATCAAAAACGTTTTGTACGCGACAGCTGAAATTCTGTTGGGGTTACGCATTTAATTGCCCTAGGACTACGTGCTTCGTCTTTTTAACGAAGATTGGAAAATTAAGAGCCTATCATATTGCAGACGTTTTGGAATTTAATATAAGAAAATTTGGTTTTTGATGAGGTTATAATGAAAACTTTGGGCTCTTTATTAAGTGATGAGCAAAATTAGGTAGAATTTGGGGGTGAGTTGGCTTTTGTTATTTGTTTTACGGAGTATCAATCGAAAATTTTGCCACTTTTAACAATCTGAAGCTTATATTGGGGAAAATTGTAGTTTTATGACAGATTTGGGAGTTTTTATGGAAGAATCTGACCTTCGTGCAAGAAAAATCAAAGAGGGATGATTTGTAGTTTTGTTGGGGTTCCTGAATATCATCAGACAGATTAATGCCCTCGGACGGTATTGTAAAATTTTCTCGCGAAGAGTTTGGCTTCCCACATATTTGACGTTTTATATTTTATATATTGAAATAGGCGTGCGGAAGCGTTTCAGTTTGAGAGGGGGAAGAATTATTTTTTCTTTGTCCGAAAGATGTAATCCTACCCGAAAACTATCTAAGGGGAGCGCACAGATATTTTTGAACAATATTGACAACTGCCCGACAGCAGGAAAAGGTATTTGCCGGGCTGGTAACTATAGAAACAAAGTAGTCATTATTTGAGCTTTCTTTCGCAATAAAATTTTCACTTTACACTACTACCCCAAAACGAAGAATAATTTGCAAGAATGAAATTTTTTCTGTCAAGTAATCTGTGCGACCAAAACACTATCTAAGCGGAGCGCCACCGTCAGTTGGCGCGGAACGGACAGAAAATTGTTCAAAAAATGTAACCCCTCAGACAGCCGTAAACGGCGTTTCCCAGACTTGTAACTAGAGGTGAAGCAGAAGTTGTTCTGGACTTTCCTTTGAAAAGAAAGTTTCACTTCAATAGAAAGAAAAAATAATTTGCCAAGTGATCAGAAAATTACCAGATAAAAGGTATTGCTATACTTGTCTCTTTTCGGGGGAAAACTATGCAACGGGATTGAAAACATACTGTTTTTGACTCTACTAGGAATCTTCGCTGTATTCAATTGCAAGATCCACTGAGTAGATGAAATTTTCTACGTGACTGCCCGAACTTCAGATTAAAAGTGATTTTACTTCCAACACATTTGAAAATATGTCACTTTACAAGGTGGCTTTAAATGAATTTTCAGTTGTACTTGTGGAGGGGGGGGGGGGGGTATCATTATATATGTGTACTGTATAGCTCACACCGACCTGGCCTATTTCCATTACCGTTTGCTTAATAGTATTCGGCTGTCGGGCAGGCCAGATGGTAAACCATTGGGCACTGCTTGCACATGACAACCACTCGTCCATTTTTGTAAGGGAAATTCGGAATTGTGAGTTTCCTGGAGAACATGGTCTTCTAGTAAGCAAAATCAAATAGATCATCCGGGTGACTGAAGTTATCAGGCCCACATCTTTTATCGTGGGCCTGTGGATGAAGGCTCCCCGACGAAATTGAATTTTCTCAACAACAGGTGGAGGGTATCCTTCCCCGACAGGGCCATGACCTTGCGCGCGCGTATTGAAGGTGGGGTGAGGGATAGCAGAGTTAGTAAGAAGCGATTAAACCCGATTCAGATATGCATTCAAATAGCGTTACAAAAGAAAAAATAGTTCATAAAGAAAAAAAAACAGTTCATGATCATCCATCCAGTAACTTCAGTACTTTACGTTTTTCATTTTTTTCATTTTTAGGCCTTCAGGAAAAAATGCTGTCCTTATCCGGGATGAGATAGAACAACGTAAATGGAATGAGGTATTACGTACAGAGCTAAGAAGAAGTGATTGGAAATCGCTTCCAACATGCATTAAAATAGCATTTAAAAATATGTTCAAGAACACCTACCCAGTAACTTCAGTCCTTGTAGGTTTTTTATTATATTTTATTATTATTATTATTATTATTATTTTAGGCCTCCCCAACGAAACCTTCCCCGACGGGGGTGGGAGGTGGGGGTGGGACAGTCTTCCCCGACGGGGAGATGGCCCCGCCCCCCGCTGGCGCCACCCCTGGTCCACAGGAAGAATTTACGTTAACCTTCAAGTTTTTCCCCGTCATTCCTGTTTGCTCTCCCCGGAGGCGCCGTGTCCACTGGGGTGGGGGAGGGGGTTTAAGGGTGTCATAAAATTTTGTCTGGGAAATGCGCTTAACATATCTAGGTCAAGAAATGATTATTTTTTGGAAAAAAGAAAAATAAACTCCATGGAAGTACGTTAACCCTACCGGCATGGTTAGTTCGATTTGCGGGGAAGGCTGTTATAAGGGCTGTCTATTCTCACGAATTTAGCTCCCACGATGAATGCCTTCATCTTGAGTAAAATGATAACTTGTAATGCAAACGATTTGTCGTACAGATGTCGATTTCTTGCATTTTAGCAACTGAAAATTCAAAATTTCAGCATCGATCTGATAAAACTCACATGAATTCATGCATTTAATAATTCACGCAATAGGCTTTGCCAGTGCTGCCAAAAATTTCATTTGGTACGTCGTGACCTGTTGCAAAGTTCAAAGAGGGTATCATACCGTTCTTAAGATTCACTTTAAGGGTGAGAGTAAACACCCTAACTTGAAGTAGTGCAGTAGACTGTCCTATTTCACGATTGGCTCTTTAAAGGCATGTGACAACACTGTTTCCCTTCAAATGTTAAATTTACTGCTGGGTTTTCACCTGAATAAGAAATATTGAATTAAAACTGTCAAAATATATGATGACAGGTACTTTGAAGAGAAATAAGGAGAAAATTGTGATGTTTAGCTTTTGCTTTAAAATAAGATGGGGATGGGTAAATGCTCTTGACCTTTAAAAAGTATATATGGTAGAGCATAACTTATGCTTATCGATGCACTGGTAACTTGCAAATAAATAGCAACATAACCTTAGTCTCAGGAACTAATTATTCCCTTGGGATTATTTTTATTTCCGTTGGTTACGGTTGGGATTCATTCTGCATTAATTATAAAGATATATTTATATTCAGGCGGTCAGCAATATATGCCGGCTCGTCGTGATGTTTCCTGGAAAGTCAGAGGAGCACGAACCATCTGAAAATGGGACATATGGGTATGCAGTAATTAGGCTCTATAGAAGTGCTATTTCCTGCCGTCTAGAGTAATTTTAAACAAAAAATTCGCTTCTTTTTAAAACGTACACAGAAACAGACGCGTAGAAACAAATAGACAACTCAATCCGGACTTTCAAAAACATAAACGCTAACCATCAACCATCCAAACACAGAACACGGAAGGAAAAAAATTGTCACAAACGAAAACTTCACCCCGATCCTCCTGTCGGGACGCTTTCCCTTATACCAATGGAAGCGCTCCACGTCAGTTGTCTCCCAGAGGACCTTACTCTTGAAAGACAAGCCTAAACTTGGTGTCAATTTATGGCAGAACCTCACATACAAAAAGAAATGATTAGCTTTAACTTACCTTATCAATCATTTCATCCAGTGGAAGAAGTGCACTTTATCTGGTAAACCAGATTGTTATCTTGTAATTATTCTACTTTTTATTTTAGTGAAAATTGTATTGATTACAAAAGCTCAAAATAAACACCTCAATTCTACTTACAAGCCAAGAAATGCCATATCTGGCTGTCACGATTTTTAAAAAATTTCTGTGCGCTCCGCGCCAACCGATAGTGCTGCTCCGCTTAGATAGTCTTCTGAACAACCACCACTTCCCATGGGAAACCCAATATTATTTTTGCACAATATCTCCGGTTCTCCATGTAAGGCGTCTCAGTAGTTCAACGGCACCTGTCTTGGTCACCCCTTTTTGAGATCATTGTTACCGCTGTTGCGGCCCAGACAAACCACTTAAACTTTCACCCCGGAAAAAGTGTCAATTGGGCACTTTCGGTTACGGAGTTGACGCTTTCAGAGCAACTCCCTGCTTGGAGATTGGTTTTGGTTTCACCGCAACCACTTTTACGCTATTACTTACATCCCTTAAAGGTGTTTATTTTGAGATCATGTTTGATCACGGAAATAATACCTTTTCAAAGTAGTAGCGCCCAGTGGTGGCCAGGCCCGTAACCAGACTTGCAGAGCAAAGGGACAAATCATTTCCAGGGGGCACTAAATTTTGCTAAACGCAGACTTTCCAACTTATGGGGAAGTTATGTGTGTGACTATCTAAACGGAGCGCCACCATCAGTTGGCGCGGAGCGTACAAGAAAATTTTTGGTTTTACAAACCCCCAGATGGCCGGAAACGGCACTTCCTGAGTCTAAGCTACATGTACCCAGCAATGAAATAGGGATTTCGTGTCTGCAATTTCTCAGTTATTTGTTTAAACTCAGTGTATGAAAAATGGTGCTGCATATCAGATGAGGTTTGAGACGGGAGGGGGGGGGGGGAGCTCGGAGGGGGTTCACCCCTTTGCTCCACCAATTTCTTTTTTTTCGAATTTCTCTCTTTCTAAAAGGTTGAAACTATTCGCACTCTGTATCGTAAGAATACAGACAAGATAAGCAGAGTGTGAGTTCGGTGCTAGTCTTAACAGCTACATTCTCGTGACAACCCTTGAGTGTTCACAAGAGAGACCTCGAAGCGCCACCCCTCGAATGACGAGGGCTAATTAAACCCCGGTGAAACACTCAAAAGAATTGGCAAAAATTTAATATGCCTTTTACCTGTCGTGTGCTTATTATTTGCACACTGTAGTTTGTTACCGTTAATCAAAAACAATTTTAATTTTAAGGTTCATTGACTATGACAACGTCAGATGGCGCACCGTCTACAATTGGCAACCATGGGCTGCGGGACCCGAGGCGGCGGGAAAGAGCTGTGCCGAGTGCTTCCACTAGTTACAAAATTGAATGAGTAAAACATCGCAAATCTCCTGTCCTTCTTAAGCAAGCACAGGAATGCGTGTGATACATGGACTTACATACATGCATAGTGCATGAAACGTGTACGTCCTCTCCGTAGATTGTCTCCACCGACTGGGACAAAACTTCACTTTGTGAAGTTTGTGATAAATGAAAGACTAAAGAAAATATGAAAAATTTGAAATTATACTAGTAGTATTACTGTTGCACAGTGGTCTGACCGTATAACACCACAGAACAGGTGGGGGGGGGGGGGGGCAGGGGGGATAGTCCTTGGTTACGGGCCTGGTGGTGGCATCAGAATGTCAAACTTGAGGTTGGGGCAAACTAAGGACAAAGGATAATTTTGGGGGACAAAAGGTTTTGTTTTGTACCCAGTGTTAAACCGAGCCCTAAGAGCATGTTCCTGATGTTGGGGTCCATGAAACGAAACCCACGAAGTCCCAGGAATTTTTGAGGTATTAGCATATCTCCGGATGAAAAATAAAGCATTAGGAAAGGTACGGTATGTTATTTATTTTTCAGTTAACCCGACTCCTAACTGATATATTTTGGGAGGGGGAGTGGAGGAAAGGACGAACTCGGGGTCCGGGTGTCTTCTCTTTCCCCCGTAGCGTCGTAAACTAGAAGCGCCATGGTTCGAGGGGATCCATGTAATCCTATGATCAAGCCTTTTATATCACCCGCCATATCATGGCATCCTTCGATGGCCGCACGGGATGGGAGGGTCAACAATTGGCCATAAACTTGCTGAATCGGGCAGAGAATGGGAAAGCGATGGGATCTAAAGTCAGGCAAAAAGTCATCCGATCCCTCCACCTTCTTTAGAGAGAGGGCACCGTACTGCCATGCATCCTCCTCGTGGACATCAGATTAATGTTATAAATTTGTTGATAAATGTCTTTCTACGCAGTGGCGTAGGGAGGGTTTGTGACGACCGGGGAAAGAAACGAAAATTTCACCCTATCCCCATCTTTCTGTGGGGTAATCGTAAGAATACTTACACAACAATTGATGAGTTTCAGAAGAAACGTTAATGGCAGTATCTGAAGGAGCGCAACACGGAAATAATTAAACTGACTGACTTATTACTATTTTTGGACAACTCGATTTGAAAATTAAGAACTTGTTCTGGAGAAATTGTAGAATTTAATGAAAGAGAATTTGGGTTAAACTAAAATTTAGGAGTTTTTATTAAGTGATCTGCCTTTCTAGTGAAAAATTGAGTAGAATGTCTATAGGTGATTGAAGTTGGTTGGATTTTTATTGTAGAAAGTATCCATTGAAATTGGAAAATTTTCTGAAATTGCCCTTTTCAACAAATATTTTACTTTGAAGAAAGGGGGGGGGGGATTAAATTTTTTGACGGATTTGGAGTTTTTTTTTATTAAGGAACCTGACCTTTTTATAAAAAAAATCGAATAAGTCGACGGGCGACTTGTATGTTGGGGGTTATTCATCATGCGCAGCAATGAGGCCCTCAGACGATGTTGGGAAATATCCCGAAAGTTTGGTACCGTGATCACTGATATCTCTGGAACTTATGTTTTGAAGGAGTTTTATTGCAGAAAATTTGAAAATGTTTTATTCGTAGGAGAGAATTGAAAAACTGAAGTTTGTTGGAGATCAATCTGCCCAAGTTCATATAAGCAAAATCAATGTTAAAGTTGGTTGAGCTTTCATATTTTGTCATACTGTGAATATTGACTTTTTTACTTTCTTTTTGGTATACTTGAAAATCCAGAACTTTTTTGAATTTTAGTGCCATAAGGAAAATTGGAAATTTTGAGTTTTTTTTTTTATGAAAATCTTACCGCAAGTAAAATCAAGGAGATCGTCAGGGGGATGCCGAAGTTTATCGGGCTGACTTCTTTGATTTTATAGATGAAAACTCCCCTACAAAATTGGATCTTCTTCTCCTCCCCCCTCCTCCCAGCTACACCACTGTTTCAACGCACTTTTCGGTCAAAAAGATTCATGTGGATGCGGAAAGAAAATGAGGAAATATGCCATTCGACTTGCTTTGAGTTGTGACGTAATGCCATTCTGAGGACTTACAGGTTACACTTTACCTTCGTACGTATGAAGTATGTAGACATAAAACGTGTAGGTGTTTGCTGTTTACGTCAGTTGCGCACGTAAATACGTCTTGTACTATGCTGCGTAGAACCAATATACACGCGTACGTATATTGTACCGCCGCCGTGCTATCATGAATGCATGCAAAGTTACGAACTACGCGTGCTGCAAGTGTTACAAGTGTATGTGCGAAAAGCAGGTAAAGTGCTGAGGATCTAAGGAGTTACAAACTTTTCAACATGGAAGACTGGAAGAAGGCAGCAACTTGGCTCCTCCAATGCGACGTGATAATGAAGGACCACAGGATTATGAGTCCTTCAGCAGACACTATTGATCTTCTCATGAACCTTAGAGATGGTGTCTTACTATGTCAACTTTTAAATCACCTTCACCCGAGAGCTGTGAATCTTCTCGAAATCAACTACAGTCAAGGCCGTACACAAATGTCACAGGTACTAAGGGCTATCTTCGTAACTAACTTAACACTAAACGTGTGATCTCTTAAAAAGTCACGTTTTTCCCGTAAATCTTGATCGTAAAATTAAAGTGCTTTTAGAATTTTGTTTTCCGTGCACTTGCTAAGAACCTTGGTCCTATCATATTATCGTCAAATTGTCCATGAAAATGAGTTGTGCGAACCGCCTAAACGTCGTCCCACAGTTCAACGTTTGCTCCACAATTTACTTCCTGGTTGATTGGTGCTGACGTTACACAGTCTGGGACCCGTTGTGAGTGTGTGTTTGTGTAATACTACTCAATCATGGAGTATAATGGGCCTGTTGTTCAGATAGTGTCTCCGATGGAGGCATGATAGATTGCACATTTGGTGTTACTGTGTGTTTCATGTTTTCCTAAAGTTCTTCCTCTGAATGAGACAGTTTGAAATGAATCGAGGTTTCACTTGGTATCATCCTGTCTGTACTGTAGGCTAAAATAAGTTTGGTAAACAGATTATCTGTGCAGGACTTGCAAGGAACCATTGCACAACTAGTACTCAGCATATTGAAAGGGTAAATGAATTGCAGAAGTGGGGACACACTCATTGCTAGCCAAAAAAAAGGGGGGGGGTGGGGTGGAGAGGGGAGTTGAAGGTGCTTTGCTGGCCAAGGGATTGAGGCACCCCATCTCCTAAAATATATTTTTTTACAAATTTTCCATCATTATTTAACTTCAATGTAAATTTCATGATGCAAGAAATTTGACTGACTGAATTAGAGAATTGACATGATGGTGGTTTATTATTTTGATGATAGGTTTTTATCCTTTAGTGGTAGGCCTTTGTTGTGGATTAATTAAATTTTTTGGAGGGTCAGGGGATATCTGTTCCCTAATGTCCCTTTTTGTTATTCTGGATGAATACTCACCACTGTGCAAAGCAAGTGAAGGTTACTACTGTAGCCTGCAAGGAAAAAGTTGGGATGCTCCTTTTATTAAAATTTGGTCATCTGGAGGATAATTTCCTGCTGAAATTATAGTAAATTGTGGGCAATTTGCTCCCTTCCTGGAAAATTCTTAAGTTTTACTCCCTTCCTGGGAATTAAAATTTAAACATTTTTTCCAGCCCTGGTTCCTAGAGGTAGCTTCTACCTGGACAAGGTACGATTTCATGCCGCTGTCCAGCTGATATGTAGTGAAATTGTCCACAAGGTCTGAAGTTCATGCATTTCTCACATGGTCATAAGTTTTCTGGGCTCTAATTGGGTTTCCATACCCAGTCTTAGGGTTAGGGCTACGTATGCATAGTAATGAGGTAAGGGTTACGTACATGTAGTAAATATGGTTAGGGTTATGTTCGCACAGTAGTACTGGGTCAGGGTTAGTGTTAGGGATAGGGACATGCATGTACATACCTATGCATAGGTATGCCACTTCCAGGTACGGAAAACAAATTGGTATTGTTTTCTGTTGCAGTTTGAAAGAGATCCTGTAGTCCTTCTTTGTACAGCTATTGTACAGTACTGTATGCCTGCAAAAAGCACCATTTTGCAACTGAAAACCATTGAAAACCCTTCCCTAGACCCTTCCCCAGGATAATGATCCTGATATTGAATGTGTTAAGTACCTTGTCCCCAAAGAACATATACCTTAAATGTAAATCAAAAATTTTTACTTCATCTCACCATTTCTGAAGTGGTTTTAATCTGAAAATATGCCCTGACCAAGTTATTTACTATTAAGTTATCATTGTTATTGAGAGAGATTGTAGGTTTGTTCAAAATAACAATTAGTGTTGACATTCATTCCACAAAACATTATAATAAGTACTGGCATTAAGTCATATTCCCCAAAAGTTGGTAGTGATTGCCATAATCATGTTTGTAAACTTCAATAACAACTTGTCACTAGCAACTTTGAAATGAGGACCCATAGTCACCTTTTGAGTCAAATCAGGGAGCCAAAATTTCACAAAATATTCTCACAATCTCAGTTTTTTTTTGTTTTGTTTTTTGTGCCTTTTAGGAGCACTCTGTTGTGAGCTTCTTGAAGCAAGTGATGCTTTCCTGTGAAATTTTTTGTCTTCTTTGGAGGACTATGGGATCTCTGTAGCCCTAGGTTCCTTCCATTACAATTCCTGTGAGTAGATGGCAGGCCTCTTTTTTCAGAAAAACTTATGGTTGTCCTCCAGGCGACCATTTTGGTATTTCTGGTTGTTCAAAAGAAAATTTGTCCAAAACATTTTTTGACAGTTACAGAACAGTACAGTACTTTTGTTGATTTACAGTATTATTGGCCTCAAAGAATAGAAATTATGAGAGTTATGAGAGACAAAAACACATCAAGTCTGAAATTGTATGATGGAAAAAGTTGAAAGAGTTGATCCAGTCAGCAGTATTCTTTTCAATCAAATAAAAGCAAGTTGCTTAAATTTAATTCATTGTGAGAGAAAAATGGTTGTCCATTGGACAACAAACTTTCAACTTTTGGTTGTCCGTATGGAATTTTAATTAACTACAAACATTGAGCCCTGATTGGTAGGCCAATATGTTACAGTATCTCAGTACATGTTTAAACATACTTATAGATTGTGACAACCATCAGCTCCCTTCATCAATAAGTGTCTGGCAAAACAAAAAAAAACTGTTCACAAGTAAATTAAAATATATTTTGTGGCTTGTGAAGACAACTGCTCTTCATCACACATCTTACAGCCCCATCCACACTATGAAACACAACTTATTGCAACAGGACTGTCTTGTCCTGGTGAGTGACTGTTGACTAACTAGTTTTGTCCACATTATGCAACAAGTCGCAGGTCCATGAAGCAATTCACGCAAAATTATTATGTTTAACATTCTCTTTGTTTGTTACGTTGAAGAGACAGGAATGTGTTCTGTTCATTTCGATTAACTGAACTTTACAGGTTCCATTCCAGAAGTCCGTTATTGTTACAGTATCAGTTGCACATTTCAATTTCATGGGACAGAACATGTTTGTTAGGATGAAACTGGGTTGCACATCTACTTGCAACACATCTGAACAATATTGTTGCAATGCTGCATCTCATTGAGTTGTATAATGTAGACAGGGCTTACTGTAAACCACTTCGAGGAGTGTGAGTTTTTGCACATGTATCTAAATGAAGAATAGGAGCTCAGAAAAGTCTAATAAATGTTTAATAAAACAGCATACTCACCACTCACCTTAATTTCATGATGAGTGGAATTTTGTACTAGTACAGGTGGAAAACCTGAAACTTGAGGCGTTGCTCAATGAGCATTCAACCTATATGCAGATGAGAAATATTTAATGTTAACTATCATAACTTAAGGTCTCCTTTGTTAGTGCCTCACTGTTGAGCCAGTACAGTAGCCTTGTTAAGGACCTTGGTAGACTATTGGCCGCAATGTTTATAGTGAAATGCATTGCACTATCAAAAAAACCTCTGGAACTCCATTGGCTTTTCATATTGGGTGCTTCTGGCTGGGTCATACTGAAAACTTAAATAAAAATAGAAGCTACTCACAGCCATTGCGCTTGATGCTCTATATTTATGGCGGAGGGAAAAAAAACAAGTGAGCTATATGACTGGAAAAAAGTTGGCCGGCCCAACCTAAACCATTATCAGGTAAAGAAACTGAGCAGTAAAACCTAGTCTTCAGTAGGTAACTCCAACTGTAGATGGACCTTAGGCCCCTCAAATGGAATTGCCTTGCCACATTTGAAGAATTAGGACTCAGAGTAATAAGTGATTGCTTTTCATTCTGGAATTTTGATTCTTCTCTCTGCTGTCATTCATTCCCTGTTACCCCTGGCCCTTGAACATTGTGCAGACATTACTTGAAAACAAATTTATGAAAACAGTTCCCACTCAGATGTTGCCTTTAATTCATACTTGTAACTACTGTACATACTAAAAGTGAAATGTGTGAAAGCTTTTTCTGGGTAGGTTGAAAGGGTACTTAATAATCGCAAATCATTATATCAGGGGTTGTCCCCAGTGTGATGGAATGGGAGCAAAAAATATTTTGCCTTACATCTCTTTAGAAGAGCAAGTAAAAAAGCTTTAGGACAAGTAAAATTCAGAGGCTGTTTCCCCAACTTCTCAAGTGAGTTTGAGTGAAAATTTAGATCCCTGCTGAGTAACCTGTTGCAAAGTATAGGTTGCTGTCGTATGGCACTGTGGCCTGGGTACAATGCCTTTAAATTGAGCATGGTAAAAGTTGTTAAGAACTCAAGTAGTGAAATCAAGGGGTAAGAATTATAGACAGTTCCTTCAGATCCTTTTCTATGTATTCCTTTGTGTGCTTATGAATCTTCTGTCTCCTTTTGAGGATGTTTAAAGGGACAGTCCTTTCACCCCAAACTACACTTCTTGTATGGGGTAACAGAAACTCTCAATTGGCTCAGCTCTTTGATTGACTGGTTATTCAAACAATGCAAAGTACCAAAGCTTATATTACACAGCATGAACTTTGTTGAGAGTGTTTCCATCATAAACATTGAGCATTTCTATGCTCACCCTTAATCAATAAACTGAGATTGTGTCTGGATGAGGATGAATTTCATACAATTGTGGGAGGTGCATAAGTACTGCAAGAAGGTTATGAGAATTGGAACTGTTTGGGGTGAGAGAATTGGGCCTTTAACTCTTTTATATGTACAGTAGACAGGAATGTTTACAAGAATTTATCTGGCCAATCATTGTTTTGATTAGGCCTAGTACTATATCTGAAAGACTGAAACACATACACTTTGTGCCATGAATAATTATGGAAACAACAAGTCAAAACCAAGAAACAAGGGCAGAAACATTGCAGCAAGAAAGTCACATTGTAATCAAATGTGATTTATGTGAAATTTTCCCATCCATAATTCTTGAGTTCAAACCTAAACTTACAGTATCCAGCCAACAGTCATATTTCAATTTGACTTTTAATAACACATTAGATGGTTATTCTTGCACTCTTTATTGGTGTATGAAAATATATTTTTGTCTTATATTTAAAAACCTGAGTAATCACTAATCCCATCTTTAGCAGTCATGTGTTCATAAATGTCTTTTGTGGTTTTCATATCATTCCCTTTCCTTCCTCCTGAGTTGCAATGCATTCTACTTAAGCAATATATTTTCATCCTAGAGTACAGCACTTGCAAACTACTAAATGTCATGCTATGTACATAAAGTCAAAGTCAATGAGCATACTGGATACTCTTGCCATTAATTGATTTTGCTTTCAAATCAATACACCAAACAGCTGGTGAAATAAAAAGTGTGACAGGTGACTATTTAATTATACATAAAATGCAGATTAAAGTATGGAAGATTTCATTTCAATGCACTTTTGCTGTTTTGCAGTACCTGTTTTAATTTTGTAATATGTATGTAAATGTTGAGCAACTTGTCCTTTCGTGGGGTTAACCATCTGACAGTACTGTGGGCTGTAATGTCCTCCTTTTTTAAGCCCTATGACTTTGAGGTCTGGCTTACCCTGCTAGAATCATTCTTTGCTTTTCTACGTTGATTGTGGGTGCTGAAAGATTTTAGTAGGGTAATTTTGTATACGAGGGGTATGTACGTGGGTAGAGGGTGGACCATTGGACCAGCAGTCCCAAACTCGCAATGGACATTGTGATGGGTTGTAGACCTTCGGCCAAAGAAAAAGTGGACAATCTCAATCCTTTGCCACTACATTTGAAGGCCTTTCATCATGCTTCTTCATTTATCTCAAGGCATGACAAGCCTTCTCACTGGATCATGAACATGGCTGCAAGAACAAGAAAAAATTCAATGCTTGCATTGAAATTTTGGATACACATTCAAAACATTTTTTGGCAAAGTGCATGCGAAAGCATAGTGTAAAGCCTGCAGCCTGCAGAGTACAGACCATGGGCAAACATTTGACAGTACGTAGGGAGACCACTTTTGACAAAGTTCATCTCATAACCTTCACCATTATGTTGTGGATGTAACATTGAAGTATTGCCCTACCCTCTGCTACTCTACATGTCACTGAGCTTCAGGGATGTGTTGGATATTTTTGTCATTGATGGGACTGTTATTGCTTGTCATTGTAGATTTTTACAGTTTGAATCTGCGTTCAGTTATAAAAAGGAGCTCCCCCCTCCCACACACACACGAGTTTAAATATCCCCTCCCACACATTGCTATCACTTCCTGAAATTTTTATTGGAGTTTTACACTGGGCAATGCTTCTGCAATGGTTAACAGATGATTGCCAAATAGTCTGCAAACCTTGGTTAAACATTGTCAAAGCAACGCTGAATATTTTCCAATACAGTGCATTAGGGTTGTGAACATGTAGCGATTAATCCCAAAACAATCGCACGTGGAATAAATGTTTAGAACAAAGCTACAGTACAAGCGATTAATCGCAAAACCAGTTTTTGACAGTTTTTTATCCATTTGTACACTCTAATGATCCCTGGTTTTTGATAAATGGAAAAATCTGAGCATATTTGAACCTTGTAGGCTTCAAAGTTTCAGAATAATTTGATTATACCATGCAAGTTAACAATTATTATTATTTCTGCATTACATTCAGTACCAATCACTAAATACTAAAATAACTTTTTTTGCAATAAGGAAATCTTGAGTAATTGCTAAACAATTGCAAATTTTTGAAGTAAAACGTTTAGTTATTTTGCTAAATGTTCACAGCCCTACAGTGCATAGGCAACAGTCACAGACCATTGTAATGGCCAACCAAATTTGGTCATGGCCTGCAGAACTGTCACAAATTATTACCAAGGCAGATTTGTTCCTTAATTCTAAGTGGACCTTTGTAGAACCATGTTTGTTGCAAATTTGAAGTTTGACTGCTCAACTTTTTCTACAGTTTTGTCACTATTCATCACAAGGCATTGAAAAACTTTTTACTGTTGGTGTAACTTTTTGGACAAGTTGAAAATTGCAGGGAGAAATTGTGTGGCAAGGTCATATATTGTATATAAAGACGGACTTTGTAAGGGCCAGAGAAATTCATTTTAGCTTGATATGATTTGGCAAATTTATACCAGTATGGTTTGTCATTGCCCCATACTGACCCTTGTAGCTACTTGCTTCATAACCCTGCCGTGGACTTAGTACCACCCTGAAGCATATGGGTTAAAAAACTAGAAATCCAGGCAGCTCCTTGAATATTTTATATTTGGAGGGAAATGGAACAGTCAAATGGCTAGATTTGCACATGGAGTCCAGTAAACTTTTGGGCAATTCGGCTTGTTTGCTGGGAAAAGATTTATTATCCAGTCCTGTTGGTGCCTCAATAAATGTGCTTCGCATGCCATTCATGTTGAGTATAAATATTGAATTCAGGAACGCTAACATTCACTACATGTTACCTGTACTATGTAATTAAGTTATTTTTAGAAAGCTGGTGTTTTTAAATTGTACATTTGAAACTACAGTAAGCATAGCAATGATTGATCCATATATCTGTCACTGATCATTGATGTACTGTATATATACCCCAAAATTGGAAATTATTTGACTGGAATTCCTTCACAGGCTGCAGTACTGAAGATGTAAACTGCTTTCATATATGTCATGACCCAGATTATAAATTACATCTTGTGCGTACTGTATGTGCAGGTGAAATAGTGTTTAAAAAATGAAGTAATGGAATTATCATAGTAGCCGTCCATCTTTTTCATGATATCAGCTTGTACTAACCACTCAAATGACAAAGTACTGTATCCTTTAAATCACATTAAGTTAGTATGGGTCACATACAACTGAAGTGCAATTATAATTTTGTGTGTGGATACATAGTGCACAGCGGACTGTACACAGTGCAGCGTAGGATTTACTTATACTGTTGAGTAATATACCACACTCAGCTCATCATCTGTTTTTGTTTGGCTTTTTGCAGACATAGAGTAATTAGTGATAGAATTATCCATGAAGGAAAAAATGAACTATGCAGAAAATGACCAAGAGAATGGTGTAGGCAATTTTCCGTTGAGGTCTTCAAATTCCAGGTGGAAAAATGTGATCCAAAACATTTATTCAAGTGCTTAGTTTTTTGACATAATTGAAAAATTTCCAGGAGATGTGAATTCCATGAAAGTGGATGTATTTGTCTCTAGTTCTGATATCACTGCTAGTAAGTTTAAAAGTACAGTACAACAAAAGTTTTGGACACATGTAAAATGTAGGGTTCAGTAGCTGCCTTTTTGGAATAAAAAACAGTTGTTAAAATAGCTGCAAGGATCAATAACATCCATTTGATATTTTAACATTTTAAGAAACAATTCCTGTTTGTCGTGTACATCATGAATAAACATGAAATACAAATTTGCAAGTGTAAAGAAGAACAAATCATACAGGTTGTATGTTATCCTTTGTTGAGCATTCATTCTCACCACAGCTGTTGTCTTTTTATGGCCCAAGGGGTGTATAGTACAGTATATGAGAAGTACAGTTACGTTGTTCTTGAAAATGGACGTGAAACATCGATCTACAATGTAGCTGGGTAACTGAATAATTCATAAATGACTACCAGAAGAAGTGTAGACAGTAGCTAACATGGAGAAAGCTCAGTCGGTTGTCTCTTTAGAGAAAGAATGTTAGACGATTTTTCACCAGAGGACTCTAATCTAACTTCCAAGACAGAACCTTTATGAACAAATACATTTAAATATCAAACACTAAGCAGTATGAAAAAGACTATGTATAAGGTTAGTTTTGAGTAATTTCATACTTTACAGCATGGACGAGGATAAGCTCAGATTTGGAGTGATTAAAGCCATTCATATTGTACAGTATTTTCAAACAGTAGACAACTGATTAATGATTTAAATGGGCAGTACTGTATACATGCAGTAGTTTATACTCCAGAGCCAATATCCCCTAGTCTTGGACCAAAATCTTTATGAAAGCATGGAAATCCTCATTGGAGAGGTTTTAGAGAAGAATTGGCCTTCCACATCGGATATTTTATGCTGTAAAATATACTGTAGTGTAATGAGCTGGTACAAAAGATTGAAGAAGCTGTAATTTGATATATCCTGAGTGCAGCAGTAAACAATTTCCTTGTGGCCAGCATATAAAAAGATATAATAATAATAAACTACCATTCACATGAGAGGTGGCGTTTTTTACAAATTGTAAACAATTGGTTATATTGCTGAAGCCTGTGACTCAAGTGCAGTAGAGATGAGTGTCATCAATCAAGGATGTTGCCAGAATTTGCCTGATTGGGGACAAGCTTTCTGTCTGTAAGTCAAAGATGAAAAACTGCACAATTTGAATGACAGATATGTGAGTCGGGAGAAAAACAAGTACCCACCACTGCCAAGCTTGCCTACTCCCCCTCCCCCAAAAAGAATATATTCCAATAGCAAGTTATTGAACAAAAATAAAAACTAAATATTTACTCCAATAGACCATCCCATCTAGACCTGCCCTGCATGACAAATCCAGTTGAAGTCACTAATATTGTACTTCAGCATTTTGCATAGCCTAGACTCCTTGAAAAAAGCAATTTTTTCAAAAGTGAGGGGGACACTGGTTCCCACAGGCTAGCAAATAACCCACACCCATTCACCCCATTTTAAATGATTAGTCTGACTATGGGCCTGCTCCTCCTTTATTAAACTCCTGCAGTATTATGTGGCTTATTTATAATGAAAACAACTGATTGGCTCCTATACTGTGCCCCAATAGTCAAAAGTCCCTCATGGACGGCTCATAATGGAAACTCAACATGATCATGGTCTGACGACTCTAAAACATCCAGCTCCTTGCTTTTAAAGCGCTTTGTTCAGGAAAAGGAACAGGAAGTCCAGAATTGTTTACTTACGAGGTTAAGGTGGGCATTTGGTCGAACACAAGTCTTTCAGTTGTGCTGTACAGGTAAATATTGTACATGATTTTCCTGCTTGTATTGCAACAGAAGTGTAAAATGGGAAACTAGCTGCCACCCAAGGTGTCCAGGTCAAGTTCTGTACATAGTTTCAGGTTGAAAGCTGAGCATCAGCTGAGGTTACATGGCAAAGTATCATATGTTTTGATCTGATCCCAAAACCACTAATTTTTAGATTGAAAAATCCCTTGCATGGCTGAGAACCATTCAACTGTGACTATGTTCTGTTTTTCTGCAGGATGTTCAATGACGTGGGTGTCATATTGTAATATGGGGATGTTGTACTTTCGTTCGACCATGACGTGACCTCAGATCATGTTGTAGTAGAGTGAACCATGTCACATGGATTCGGTTTCATTTATTAATCCTTTTCAAAGTACAGTATGCTGCTTGAACGCAAACTTACCTCAAACTGTATAATACAGTAAAATCCCTGTTTATCTAATTTGGGTAACATGCACGACTTTTACTATTTGTATACTACAGCACAATAAGATTGTAATCCCTCGAGTTTGTAGGCAAAATCTCAACAAAAATTCCAGCAGAAATTTCTCAAATCTGAGCATAGTTTACTGGAGGGAAGGTTCACTATAAAAGGCCACTACTCCAAAGGTTTAATGGGTGATGGCCCACCTGCCTCAACCCCTTTCCCCAACCTGTATGTCCTTCCTTTTGCCACCTTTTTTCCTGATCTGATGTGAACAAAAAAGACTTCCACTTCAGAAGTATTGTAGCAGCCACAGTGATTTAATTTTAACATCTAATGCCCCAAAGGGAATTGAGATTCTATTCTTAGTCTTGTGTAGTTATGTTCTCAGTTTGCAGAAGGTTGTAGCTGTATTGCCCCGTGCTTTGTGCTATGTAGTATTTCCTGTCCAGATTTTCATTTTCTCTTTAAAAGAAGGGTTAAAGGTCACAACAAGATTATCCATTGCATTGAAATCCAATCTGTGGTTCTCAAGATATGAACATATAAAGTTTTCACATTTTCAACAAGAAGTGAAGTTGAAGCAAGCACATATGACATCACATCCCCACATTAATTCAGAGTCTTTTGTTTTTCTTTAAACTTTATATTGGATTTTCTCCTCAACAATCCCATATATTATTAAAATGTGATTGCATAAGTGGCATGAGAATTTTATAAACTTCGCATCCCCCATGGGGAGGTCACACTCCTATTAACTTCAAGGTCAGCTCAACAGTCTGATAAAACAAAGGGAAACAAAGCATTCCTTGTCAATGTGAGGAAGTGATACAGGCTCTGCTGCCCTCAAACTCACTTTTGAACATAAATCTACTGACTTCATTTTATACTGATATCTCAAGACATACGCGTGCGATTTGAATGGAACTTTCACCACACTGTGTAGATTTTGTTCCTCTTTCACATGTGAAAATTAAATTTTTGCTTAAACTTCCCCTTTAACATGGCTGATGTGGTTTCCACATGCTGATGTGCAGGGTACCATAACAACATACAAATTGATTCAGTATGCAGCTGTACAACATAACTGCAGTCACAGTATTGACTTTATACCAGTACATATCATTTCAACCAGTGTATATTACCGTTAAGTAATTACACGCACAGTGCACTATGAAATTGAAGACATCTCACTAATGCCAGACTTTGTTACTTCTCAGAGCTACTTGTTGAATCACAAAATTTTCAGTGCAGATTTTGGTAACTGGATGTCAACTTGCAGGTACCAGCAAAATTTGAGCAAATACTTGTTGACTTCATGGTTTCCCAGCTGGCTCTTTCTGTGTGCAAACAGAAGATTCTATCAGTACAGTACTTTGTATAATAGTATTACACATTTGCTATATAGTGCAGAAGGATAAAGTTGGAATAAAATATTTGTTGTTACTGTACTGTAGGTATCTGATGGTACTTGTCAGGAATAAGTTTAAAATGGGGACTGTGGTTCTTGCGGGATGTGAACAGGGGTGGCTCCAGCTGGGGGGGGGGCAGGGGAGCACTGTCCTACCCCATCAAGGAAGGTAGGCGGTTTCGTTGGGGATGCCTAAAAATAGAAAAAAAAAAATAAAAAAACCTACAAGGACTGAAGTTACAGTATGGGTGATCTTTAAAATACTTTTTGTTTTGAAATTCTACTTTACTAGGCTACTTAAATAGGCAACATATCGAAATTGGTTTTAGTAAAAAAAAAAAAAATTGATTTGAGAAAAAAAAATAATAAAGAAAACCTACAAGGACTGAAGTTACTGGATGGGTGATCTTTAACATACTTTTTGTTTTGAATTGCTATTTTAATAGACTTCATATCAAAACTGGTTTTCAATCACTTCTCCTCAGCTCCTTTGTACCTCATTTCATGTACCTTGCCCTATCTCCTCCCCCGTCAGGGAAGGAAGGCATTTTCCTTCAGGGAGGCTTAAAAATGGAAGTAACTGACTGAATTTACTGGATTGATGATCATGAACTTTTTTTCTTTAAAAACTGTTTTTTCTTTTGTAACGCTATTTCAATGCATGCTTAGCTACCCTCATCTCATCTACAATCCGCAAGGTCATGTCCCTGTGGGGGAAGGTTCTCCTCCTACTGTTGTTGAGAAAATCGAATTTCGTCGGGGAGTCTTCATCTATATTCCCCTGATAAACTGATAAAAGATGCGGGTCTGATGAACTTCAGTCACAGGGATGATCTTCTTAATTTTGTTTACTAGATAACTAGAAGACCATGTTATTCAAGGAAACTCACAATTCCGAAGTTTCCTCACAAAAACAGACGAAAGGATGTTCATGTCCATGTAGTGCCCAGTGGTCTGCCATCTGGCCTGCCCCGACAGCCGAATTCTAGCAAATGAAAATCGGCTAGGCCATTTCAGCTACACATAATTATCAAAAGTCTCCCAACAAGTCTGACTAAAAATTCCTTTGAAACCACCTTGTAAAGTGACATATTTTCAGGTAAGTTGAGAGTAAAGTCATAGATTGGAGTTCGGGCAGTTACATAGAAAATCCCATCTATTTAGTGAACCTTGCAATTGAATACAACAAGGATTCTTAATAGAGGCAAAAGCACTTGTATGTTTTCAATTCGGTTGCAGTTACCCCGTTGACAAGAACATTACATCTTATTGTAGCAGTACCTTTTACCAGTTTACCTGGTAATTTTCTAATCACTTAGCAAGTTGGTTTTTTTTCTTTTGAAGTGAAACTTTACTTGACTCCTGATAAAACTGTAGTTTGGAATTACGACAAATTCCTTTAAAGTGGCCCTTGCTAATTATTAGTTCCATTTGGCAAACAGATCTGATGGAGCAGGACCAGCTAGGAATGTTGAAAAATGCCAGCCTTTAAAGCACAAATTTAGAGCAGATTTTTGGCCAGTTAGGTGAAGGAGAAGGGGGAACCTTCCTAGTTTTCATACTTCTGTTTTAGTAAATTGCTCAAAGAGCATCTTCATAATGAAGAATTTGGCAATTTATTTTGTTTAATACCAACATTATTTTGCCAAAGATGTCCTCTCCTCCCATGGCTACAGGTCTGATATTTCTGTGTCCCTACATTTCCCTCAGTCAAAATAGAAAGAAGATGCAGTGTTAATAAGAAACAATCAGCTTCATTTAAAAAAATATGATGATTTTACAGTAATTATCTTTGTTTTATGCAGTACATGTGTAAAGCAAATGCACAGTATTGTGGGATTATTACTTCTTACATTTCAAGATACCTACAGGTACATTGCAGTACTAACCAGGCTGTGTTCGAATACTGTTAAAAAGTGGTTTGGGAATAGTCTGCATACTGTGCATTCCTGCTGATTGTGCCTTATCCACATTTTACCTTAATTGCCTTATCCAAGTGGGTTTTGTTTCAGCTACACAGAGATTGTTTCTGACAGCAGGAAGCTCATTACCTGTGATTATTACATATTTCTTGGAATAGCTGAATGTTTCACCACCCTTATCAAGCGCCTACACTCCAGACTTCATGAATGAAACTGGATAGGCCTACCAGATTCATGAACACGATCACATGTTAGTAAACATGTAGTCAATGCCATGTGTGTTGTATTTGAATGAACTCCTGTATTAAAAAGTTTTACTACTATGCACCATGTAACCCCACAACCACAAGACTCTCCAGTTTTTTGTTCAAGAAGATTAAGTTGAATTTTGACCTGTAGACCTCACGCACATAACTACATGCAGCATTGAACAATGTGTACATATTGGCAAAGATTTCCACAAAATTAATCATCACTTCCTCTTTTTGTTAAGAAGAGCTACTGCAACACAGTAGTGATACCCTTAGAGGGACTACGTAGTCATCTTAGCAAATTTCCATCCTATTGGCCATTGTGCTTGGTGCTCAGCATAAGCCATGGAGTAGGGAAAACAAGCTAGTGAGCCACAACGTTCTGGAAAAAAATCTGTGGTCAACCCGACTGTGACTAGTTGTTTAGAAACTGAACAGTAAAACTTTATAATTACTGCAACTAACATCATCCATTTTCATAATTCTTGAGAGACAAATTATTTTAAATATTTTTCTGGCCAAATTATGAAATTTAGAAGTTCCTCCTTGGTTACCCTTGAATACTGTATGAAAAATTGTGAAATATGATGAGTGATATTATTTTGGAAGAGAAATTAAATTAGTGAGATTCAAATTCTTGATTTTTGGGGGCAACTGCAAATTATGCTCTTTTACAGCTTTAAATTTTTTCACTGCAGGACATTTTTGAGGGACACATTGAGTTGATATACGTACAGGTGTGGACAACTTCATTTACCTAGTTTTGCATCCAATAGTTGCAAAAAAAGTTATGAAATTATGTTTTGAACTTTTCATGTCTTGGCTTGTAATAGTTTTGTGCATACAATTTGAAGAAAATGTCAGGTTCTCAGACAATTTTCAAAACTGGAATGCACGTTAATTAATACCCAGTTATGAAACATTCATAGAATATGTGGATTGTCTAATTTTGACCATTTGTCATTACTGTGTGAAGGAAATGGCTTGTCAAAGTTTGGTGACTCTCAAAACCGACTTGTACTGTGGTCTCACATATCCCGTGCCTTGCGCTCGAGTAACATGGGAACTCAGGGTAACGCGGGGTCTGGTGTTTAAATTTTGATCCACCTCAAATCGCAGGGCTATGCCATTTTTAACACTGTGTTTGTTTTAATCAAGCAAGGTCACAGGTGTTTAGAGGCTGATGACAGGTATTTTCTAACATTTTACAATGACATGTGAAATATTTGACCTCTTTACTATGGTAGCACTACTCGATCAACAAAACAGGGAGTATTTGAAAACAAAGACTGGAAAACAGGGGGTTAACTTGCAGTTTTGCCTTCTTGTAAACATGAGGTAACACAGAGTGTCATGGGGTACTGAGACCAAGCCTTTGGTGTGCAGAATGTCGCACCTTGAGTATATTGTACCTGTGGTTTCACCCCTGTCAGTCCCCCTTTGGCAAAGAAACTGAAAATTTGCAGAGGTGAACAATCATGGGAGGAGGGTTTTTACAGGTGAGGGAAATTTTGTGGTTGATGATGAATAGGTAATATACGATATATCTTGGCAATTGGTAGGTAAATAAGATTATTTTTGGATCTATGAAAGTGGCTTCCAGTGATAAAAGTATGGTCACATGGTTGGCAGGAAGGTTGAAAAACTACAAACCGATGTATCAAATTGCACTGACACAGATACTAGTCATCCTTGAATGTTGTGGTTTCAAGTTAAATGGCAAGAGCAATCACCCCAACATGAAGTAGTTTAGTAGCCTGTCCTGCGTCATTATTGGCTCTTGGGAGTCTGGTTACAATTATTTTTTCCCCTTAAATGTAAACATTAACATAACTGCTGGGTTTGAGTCATCAGAATTGGAGTCCTAAAATATTATGAAAGATACAACACTTTGAAGAGAAAGAAAAAGAAAATTGTGAGAAATTAGCTGTGGTCTCAAAATAATTTTGGGGAGGTTCTTACCCTTAAATTTTTCACTTCACTTGAATAAGCTATAGTGGCAGGGGCGCAAATCTCTGTTTGAGAGTGGGGGGTCGAAAATGCTTATGATGTGCCCATGAGTACTAAACTGTGCACGCTTGGCGGGCACCGCGGCCTTGGCCTTGGCCCCAAAGGACTCCTGGTGGGATCCAGGGGCAAAGCCCCTGTGGGGGTCCAGGGGGTGAAGCCCCCAGAAGCTCTTGTGTTCTGGGGTTTCCAAAGGTTCAGAAAAACTGTTTCCGAATGAAAAAAAAAAAAAGAAAAAAGGTGACCATATTTTTAGGTCTACTCAAAATTTTGGGGGGCCAAATTATGATTTGGCCCCTCCACTTTTCCACTTGAGGGGGCGAAGGCCCCCCTTGCCCCCCCGGGATTTGCGCCCATGTATAGTGGTCATGATATAAGTGTGTGTCAGTATTATCTTTCTACCAGGATGTGAAGAATCCTTCGTTATTATGAAATATTATTTAAATTTTAGGATGATACACAACAGTACATGCCTTTGGTTACAGCACATTGAATTAATTAAGTAATGAAAGAGCATGTGGTGCCAAGAATAATATTTCAGTCTCTTTTCTATACAGAATTCATGTATCAAAATTGTTCAGAATTGGTAACACTTTTTTCATTAGTTCATTTTGGTGATGGTCAAGTGCATCAAAATTTGTGCTGTACAGCCTAATACTGACAATGGTTCATTTATTGTAAGAGTGTGGGTTGTTAACTGGTGATGCCAAACATGGAGGTTAAAAATGAAGACTGTCCTTCCTAGGGTTGGGGCAAAAAGTTATTTTTCCAGGAAGGGTATAGAATTTCCAATAAATCTTCCCATATTCTCATGTACAAAAGTGAGAAATTTCTCTCCAGTTGCCAAAAATTCCCTTTATACTTAAATTCCCAAATTGCCTGGGAAGGAGCCTCTCAGCACTTCTGCTTTTTCCCAGGTCTACGGTCCTGCTGCTGGTTTAAAGGTATGAATTTGCTTACTCTTGCTTTTTAAGTGTTTCATATCACATCAGGACATTTATGAAAACATTAAATGTTAAAAATCATGGTATGATTAAAATTTCAAAATTTGTCCTTTGAGAGATAATGCCAATGGATGTATTTGAGTCAGCTGTTCCACATGCTGTATTGCTGTCATCCTGTTGGAAGTGTTGTTGACACAAATTCATCCTCTACATATACAGTAGGCAGTACGTGGCAAAATCAAACGCTTTTAACTGGAAAATGGACGTAAGATTTGTTAGACTAATTTAGGAGTTGTTTACAAAAACACCAAGAGTACATTTGGTTGCCTGGGGTAACCACCAGAGATGACATTTGGAATCAGATCAGAGTGATATGAGATGGCTCAGTAAGGGTTCTTGTAATTGGCTAATGGGCAGAGAGATTGGTATGAGATGCATTTGTTGCCTTTTATTATGAACAAATTTGGCAAATTGGTTAGTCTGGAAGGATAAAAAGGCTCAAGTGGAAATATTTGTGACAATTTACAGCTATTTTACAAAAAAGTGTGGGTAATTTTGTTACAACACAGAGTAGAACTTTGGTGTTTAACATCAGTAGTGTCTGTGTTCGAATAAAGTGCCTACTAACTTATAGTGCTTTAAATTGGATCATGATACTGTAAACTATAGAGATTTGTTGTTTCGATTCAACAACAGTAGTAAATGCCTCTTTCATGGGCAGATATAGGTCATGTGGCACCATCTGGAGTAACATTATCTGTTGTTAGTTAGACTTTAAAGAAAAGCAGTTGCATCATCAACAGTGTAAATGTGCTGTCCAAATGTCCTTGATGTCCCACTTGTCTTTTATCCCCTACCATTTTGCCAAGTAAACAGCATATTGGGGAGATTTAGGGAGGGGAGCACTTGCATGACATCACCTGTTTCCCCCAGAGCTGCTGAATCCTTCACATTGTGTTATCTTGCTTCATAGTGGAACATTGTGCTCCATAGTTATCACCCCTGTCATCTGCCCCATCACCACCATTGCATAACAGAATTCTATATCACAAATGTACTTGTAATTTTGGACTCTACTGAAAAAAGGAAATTCAAGTTCTACACACCTCTCTATCAAAGGCAGTCATTCGTCGTGCACCCTGAAGTTTAATTTTACCAGTAGTCTATTGGGATTTCTGATTGGCACAGCTCTTTGATTGACATCAAATTCAAAAGATGTGAGTACAGCTCATATTACACAGTATGTACTGGGAGTGTTCTGATTATAAGTAAGGTCCCCTTACTCACTAGCCAGGTTATATGCCCTGAAGCAGGAAAATGAGATTATGTCTCGATAAGGATGAGCTTTAGATGGTTGTAAGAGGAGCAAGTAGTAAGTAGATTAGGATAATAGGAACAACTGTCTGAGGAGATGAATATAAAGTGCATTTAAAGGGCCAGTCCTCTCACCCCAAACTACACTTCCTGTAGGGAGGTACAAAAACTCTCCATTGACCCAGCTTTTTGATTGACTGTTAATTCAAACAATGCAGACTACCAAAGCTTATATTACACAGCATGAACTGTACTGAGAATGTTTTGACTATACACATAGAGCTTTTCTATACTCACCCTGAAGCAATAAACTGATATTGTGACTGGATAAGGATGAATTTCAGACAATTGTGGGAGGAGCTTAAGTAATTAGAAGGTTAGGAGAATTGTTGCTGTTTGGGGTGAGAGAACTGGGCCTTTAATGGGAAATATTGTGTTTAGAACGTACCAACATGGTACACAAAAAACAAGTTTTAATATTTAGGTCTTACCAAATTAACACCAGCACCAACTTCATCTCCTGTAAATGTATTACATGTAAGAATAATGGGTGGACATTGTATCATTTGAATTTGGGAAAGTTCAGGTGAACAAATTTCTATTGAGCTACAGATAGCCAGATTCATTACTATACTGTAAGTAACCAATTTCCTGAAAAGAGAGCTACTGTACAGCATTTTTGAATAACCTACTGTATAATTCTTTGTCTGTAATATTGCTTCTAAAGTTTGGTAATTGTTTTTAATGAAACAAATGCAATATTTTCCTTTAACATGGAGGATGCCATTATGTTTGTTTTGCATGTATAGTGTGAAGAATGTTTTGAGCCATTAGTTGCCAGCCATTAGCAAATCACAGAGAAGTACTTTTAGTTTGTCCAGTACTTTAGTGTTCTTTGTAGTTGCAATACATGTTATCTGAGTGTTTGATGTAGACTTTTGCTGAATCAGACTTTTAATATTACAGCAGTTTGTATTTACTGGTTTCAAGAATGTTACTTTCTCAAAGGGTGAAAGGTTAAACTTTCAGGACATAGTTGTGGTTATTGTAGGAGGGCTCATTCAAAAATCCATCTGGGAATTTCCCTCAGACTTCTGTAATTGGTTAGGTTAGGTTAGATAAGGTTTTATGCCTCTATAGTGTAATTCATTGTAAGATGTAAAGTCAGTATGTTCTACAGTATGGTTCTATAGGGAAAGTACATCCCATTGATGGAATTTCCCCTTGTGCTGTCCTGTAAATATTTCACACTGACACATTAACAATCACACTGTGAGTTAAGGTTATGACTAGATACTACTTTATTAAAATGGACACTTATTCTGCCTCATAGGAAATGTATGCTTGGTATGTAAACATAATTCATATCCTCTATTTTAAGTGTGTTTTACAAAGGAATGCAAGTTACTACCTTCATTTGTTTATTTTAGAGCAAGGGCATGGAAGAAAAAGAAAATGAAAAGCAAAGGGCACATCTTTATACTTTATAGACTTAAAGGCCTGATTTTCTCATCCCTAACTATAATTCTCGTAGGGGTATACTGAAGTTCTTGATTGGCTCTGACTGACAGCAATTCAACCAATGCAGCAAGTACCAAAGCTTATATCACACAGCGTGAACTGTCTTGAGAGTGTTTTGATACACTTTGAGCTTTTTTGTATTCACCCTGAAGCAACAAGAACTGAGATTGCATCTGGGTGAGAATGACTTTCAGACAATTTTGGGAGGGGCACTTAAGTAAGAAAGTTAGGAGAATTGGTACTGCTTGGGGTGAGAGAATTGGGCCTTTATAGTTGCTTGTGAATACACCCACCCGGAACGTGGGGGATTTTATTTTAGAATAATTTGCTAGCTACTAATGTCTATCTTGAGCTTTCATTATTTCATTTCCTGTAGAATTTCCCCACTTAAATCAAACTTTTTAATCCCCATGTTTATTTGCACATTCTGTGAAAATTGCCCTAGCAGTTTCATTTTCTTTAAAGGCCATAAGACACAAAAAGAAAGCAATTCAAATTAAGTTGCATGGGAAATTACTCAAAATAAGATAAATGATAACATTGTGGCAAGCAGTGTCTAGACTGTTCTGAATGATCAAGGTAGATGGGTTACATGGTTCTTCATCAAGGAAGAGAAAGGGTGGGATTTGACCCCCTCTTCCCAGAAGGTGGGTAAAATCCCTCTATTTCCATAAAAATAAAAGCAAAGTCAGTATCTTGCTTTCAAAACCACACCCTATAGAGGCCTGGAAACAAGCTTTGGCCCACCTGAATCCACTTGCAACGTTGGCCAAGGGGAGCACCAATTTGAAGTTGGGGTTTGGCAATAATAAACCCCCCACCCCGTCCTTTTGAGTTTTTGGCAGAATTAATTATTTCTTGTATTCTGGGTTCATTATATTGGAGTGACATATTGAGTTGATATCAATATCTTAGAAAAAGTGTAAAAGGGTAATCTGTTGGACAATGCTTTAATTAGCATAATTAGTTAAAGGTCAGGAGCAGTCATCCCAACTTGAAGTGTAGTAGAGTGTCCAGTTTCATTATTTGCTGTTAAAGTCATGTGACAACATTTTTTTCTTCAAATGTGAAATTTACTAAAAGGAACTGTGGTTTACCCTTGCATATGCAATATTGAAAATATTTTGCGAGATTCTTTGAGGACAGTTAAGAAGAGATGTGTAAAATTTAGCTATTGCTTCAAAGTAAGTTTGGGGAGACTGCTCTTGACCTTTTAGTAGTTCCTCTGACAAAATTTTTAATTTTTTATACCACCTTTATTGTAATTTCATTATTGTCTAGGTTACAAAACCAAATTGAATGGTACAGTAAATCTGTCACTTATGAACAATAATTATTTGTAGGTAGGATGTTGAGATTGGCTGAGTTTGACCGTTTGTTATTAGTGTGGGAAGGGAAGTAGGTCTGCAGGTTTGGAAGAATTGGGTGAATTTTATGAACCAACTCAATTAGCCACTTCACCTCTTTGCTACACATGGTTTCACTGCAAAATCATAACTTATCTCGACTACAGTATATAGGCATAGTGCTCAGCTGCCGTTCTGGCATAACTAATTAAAATTCTATGTCTAGCAAAAGTGTTTTGGATATGGAATAGGCTTGAAGAGGAGACATTTAACACATCCTCTCAGGGCATGGCGAGCACAAATATGGGGGCATCAGTACAAAAAACGTATTATTCCGCGGAACCAGTACGAACTGGTACGCATGATGTATACGTAATGTAAAACATACTGTAGTTCAGAATGGCCGGATGAAACCCCTTCTGTATCAAAGGGTTAAGTTTCTGATGATATGTCGAGAAATTTGTTAAATTATTGCAAAGAATGTATGCATTGTCCATGCCTCAGGATGTAATTGATAGGTTAATGCATCAGATCATGATTTCTCTTGACACTGTGGGATTCACTTTGCAGACATATAGTTACCCCTTGCTACATCTAATTTGCATTATTCGCGCTTAGCACCGCTGCATTATGGGTGCCATCTTGGATGAATGGGTTTGATGGGTCCTGAGTACAAAAATGTCATGTAATTTGTAGACAACTTATTGCCTTTGCATTCTACTGTAAATCAGATAAACCGAGAAAATTCTCTGATACTCTACACCAATTCGAAAAGTCAAGTGATTGTCTGTAATTTAGTGGGACATAGCTGGGGTTCATCAGCTTTAATCTTTTAAATTCTTTGCTTAATCATGGATGGTTGCACCTCTAAAATAAATGGATTCCCTCAGTTCCACAGAGCACTGTATGTGGGTTTAGAATTGAATGTTGACAGTAAATTAAGATGGTTTAAGGTGATCTTAGCCTGATAGACCCCACTAATGGCTGGCTTTACCAGCTGCTCAGATTCGTCTATACTGACTGCTAATGTCTGAAAGCAGTTAAAATTTGTGATGGTTGTTAGACTAATAAAAGATTGTTGTCCAAGAAACAAGTAAAGGCAGGGTGACATGAAAATGACAATAGTGGGTATTTGATGTGAAAAGCATTGAAAGCCAAGAAAATAGCCTGAATTTCCATCGAAATCCGTCGAATTGACCATTTCACATGGCAATTTCTGATTTGCACTTAATCGTGAATAAATATGAGCTCAATATGCAAATTTTATGATGTCATGAGAAGGACATGCCATATATGGCTAATAATAATATATGTTTAATGTTTGTTTTTACCACGCTAATTTCAAAGTCAGTTGTAACATGAGTAACAATCATGGTTAACAAAAGAAATTGTCAACAATGCAACACTCCACATCATTATTTTTGCATACGCTACAAATTGCTTCAGAAAGAATCCAACTTGAAGAGGTACATCTTGAGAACTGTAAAAGATATTGGAATAATTTCAACAGATTTTTGTTTAGAGATTTAGGTCACTCGGTAACTGCTAAGGTCCTTTTGCTGACATGTCACACTACCTTCAAAAAGGTTCATGACACAGTTTTGGTACAGTATGCCTAGTTTTTGTCTGCAGGTATATACTGTCTTGTTAACAAAAATAATGCATGCCAAAAATCTATCCCACGATCCTTTGCGATTGCTGTTTGGAAAAGGTTGTTTGGAAGAAGAAATCCTATTGCTGACACTGATATTAAAATCAAAGAAGTTATCAAATGGCTTAATCACCAGGGATTAATTACCAGAAGACATGATAGCTGACTGTCAACAAGTAACAGTATTCATCAAGGGTTGTATGTTTCTTAGGTGGGTAAATATTTATGGTATGCACCTGGGCTAAATATGACACGTCTCCTGTAATACATTTATATTTATCCCCACTAGCTGTGTAGGTAGGCCTGTGCAATTAAATCTCATTGTAACTTACATCACGTCATGAATGTCATATCTTTGCCGTTAAAAATATTTCTCCTCTGATAAGAGCTCTCATCAGAGCAATCGCTCCACTGCCTCAAGTGAAGTATTTTACGTCATCGATGTAAAGCTTCTCGACGCTTGTCATGAATCTTAGAATTAGTTCTGTAGATCCTGGGGCCGAATTCAATCAAGATTTTAAAGTAGGTTTTATTAGTTTATGTGAGGCAGCATGATCATTGAAGAGTGGTAGTGTAAAATGAAGTGCATATTGATTTAGAGTGTCAAAGTCTGTTATTGAATCTCAAAATTACCCTGTTTAGTATAAGTAATAGCTGTACCAGTTTTATAAAAAGTAACATAGTGGTTGTTCAGTAGCTTTGGGGTTGTGTGTGTGTATGGAAGAGGGATTGTGTTAAGAGACAAAGCAGAGTTTCCATCAAGGAGGGGGGAGGGATTTAGCTTCTTCCCTTTCCAGAGGAAGGAGGGTAAAATCTCCTCCTTTTTATTTCCATAATTTAAGTAAAAACCAGTGTTGCTATGCTGTTTCTTACAGTATTAAAGAAGACACTTTTGCAACAATGGTTGCATTTACATAAATTTAAAGCCTTTAGAACCCTTCAGATTGCACCTTATAAGGGACTTGAAGTAAGCCTTTTTTCCTTTAACCCCAACTGTAACTTTGGCTAAGGGCACCACTTAGTGTTTGGCAGTAATAGAACCCCCCCCCCTTCCTCTTTTTGAGTTTCTGGCAGAATCTCTTCTAAAGGTGTACGCCCCATATTGTACCATTTGTGTAAGGAAGCATTTTGTAGTTCTTTTTTTTAATGCAGGTACTGGGGTGTACCATGTAGCCTATACTATATGAAACAGAAAATGACGTGAATAAGTGTTATAGGTGAGCATGAGTGACTCTTGAGAATTGCAGTACATGTGACAGTTGTAGTTTTCTCACCTAATTGTAAAATTTAAGAGAAGTAACAATGATGATCTTCTTTGAGTGTTCAATATTTTTGTCTTTAAAAGATACTTGGAAGGAAAATAGGGGATATAAAAAGATTCAGCACTTGGTTGTTTCGAAATAAGCCTGGTGCTACTTGCTTGAATTTACTTGTGGGAAACAGAAAATTTCTTTTCTGAGTCATTTGGAACATGTTACACTGTATTGTACTTCATACCTCTTCCAACTATGGGTGCTTTTGCACTTGATCGTGATCTAATTGCCCGATGTTATCAGCATATCCAACTAGGTGTATGGCTTGATCTTGTTGCATTTACACTTGTCTCATATTCTCATCCTTCTTTGTGCTTAAGCGGAAGTGGCGCCAAATAAATAACAAAATGCAAGCACATGCACAAAATGTAAAGTACAATGTAAGTATAATATAATTTACTGTGATACAACAATTCTAGTACTATGCTACTGCCTTACAAAAAGCAAACCACAGCTTCTCGCAAAATTGCTGTCTTTAGACAGGACAAGCCGAAAAAAGGCCAACCCTGATCTGGGGTTACCGTTGACCCCGGGAGCATCTACACTTCAAATTTGATCGCCTTCATGGGGTCTAATCCTCCCCACTTACAGTACTAGGATCAAAATCGGGCCATCAGATCCGGATCTGATCTGCGCATTTACAGTACAAATTATATCTGGAGCAGTTGATCAGACCCTGCACAGGTGATCAGATCTGGATCTAGTGTAAAAGCACTCTTTATGGTATTCAAGGAAAGGATAACTCAGAGGGCAGTCATCTTGACTTTGAAGTGCTACAAAGGGCAGGACAAGGAAGTGGACAGGGTTCCCCCAGCCTGAAAAAGTCATGCAAATTCGTAAAAATGGCAATCAGGGAAATGTCATGAAATGAAGCCCAGATCAGTGTTTTGATCTTTTGCAAGTAAATAAATGTACTCTTTTATTTGTCATGATTGTTATGATTGTCATGCCGTTAAAGTTTTTTCAAATCTCACTTAATACAATTTGGACATGAAATAGTCTTGTTAAGGTCATGAAATAGCCATGGAAAAGTCATGATTTTTTTTTTTTTTTTTAAGGTGCAGGAACCCTTAAGTAGAGCTGGGGAAGGGCACACATCACATATTCAAGGGGCAAATGTGTAGTTCAAATGGCATTTTTTGGAAATGGGAGCTTTCGGAATATTTATTTACTCGAGGGTGAACTTGGTGCACTAAACAGACTGGGCACTGATATCACAAATTTATGCAGTGAGCATTCCGTACCTTATTGTGTACCAAACTATCGTAATAGGTGAAGGATGATTCATTTGTTTGTCATCATTCTATCATGATGTCTACTTTAAGTCTTTCATCAATAGGGGAATTAAAGGAAGATTATAATCTACTTTGCACATTTAGTACTTACCTCACCTGTTTTTCCAAATGGACCATTCTATTTACTGTAGAAGGCTGAGTGGCAATTAACCACCATACTATAAATAAAAGACTCATTTGGGATATTGAAGATATGGATAACATTTCATATGTATGCATGAGAGCGGTGAAAAATTGCCCAGCTATTTCACTGTGAATCTAAGTAACACCTTTAAGGCTTGTGCACACTGGACACATTCAGGACACATCTAGGGTTGGGCAGTACTGTGAAAATATTGGTGCTGGTATTGTAAAACACACAGAACTGGTATTGAGGCAGTTCCCGTTCTCAACTTTGGGGTAGTGAAAATCGGGTGGGAAGGAATGTAAGCCAAGCATGGTCCCCATGTTATCCTGTACATTAATGCATGTGGGTTTTTGATTGGGTTAATAATCGTGCAGGAACCTCAGCTGTAAATGTTTGTGTATATATTTTAATCATCTACACATCCTGACAGTTATTTTAGTCAGCGAATGTAATGAGTACTGTTAATTTTTTAAAGTACCAGTATTTTCTTTAGAACCGATATTAACACACCAAATATCTTCGGTAATTTCATTTCCTGTGGGTACCTCTAGTACTGGTATTGATGTCAGTACCGGTATACCGCCCAACCCTACATGTGTCGCAACATGTTGCCGACACAACTGGATACATATGTTTTGATCCTGTGTACATTGGGCACATGTGGCAGAGACAAGTTGCAACACATGTTGTTCCTTTTGTCTGCCCTGTATACACTGGCAACATTTTTGGACATGAGGTGTTTTGGCAACTTGTGTCCCACATGTGTGTCCTAAAATATGTCCAGTCTACATTGGTCTTTAGAGGGCTAGGTCTGTGGGTGAGGAGTCAATGAATTTGTGTATGCCCTTCCAGGCCAAAATTTTATGTTTTGGCTTCAGTTTGTACTAAAAATCTGATCCATTGATAGCAAGCCTGATTGATAGTGGTAATTTTTACACATCTCTGCCCAATCACAGCAATATATTCTGAGTGATGAAGGAGGGGAAGGAGAGAAAGGAACATTTCCTCATTTTCAAAGAAATTATAGTGTGAAAAAAATCCAATATGGACAAATTTTTCAAACATTATTCATCCTAAGCCCCTCCACTTCCCATCCAACCCGTTAGTTTCTGTAATCACACATGCCTACAGTATTGTGTGTATTCTGTATTTCCAATTGCCAATATGCATTGCAGACTCCAAGTTCATATGTTCTCAGGCAAAGTAATTTGAGTTGGTTAACTTAAGTTGAATTGATATGTGTACAGGAAGCAGTTGGTGATCTTGGTGTGGTAATATGAAAAAGTTACAATGAAATGTACAGTTATTCTCAGTGCTCATCCATACAGAAGGCCTTCCTGGAAGTGTCGTAGACATATTGTATTTTAAAACTGGTATTCAAGTTTCAGGAAACATTGTCACTTTGATGCACAGGAACACACAAAACTCACCCAGCTGGTCACCCATGTACTGTATGTGTGCATGGATTTTACCTCTTAGTACATTCATGAGGCAAACGCAAAGGCAGTACAGTAATTTCCATAGAGAAACACTGTCTTGGTTGTATTCCTTCCTAAATTATGGAAATCTTCAATCTTCATCGCCCCTCATTACCTCCTATTTACATATGTAATCCCTTCTTTTGATCAGGCACCATAGACATTTTGCATATGATGCCACAGAGCAAAAAGTATGACCTCCTTTGGGGCAAAGCAAACCAACACTGACAAATGCAGACAGCTGATTTGTTAACCAGTGGAATATATGCATAATCTGCTTTAGTGCAGGATAAATTCTAAAGTTTATAATCTTTTATAAACTTTTGGGACAGGAAGAAACCTTGGCTTAAACCTGCACAACAACAGGCCTACAACAGTGTGCATATGCCATACTTGTTGCCTACAGTATCAGTTAGGACATACCCCGATTTCAGTGTGCAATATCTGGCAATAGCAATATATACACTATGCTATGCATAATTAGATACCTAGGTCAAAATGTGTCCTGCTGTACTGAACCTGGCTCCAGTAAGATCAGAACCTGCATTTATATTGTCATACAAATAGTACTGTAACAGAGTTTGCCTCACAGACCTGGTGAATAATAGTCTATAAACCCTAGTGTACAGTATGGTTGTTGCTTTGAAAGACCCATGTGAGCAAATGTCCTCTTACTGCAATGTATGCAAAGTACCTGTACAGCATGCAGACCGCATGTTTGGTCTAGTACACCAAAAGTCCAACACAGTTATTTTCATGTCACCAGACCTAAACTATGGGCTACATAAGACAACACACATTACGTCATATGACAGTATAGAGCATCTGTTTCTCACGTGGAAGGTCCGGGTTAGATTCCAATCCCAGGTTGAGTCATACCAAAGGGTCTAAAGATGGAACCTACTGCCATTGTGCGTGATGCTCTGCATAAGCCATGGAGTAGGGAAAGCAATGCAGTGATCGAGCCACAACTGGAAAAAAGGCTGTGGTTGGCTTGACACGAACCAATAGGTTGGAAACTGGCCTGTAAAACTCCATCTAACTGTATAGTATGCACCACTGTTCAAAAGTAACCTCTCTCCACACTATGCAGTGAATGGTTGATGACCTTTAGGAAAGTTTCTATTTGGTAAGCTTTCAATTCCAATGTTTTAAATATTTTGCAACATGTGTTCCTTACAACAAAAGGAAGTAGCAATCAGATGTCTACACATTAGATTTTATTATCTGTCATCTTTAGGTACCATTTCCATAATATGAGTTTACAATGTTTACTGTTCATTTGATACACTTTGATGTATGCAAAAGGTCAAGTTGTTGTAGTTAGTTTAAAAACATGTTCGTATGTTTGCAGGGACTTTCCCCAACAATCTGCATCGATGATGGTGTTTTAAAACAAGTACAAGCATGATATCCCAATGTAACTACAGTATAGGTCAAAGGTTGGTTTTTCTTTGAACTTCATATCCAATAATCCTACTTAGAATGCACCATAGGTATTGCAAGTTAAAAGTCTCATTCAGTCCAAGGTGAAACTTAAAGGGGAAAAAGCAGTCACCCCAAATTGTGAACATTGTGGCCATTATAACCTGCAGTAATTGTTTGATTTTATCAGTCAAACAAGGCTTTCTCAAGGAATACAGCCTGTACCAGAATTTTTACATGCTTCCCACACTTTCTTTGTTGTATGCATTTCTCACTGAATTTTACCCTTTCTTCCCCTTTTAGTTTTCATTCTCCCTAAATTAACTTAATCTTCACTTGCTGACACTTTAAATCACATTCCCATTGGTGTGTCCTTAACCCTTTACCGTTGTTTGGGTCCTTTTGGACCCATGCGGAGAGCTCGGCTGTCACACATCTTTACTGTTTCACGCAGAGCTCGAAACTGTGAGTAGCTACCCGAAAATTCGGCCACAAGAGCGAGAGAGACAATAGTTTAAGGTCACGGGGTCAATGGCCTACGGAAGCCGATGCGGGGCGGGCTACGTCCGCTTTTCCGCCCAATCCCGAGGCGCGCAAATATGCCCCGATCGGAGCACAAGGGTAAAGGGTTAATAAACATCATCTACAGTATCTAACTCATCAAATTGGGAATAGTTGTCATGCTCATGCAGCATTACTGTACACATGTAGTCATCAGTGGGACTATGGTATCAGTGTGTTAGCTAGTTTGTCCTATTGTCTGCATGAAGTTAAAGGCAGTCACCTCTAACCCCAAACAACAATTTTTGTTGGAATCCACAGAGATTCTCACTTGTCACAGCTCTTTGACTGACAGCAATTTCAAAAAATGCAAATTATTGTAGCTGATATTACGCATCATATTCTGTACTGAAAGTGTGTACATAATGGGTCTTGTATACTTACTCTGAATCAATAAACTGAGATTGTGTCTGGATGAGGATGAGTTTTTGACAGATGTGGGAGGGGCTTAACTTAAGTAAGAAGGTTAGGAGAATTGAAACTAATTGGGATGAGAGGATAATAGTTCTTTAAAGCTTATACTGCCTTCTAGTTTTAGTGCTGGTTTTGTCATTGTAATATGTGGGCAAACTGTAAATTGCATTGTGTACCTAAATGTAAATTGAATGTAAATTGGAAGAATGCATGTTTTTAGAGAGGCCTTACACAAAAATGTGCATATGCACGTTAAGTCAGCAAGCTGTAATATGAACCCTATTTTGACCTGGGGTTGGTTTCTTTATTCACAAAAAAAGACAGAATAAACAACATATTAAACATTGTGGTATACAAATGAATTTAAGGCTCCAGAAAATGTCAATTTGAGTGCATGAGTATATGTCAATATGCCTACGTATGCATATTTTTTTGTGTGTGTATATCTGTGAGCTCATGTTCAGATTCTTTTGCTTGCAGATGATTCCTGTCCAGAACATGATCCAGGGTTTGAGTGGCTGTTAGAATATTTTTGCCCCTACCCCCATCCACAAACCAGATCTACACCCCTAATTTTCGCCCCTTAAAGGGAAATACTGTGTTTGTTTTGAAAGAAAAATTCATCCTTTTAAAACTAATATTTATTGACACAGGTTGATTAAAAATAAGGCAGTGTTGTAGCCTTCTTTCCAGGAAATGAGTTTTCCATAGATAGAAATTCATTTGATTTTTCCTCAAGAATAATTTGTTCACCCAAACTCAGGCTTCGACAAATCCCCCGCCCGACAGTCCGGGACAAGTAAAAAATTACTAGGACAAGTGAACTGCTCGATATTATAGCCCGTTGGGCAGGCAGTACAGAAGTCTTCTTCACATAGGAATTCAATGGCTAGTACTAGATAATTAGATATGGACAAGTAGACTTTGGGAATCCCTAGCCTGATGGACAAGTAATAAGAAATGAATTTATCGAAGCCTGCCAAACTTTCAAAATTTCAAATGATGCAACATCCATGGCTCTTTTTGTGCATAGTATTTTGAAGAGGTGTAGCTATTGCTGGGGTTTATTATTAGTGTTGGATAGTGTCTGAACCATTTTCTTTGTACTCTTTGTTGGAGCATTTTAAACACACAATATTTCCCTTCAATTTTGCAGGAGTGCTGTATTTTGTTTATGGCATAATTACAAGGTATATTATATAAACCATAAATATTAAAAAGGTGAAAGAAAAAGATAAAATTTGTTGAAATGAAGTTACTTCAAAGCCTGAAAAATATTGTACAATTGCTTTTGACAAACCTGTTTTAGAGAGAAATGAAACAGCTACACTTTCCTTAACCCTCTAGTGCCTGGCTCCAATCAGTGCATATTTGCGCGCCTCGGGGGTCGGTGGAAAAGCGGCCGTAACACGTCCCGGATCAGCTTCTGTAGGCTATTGACCCTGTGACCTTGAAATATTGTCTCTCTCTCTCGTTGTTGTGGCCAAATTTTCAGGTAGCTACTCACAGTTTCAAGCTTCATGTGAAACAGTTAAGACGTGTGGGGGCTGTGCTCTCCATCTGTAGCAGGAGTGCAACACTGGGCAGTAGAGGGTTAAATCTCTTTAAGATGGTGTCAGACAGGCCTAAAACTTCTCTGATGTTGGAAAGATTGTAATGCTGGTATTGCTTTTCTATGTGAATACATCACCTGTATGGACCTTGTGCATTGATGACACACTGACATCATCCTTTGAGCAGAACAATGGAACGTGGCCACAGGCATAAGAATTCACCCTGCACATGTAGTAGATTTTGCATGTATTTGATTGGTTGACAAATCAGATGTCTGCATTTGTCTATGTTGGTTTGTTTTGCCCCCAAAGGAGGGGGTAGTTTCCGCTCTGCGACATCATCTGCACAAGGTCTATACATAATGTTTTGTTCAAAGAAAAGTCCAGAACCAAATTTTTTGTTTGATGTAGATGTTAAGAAGGAAAATATTCTAAGCATTGTGGATGTGTGGTTATAGAGGTATTAGTAATTGATGTTGACACATTTTCTATAAAAAGTAAACTTGAAGCAAGCAGATGTTATATCATGATTCACATTTTTGGCCAATGTTTTTTTATTTTTTTTCTTTCATTTATAATTCAAAATTGACCTCAGATTGATTAGAGATGCTCTGGCAGTGAAGCAGTATAGAGTTTGTAAAATTTTATGGCTAAGGATGCACTTTTGGCACCAATATATATATATATATATATATCAGAAGTGAGTTCCATAAAAGTGGCAGTAAATTATAAAGAAAAACAAAATGTTGGCCAACAGTGAGAAGCCCTGACTTACAGTAATGCTTCCTTGCTCTAAGTTCATTTTATGGAGAAAACTTGTCACATTGTCACATTCAATTGCTAATATCGTGAGAGCCGTATGGGAAATGAATAAAAATTTCACCATAATGCCTACAATATGTTTCTCTTAAACATATAAAAAAATAAATTTGATGCCTTACTATTCAACAAACTCAAAATAATACCCTGGATTATAAAAGGAAGTTAAACTAGACACTACTCCAACTACGGAAATATTTGCTTCTAAGTGTTATCATCATAGGTTATCTTCATACGCAGTGCAATATGTACACATGTATGCACTGCAGAAAAAACACAATCATTAATAGTATGGGAATGTCTTAGTGATGTAAAGTGTATTTGTGTAGTCATATTTACAGTGCAAGTTCTTGTCTCTTTAGTTGCCTACCGAAGAAAAGTACATTTGAAGTACACCATTGATAAAAGTGTGACTTACCCTTAGATATAAAATTGGTTGTTTGCAAAGCTGGAGTAGATTTTTAGCTTGTTTAAAGGTGACATGTTTTAATAACTCATCAAAAAAGCTATGTGAGAAAGAACGTTCACTTCTTTGACAACTGTAAATATGTGTATAAAAGAAAAGAGTGATTTATGATCATGGCTTTGATGATACAGGTCTCTTGCTGTTTCCATTATGTACTATTAAACTGCACTGCATCTGTGATCATATGCTAGAGGAAAATTTGACATTCTATTTTGGTCCTTACCTACTGTGCCTACTATTACCCTACCCTGTGTGTGTACCATTTATTCCTGCACCATGGTGACCCTACAAGCAAAGGGGGATAGAGAACGATGGGGGTGGGGCTTTGTTGGCACTGGAAAGTGCAACACAGCCATATTTTACAGAGACAATAAATACACCCCCACTGCTAGAAGGATTATGGCAGTGTTATTCAGTTGCCAGATATGTATGGTATACATCTAGGGTACTGTAACAGGAGGTAGGTATTTTCCCTCATAGACTCCCAAGCCAGGGAGTTTTAGGGATTTTATTGCACAACAGGCAAATTTGTTATGATTGTTTGAACTTTGTTTGTGAGGCATGGAAAAAAGTTTTCTTGTACTGTAGCATGGTTTCCCTTGTGTCTTTTGATTTTCTTGGAAAGCTCAGAACATCCTAAAACTGCAAAAAGTCACTGCTTGTGCTTGGCAATTTTTATGCAAAGTACATTTGCAAGTTTACTCACAAGATATCAGCTTCAAGCAAAAAAAGGGATTTGCAATGAATTCTTTCAAAAGCAATGTACAGTACTGGGATAAAGGTTAAAAAGCCTATAAAAGCTAAATTTAATACACCTATAGCTTTATTCATTTAATACCTTTCCTTTGTATCGACAAAAACTTGCACTAACATGAATATTATAGAATATATCAACTATAAAACCATTTATACACCTAAAGGCATCAGAATTTTTGATCTTTTGTTGACCTTGTCTATCATTTTAGACTTTGTGTGTGTGCCAGCAGTATTGGATAGCAACCAAACCTTTTCAGTGGGATTTTAGTCTTCCATTCATCCTAGCATATTGAAGTCAACTATTGTAGGTTGTAATGCTTGACTGTACAGTAAGTGGTTCTTCGGGAGATAGAACAAACCAAAGGCTTTTACTGTACATGGTTGGGCCTGAATATGAACAAAGATTATGCAACATACAGTAGGTCCATGCACAGAGTACAATTACATGGGATGTGATACATTGGACAGTAGTTAAACCCCCCCACCCCCCCCCCAATTAAAAAGGGAAAAACTTGCTGTACATGTTTCTCTAGAAAAATACTGAAGCTTTTCTCTTGTTGAATCTACCGCAATGATTTTTTCTTGCAAATTATAGTCCTATAAAGGGTTATGTTCTCAGGATGATGGATGGTGAATGAGAGGGGGGGTGTGGAGGGGGGACAGGGGGTGACACCTAATCGATTTGGCCATAATCACTTGCTCAAGATTGCAAAAATTGATACTGTACATACCAAGCCTGGCCTGCCAAGCCAGCATCTTACAATACAGTATTTTTTTAACTTTTTTTTGTTATTTATCTTTTGTTAGAAAAGATCCAAGCAACATTCAAACAAGTAGTGTATGTGGTTCATTAAAAATATGTGGTTCATCTGAAAGGATTTGCCAATGTTTTTTTCCAAACCGTCAAGTGCATTATTTAAGCAGCTTTGTCTTCAGAAGTTCATTTCACTGATTGGAAGTTTTTTCAGAGTTTCAGCCTTTTACAGTGTTTAGTCTTCTTCCTTAAAATGTTAAAAATGCCATCCTTATTCTGACAACGCTTGGGATTTGATAACTTCTAGGCATGCATGCGAGTAAGAGGCTCATATCAACTTTCTTATCTTCTTGAGGGTGAGAAACCGTCTCAGATCGATTACTTTCTCATGAATTCTATCATTGTTTATGGATGATGTGATATAAACATCTGAAAATTTTATTTGAAAGCCTTGGCATTTTATATGAAGATAACTTGAGGCTGAAGTGGGGGGTGCAGAGAAGCTTGAGAAAAAATTGAACTTGTTTCAGAAGAAGAGACATTGGCTCTGGATATATGAACACCATATCTACTGCTTGAAAAGGAAAAAGTGACGAGAAAAACTTTTGAAAGGGAAAAAAGTTTTTATCCCTCTGGATTGTACGACTAATTACAAACAAAAACATTAAAATAATAATAATCAGACCTTGAAGGGCAATGGTTTTACAACCCTAAGCTACCACAAATGTGGGAGAAGCCATTGGCTTATGAATTACAACTTCACGTCGGGTGGCAACCAATTTAACAATTTGGGTCAAATTTGGTATTTTTTTTGAAAGGCCAGTTCAGATGGGAAAACCGTAGATTGCTCCTGAATGAAAAACCCACCTAACTTTGACCCGGCCAGGAATCGAACTCCAGACCTCCGGGTTGCTAAGCTTCACCACTTCAAATGCCAATGAAGCTTAGTAACCAGGAGGTCTAAAAACTAACTCTGGACAAAAACATCCAAAAGAGATTCAAAAGAGGGGGAAAAAAGATAGCTTCATGTTAAATGTCACTTAAAGCATTTTGCTGGCAATGAAACAATATTGTGTGTGGTAGTGGGATGAATCCAATATCCAGGGTATAGTGGTACCTACTGAGTACAGCATTGTCTTCAAGACATTGCCAATTTAGTATTCTTTGGTTAATGGAATAGCACACTTTAAAAACATTTGAGGTTACACAAAACAAGAATGTTGGTATTATAGTATTCTCATAATATTGTCTTACATAACATTTAAGTCTATTTTGGTCCTCACCTTCCTCCTATTACCCTATGTATACCATTAATACATATTACTTACTGTACTGCAAACCAGTAACACCATGGTAACAAACGGCCTATAAGGCCCTTCAAAAAAGAAAGGATACTCATCGCATCTGGTCAAAAAGGGTCATCATGGTGTCAGGGAGGATCTCAGAAAAGTCCAAACCAAAAAAGGAAAAACAGCTCTGGAAGAAATAATCCAGTAATAATCCAAATAATTACCAGACAGCTTGAAAACAGATCTAAACGTGAACTTGGCAAAATGGCATAGGAAGATATAGGGGGTATGGCCCCTTCTTCTGGTAGGGTTACCACAGTGGTATTAGTTTGCCAAATGGTAAGTATGGGTATGTAAATGGTATACATAGGGTGAGAAGAGGTCTCAGTTATAGTCCCTCACAGACTCCCAAACCATGCAGGAGTTTTAGGAAATTCAAGTTGAAGATGGAACACTACCAAGCACCAGCTGTTTTGATCTAGAACTTACCTTGTTTTTTATTCATTTTACATGTTCACACAGTGGTACTGTAGTTCTGTACAGTTTCCAGAGTATATGATGCTGTTTGGTTAACAAATTTCTGTATTTATAATCAGTAAAACTCAGTAAAGCTCAAACCGGATTTTCTGAATGTATTTTGTCATGTTGGTATGAGGTCACAAAAAGCTAGGTTGCTTTGCCAGTATGCACCAATGCATTGTGGATAAGTAGGTCACAAGCAGGAAACAAAAGGTTGTATGGTATTCCAGTATTGTAAAACTGTATGTGAAGTTGTAACTAATGAATCTGCATGGTGTTCTAATCAGCTATTGTCCCTCACCATCATGTGATCTTATTTTACAAGACTATAGTCAATGTGGTTGGTGCTTTTTGTTTCAAAAATCTAGGACATTAAGTAGGAAGTGTATGGAAGGTGAAGGTCAAGGTCAAGAATAGTTCACCTATAAAATGGCTTGGGAAGAAATACTTACTGTGCAGTACCTTTAATTAAATTACTTGAAAAATGTCATACAGTATGTGTTATTTTACATGCCCCTATCATCTTAGCTGTCTTTTGTGTTGCTCAAGTAGCCCTCAGTCATAATATATTAAATTTTGCCCAACTCATGTTAAAATGTGTTTCATAGCTGTCTGGCAACTATTTGGATTATTTCTGAATTATTATCTCAGTAACTTCTTTTTCGGTTTGGACTTTTTTCTGTGATCCTTCCTGACATTGTGGTGACCATTTCAACGGGATGCTATGATGATGTTTTGGGGGATTTTTTGAGCGAAATTCTCCAGAAATACATTTTGTTAGACCAAACGCCATAGTTACTGTGGTTGGAATTGCGGAGGCCTGGGAGGGGGGGAACATTTTTTATTTGGAATCTTTTTTTCATAAAATGTAGTTGTTACTGCATAAACATATTTGAAAAGCAGAAAAAGGAAGCAACATATAACACCTCTGCCTCTAGATATGAAGTGAGGCCCATCACCTGGGCCATTTATAATCATGCATGACAAAGTGTGACAAAATTCATGACCTCTGCTTTACTTACATCTCACAAGTATGTCAGGGTTGTTGATTTTTTTGTATTTTCTTTTAAATTGAAAATATCAGGTTTTAATGATTTTAGTCTAATTTTAATGATTTTAATCAAATATTTTTTATTTTATTAAATTTCTTTATCGTACAATGTCACAAAATTTCCTGGATGTTAATTTGTACTCCTAAACCTCCTAATATCAAGTTTTCAGCTTCCCCTAATGTCTAGATCTATCATTTGCAAAACAAAAACAAGAAAAAATATGGCAAAAAATGAAAAAATTATAGTCTAGCAATGTCTACCCAGAACATACAGCATAAGATGACCCCTCTCTGGTTCATAATAAGATAGGACACTTGGCAAAAGTACTGTCTTGTGCCATATGCAATTGTTGTGCAAACAGAGAGGGATTTCAGATGAAGCAAATTTGAAGAAAATAACAATGCATTCCCAAATGAAAATGCTGACTGAACAATACACACCAACAATCCTTTGAGAATTGCATTGAGTAGGCTATAGGCATATATGTTGAACTAGAGAGTCTTGTAAACAACTCCCTGGTTGAAACCTGCCAGGAACTGGCAGTTTTGTGAATATTTTTTAAAGTGCATCTCCTCCCACAGATAATGCTCAATGTCCTTAAAAGTTGGCCATAATATTCCTTATGAAAGTGGTTGTAGAGTCTTGTATGTAGATTCCTTTATCCAAAGTCATACGAGGTCATAGTAGGTCAAAAGGTGCAACTGTGATTGACTTGTTGATATTGCTTTGCACCTGTAAGACCAATAGCTACCAAACATGGCAAAAAAAAAAAAAAAAATAGGTCATAGGTCATTCAAGACCATGTTTTAATGCCATAGATGTAAATATTTTGAAATGCTATTTTATCCAAGATGCATTGCAAAATTGCCCTCATAATTGCTCAGAAGGATGATGGCATGTATGAATTCCAAATTTCTTGTCCAGTTTGGGATGTATAATAATTGTGAAACCTTTTTGACCAATTTTGGCCTACCCTTCTATTTTTTCTAGTCTCACAAATTCAACTTACTAGTTTCCATTTGAACTGCACTCCCTTCAAAGCTGCCTGTGTACAAGCACCAAGTGGTATGATACTAAATTAGCGTTGCTTGTGGAAGGGATAAAGAGAGTCAACTTTCTTTTATTGTGTTCAGGGAGGAAGCTTTTACTTACTAGTGTGTTATCACAGCCATTTACATTTGCCTTTTGCCTTTCTGATTACTAACTAAACTTACTGTTCCCTATAAAAGTAGTAAGCAAGGCAGGAGGGGTTTACCATTTTCCTGAGAGAAATTAAAACATTCTAAATTGTGGACACATTTGTTCAAGAAATAACAGCCATTTATTACAAGTACAGTCTCTATAGTGATTAGAATATATCCATTGCATGGGGAGTGATTTTCTTGGCATTGGAAGTCATCGCTGAGCGGTAATTCAACAGGTTTGAGCTTCAGCACCGATGGTGCTCTAGTTTTATTGTAGGAGCTGAAAATTGAATGCAAATTGAAACATAATTGCTCAATTTTCAGGTTGAAAGGAATGAACTGTAGCTATAGAATGATATCACAATAGGTCTACACAGTATCCTCCTACAGTGCTACTCCTTTTCCTTACCAGATGGTATAAGGTTGAGTTTCCAAATCCATAATTATTTGTGATGGGGAAGTTTCCTTTACTGGAGCTATGTACCTTTTTCCTTCTAATAATCACCTCTTCCTCTTTTGCATCACTTAGGTAATTTTGGAAAACAAATACGTCCCAATTTGAACCCTGGCTACACTTCACTACACACATATTAATAATGACTTGGAATTCTGCACAGGTATACTTCAGCTGCATTTGTATAGACGAGGCTGTAAACCTCTTTACTGTAATAAGATACAGACCTTGAGTACAGTAGTAGATTTTCTAGATATCCTTCCTGTCACGCTGTGGACTTGCCAAAGGATTAATGCAGGTAAGTACAGTAGGGTTAAATACTGTAAATAGGAGGTGAGGGGGGGTGATGTAGATCCCCAAACCAGGGAGTTCGGGGGGGAAGTGCTTCAAATCACACTCCTTAGGAAAGTGGTAGGTTTGCTGTTTTTTTTTTAACATTTAGTAGGTACAACTGAACTCCCATTCTTTATCTAAGTGTGCAAATAATTGCACTCTTCTATAGTGATTTGAGGTGAGTGGTGGTGTGTGATCTTCTTCACCCCTCCACTCACTTTCTTTTACACTTGTGATCCCACTTGCATGCCACAACACAAAACAGATAGCACAGTGGAGATAGAGACTGTCCTCACTGGGCGGACAGCCTCTATTGTCCGCAAGCTATTTATCACTTTACGAAATTCAAAAAGCCAAAATTAGGAAAGGTACAGGCCTGTAATATTGTGTTTTTCATTATGCTGTGATATCAAGGTGGGATGATTTTAATGATTACATGCTCAAAGCTGCTCATGAGGTATTCAAGAGGTGGAGGGAGGGGATGAAGTGGAGGGATGAAGGCTGTTATGCATTGTATTAAATTTTCTAACATACTGTGAGTCCTGTATCTATAGTACATTAATGCATTGCCAATTTTTCCCACTCTTGCAATCCAAAGTCCTTGTCTCTCGTGCAAAATCAGAAGTCCTTATGTGTATGATATGTGTTCTGGTTTGCTTTGCTTGGATATTCGGATGGTGTCGAAGATGTTGAGAGTGGGCCATTATTTGGGCTCGTAGATTAACAAACCAAGTATAATGTGTCTGACAGATGACTTTTCTTAACATATGGCACTTTTTAAAGTGGAAACTTGCATTACTGTAGGCCCCTGAGACAGAATGATGGAATGGAGAGCAAGATAATGTAATTTATCGCTGAAGAAAAAGCTAGATTCGCTTTGACATGTATAACATGTTTTTGTGTGAATGATGATGTAAACACAAGTATTGTGTTTGGCTTAGTTATGTAAAATGACTGACTGCATAAAAGTGATGTGAAACTAAAACAGCATTTAATGTTTTGCATGAGAGATTATGCCTGGATTTAGTTGTATTGAAACAGTACTAAGTAATTCAATAGGTACTAGCTCAATGAGAATGCCATTTAATGCGTTAGACAATGTACAATCTTTATTTGATACCTATACTACTGTACAATACGGTACTGTGACTGTTATTGAATGTGTGCCATGTAAAGCTGCAAATAGAGCTTGTCAGCAAAAATTGATGAAGCTGTCATTGTGAGATATTGGCATTATGAAATGGATGAGGAACAACATTAGGGTAGTTGCCCATACATCTTCTCTCCCCCTTCCCCAAACAGTCATCACAGCAAGCCTTTTTTTATAAGCTCAAAGTTTCAGCTATAATTTTCAACAGAGTTAAGAGGCTCAGGTGAATTGTTCTTCTCTAGGATGTAACCAACCTGAATCGAAACTCAAACTAAAATTAGACATTCCACACATCTCATACATTACAGAAAAATGAAAAGGGGTATAGATATTTGCAGTTAGGGGAGATCTTCTGTCACGAGCTACAATACTCATTAAAACATTAAGATACATTCATATGATTTGTAGTGATGTACAAAAGCATGTGTTCCTGTACATGTATGCATGTCTGTTTATAATGAACTAATACAGTATAAAATTCAGTCTTAAGTCCAGTATCTACACAAATGGACTAGCTATACCGTAAGTTTACAATTAAAGCTCATTGATACTGTTACAACACGAGGGGAAGTAAGGCTCAGAATAGATCAGTATAAACAATGAACTGTAAGCTGCTAAAGCTTTAAAGAAAGGTTTAATAGAAAGCTTATCTTGATAATCTGCCAATGATATTGAAGGAAAATGGTATATTCCATCTTAAAATAGTGACAACACCACCTTGGAGGAGCTTCTAAATCCTGGGAAAGGCAATTTCCTGCAATCTCCAAAAATTTTCTGGTGTGCTCCATGCCAACTGCAAATGGTGGTGCTCTGCTTTATAGACAGTCTTCCCACAATTTTTAGCCCCCACCACTGGGTGTATACCTGAATATATGAAAGAATGTTGGTAGAAGTTGGTCAGTATGCTGAACTTTGGTTTGAAATGTACTCCCAAGCAGCAACAGTTCCATACACTGTAGGTCTTCATTGGATTACTCTGATACTTTTTTGTACAAGGCCTTGTATTTGATAGGAGTTAAAAAATGTTAGTTTAAAATCTATTGGGTAAGTTGCTCCTGTAGTGCCAGTGATTACTGCATATATATACCTGTAAGTGTCCTTTGCTTATGATATCCCATGTGTGGATTGTATACTTTATATATGTATGCAGATGTACAAAAGTGATAGATGTAATGCTATGGTGGCGTGTACAGGTCAACTCACATGTGTTACTTTCATCATCTACCTTACTTGATAAAGCTTATCGACTTTCACTGCTATGAATGATAAAGGGTATTCTGTCAATGATGTAGTGCAAATTTGTGAAAGATAGCTTAGCTGCGCTGTTAAAAGGTATCAGGTTTCAATATGGTTATGATCAGGATGGAAGAATTGTCAGGATATGTATAATGAAGAATGATGGTTAATGGGTTTGAGGTATTAAGAGATATGTTAATTGACCAATCAGAGAATGAAGATGAGCAATGCATTTGGAATCTTCTCAAATCAACAAAAGACCTTCCTTTATATTGCTGTAGTACTTACCATGAAGTTACAGTAAGTTTGCTTTTATGACTTGATAATTAGGAATATGAGAAATGATCTGTGGCTGAGGTTTGGGGCAATGCCATAAAAAATTTAAGTCAAGACTCTGAAATAAATGAAATTAATGGCACCAGAATGTTATATGCTACACAAAAGGGATTTGCAATACAGTTAAGGAAAAACTTAAGGGAAACTCCCCAATCCTTTGACCTTCTCATGAATCTGTGGCAACTTTCCATACCAATATTTTGTTCTTTCTTTTGGCCATGAAGGGTGGAGGAGGGGGTGGTAATGTAGTATGGAATTCCTCTGATGTTGTGAACTGTAGGGTAGTATTGTTTTACATTGCATTCTTGCAGTGTTCATGCGCTGCAGCTTTTTGTGTGATACTTGCAGATGGAGACTTTATAATTAAAGGGGATGACTTGAAAATGCTCAACAGTGGTTGAGATTTTCTCCAAAAGTCGTAAAATTCTTTGATCAGACTCTTAAAGGATTATTTTCAGTTGTGAAAACATGTTAAAGAATACTGTACTGTACTAAATCTAAAAGTGAAGGGAAATACATATAAAATACATCCCTTTTAAATGTTTGAAGAACCTGTATATTCAGAGTAATAGTAGTTCTTCCAGATTCACTTTGTTTAGTTCACTACAGTCTCTGGACTATGAATGACTTGCTCATTTATTGAAACTCAATTACTTCACCTTGCACTGTTTGGCTAATAATGAATATCGACCTTTTACCTTAATTTGTTGGTAACTGCCTGCAGCTCCCTTGTGTCATTTCGTGAATCTTTTTATCCATTACAACCCAGCTTCCTGTGGAATCCAAGTGCAGTGAAGCAAATCTGGATGGTGATTGGTTGATTAATGGACCCATGCCTGAGTTAACTTCATTTTAACACTGCCAGCAATATTCTCAGTAAATGATAATTTTTCTTTGATATCATATTTTGCTTATATTTTCCTGATATACTCACAGGTACTGTAGGCTACACTGTTTGAAATTGCACTGTAATAAGAGAATAAATCAAAATTGAGATTTTTGTTATGATTACAAACATAAGATTGTTCAATTTAAAGGTATTTTTAGTTATGTCTAGAAAATAATAATTGATTGTAGTACAAGTGTTCGAAGGGGAATAGGATGCATGTTGCTGTGGTTATTAAGCTTAAATATACAGTGATTGCCCTGTACACTTTGTACATACTAACCTTTGTGTGAAGTATGTACAATTGGGACAACTGCAATTTCATGAAATCACCTGCAGTATTACTAGTATGTTGAATTGTGCAAAATTTCATGATTAATGTATCGTCCATACAGATCAGATTTTGAAAGGTATGCCAGGGAGCCCAAGAAAACATGTTTATATCCTGGGAAGGGAGTTACATTTTTTCCCAGGAAGGAGTACAGTTTAAAAAATTTCTCCCACTTGCCAAAATTTCCCTCCAGATACTCAAACTTTCCCGGGAAGGTGCCTCCTAGCTTTCCGAATATTTTCACCAATGTGGAATTCGTGGAATTCATCCATTACTGTGGTGAATAGGAGACCCAATACTTCTTATTTTGGAAGGTGGGGGGGAGAGGGGAGAAGAGGAGTTTACCCTATATTATTTTTGATTCCTTGCCGAAGGCAGGCAAGGAATCTATGCGATGGTGATGTCGTGTGTGTGTATGTGTGTGTGTGTGTGTGTGTGTGTGTGTGTATGTGTGTGTGTGACGCCTGCTTGTAAACACGATATCTCAAGAACGGTAACCCCTAGGGATCTCAAACTTGGCATGTAGATTATCCACATTGAGTAGATGGTCCCTATTTTTTTCGGTAGAGGTCAAATGTCATTTGGGGTCACCAGAGGTCAAAATGTAAATACCTTGGAAATTGCTTGTAAACACGATATCTCTAGAAGGAAAAATGTGAGCAATCTCATACTTACCTTGCTGATTGTCCATATTGAGTAGATGGTCCCTATTGTTTTTGATGGAGGTCAAAGGTCATTTGGGGTCACCAGAGGGAAAAAGGTTAAAACTTTGTAAACACTGTATCTCAAGAAGGGTAAATGTGAGCGATCTCATACATAGCACGTGGATTGCCCATATTAAGTAGATGATCACAATTATTTTTGGTGGAGGTCAAAGGTCATTTGGGGTCATCAGAGATGAAAAGCTCAAAAACTTGTAAACACCATATGTCAAGAAAGGTAACTGCCAGGAATCTCATATTTACTAAGTGGATTGTCCATACTGAGTAGATGACCCCTATTGTTTTAATTGGATGTCAAAGGTCATTTGGGGTCATCAGAGTTCAAAACATCTAAACCTTGCAAACACTATATCTCAAAAGAGTATATAACTGTTGAAGTTAATATCCATGAGCGGTTAGGGTGAAAGGGTAAGAATAATTTGGCATGTGTAATGTAATAGGCATAGGGTATATAATTTTTTGGAACAGTTTATTAACTTCACTATATAAATTCTTTAGTGAGGTAATTTTGAAAATGCATTTGTAAAGTACTGAAGCAAACTCATAGGAAGAAGGTCTAAGGTGCACAAAAAGGCACATCACATGGTAGTTACTGTACAGTATGTTGATTCTGGCATGAAATTGTGCCCTGTTATTACATTAAGTTCCAAGTATTAATACATGAAAAAGTGGGCAGAGCAAAATATAAAATCTTAAAAGGCAAAATCTGTTCATCAGGCTGGCATACATGCTTCAATGCTCATGGGTATGCTGATTTTGCAGCCACAAGTAAATAGATTTTCATGAAACTGATGTGGAACATGTGAGTTTAAACAGTCTGTATATAAGGGTCATTTAGGGACATAGTCTGAAAATATTAGAAGATGCTTCTGTGCACACTAAGTAGATGACTGATATGGAACTTCATAAGTATAAACTTTGAACAGAGAGTACTCTGTGTGATGCACAAGAATCTCTTTTATAACATACCTACATTGCTTTTTCAATAACCTTAAAGAAAACCTGAAGAAAACATTAAATTTAGTGGCAAAAAGTGCTAATATTTGACAAACCTTGTGCCTACTGTCCTCATGAGGACATGTGCATGCAAGCATGCATTAACTGGAAGCGGGAATTGATTAATTAGATATACCACAGTTAGTTAGTTTTACAAAAAAGAACCTAATTTACACTGATCATTTGGTATCAAATACCCTTCAGCGCACATGAACTGTCATTGCCTAATAGAGTGAATCAAATTGTGACTGACCCATTCTTTGCCATTTGGTCACAGTTATCTCGCCCAATTTTTCACAGTTGACTGCCAGTTATCCCCACAGTGTCCTGAAGGATTACCTCATACAAACATACAGCTCAATTGACTTAAGCTTTTTACTGTATAAGTGGTGTTAATTGACTCTTATAAACCCCCTGAAGAAAGCTTATTTTTATCTCAGTACATAACCATGACAGCCCATTGTTTGTATATACTCCTATTTCCTGCCATTCCCTGCAGGCATTTAGTACTCTTTTTGTGGTCAAAATGTCAGACTTCCATGAAAGTCACACCTCTGCTAAATCCAGCATAAAATAACTGTCCACATTATCTTGTCTCATCTGACCACAAATAAAAGTTGTTTGCCTAGCCATTGTCTGGAGATGGAGAAGTTCATGTACACTGATCAAGTTTCTAAACTGAAAGTCATCTTAGAAATACTGTAGATTGACACGCTTCAGAAATTAGTGTCCTTTACATAGAAGCTGGTGGAATTGAACAAATAGTGTGTTTGTATAACGAATTTTGTTGAACAAAACTTTAAACATTGGTGTCTGTCTAGATTGGTGTTTCTGCTTTACAGTTTCAATATGCTCTACAATGATTATTTGTCACTTAGTTTCATTCTAGAATTTGTTTTAAATTTTTGATAGCATAAAATGTATCAGCATACTACTTGCCTCATCTCTGCTTATATCTGGATAACCGCACCAAAAAAGTAACCCCTGTGTGAAGGATTATATAGCTATGTCAAATACCATCATCGAGTGGGGGAATTCTTGTCTCACATTTCATTTTTATCCATGTCACTATCCCCCCCCCCAAAAAAAAAAGTGTACCATAAAGCTTAATGCATAGAACCATTGCTTCAAGATTACCCTTTATAACACTTTTCAAAAGTATTAAGATTTTATTTTGCATTGCTGCTGTCATTTAAAAGTAGTTCAGGTAATAAGAGCAAGCATAAAGTTGTATACTGTGTATCAAACAAGGAAAACTTGTACTGTATGTTATGCTGTACCTACAGTATAAGTAGACAAAAGGCGAATTAAAAGTCTTGTTAAATTTTGGATTAATAGGGATATCTGCTTTTGTTAATATGCAAAGGATACCATAGACAATGGGTGGGGCATTTCCCCCATAAAGCAAAAATTGCCATCAGTAATAGCCAAGGTTACACATCTCTGTTCAGATGTCTCTTTAGGCTTGGTCTCACATACCCCGCAACACCCAGTGTTAACTCGTGTTTACAATCAGACAAAACCACAGGCTAACCCCGTGTTTTCCAGTCTGTGTTCTCACGTACCCAGTGTTTCGTTGATTGGATAGTGTTACCATAGTAACGAGACCAAATATTTCACACACCGATTACAGCAAAATGTAAGAAAATACATGTCATCAGTGCTATAAATATCTGTGACCTTGCTTGATTAAAACAAACACGATGCTTAAAACTGCTTAACCCTGTGATTTGAGGTGGATTGAAATTTAAACACCGACCCCGCGTTAACCCGCGTTCCCACGTTACTGGAGCGTGAGGTAATACAGTGTTACCTCGAGCGCGGGGTATGTGAGAACACAGTATTTGATCCAATGCTTGTAGGAGAGTGTGTTGATGAGGGCTTGTTTAAACACTAACCTCAATGCAGACTTTTCGCAACATAGAGGCATCGGAACATAGAGACTTCAGAATGGAGAGCTGTCCCCATTGACCAAACTTTTGATAAAAATGGTTTCAAAATACCGCTTTATCAAGTAATGAGACAGTTTTCTGGAATATTAAAGCTGTGTGAGAAATTCCTCTTGTGTGTGGAGATCAAAGGTTTGAGGTGACAGTTAGATCAAACTTTGTAGACATAATATTTTTAGGGGGATAACTGTGAGGGATCTCATACCATGGTGGTAGTACTTTCATACTCATTCTGTACTAAGCTTAATTTTGAATTACTCATGTTGATGGACGTGTTGGTAAGGTGATCACTATTGTTTTTAAGGGGTCAAAAGGTCATCTTGGGTCACATGAGGTCAAAAAGTTTTGACCCTACTAGTATTATATCTCACTTAAGTAGGATAATTTTATGGGATCTCATGCATGTCATGTTTGTTTCCATGTTTGCTATGATATATCATACGGCAAGGAATCACTAAGCCTGTTGGCTTTCTAGTTTTTTGTGCAGCATACAGTAATGTGTAATATAGTAGTACTAAAGGTAATGGCAGTGGCGTAGCTAGGATTTTTTTCCAGGGGGGGCAAAGGTTTGAAATTTCCCCAAAACTTTTCCCGGTCAATGTGTATGTATTTCATATAAAAGATGCAAACTTACAGGTATAACAACATTACCATATCATTTTGTAATATTACCTGCATTTTAATCTTAAAGTAAAACATAAGGCAATCGGAAATAACAAAGTATATTATTTTGGTAAACAATATCTGGTTTATTTGTATGTACTAACGCAGTGGCGTACGCAGGATTTCTCTGAAGGGGGAGGGGCATGCAGCATGGTCTAAGGGGAGGGGTTTCCGGAAATTTTTTGACGTTTTCAAGGAGCCTAGATGCAAAATGGTGCAAGATTTTCGACTTTGACAGGAACAGTGTTAAAAGTTGAATCGTGGTGGTTCATGAGGAAAAAACTGAAACTTTTGAGTCTTGTCATGCATTTCCTTATGCCATTTTATGCTACCTTGCGAAGAAAAACTTGTCATTAAATTTGCACACTTTTAGGAGTCAAAATAAGAGAGCATTGATCGGTATTTGTGGTTTTTTCTTGGCCACAGAATGTTATTTTGTCATAAAGATTATCTGAGCGGAGCGCCACCATTGGTTGATGCGGAGCGTAGAGAAAATTTGGAAAAATCAGACCCCTTAGATGGCCGGAAATAGCATTTTCCAGGCTAATTCGAAGAATCTAGCCAGTCGCTTTCTTCTTTTGTCGTTTGAAATAAAATGCTCACTTCAATATATGTTCGCAAACTGCAAAGTGATCAGAGAGTTAAGAGCTAATTTGACCCCAAAAATGTAATTTTGCCCAAAAGACGGAGCGAAGCGCCACCATTGGTTGGCGCGGAGCCTAAAGAAAATTTCGAAAAATCAGACCCCTCAGATGGTCAAAACAGCGTACCTATGCTTGTAAAGAGAATCTAAGCATGTAGTCTTTTTTATTGATGTCACCAGTGGGAAACAGAGTCTACCTTTTTAGTTGCCTAGGTCTATTTGTAGGAATTAAAAAAAAGTTGGCATCACTGAAAGACCTTGCAGGGACAGTCCTTCCCCTTTGGAAATTTCTGAAAATTGGGTGTCCTTATAAGCAATCTGGTGCCACATATGCTATCTTTTGAAGAAAAATCTGTGTTAATAAAGTTAGACTACGTATTTTTAAGAATAAAGAAAAAAAGGCATCTGTGAGGGAGGGGGGGGCATGGCCCAATGGTCTCCCCTTAGCATGCCACTAAGGAGGCCTAATACTGGCTCGATCACACAGGATATCCTGTTAGAAAAGCAGTCTGTTAAATATAGTAGGCTACAAGGTACTCATTGTCCATTTATTGTTACACTCAAAGTGAGCAGAAAGCTATTTTCCCGAACTAGCTTGTACGCCTCCAAGGATTAGGCTAAGAAACAAAATATAAGTGTGCCAACGGATCCCGCTGATTCTAACTTCTAGTTTATCGTTGGCCATGGAATGTTTTAGCCCCATCCATCGTTATGTACACAGAGTAAAATCGTACAGCTACTGCTAGCTTGTAGAAGAACATAACAACCTCGGGGTCTACGGTAGTGACTTGTCACATCCTTTTACTGAATTCCCAAAGTATCACCTGAATAACAGCTTCCTGTGCACTGAAATGCACTGATCATAACCCCCGTGCGTATACAAGCACAAGAAAACATTCAATCTGCTACGCGGAGAGGACTTTTCTGTGGAACGCAAATTGGGCCGGTTCATGCGACACTGACGAAATCTGAGTTCATTTCTGGCATGAAAATACGAATTATGTATGTGAAATGTCTCACAATTTCTTATTCTACCAAAAATTTTGAGAAATTTTTGTAATAATAAGAAGATTCATCAAATTTCCCCATTTTCATCAAATTTCCCCAAACATTTTTCCAGGGGGGCAACTTGCCCCCCCTGCCCCCCCAGTAGCTACGCCACTGGGTAATGGTATAGCACTGAAGGAGTCATTGAATCCACAATTAACGAGCGTTGTTCTTTGGCAGGTCATTGACTCATGGGTGGAAAGTTGGAGAGCTTCGCATCTCCTTTTGGTGAAAATGCGGGCATCCACCGGTAAAAATTCCAGTTGAACCCAGTTGACCAATTCAACTGGGTTCAACTGGGACCCAGTTTAACCCAGCTGGTCTTGTTCCAAATCCCATGTAAAACCAACTGGGTTGAACTGGGTTACCAGCTTTCAACTGGATTGACTACATTCAACCCAGTTGAATTTGTTTCAATTCCCATATTAGATTAACTGGGTTTAACTGGTTTTCAACTGGTTTCGTTCTGGGTTCTTACTGGATCCAGTTGAACCCAGTTTAACTGGGTTCAACTGGAATTTTGACCAGGGTCTGGAGGGATTTTTTGACAGTTGGAAGAATATTTCTCTTATCTGTGCTTAAAAATATTGAAAGAATTGTGGCAAATTTTACTCACTTCCTGGGAAATAAGTTTGAATACTCCTTCCCTGTACAGGAGCTTATATCCAGGCCTAAAAATTTACTTGTGTATGTACTGGTTACTTTATGCTTTTGTCATTAATTACAGTACAGTATTATTATTGAACAAAGGGAGACTCCTTCAAGTACGTATTGTTTCAAATAACTTCTTCCTTTTGGTTCTAGAGGAAAAAATCAAATGAAAATAACAAATATGTTGAAAACAAATCAGGCTATAGCTTAATACCAGACCGGATTTTCCTATCGTTTCGATATTAGTTGAACCATGATATCACACTGGTAATTAATGTTGGAAATGTTCAAGTGAAGCATGTCATTGGCTGAGCCTCATGCAATATTTGATAGTGTTTTCTTTTTAGCTGAGATGAATTTCCCAGCAGCTCTCTCGTTTTGCTAGTAGCAGAAATCTATGTCTATTGTTTGCCTTAAATATGTTTGATTTCCCAGATAATTCTGCATTTCTTGATTACTTAAAGATTGCTGGGAGGAAGAACAGAAGGACCAACCGCCAGTTGTATGAAAATTTGTCAAAAGCAGGTGTAGTTCTGATGTAATGACGTACAGGAATGTAATGTGAACTGTAGCAAGTACACATATTTTAACCACTGCTTATTAAAATAGAGTACGTGGAACATCATGTTTGGGGCTTGTTTGAGGGTGGGATGGACGGAAGTTTGGAGGGGGTAACCAAGTAGTGATGTTTATTCTCAGCAACACCAGTGGCTCGACCCTTCTCTTACAGTATCCCCTACTAACCTGTCTAAATGACAGTAAAACGGAAGTAATTATATTTGGTTCCAACCAACAGTTGTCCAAACTTAACATTGAAAATATTATTGTTGGTAACACCCCTGTTAAAGTCTCGTCGTCTGTGAAGTACTTAGGAGCTTGGTTAGATCATGGTCTTTCTATGTCTGATCATGTCAATAGTAAGTGTAAAACTGCTTTTTACCATCTGTATAACATTAGACAGTGTGCTAAATTCCTAAGCAAGACCACTATCATTGCTCTTGTGAATGCACTGGTTCATAGCTGTATCGACTATTGCAATATTTTGCTAACTGGTATTCCGAAATGTATGCTGTACAAGATACAGCGTGTGCAAAATTACGCTGCCAGACTAGTTGCTAACAAGAACAGGTTATTCCCATCCTTAGCCTTGCTGAAGGACTTGCATTGGCTCCCAGTGTTTTACAGGAATCGATTCAAGATCTTGCTTCTTGTTTACAAATCCCTACACAATATGGCACCACTCTAACTTTCCAACATGTTCTCCTTTAAGAAAACAAAATATGAACTTAGATCTGAGACCACTCTCAATCTGGTTGTTCCTAGATATAGGTCCATATTTGGTGAGCGCGCACTAGCTGTCCAAGGCCCTAAGTTATGGAATGATCTGCCCTTTTCAGTTAAGACAGCATGCTCTCTGGAACATTTTTAGTTCTCATTAAAAACCCACCTATTTAGCTGTGCCTTTGATGGTATCTGATAGTCCAACTTAGTCTTTTGTTCTCCACTGTGTCTTGTAAGGCGCATTAGAATAATTATTTTAAATAATGCGCCATATAAATTTCTTGAAATTGAACTTGAACTTAAATCACTGTCAGACTGTGGTCTCACATACTCAGTACTCAAAAAAAAAATTAAAAATGAACAAACTCACTCCTTGAAGCAGAATATAAACTGGCAAAATTTTATATAATTTTTTTTGTAATCCTGTGTCACCACAAAATTAATAAAATACACATAAGAATTAATGTGTTGATTAGGGGCAGTTAACCAACTGCTGAGTTTAGAGGATTGGGTGATGTATATTGAAGGCATTCCTGTTTCCAGAACTTTCACATGTAAAATGTCAATCTATTTTGCTTTTAGTAACCTCACCTGTTTCAGAAATAGATGATTCCAAAGTCTGCAGAATGCAACAAGTAAATGTTTTGAATCCCCATGAGGAAACTAACCAAGTTGAATTATCTTTGGACATTCTGTCAGTTCTGAAAGGAGTGATACTCTGCAGTAAATAAGACTGATATATTGTAAAATTGTCTAGGATCACAGACAAAGAGTATTTGTGGAAATGGGGAACAAGTTTCCCCTCTACCTCCCGCCCCTTCTTTGGATGGAAACACTGCTTAGAACTGTAGTTATATAAAGTTAATAGGACTTCAGAGTATAGTATTGTCTTATCTACTGGCCAGCAACATATGTTTGCAAAGGTTAGGTATCCTCCATGGAACCCTTTACCAAGACAGTAACCTAGCCCGTACCCTCATGAAAATTTAAAAAAAAGAAAACCTGAATAGAATAAATATTCATGGCTATGCTTTAAACCATGTCTTTTTGGTTGTTGACCACTACTAGCCAGATCATTGATTTTTTACTTGAAATGGAAATCTTTGAAGCTCTTTTGCCTACCATGCATTAACTTGAGGGGGCCAGCACATTGCAAAGAATGGCTGTTGTACCAAGCAGATCACAAAGTTAGCAACTACTGTCAGTACACATCAGTAGTCAACACTACTCTAGGCCTTGAGTTTAGCAATTTTCCTGGTTTGCTACAAATCACACTACTGTACTTCGGAAATGTAGGAGTGGGATAGATCTGCTGTTTTATTGAATGGTGATAGATATGTTTATATAATTTGCCATTCTTTAGATCTAGTTGTGCAAATATCGCACTTCTCACAGTGATTTGAGAAGAGTGATGGTGTGTGATGGAACTTGCATGCCTCAAAATTGGAGAACTGTGTACACTTAGGTACCTCTTGTTGTTGAAATTTCTATGTAGGTACTCGTCTTTTATTTTTGTTTCCTTTCTCTCCTTTCCATTACAGTTTTTGTGCATACGAAACATCAGAATATTTCTTCAAGCCTGCTCAACAGTTTTCAAATTATCCCCATCAGATCTTTTTGAGCCTATGTGGCTGTATGAAGCCACTAATTTCAAAATGGTGAGTTTCTAAGACTAAAGCAATCAAGTAACAGAATTTGTTTGTATGACAGTGTATGCTATGTTTACTCTAGTTGCAGAACAAGCTAGGGATGCTGCAGTCCCCTCCCCCCTCCCATTGATTGTCATTCAGTGTTGTAATCGAGTCACTATCTAGTGACTCGATTCACCAGTTTTCAAACTTAAGTGACTCGAGTCAATTCATTGACTTGAGTCACTGTACTGTTTCAGTGGGGAAATTACTCCTGAATTCTATCGAGTCACTATCATTTTGAAAGGAAGTGACTCGAGCCGTGACTTGTTACAACACTGTTGTCATTCATGTTAAAATATGCTTCAAAATATGTCAAATACAATTTTTGGCTCCCACGGAGTAGCGATCAGCCAAAGTTGGCATCTCCAATATTGATTGAGACTTAATGGATATCGCCTTGCACTGTTCTTCCACACATTTTACCGACTGCATGGCCAAGATGTTAGAGCATGTGGCTTACTGCACTGTTGGGAGGTTGGGAGTTGGCGTCTTGGCTGGGGCTTACTGAGGACTTCAAAAATGGAACTTTCTGCCATTGTGCTTGATGCTCTGCATAAAAGATGGAGCAGGGAATAAAGCTAGTGAGCCACAACTGGAAAAAGGCCATGGCTGGCTCAAGTTGAACTAACTGGTTGGAAACTGCGCCATAAAACTCCACCTAACTAGTAACTCCACACATTGTACTTACAGCCCTGTACAAACTTAAAGGTCAAGATTTGTACCCCAGACTTATTTTGAAACAAAAGCTTAGTATCAATTTTCATCTTATTTCTCTGCAAAGTATCTTCTTTGCATATCCAAGGTAAACCAAGCAGTTACTTATAGTATATTCACATTTGAAAAGCAAAAATGTTGTCACATGACTCTCAACAACCAATCATGGAAAAAGACAGTCTAGTACTCTTTGAAAATGTTTTGCAAAAAAATTAAATCAAAATCTAATTAAGAAGAGTTTCCTGAAAGTGAGAAGGCTCAAGCTGGAACAATGAATACGGTTGATCCTGTTTGCTTTAGTCGTAGCACAGGTAATGTAAGTGGAATGATCAGGGTAGTTGTTTTTTGCATATAACTGTTGTTGAAAGGCCAACCGAATGCGTGACCTTCTATGAGGTACAGTGTCTCTTACATAAATTATAGGGAGAGGAAACTGTATCTTGACTGACTAAAAGTACATAAGAATTTGAAGCAAAGGTATTGTTGAAGTTTAAAAATGGAAGACAAGTCTTTAAAAAATGTTTTCAAACAAATTTTCGTGGAAGTATTGATGTATAAATGTCAGCCTCTATGTACGAAACACTGCAATTTTGACTTTGCCCTCTTATCAAATAATGTCACAACCACTAACTGACCCAAATGCATGCATTGTGTATCTGTTACGTAACTGTGGCCGGAAGGATGACCGATGTGTGACCTTTTAGAAGGTACAATTTCTTCCACTTAAATAACAGGGAGTAAAAACTGTATCTTGGCTAAAATTGCCTGTCAATTCTTAGGGAAAGTATCGTACAAGTTTACCATGGCAGAAGAGTAGTTTAATTATAATTATAATTATAATTTTAAACACAATTTTTGACGAAGTACTGATGTATAAATGTCAGTCACTATGTGAAAATACAACAATATTTGACTATGCTCTGCTACCAAGTAATGTACAACCATGAATCGACACAAAGCTTTATATAGATTGCTACATTTTTCAGAAGGTATACATATTTCTGACGGCCCAGGTTAAGGTATTTTTGCTGCAAAATTTAATGTTTAATTAATTTTTAAAGTTCTTTAATTAATTAAAGTCTCAACCTTTTTTCAAAAAGGAACAAACAACCAAACATTGCAATATATTTTTGTTTAATTTAGTGTTCAACAATACATACCCTTCACACAGTTGTCCTTCTTAACAATGATCTACCCTAGCAACAACAATCTTTAACATCCAAAATGAAGACAAGCATTGGCCTGAAGCTGTTCAGCTGAAAAAATTGCAAAACAAACACATAATTCTCCTTAGTTAAGCTTGTAAACCAGAGCTTATGCCAACACTAAAATGCATGATCCTGCACATGTTTTGCAAAAGTCTTGTCTGCATGACTCGGTAGGTTTTCCCTTTCGGGTCCAAACCAAAAAAGAGAAAAAGGGAAAAAGAAAAAAAAAACGTTAGGGAAAGTTCATGGAATCTTATTTCAGTTTTTTTTTTTTTGGTTGCAACTATACAGAAGACTGGCGGATAGCTTCAATAGGCATTTCAAGATTATTTTACATTGTTGGGAAGTAGTCTTATTCTCCCCTCAAAAATTAGTTTTATGCCCTTTACAAATCTATGGTGTTAATGAAGCAACTTTTGAACCAAGTTTTTCTTTGTGATATTTTATTTACAGGTACTTCACACATTATCTAAACTGTCACACACAAGGTATGCGAAAGAGAAAGGCGCAAAGTAAGTATGACATCAGCTTTAGTGATAATCACATCACATACATATACTTTAACTATTTATTGCATGTCAGTGAAAATTTTTTGGTCCCACAATCATGAAAACTGAACCTTGCAAGGAGAAGATAATTTGCTTTAACAAGGAATGTGAGAAATGACAACACTTTAGCATGAAAACCAGGTGAGAAGCTTGGATCAAGGAGTGAATTCTAGACTTTCAAAACTTCTGTGTAGGCAGATTTGTGGCAGAAGAGAAGTGTCAATCAGGGGGACAAGCAGGATCTGTTTCACCCCTGTACTTAACTCCTATTTCACTTGTAATCCCATGTACTTTATGTGGAGGAGGAGGCTGTCCTCACACGGCGGGCGGCCTCACTTGTCCTGCTTTAACATTCTATTCTCTGACTTCATAATAAGGTTCATTGTTACAATTTGTCTTCTGAAGACTTTAAAAATGAAATTTACATCGCCTGTGTAGCAGAAGAGGAAGATCGATGGCGTCCTTGCCCCTGGTAGTGGGGAACAAGTGCTATCTTCCGCAACATAATGACTTGTTGCCCCTCATGATTTGGGTCCATAAAGATAGTACATCATCAGGGGCATAGACAGTTTTTCTTTAAAGAGGGGCTGTGTAGTATGCTGCAAGGGATTGCTGGCCTGGGAGAGGGGGCACCCCTCCTTTGAAAATTTTTGAAAAAATTTGAGTGTCCTTACATACAGTTTGGTGATGCTACCTTTTGAAGTAAAATTTGTATAAATAAATTACATATGTTTAGTATCCTGAAAAAAATTGGCATCGGTGAGGGGTGGTCATGGCCCCATCCACCTACCCCCCCCCCTCCCACATACTCTACTGTACATCATTTATGTTACACAGTTCTGTGGAGTTACATTCACTTTGCAACATATCCTTTGCTTCATGTATCTAAATTGCATAGATGCTCCTGCTTTGCGTGCTATCCAGATTCAGTTTAAGTATCCTGTCAACAATTTGAAACAGTTTTGCGTTAGGAAGAATTTGCGTAAAGAAACACTACCTTTCTCATTCTTCATTGTTTCATTGGCATAATTGATAGGTGATTTGTCTCAGTTTATGAAAACTGTAAACAATTTATAGTCAGAACTATGTCAGAAAGTATCTGTTACATTACACATATTTACTGCTGTATAATGCAGTGAAATGATGGGGAGCCCCAAACAGCCTGCTTTGCATCTGTATGTGGTATACCTCATTAAAAAGACAGTAAATTAGCATGGATGTTGGATGTAATTGCTCTTACCCTAGTTAGTTAAAGTCTTGGTTGGTTACGCTTGATGTATTCAAAAAAGTTTCACTTCAGCTGTTAAAAAAGGATAGATGTTAAGGATGGGTATAAGCTGAAATGTATACACACAGCTTTAAAACATGAAATACGGTAAGCTTTCAAACTTTTCATTTGCAACTATATTTTATTGTGTAGCAATTCAGTTTTCAAAACAAAAATTTAGCATAGCCTAAAAAATATTTCATGTAGAGTGCAGTATGTTGAAGGTGTTGAGGAGAACCTTTGTGTGCAGTGAACCAATATGATGTTAAAAGTATGATAACTGATGAAGTTCTACTGGACATGCTAGAACACTGACAAAATCCCTCAAACATTTATGTATACATTCTGAAAGGTCATAGTTTACAGATACTGGAGTTCAAAGTGAATTTTCTAGCATGATATTCATTCCTTACTATAGTTCCTGGGACTTCAAACAGTTTAGATCTTATTTCAGGGGATCTCCTTTGGCCAGCTGTGCAGGCTACTGTTATAATAAGTGCAGTAGCTGTTTCTGAATTGTCAACCATGGACAGGGTGGAGAGAGAATCATGTCAGTTTTGTACCCAGTTGAGGCAGGCCCCAACCGTGGACTCCCTGCTTTGAGGCAACGAGGCCTGCATAAGGTAGTGTATAAACAACAGGCCTCAAGTTGTTGCTGACCATGGCCTCACATTGCCAGGCCTGAACTATAATACTAGACTTCATACTGCATTGATATGACATGATGCCATATGAAGCCCACTGTGTAGACTAGAGATATTTTAGTCTTTACTCCTATTCGTAAGTGCATGTATCTGAGCATTGCAAAAATCAGCAGTTTATGATTTTTGGTGAAAGTTGAAACACCTCCATTGCAATGTAAATACCTTTTTCTTTACCTTTGTACAGTAATATGCCTAAGGTCTATTGAGATCTCTGGTAGGTATAAAAATAGAGATCCTTTCATTTGCTGTCTTAATTAGGAAAAATAAACACCAAAGGGAAAGAAAAGCCTGTCTGGATTCAGTTGATAAGTCACGTTATTCCTTATAGCATCGTATAATTTTCACACTGAGTGAAGTTCTAGTTGTAAGAGAAAAAATGTTTACTTGTCATGCTTTGTTGATTTCCTTTCTCAAGTACAATTTTAGTATTCAGTCTTCACCACCAAGTGTTGAAGAAGGCCCTTGCCTGTACAAATTCTACATATGTTAACTCAAATGTGCTGAATAGTCCATGAGATAAATACAAATATCTGTTACCCCTTCTTCAAATTGGTCACACATCACTAATTAGTCGATGAGTCTTGTTCATTCTCCCTGGTCACAATGGCAATATATCTTTATGGTCAATTGCTTTCAAGATGAAGCATTGGTATTAAAACAGCCTGCTGCTTTACGTAGACAAAGTCCTAGCAGCCTAGTAGTTGCTAGATTTGCTGTGCATTCTAGGGGGCCATTATATCTTGGTCTTCTCATTTCTTTTGTCTAACTGTACCATGCTAGCACTTACCAGCTGGACATGTTTGGTTTTAGGATTGCTAGCAGTATCTGTAGTGCAGAGTAAATAAAAAGAGTTAGTAAGATTAAGATTGATGTGATCCCCAGGAATGTTAATCTTGTCTGCTGCAGTAAAATAACTTGTACAAATATAAAAAAAAAGAAGCAGTTCAGGCAGAAAAAAAAAAAAAACAGTTCAAGGGGGAAAACTTCTTCAGTTGATCCTGTTTAAACACACAAGTTGGTTTTTAACATCAAAAATATTTCTGTGATGGTATAAATATTTTGGGCAGTGTTTACATTGTATATAAAGTACTGGATTGTAGAGGTTGAGTTCCTTTTGTTTTTGTGATTGTCAAACTCAGTGTTCAAATTAGTGTATGAGAGTGCAGCATGGCTTGATTATCCCACTAAGAAAAATATTGGCAGCCAGTTTTGCAACATGCAGAAACATTCTCTCTTTCAGGAGGTTAAACTCTTTTTTAATAGCAGATGGCATTCAGAAGATACTACTTTCAAAGTACTGCAATTGTTCTTGGGATTTAGTCCATTTTGGGAAATACGTTATGTCATCATTGCACATTAATTCAAGATTGGGTTCAATTTATCTGTAATTTTGATGCAACTGAGGGGAGTATTAAACAACATTGTTTGCTGTACCCAACATATAATGCTAAATCTACAGGAAAAGATATTTAAACACTACTTTACAAAAGGGTCACATTTCAAGGACAAACAGGAATGCATAGTTACCAAGAAATTAAAATGAATCTGAGGAAACACACCTGCTTTACATTGAGATAGGAAAAAGTTGTCGCAACAGTGTTTGGAAGATGTGATCTGAATTAAATTTGTCTTTTTTATGAGACCCAAGTGAAAAACTACTAAGATATTCCTTTAAATATAACATTTTAATCCTTCCCATTAGACCATTTACACTTGGTGAAGATGAAAAAGGAGATGATGATGACATCTACGCAGCGCTTCCAAATGATGTAGAGTAAGTTGTCTTTTGCCTTTTTTTCTTGATATTGCAAAGGGCAAATACTTGCCAACTATTCCATTTCATGTGAAACTGCACCATGCTCTGACCTTTAGAACTCAAAAAATCATAAGGTTCCATTGATTTTCATAATATTTGAAATGTAGCAGTACCAAGAGGATCAAAATTGTAAAACAACAGCATGGCAAAAGAATGTCAACGTTTGTATACATATGAGGGTTTGCCCCTGGGCCATTAAACCCATGTAGGTTAGTACTTATTTGCTCTCAGCAGAGTGGGTTATCTTCTATATGTTCAGGTTTTGGAGATGACAATGTTGGCAAGTATGAGGGCAGGGTTTGTGAACAGTAATTTTATTTTCATGCCATGTACTGTACCATGTACAAGATAAGCTTTATAATATCTGTAGGGGTTACAAACACCCAAGTGCTTCTCTTAATCTTCCTTGGGTATTTGTTTGTGTTATATCAGTTGTGGATCTGGGGCAGGGGAGAGGTTTCAAACTATTTCCTTTCATGGGCTATCGCTTTTGGTTCCTTGCCATTGGCTGGTTAGGAATCTATGTGATGGTGGGGTGTGGGTGTGTTTGTGATGCTTTTTCTTGTAAACACGATATCTCAAGATAGGAATGTCCGACAATTTTCATATTTGGAATATAGATTTGTCATTTTAAGAATAAGAACCCTATTTCTTTTGGTGCAGGTTATTTGAGGTCACCAGGGAGCAAAAAAGTAAAAACCTTGTAAACATGGTATTTCATGTTAGGAATGACTGACACTTTTCATAGTTGGTATATGTATTTTTCATGCTTAGAAGGAGAAACTCTATTTTTTTGGTGGAGAGCAGAGGTCATTTGAGGTCACCAGCGATAAAACTGTGAAAACCTCAAAAATGGCTGGTAAACACAACAACACTTTTCATACTTGGTATGTAGATCTGTTTCTGTTATATCGAGAGGAAGAACCCTACTGTTTTTGGCGGAGGTCAAAGGTCAGTTGAGGTCACCAGAGGTCAAAAACTGCAAAACCTTGTAAACAATGTCTGAAGTTAGGAATGACTGACCCTTCATGTTTGGCATATAGATTTGTTATGTTGAGTGGAAGATCCCTATTGTTTGTGGTCAGGTTCTAATGTCATTCAAGGTCACCAGAGGTTACGGTGCAGAAACCATTCAATTGGCTTCAATTTTCAAATTTTGACTCTCTAGAGAGTTCGAAGTTTTCTGTCAACACCCATTTTGACCACTGAACAGATTCCCCCTGTGCTCCCCTTCTACCTCTCAAACATTTGCCCCCTCCAGTACCTTGTCTGACCACAGACTTTGAGGGCTTGCATTTGAGGCATGTCTTATATTAAGTGACGCATGTTGATGAACATGTGTTTTTAACAAGGCAAAGCCCGCAAATAGAACCAACCAGAGGCGGGCACAAGATGCATGAGCATCTGTGTATATAGCTAGCAAAACATCTCCTTTTGTTGCTAGTAGTTTCTTTCTGCATATCATTATAATGACAGGTATGTTTTGAGAATAATAGTTTTAACCAATCAGAATGCGGGATTTTGAATAACCAGTCAACAGAGGTGGTAAAAACAGTAAAGTGCCTGTTGATATCATTCATACATGTGCTCTGTGAGTAAAGTGATATGGTTCATTGAACATTTCCTGTGATTGTGCTGTCACAGTCAGTCACATTCTCATTGACTGTGGTGAGTACTCTCACAGTCATGAAGTTATCACAGACCTGAATCACTATTTGAACACACAGATCTGCCTTGAATTCTTGGCTCTCTTAAGGAAAGTAATCACCAGTGAAGTTTTTTGACACTACTCCCTCTTTTGCTTTTGACCAAACTTAAGAAGTACCTCACCCAAACCTTGATCTTTTTTGATTCCTTGCCGTAGGCAGGCAAGGAATCTATGCGATGGTGATGTCGTGTGTATGTGTGTGTGTGTGTGTGTGTGTGTGTGTGTGTGTGTGTGTGTGTGTGTGTGTGTGTGTGCGTATGTGACGCTTTGGCTTGTAAACACGATATCTCAAGAAGGGTAAGTCCGAGGGATCTCATACTTGGCATGTGGATTGTCCATATTGAGTAGATGATCCCTATTGTTTTTGGTGGACGTCAAAGGTCACTTGGGGTCACGAGAGGTCAAAAGGTCAAAATCTTGTAAACACGATATCTCGAGAACGGTACATGTGACTATGCTCATATTTGGTGTGTGGGTTGGTCATATTGAGTAGATGATCCCTGTCGATTTTCGTGGAGGTCAAAGGTCATTTGGGGTCACGAGAGGTCAATAGGTAAATTCCTTAGAAATTGCTTGTAAACACGGTATCTCAAGAAGGGTAAGTGTGACTAATCTCATATTTGGTGTGTGCATTGGCCATATTGAGTAGATGATCCCTATTGTTTTTGGTGGAGATCAAAGGTCATTTGGGGTCACTAGAGGTCAAAAGGTCAAAACTTCGTAAACACGATATCTCGAGAACAGTACATGTGACTATGCTCATATTTGGTGTGTGGATTGGTCATATTGAGTAGATGATCCCTATTGATTTTGTGGAGGTCAAAGGTCATTTGGGGTCACGAGAGGTCAATAGGTAAATTCCCTAGAAATTGCTTGTAAACAAGGTTTCTCAAGAAGGGTAAGTGTGACTAATCTAATATTTGGTGTGTGCATTGGCCATATTGAGTAGATGATCCCTATTGTTTTTGGTGGAGATCAAAGGTCATTTGGGGTCACGAGAGGTCGAAAGGTCAAAACTTCGTAAACACGATATCTCGAGAACGGTACATGTGACTATGCTCATATTTAGTGTGTGGGTTGGTCATATTGAGTAGATGATCCCTATTGTTTTTGGTGGAGATCAAAGGTCATTTGGGGTCACAAGAGGTCAAAACGTCAAAACTTCGTAAACACGATATCTCGAGAACAGTACATGTGACTATGCTCATATTTGGTGTGTGGGTTGGTCATATTGAGTAGATGATCCCTATCGTTTTTGGTGGAGGTCAAAGGTCATTTGGGGTCACGAGAGGTCAAAGGTCAAAACTTCGTAAACACGATATCTCGAGAACGGTACATGTGACTATACTCATATTTGGTGTGTAGGTTGGTCATATCGAGTAGATGATCCATATTGTTTTTGGTGGAGTTCAAAGGTCATTTGGGGTCACGAGAGGTCAAAAGGTCAAAACTTCATAAACATGATATCTCGAGAATGGTACATGTGACTATGCTCATATTTGGTGTGTGGGTTGGTCATATTAAGTAGATGATCCCTGTCGATTTTCGTGGAGGTCAAAGGTCATTTGGGGTCACGAGAGGTCAATAGGTAAATTCCTTAGAAATTGCTTGTAAACACGGTATCTCAAGAAGGGTAAGTGTGACTAATCTCATATTTGGTGTGTGCATTGGCCATATTGAGTAGATGATCCCTATTGTTTTGGTGAAGATCAAAGGTCATTTGGGGTCACCAGAGGTTAAAAGGTGAAAACTTCGTAAACACGATATCTCGAGAACGGTACATGTGACTATGCTCATATTTGGTGTGTGGGTTGGTCATATTGAGTAGATAATCCCTATTGATTTTCGTGGAGGTCAAAGGTCATTTGGGGTCACGAGAGGTCAATAGGTTAATTTCTTAAAAATTGCTTTTAAACACGGTATCTCAAGAAGAGTAAGTGTGACTAATCTCATATTCGGTGTGTGCCTTGGCCATATTGAGTAGATGATCCCTACTGTTTTTGGTGGAGATCAAAGGTCATTTGGGGTCACGAGAGGTCAAAAGGTCAAAACTTCGTAACACGATATCTAGAAACGGTACATGTGACTATACTCATATTTGGCGAGTGTGTTGGCCTTATTGAGCAGATGATCCCTATTGTTTTTGGTGGAGGTCAAAGGTCATTTGGGGTCATGAGAGGTCAAAAGGTCAAAACTTCGTAAACACGATATCTCAAGAACGGTACATGTGACTGTGCTCATATTTAGTGTGTGGATTGGTCATATTGAGTAGATGATCCCTATTGATTTTCTGAAAGGTCAAAGTTCATTTGGAGTCAGCATGTTCAAAGCCTGACAAGCTTTCCTGCACAGTCTTTCAAGAAATGTCACTTGTAGGGTCCTGTAACTTGTCCTGTAGATGGCACATAGTGAATACATGGTCCCAGAAGTTTTTGGTGGAGGTCAAATGTCATTTGGGTTCACAACGGGCAAGGGGGATCTCAATGTAGGAAGATTGGATGCCTTGCATGTGTACTTTGTGGGCACATTATGGAGCCCTGTTAATTGAAAAACATTGCCAAGCAATGTCAATGTGAAAAAAGGCCTTACATTTCAGCGGCAAGGAATCACTAAGCCTTTTGGCTTTCTGGTTTAGTTAAGTTTTAACCCACCATTGCATCTTTTCCCCTGAAAAGAGACTATAACACATGTTGCCATTTGGTTAAACCTCATCTTTCTTTGATTACTCTGATACTCTGAGGTCAGGCATCCTTATTCAATCTACGTTGCGGATATGGCTATGCTGCCCTACAAATACGACCCTATCCTCCACCATGTGGTGGTGCTGTTTGGCTTATACATATAGTATGGATACTGTAGGTTACAAAGCATGTTGAGTTTATATGTGATTAATTGTTGTTCTCCTTCAGTGAGGTTGAAGATAACTATGGTTACGGGTCTGATGAGGACATTTACGCCCCGATAGATGACCATGAAAATGAAGATATATATGATGACCTAGTCAACATTCGTAAGCCGCTTTCTTCTTCTCAACAATCCCAACAAAGGGTAAGTGCTTATGTATTATTTGTCTCTCTCAGTTTAGCTGTTTGGAAAAGTGGTAGTGCTTTAGGTATGTGCACAGTTGTGATATGTCTTTTATATGGGCTCATTCATGTGCCTGGATGTATTTAATTGTGCACATTCACATTGTAATGTCTTCACTGTTTTAGGTGAAGTGAATTGATTGTGCATTTACTTGGATTTCATGTGTGTTTACTGAAGCAGTTTCTAGTGAAGAGGAAAGGAGTATTTTTAATGAGGGGTTTGTGTAATACATGTTTCTTTTGAACTTGCCATTTTAGATTCAACAAATTCTGTAACTCTTAAGTGTATTTCCACCATGATTAAGGAGTAGTAGGCATAGGTCACAAAGTTGTGTTGGAGCGAGAGCATGCAAAATTTTGCTGAACCCCCATCTTCTACAGAGTTCTACTTAAAGATAGTACTTTAGAAGCATTTCCCTTCGAAATGTTTGTTTAAAATTTGTCATTTTCCATAACAAATCTATAGCAAAAGCTCACAACCTGTTGTGACTCTGTAAAAAAATAAGGTGACAATTTCCTCACCCCTAATAAGCTGTAAGATATTTTTCATCACAACTTGTAGCAATGGATTGGTAAATTTATGTCAAACAAATTTTGAGCTAGTTTGGCGGCACATGTATCTGCAGATGTTGGAAAAACTCACACATACAGTGTGTAGACATTATTGTCTTTTGATTCCTTTACATGGCCTTAAATATTACTTTAAGTTTGTAATTACTTCATTTTATTGTCCACAAGAACACTTACCTGGTAATTAACATTTTAGTGTTTCTATCATGTTTGTTTGTCCAACATCCTAAGATATGATGCATTGACACTGTCCATGTTGTAATGATCTGATCATCATGCAGATATGCAAATAAGATTTAATTGACCATTATTGTGAGGCGCTTGACTCCCATGTCACTAGAGTATTGCTACCCTGTAGCAGTACCCACCTTGACTTTGATATTCTTTGTCATGTTATTTTTTTGTTTATGTGTGATGCCATTCAGTATGCATTGTACTTGATGATACATACAATACTTTTTCCATTTTCCCCTCTCAGCCTGAACCGACAGACAAGAGGCAATACTGTTTGACAGAAATTTCAGAGACGGAGGGCAAATACGTAGAAGCACTTTTAATGATAAAGAATGTAAGTAATATCACTGCCAGTATTCAGTTACATTCCTTCATAACCTAGTATTATATAGAGAAGTCCTGTCTGCATTTTTGCTGTTACCTTCAAGAAGGGTTGATGCAATCTGTCTTATCATGAATTTACATATCTAGGGATGCAGTATCATGAGAGAGCATATTTTTAACTGATAAAGGTGACAATTATTTCTTTTCATCTTATACATTTATGCGAAATGCTTCATTGTAATGCATGAGATAGCCTGGAGATGCTGGAGATAACTTGGAAATTGAAGGAGAAGAATACTGGGTGGTTTCTAGAGTTGTAACCAAATGTCTGGAGTCTTAACCTGCAAAATTGCATAACTTGAAATATTTGGGTTGATCATTTCCTTCAGTGGGTTAAATGGGATTTAATGACACTTAAACGCAAATGTGTTGTATACTGTCAGTTAGATAAAAAGGTTAGGTTCAAATACGGTTCAAAATATGGAAACAAATAGGTTAAAAGTCCTTTCTTCAGTAGCTTCGTATGACAGGTGGGAATACTGTGGGTATATTCTATAACCCCTAACCCTTAGCGGGTAGTAAGTCTCAGCTCAGACAGTTCCAACTTTGTCAGCCAGTTTACCTAGCTCTTTCTACATCTGGAAGGCATTTACTGATGAGCATATCCTGGTAAGCAGGCAAGGGCCTAATATGTAACCAGAACACTCTCTGTGCATGCTTGGTAATATGAGCTACTCTGCATCTTTTGACCAGTGTCTGTCTTTAATCCATGGATGCAGCTGATGACTGATGAGTTATCAATTTGTCCTTCAATGATTGATCTGTATCCAATTACGACATTTTCATCTTCATTGTACTTTCATCATCATTCTTAAATTTTATCAATTTTAGTAGCACCAGTCTGCTTCGTTCTTTTCCATTTATTCTATTTACGTATGTATTTCCCTAATTCATGCAGTTCCATGGGCAAAGACTTCTTTCTTAGCACAAAGGGGGCCCTTGTCCCATTCTGGAAGACTCTCGTCTTGATCACATCATTCCTCCTTTAGCCTACTTGATGTCTGGTATCTAGAAGAAGTCTTTGCTCATAGAATCACAGGTAATGCGGGAAATATATATGAAAATAGGAGGTTAGCCCGTCTCTTGAAGACTCCCAATCCATGCAAGTTTTGGGGATACCAGGAATGCCTGTGTAAAGTAACTTTTCTTTTTTCTAACATTTTAAACAGGAATTTATCAGTCCAATGAAAATGATGCTCACTAAGGATGCCAAGGAGAAGATTTTTATCAATATTGAGGTATTTTTATGTTAATTTCATTCAAAATTACCATTAAAGTTGAACTTCAAGTATACATTTCCAATTATACTGAATACTGAAATTCAGATCGTGTAAGGTGATATCCGATAGTTTCAAATGTTGTATGAAAATTCCATATTCAATTGTCATCAGGAAGTTATCCACCTATAAAATTTTAAGATTTGAGGTTATGGCTGTATTTGAAATAATCCTATTGTAATATTTTGATAAACAAAAAAACCCAAGGAAATTGAAGTCTGAACTTTTTCAGATACAGTAATTGGCTCCTAATTTTTTTCTCTCTGGCTGTATTTCTATACATTTTAGAAGATGTAAAACACGCATCAGTGGAAAAAGTTGTAAAAAAACTGAACGTTACAAGAATATGGAAGTTAAAAGGCAAAGGCAGCTGCTCTAGACTTATTTCAAACTAACATCTACATCTCACAGATTTTATTCCTTTTTCCCTGCCAAGTATCATTCATAATGTTTCAGGATCACAGACTTATATACATGGACAGATGCACGTCCTATCCGTGGGTGGTTGCCACAGACTGGGACAAAAAAAGCCCACCAAGATGGCCTTGTGAAGCTATAAATCATCTGATTTGATGACGACTCTGTTTTATTTTAAACAACAGTTTTACTTGAATGGGAAACAAAATCATGTTCCTGCAATACGTGAAGTGATTTTGACCTTACCTTGCCATATTTCAAAAATATTTCAACTTTCTTGTAAAATCTGACTTCAGGAAGTTAAAACTCTCACACAAACCATCGCAGACAGCCATGGTGGTGCACTTTTTCTCACATATATGGTAGCGACAATCTAACATGCAGTATGCTCTGTCCATCTATAGGAAGTCTTTGTTCAGGATGTATAAGTATTCCATTTTAGGATAGATCAAAGAGGGTCTTCTCATAAATTTCATGGTCCAGTGAGGAAAATTTTTTCACTTTATTCTCTAGAGCCAATCATAAAATAGTATAATGTATTAAACTTATCCAAATTGGGTGACTGCATTTTTCCTTTAAATTCACATGGTTTTTATGACCCTTAAGGCATTTTTATGAATAGCTCTAAGGTGTGAGTTTAATTCAAAATGAATTTAGTAACATGCTTATATAACATCATGAGTTATCAGTTACCAACTTTATGTGCAGTGCCTTAAAATTTTTATTGTATGAACATTAACAGAAGTACCATGAATATGTAGTATTATGAAAACATTTTACAGGTTTGCTAAACATAAGCAGGGATTCTGCAAAAAAAAAAAAACCAGGGTGAGGGATTTATTACTACCAAACCCCAAGTCCAGCTTCATGGTGCCCTTGGCCAAAGTTACAGGTGGGTGCAGTGAGAAAAAAACTTGCTTCAAGATCCCTAAAAGGTGCAGTCTGGAGGGTTTTAAAGACTGTTTATTTATAAAAGTTCTACATTGCTGCAAAGGTCCTCTTCTGAAATAAGAGACCAAGAAACCAATATTTTTTATTTTTTTGGAAACAAAAAAGGAGGAGGAATTTTACCTGCCATGTTCTTTATGGGAGGTGGAAACAAATTTCCCTTACCCATTCTTGACAGAAGCTCTGATAGTGCACATGAGACCTGTTAAACTCATCAAAAAGAGATGTAGAAAAAAAAATGACAAAATAGATTAATTTTCACTTTGTATGTAATTGTTTAATGTTTTCAAGATAATGTAAAAGTTGTAGAAAGTTTCTTAAAAATTTAAAAGAAATATCTCAGAGCAAAAGTACCCATTTTACTCTACAAGGCAGTGAATAACCATCATCCTTTTTATAAAAGATAAAGATAAAAGACTTAATTTTCAGGATCTTATTTGATGAGAAGTCATTGATCTTCTAAATCAGCATGGTTTTTCCATACTCATCTCTCTCCTCAAACTACAAATTTTGTAGGGGTTCACTGAAATTCTCAATTGGCTCAGCTCTTTGATTGACAGCAACTCAAAGCTTTCATTTCACAGTCTGACCTGTACTGATAGTGTTTTCATTATACACATTGAACTTTTTAATACTCACCCTTAAGCAATAAACTGAGATTGTGTCTGAGGCTGGATGAGGATGAATTTCATACAATTGTGGGAGGGGCGTATTTTAAGAAGGTTTGGAGAATTAGTACTGTTTGGAGTTAGAGAATTGGGCTTTTTAGGAAAGATGCGAGGAATCAAATATTTCATTTAGTGTTACTAACAGGTAAAAATCTTTTCTTCTGTTGAAAGGATCTTCTCAAAGTTCACCAGGATTTGTACGACAAAATACAAGACTGCTTCTTTAAAGGTTCCCCAACGATTGGTTCCATTTTTATCAACTTCCGCGACGACCTCTTAATCTATGGAGAATATGTTTCAAAACTCACAGCTGCACAAGACCATATTGACCTGCTCTGCAGTCGAGATCTCAAACTGAAGTCTTTTATAGAGGTAACTATCATTTCATTTTCCGACCACCTTACCAGTAGTTCATCCTGTCATGGCAGTATTTCTTTTTATTTTGTTTGACGTCAGAGTGCTCAGATTTGTTGAAAGCATCATGACATTTATTTTCCCAGTAGACCCATGTCTGAAGATTACTCAATGCTCTGCTTCAGTCTGCCAGAGTTGTGTAGCTAATAAGAGTGAAGACTGGAAATGTTTCTGAAAAGTATTTGTTGAGTGAGTTGGCAACATCCAATTATTGGATTGATCAAGATTGTAATGTTTGTTACCCCTCAAAGCAAAGCAGAAGATTTATAACTTTAAAGGGGACATGTTGTCATCCCAATTTGAATTAGTCTATAAGTGTATCCTATTTCATGAAATGGTCTTGAGAATCATGTGACCATATCTTTCTCTCTTAATTGGGAAAGTCACTCATTGCTTTAGGCTGGATGTGGAATATTTAAGTTCTAAATTGTTATGAGAGGCATTTAGTTGAGAAGAATAGATGAAATAGATTAAAGTAAGTGTTGTTTCAAAATAAATTTGTGATGGCTGCTTTCCCCCTTTAAGCCATCTGTTTAATTTAACCATCATTCCATAGGAACATTTCATCATGGCATTTTTAGTTTGCTTTTCTGTCCACTGGAAGTTTTGCTTAGCTAGGTGACAGATGCAACCCTGTTGTACATTGATGTTATCATATTTACATCTCAGTCATAGACTCACCCCTTGCTACATCTAAATTGCATATTACCCACAGATTGCATGAAGTCTGAACTCTGAACACTGACTCTAAAAATGAAACATTCTGCCATTGTGTGTGATGCTCAGCATAAGCAATGGAGTAGGGAAAACAAGCCAGTGATCCACAACTGGAAAAAAAGGCTGTGGTCAGCTCGACTTGAACCAATAGTTTGGAAACTAGCCTTAAATTCTATCTATCTATCTAACTAACTAGCTATCTGAACTACTGGTCTATCTGGAAGACATGAGGGCATGGTGCTACAACTGCTTCAGATAGTGTGTGCCTGTGTAGTATGCAAATTAAGTGTAGCAGGGGTAAGCATAGTTGCTTGTGAATACACCCACCAGGCAGGGGGGGGGGGGAGTGGGTTGGGTTTGATTTTGTTGCCATTGAACAGTGGCTTCATCTGGCTGACTGAAATAGTTAAGAAAGGTATCAAACTGTCATGAAAGAATGTAAAGCGCCTATGTATCTGATAATTGTAAGTTTTTAGACAAGTATTTTCAAGAATTTTTTGCAGAAAGACACAACACTTGCATATTCACTTGTGTCAATGGTTGGCTGTCTTCCCTTTGCTCTCCTACAAATTCTCCCAAACTCTGTGATAAATCTGTCTGCTTTATCCAAGTTTATAGGTATTGGTCTATTTTATGATGAAACTTGATGCCAAAACACTTGAGACATAAAGTGTCGAGCACAAGTTAAAAATCCCCAGAGGAAATTGCGACTTTCGTTTAGAGTCAGAATTTAAGTGGCCTGTTTCCTCCCAGTGGGATTTGAAGTGTCTCATAATTGACTACATTAGATGGAAGAGCGGAATGTTTTGTTTTTTGAGTTCTTAGTTCTTAGTAATAGTTGGACCTGCACTGGACTCGACTTGTGCTTTATGCTGTATCTTAAGTTGTCTGAATATGTTTTTCAGAAACAGTGTATTAGGTTGCATCGCTCTTTCACTTTTGGGGATATTTTTTTTTATTCAATTGGTTGATTTCTCTGTTTGTGATCAGATGAAGGGACAGCTTATAAGTGCCCTGTTTCAAGGGTACATTTGACACAGCTATAGTCAATTTGTCTTAACACTGAGCACTCGAAAAAGCTTGCAGTGCAAGGTTTCAGAAAAGTCAAGTGTTTCAAGATCATACGAAACATGGCCATCTGTTCTGCAAAATTTTTACACCTTTTATTGGGTAAAGTGAACTCCCCAGTAATGATTTTAGTTGATGCAATGCCCATCAACAATGCAATGCAATGCATCCACAATAGAAGTGTTAGTGTGCATTGTTCTATTCAAATGGTTGGGACATGTTATGCCCATTTTATTTTGTAAATACTTTAAGACAATAGTTTGAAAACAAAGAAAGTAATTTTTGCTCTGTTGAAGATTTGACATCCCTCCTGTTTTCTTGGAGTTTATTTGAAGTTATAAATGAAGACACCATCTGCTTTTGTACAGCTCAAAAAATACTTTGAACTAATGAAAGAACATTCTGGTATAACATAGATTAAGACTCTCATTCTACAACAGGGTTCACATGCAGGGCCTGGAAATTCTGTGAAATCAGGGAAAACTGACATCTAAATTCCATGTCTGGAAATTCAGGGAAAATGTGCAATTCTTCAAAAAGTTTGGGGAAAATCAGAGAACTTTAGGAAATGGACTTATTGTTCCAATTTTCGTCATGTTCGGATACATTTTGTGCAAAAAACATGGAAATATGGGATTGTGACTGATTTTAAATGTCCTGGAAATATTACTCAATGTCCTTGCAAGTCATGGAACATGTGGCATGGAAAGTATATGAACCCAGTTCTAATATCAAAGGTTAATTTGTGCTCAAATTCTTAAGGTAAGCTTTGAAGTGATTTGTATCCCATATGGCCTTGTGTGTCTCATACAGGATAAAGATGGTTACATAATTACCATGTATGAATCTAGATAAGAAGAATTGTAAAACTTAATAATAATCTTGAGTGAGGGACTGACACAAAACAATATTTAAAAGTGGTTCTTAAATTTAAATTTGTCTTATAATTGTTATTATTGCAGCAATGCCAGATGAAAGCAAACCAGAATCGATTTAACCTTAGATCACTACTCAGTGTTCCGATGCAGAGAGTCCTCAAGTACCATCTTTTATTCACAGTAAGGCAACCAAGTTTAAATTTACAGTTCCTATAAACCATTGAATGTATGATCATAATGGAAACTTATTAATTATTCTTGCAAAACACAGTTTAAGGGTATAAAGGGCCTGAAAATTTGAATACAAGGGCAACTTAGAGGTACCTGTCCTGCAAGCTTTTTTTTTGCAACAGAATGGCAGGAATAAAACAGCTGAATAAGTTGAAGAGTTATTATTTAATACCCCGATAGTGTTGTTTTGCATGTTGACAACGGCCATTATGGTCTCAAAGAGGTAGATTTGCAGACATGTTTATTATGTGATTGACTTAGTGGCCCATAGCAATAGAAACATTTGCACAGTTGATTTTAACTGATCTTTTGTAATGTACCTTTGCATATGATTTTTTTAATGAGCTTTGACCACGTATTTACTTATGAGCAGTTCACTTCGAAAGTTGAATATTTGTCCCTGGAAGGATGTTGGCACATAAACAGAAATGTTACAACTCTTTCCCCCCACCCCATCTTAAACATTCTTATATATTTGTAGCAGTCATGAAAATAGGAAAAAGTGAAGAGAATTATTGGCATGTCTCCTTCTTCAGTGAGTGCAATTGTTTCAGAAAACATTCTAAGCACAAACTGACCTCATAGTGAAGTGGTTAGAGCATCAGACTTGCCGTTGGGAGGACTGGAGTTCAAATCCTGGCCCGGTTGTACTGAAGACTTAAAAAAATGGAACCTACTGCCATTATGCTTGGTGCTCAGAATAAACAGTGGAGTAGGGAAATCAAGCCAGTGAGCCACAACTGGAAAAATTGGCTGTGGACAGCACAACTTAAACCAATTGGTTTAAAACTAGCTCTAAAACTTCCATCTAACTAACTAGCTAAGCATGGGATCAGAGATTAGGAGACTTGTTACAAAAGGGAAGATTTCAAGGAGGGTTGTAAATGGGAAGCATTACCACAAAACGTTTAAGTCTTGATGTTGTTATTTTTATGTCAGGAACTAAACAAATTGACCAACGACAACCATCCGGAGAAAGAGGAAATTGGAAAAGCATTAAATGCTATGAAGGTAAGGAAAGCCAGTCTAGCAATGAATTAACTTAGTGGTTGTGATTTTTTTATCAGGAAATTGTAATGAAAGATGTCAATGGTGTTAGCTGTCTCATCTATATTTTCATGATATTCTGTTTACGTTTTCTACCTGTGTCCATTACAGGCCTATAGCCAAGGGAGAGCTATGGTAGTTTTAGTCTGGCAAGCAAAATTTTTTGCTCCCTGGAAGATAAGAATTGTCATTGCCTTAATGCACTTTGGTATGTTTCTGCCCCCCCCCCCCGAAAAATATTTGCCCTTCCCCCTAGAACCTTTGTGGCCCAGTTCAGTAAATCCTGTCTGGTTATGAGCCTGGCTCAACATTATCAGTGGTCTGCTTGTGGCTCTGGCATACGAACTAGACAGCTTTGTGATTGAAGAAATTACCAACTTTTTGGTTGCTAGGAGTGTAAATATCATCAAGACAGATGTTACAGTATGCTTAAATGGTATATGAAGAAACTATCTTTTAAATTATAAAGTCATTTCATCTAAACATAACTCCGGTAATAATTTTCTTTTCTAAAACATGTATAGAAAAGTATTATGTAGTAAAAACATACTGTTGGAAATTTGAAAAGGTTATGTGAAAAGCTTACTTGGCATTTAAGCAGGAAAAAGTTTTTTTGAGAGACCATATTTTTAACTATTATATTTGTCTAGCAATGCTTCTTAGAACTGTCTTCTGGTAAAGAAAAAGAAAAATCTGTAGGTGTGATTATTTCTTTGTGCTTTTTTTTAGAGGAAAAATTTATTTCTGATATTGTTACATTGATGTTGTTATTTTTGCCAAAATTTTTTGCTCAAAATCACCCCAACCAAACTCTGCAATCAAATGTACCTCAAGCTGCTTGCTTTTGTAGTTCAACTTGAGAGGAGCACTTTGGACAGCACACACTGTGTATGGTATAAAATAGGGCCCACTGAAAATTGATTTATAGAAAAAAATTAAGAGAAAAAAAAAAAAAAACAGGCAGCAGAACAGATGTTTTCAGAAAGACAGTGATAACAATCAGTCTATTCTAAGGAAGTGTCCTTACAAATATCTTTTAGAATAATTTTTGTCTTACATTACATGGATATTGCATCTGAATTAACCAATCTTCATAGTCTTGTTTATTCTTAGGCCTCTGTGAACTTTCATTTATTTCCCTTGACGCCGTTTGGCATTTTCTCATTGTCGCAATTCTTAAACAGAGATGTTTCCTTCCAATGGCAGCTGTTACTTCCATACAAAAATGCATTTTCAGTAACAATCATATTTTTTGGTTTATTTGTGTAAAAAAACTATAATCTTGTTGAAGATTGGAGTGGTTCTCACTAGGGATACTTTTTATGTAATGCATGAAAGTATTCATGGGAAAGCAGTCATTCTTTATGTTAAGTTTTCAACAGTTTAAGAAAAGCTCAGAGGCTTTTGAGATGGGATTATTTTCCTTTTCTGTAGGATTTGTCAGACTTTTGCAATGAAGTGAAACGAGACTACGAGCAGCTGGAGACTCTCATGCAAATTCAAAAAAGGTGTGTTTTAGCATTTGTGTTGCTTTTATGAATGTGAAATAATACCATAAAGTTAAAAAAAAATGCATGATTATCTCACTGTCAGTTTGGTGATATGTGACGAATGGATACCCCTGTAAACATTTGAAGTGGGTATACATCACTTTCAGCATTTTACTTGAAGCTAGCAAGATGTAGTATTATTTTTATTGGTGGTAGATAAATTGGGATGGTTGTTGCTATTAAGTTAATACCTAAAAAGTTTACTCAGTACATGAGTACACTGGCTTTTGAAGACAGTTTCGTTCACTATAATCACTTATGTTCATTTGCATGTAGTACTGTGTGTCAGGTAATAAAAGAAAAGGGTTTAACCCTTGAGGTACAGATTTAAACGAAAATTGACTTTAATGGTCAGGCATATTGTGGAAAGTGTTACCTTTTGAAGAAGTTTTGGAAGTATACACCTACTATCGCTACATCTTGACATTTATACCAACTTTCCAAGAGCAATATCGTCATAACATCTCTTTGTCAAATTGATGTGATGTGTTAAGGTGTATTTCTGTGAGAAATGGGTATTAAAAATATATGAAAATTACAAAATAGAATACACTCTTTCTTTCTGTTCCTCAGTCTTGTCAACTATAGTGGAACAGTGGAATGTGAGCAAGGAAGACTTCATTTGGATGGTGAATTGAAGATTAGAGTTAACGACAAGAGGAGGTAAAATGTTTGCCAAGATAACTCTAGTTTTAAGAGCATTTAGAATAATGGAAAACTAAGTTTAATGTGAAGTACAAAAAAATCTGGAAAGGTAAACTTATATACTGTGTGACTTGTGCCTGAACTGACGTACTCTTATCTTGTGGAGGGAAGGTACTTGAAAAAAAGCTTTCTAATCACAGAGCTATTTTTTGTTTGCTAATCATAGAGCTATTTAATGTGTAGGAAAATTGATTCCTTAAAGTCCTTGAATTGTACATTTGCTTTTCAAGCTTAAACATTATTTAAGCAGCCAAAAAACATCATCTCAAAATTTCTTCTTTTGAAAATTGATTCTTTATGAAGCTAAAGAGGTGCCACTTTGGTCATTTTAAAGACTTTTCTCCTCAGAACATCGGTCTTTTCTTCTCTAATTTCTCTCCTATGGAGTTCACCAGGATGAAGTTTGTCAAGTTATGGATATTTTGCCATTGTATCAGAGTTCTGTAAACATACAAACGTGACCCTCCCTCATGAAGTCATCTGACTTGCTGCCAGGAGGGTTTGGATTTCCATTCCTGGTTGGGTCATACCAAAGACTTTGAAAATGGAACCTTCTTCCATTGTGCTTGGTGCTTAGCATTTAAGCAATGGAGTAGGGAAAACATGCCAGTGAGGCACAACTGGAAATAAAGGCTGTGGCCGGTTTGACTTAGACCAGTCAGTAAGAGACTGAGCCTTAAAATCCCATTTAACTATTCAACCCTAGTATCACATTTGCAAAAGAAATCTGACAGCATCTTTTTCCTTTCTTTCTTTGAAAGTATTTGTAACTTTTTGACTTTTTGGAAAAGTTTTGAAAAATTTGATTTGGTTATTACATGAATGCAATTTGTAATTCTCTCTGTAATGATGAATTTGCATGGATCTGCAGATATTTTCAATTCATGTAAATATATTCATGACAAATCAAACCGTAAATGAATCAATGTTCTTTTGCATCTCATCACTTGAACAGGTCAGCAAGTGCAGCCCAGAAATCGTGCTTCTTGTTTGATAAAGTAATGCTGGTCTGTAATAGGAGCTCTAGAGTAAGTACAGTTTTGGTTTTCATTTCCACATTGCAGTGTCTTATTTAAAGGGAGTTTGCCAAGGATTACATGTGATAATATCAATAAAATTTTCAGTTTTAGGAGGTGATCACCACACCCCAATAGGATGCAGGGTTTAGAAGATATTTATTTTAAAAAAAAAAGTAATTATATTAAGAGATGCAGTTTAATGTTTGAAATATTGATTAGATGTTGTACGATATTTTCTTTATAATATTGACAACGTTTCAGGGAAATATTAAACAGCTTTATTAGCTGTACCCTCCATAAAGTCTGGTTGCACGTTAAATTTAAATGAAAAGATATTAAAGCATTTCAACAGAAAAGATAAGTCATTTGTTCATAAAGAAAAACAAAATGACAAAATGAACCCATTACACTCGAACTCACCTCTGTTCTTTAATGTAACAAACTCAGGGGAGTCTCAAGGTCCAAGACCCAATTTGTCCTCTTTACAACAGAATACTGTAACCCTGATGAAAACTGAGGATATATTTTGAGAAAAGTAAGCCTATCTGTAAAATGAAAATGAGTCAGGGATAAAGGATTGCTACAAAGTCTGAAGGACTTGACTGTAATTTTTTTCACTTATTGTAAAGTTAAGTGCTGGAATGTACCCACAACTTTACTTACTCAACTTTAAATAAAGACTTTAATATCTTGGTGGGTGGACTGTGACACATGACTATAAAGAAAAGTAAAATAAATTTATCTTTTCCCTGAAATATTGAAAAAATTGAAATCCTTGAACCACAAAAAGCCAGAAGAGAAGAATGTTTTCAGAGTGGACAGTGATGTGATATACTCAGTATCTTGAAAGACAGTTTGGGGGAAGAAAAAAAAACAGAAGTGTAACATTCTGTAGGTTGACATACAAGCAATTTGCAGGAAACTGATTACTACCTCAGTGCAATCTTCATTAGTAACAATATCAAATATTATAGTCAGTTGACATTTTATGGAATTTTGGAATGTCATGAAGAGTGGTAAATTTCAGAATGCAAGTTTATGGTAAGAAATTGAGGATTTATGGGTTATGGTGTCAAGGAACTATTTCCTTACATTTTGCATGATTTTAAAACAAAAGTCTGTTTGGTTGATGAAGTCGCCAAGTTGATAGCGAGCAGGAAACAAAGTTGAAGGATATACACTGAAGTGCAAGCACTCAAAAAAAATTGAAAAGAAAAAATTTTGGTAGGACAGTTGTCAAAGAAAGGGGTAAGAAACATGGTAAAATGTAGAGCTATTTTACATAGCATTGCTTTAAAAGGGAAACTGTTTAAATTGTACTAATATTTTATGTATTTGAAATTCTTTTATTTCTACAATGAAAAAAAAATGGAATTGCTTCATTCACTGGGTAAACTAACCTTCTTAAGATACTAATAAAAAGAAATATAGGTCAATGTTAGCTTGCTTAGTCCTTCAATGCTCCCTATCATTTTTCAAGAGGCCCACTGACATAAAATTTAGTAACAAACTTCTTGTTCTTGATTTGATGTTGGCCTTTTATAATATTAATATTGCAGTTGGCTACTAACATAAGTTTATAAGCTCTGCCTACCCTTCCAAAATTGTGGTTATGATCTTACTCACGTGGCCAAACAAAATCATGATGGTTTTGTCGGTTTATGTTCAGGAAATTTTGGTGCTATTATGCTAACAGGTGATTGGGAAATGACTAACTTGCCTTTTAAAAACATTCTCTTTATACAATGGTTTCTTTTGTGTTGCAATGAATGGATAAATTGATTGACCTGCCTTATGAAAACATTTACATTAAACAATGGACTCTTTTGTGTCAAAATGAATGGATAAATCGAGTGATTGGGGCAATCTGAGATAAGTGGTGTCAAGTGAGGTTCCCATAATTCAACATTACAAAGATGAGTATTGCATTTTATGAAGCTTTCTTAGAAATGATGAAATTCACTCTGAGACAAGATTTTTGCACTTAGAGGGATTTGCCAGAGACAAATTCTCTGGCTTCAAAATATGCAGAAAAATTTCCTCTTTCAAGGGGGTGAAAACTTCTTCAGGTGTTTGGAAGATAATAATTTTCAAAAGTAATGCAATTTTGTCTTGAGATGTAGTGTAGTGCATTATGGGAAATATGTGATGTCATAATAGCACGCAATTTAAACATTGCATTCATTGTATTTATAATTTTGATGCCCCTGCAGGGAATATTGAGCAGCATAGTTTGTTAAATCCTACATATGGTAGGATGAAAAAATATTCAAACATTAGGACATTATCAAATTTTAGGAACGAAGAGGACATTTAATTACAAAGCAAAACAAAAAGTCCCAAGGTCTTGGAAATAACTTTCTGTGACTACATTCAAAATATCAACAAAAGGGAAAAGGTAAATAGAAGAAAAAAAAATGTTGAAAATTCAGAGAATTGTAAATGTGATATGTACTTGCTATTTGTGTTTTCAGGACTTTCGAAATATTTTGTCAAGAGGGAAAATGCTTACTTTCAACTAACAAAAAGGAACAAATTTCATTCAAAGGCAAAAACAAATCACTCAATATAAATACAATTGTGCAGGACTTGAAATAAGATTCAAAAAGGGCATATCCAAAGTGAGCATAATGGTTATAGGTCTATGCTATTCCAAAAGGATATTTTTAGGGGCACCACAGCCATCTGTATGGGTATGATAGTGGTGTGATTGACATGGCTATCGGTGCTTGGCTATTTCGAGCCCTGATTGTGAAAATGGAAGAATGAATTGAGTAAACAGAAGTACTGAATGAGTAAGGTATTAATTTTTTATATCCAGCTTAACCCTTCATCCTCCCCCACCCTCCCTCACAAATATACTTATTTTCTTGGTGTTAGTACTAAACCCTAATGGATTCTGTGGGTGAAAACTTCAACATAAAATGAATCTAGATTGCATGCAAAATGAATATACCGAGGCAAACTGTCAAAAAGTGTGTTTATAATTGCGGATGACAAGTCTTGATCCTTCAGTGATCCATTTTATTATTGGTGGGTGAAGGGAATGAAAATACACCTGCATTGAATTAATGATCTGATTTTCTGAAGGTGCTTATAGTAGTATAAATTCTCTTGGCATGTTGACTGATGCATTCATTACAAGTACATTATCATAGTATTTTCTGCTTAATACAAATATCTGCTCTTATGATATTCAATGTCTCACTTTAGATAGTACCTTGTTCATGAATATTTATAATCTACAATGTTTGATGTGGAGACAAGGTTACCATGGATGCAGAGGTGGGATTCTGAGAAACCTGTCAGGTGTTGCGTTGCTGATGCTTATGAATTTTTTAGCAGCATTGTTTTCACTGTAAAAATGAATTTTCATTTCATTTATTTATTTTTGATTTATCACAACACAAGATAAAAACAAGTATCACAAAGTAAATAAGTAACAAAGAGTGTGAAAGGAAGTGAACTTAGAAACCCTTTAGGGCTTGTCAGGAACTGACACTCCCTAGAAAAAAAAAAAAAGTAAAGTAAGCACGAAGATGGATGATAAGACGCTGAAAAACAAGAAAATTCGATAATAGACACAAAACCACCATCCCTCCTCATCTGCCCTAGAACCCAACCACCACCCACCCCTCGGGCTTAACAAGGAAGCTAAAATAGGCAGGCAACCAGTATAGTAAACAAATTCATTCTATCCATTCAAATTTCATTTAAATTAACACAAGATAATACCTTAAAGTGTACCCCAAGTCAAAAAATTCAAAAATATATATTAAAGAGCTTGAAAAATGAATTCTAACAGCCTGACTCCCATCTTCATAGGACATTTCTGAGCTGAGATATAAAAGTTTATTCACTCAATTTAAAATGGTATATTATGCAATAATTTGTGATGTCATTGTTGTACAATTACAGTCTTTGTATTTCTGTGTTTTTCTGAACGTTACTGCACCTTGTACCAAGGTGTGATAGCACTCTTACTCTAATGGGGTGATGTAATTAATTACACCCTTTCTGTGCAACATGTTGAACAAGCAAACAGGAAGTGTTCAAGGTCATAAAAAACAGTTTTAATTTTAAAGGAAAACAAAGCAGGTTTTGTGAGTTGTACAACAAGAAAGTCACAAAGTATTGTGCAATGGACCAATTTTTTTAAGTGAATTTACTTCAACATTTTACTTCTTAGTTCAGGAATGTCCTATGAAGATAGGAGTTGGACTCTTAGAATTCATTTTTCATGCCCTTAATCATATATTTTTGAACTTTTTGGCTTGTGGTACACTTTAATGCAGGTTCTTCTAATTCATGTCACTACTTCTACTCTTCTGTTTCCGAAGCATTGAAGCAAAGCCTCTGGTTGTTAGTTAATTTTTACTCAAATTTGACACTTTTTGAATATTCATTAGGCTAGAATTCCTCAAGACCTGCCATTTCTTTTTAAATTATGAAAACTGAAGATAACTGCTGAATTTTAATCTCAGGGAATGGTATCAGAAAATGGACCAAATATCTAAAAAAAAAGATGTTGATTGGAGAATATCATTCTCACTCACTTTTAATGTGATATTTGCTGAAAAATTATGACAGACATAATTTTCTTCATCATATGTATTCTTGGACAGATCTTGAATTTTGAGACGTGCCAGTGCGATCACACACCATCACTCACCTCAAATCACTGTTAGATGTGTAGTTTTTACATCCATAAATGAAGAATGTTACGTTATGAATGTTTATTTTCTGAAAAGTGTCATTTGTAGCACACCAAGAAATTGTAAAACTCAAGGCCTGCATGGAATACACAGGTTAAGGAAATTTTACAGTGACAACATGAGGAAATGAAAGATCGTATTATTTTTCGTCCACATCGGAACATTGGCAATCACACCTGGCAAGATTTCTCAGAAGAACACTGCTTTGCTTCTGGGATTGAGAGTTTGACGTAACTGTCTGCTATTATATATATAGCTACTATCCTGCATTGTTGCATATTTAGCAACCTCATATGGCTTCCTAGTTCTTGTCATTTTCTCCCTACATTAGCTGAATGTGGAAAAACTATGGGTAGGTAGACAACCTAGTTCCTCAACCTCGTAGTAGTAGTCCTGCTTTGTCGTAACATGTCGTTTGCTTCAATAATTTCTTCCCTTCGTACCATGTGACATATTGCATGAGGCATGCATCTTGTAAACTGTTCTCTTTTCTTGTTCTGCTGTGTCTTGAAGTATACTTCTAACATTTTGCTTGTAGAATTTAATCTGCATCATGATCCTAGGTTGTGAGAATGTAGCACTTTAAATCATAATAACAAATCATCTTTTCTGTGTATGTTACAGTTTAGCAAGATGTTAATGTGGTTCAGTCCTAAAACCCCTTTAAACAGAATAAGTGTAAAAGAGTTGGTATTCTGTTAGAGTTCTTGCTAAAACAAATTGATCCTTGTAGGGTTGTAGCTAGTCATATTTGAGTACTACGTAATTTTCTGATCTGGCAAAGAAACCAACCCTGTTAGTATCTACCCCATTTTTCAGCCTTACCTTTTTTTTTTTTATTTTCCTTCATTTTACTTTAGGCATTACAGTTGTTAATAGTTTTATGTCTCAGTTGGCAGGTTTGTTGAGGGCAGAAAATGGGTAATTGGGTATACCAGAAGTGCAGGGGGTGGTATATGAGTGCCTTTCCAACTGCCTAGAGTGTCCCACCAAAGCTAAAACCCAGGCTTCTTTTCAATGTGACATGACTGGCCCAGCTTTCCTGATAGAACTAGAGTAAAAACATTGCCAGAGTGTTTGAAGAACAGGTGTCCATTTTCTATTGAAAGGCCAAAGATTTTGTTAGATGTCACAAGGTCATGCTAGGTGTATTCAGAAAACTTGAAGAACCACAGGAGTATTAAATAAAGCATTTACACTCTGTATAATAATTGTGTAACCCTTTAATTCACTGTAGTATCTTTTCCTTTGTCAAATATTTTTTGCATCATTTTATCAATGGTTTTACCAATCTAATTCTTATTCCCACTTTACTCGGATCTTTACCCATGGATCTCTTAACTTCAATTAGGTTTTGAGTGTGGTGCATTAAACATTCTTTTTTATGCTTCATTACTAAGCACCCTTTTGACATGTAAAACTAAACTGATGTACCATATGTAAATAGGGAATCTAGTTGTTTCACATTTGAAATTGAAAATAAAAAAAGTTAGATTTTATGACCATAAAGAAACAAAATATTGCACATTCTCTTGCTTCGCTTCATAATGGGAGAGGGTATGGACTGAAAACATTAAGAAATATGTGTCATCTGTGGAAAGGTAGTATAAATCAGAACAGCTTGTTGCTATGGCGATAATTGCAAGATTTTAGTATTTCACTTATTGTATGGGTTAATAGTGATTAGTTGTCCTTGGTTGGTTTTACATTTATCATTAAATATGAAACAATGCCTTTTTAGGGACAAATTTTGCACACTTTTTTAGAGAGTTTGAAAGGCCAGCAGACTGCTTTTGAATCTCATTTTGCCAAATCTGTCAGAAGAACAGGAAGTGAAACCATGGCAACAAGTGGCTGCCGGTGTTGACAAGTAGATCTTTACATACATTTGCGAACAGATTTCAAATTAGCCGTGGGAAATGTGTATTGATGTGCATGTTAGTGTACAATGGACTTGTAATAAAGATGGCATACTGGAGGGTGGGAGGGGATAGGTTCCAGACTTCCATTTAAGGTCATGGTATTTGAATCTTCCATAGAAGAAGTTATGGCAATATTGGTGGTCTTTCATATTGGCTCAGATTACATCGTTGGTAGTGTGGGGTGTGGGTTTACTGGAAGAAATAAATGGATGATGGAAGAAATAATGCTAATATGTGCTTCCAAGTAAATCCAAAAGATATCTCATGGAACCCCTGATTTCTATAACAAAATAGACCCTGCACAGTTGTACAAGTTTCTGAAACATTGCCTGGTTTTTTTATTTCCCATGAGGGAATCCAGGAATTAACCAGTTTTATGAATGAGGGTTGCCCCCCAACCCCCAAAACAGAAACCCTAGTCAATGTTGTTCTCTGTTACCTCCAATTAACAACTGTATTTTGCTAATTGCCTTCAATTAATGCCTTGGCCAAGACCTTAATTGCAGGCAGTCAGAAGAGTACAGTTGTTACAAGGAGGCAAGTATCAGAACTCACATACTCTTAAACCAGGTAAGTTTTGTGGTTTATCTGAGCATGTTGTAAATATCTGATGTATCACATTAGCGTTGAATGTTTGGTATAGAGCACTGTAAACCATACCAATATTTCAACAGCTTTGGAAATGAGTATTTTTGGCATTTTACTTTGATTTTGAATTTGATTTTAATTTTTTTCACTTTAAACTCCCATCACATGTATGCTAGAGAGATAGATTTGTCTATCTCCATTTTTTGTAATCCCCCCCCTCTTATTGCAGTTGGTTTTTGGTCCCCTTCCCCTACCTGTTTTTGTTACAGTTGCATTGATAGCATGACATCAAAATTAATCCCATTTTTAATATTGCTTGATTTTGATGAAACCATGTGAATTCTTTTGTTTTTGTTTTTTATTTTTTGTTTCATGTTGCTGTTAAGATGTATCTGCAAACTTAATATACAATGTACATAGCTTGTATAAATAAATGCTTGTAGTAAGTTTAACACCTGCAGGCAGGATATTGAATCTTCCAGATGTCCATTTCAGGTCTCTGTATTTGAATCTGCCATAAAAGAAGTTATGACAATATTTGTGGTCTCTCATTTTGGCTCAGGTTAGGTCATAAATAATTGTGTGGTTAGTTTGAAAAATACAAGTGAATTAAATATAGTTTCCAATATTGTAACTTAAGCACAGCTGACATTATCAATACTTCAATTAATTCCAGGCTTTGTTTAGTGTCAAAACATCCATCACAACCTCAATTGCGTCACTGACATTGTAGAATATCACCTTCCTTTTCTAACGGAGCTCAGATCTGCTATTTTGCTACTTTTCCTACTAATCTTGTAACTTTACACACCTTTTTTCCTTAAACTTTTAGCCAGCTTGGTTGTTGTGGTCAGTTGGCATAAGTTGATTGACCCTTGACATCTTTATTTGAATATTACTTCACCTCCCACCCCCTTCCCCAGTCGATTTGGCTCAATTTTTTACTTAACAATTTGCATAATTTTTCTTCAGGTGGATAATTTGTGAACTTCCTTTACACCCAACCCCTTTCGTCACAGAGAATTTTTAGTTCTCTATTTGTGACCAGGATGTGACTGATTTTAATAATTCTGTGTCACAATTACAAAGATTGTGACATTATCTGTTCAGAATTGTCACAATGGCTTTGATTTAAATTTTGTTCAATGAAAAAGGTAGTAAAATTTTGTCTTATTCAGGATGTATCTCAAGAAACAAACATAGGGAATGACTAAAAATTTCACCAGAAGGCTTAGGATATGTTCTTCTTAACCATATCACAAATAAGTTTGGTTCTGGACTATTCTTTTAAACTCTCGAAAAACTAACTTAAGTCACATTCCAAAATTCACACCCTTTAACTTTTCCTTGCCCTCACTTCCCTTGCTCTCTCCCCGTAGGGATACCCCACTATACACCTTGACATTATCACGAGATGTCACAAATCGAAGCACAGTTTCGCTGTAGAAAATACCAACTTTTAAAGATACATTGAAAGTAATTTGCACACAATGTAACTCACCTGCTGCCAGTGAAGTGATATTATATCAACAGGCTTTACAGAAATGAAGTATTGCTCCCCTCCCCCCTACCCGCAGTTTGAAACATTTTCTTGGGGTACTTAACTTTGACATTTTATTGTAAGGACATGATGAAGAATGCTATCTTCTGAGTTGTCATGGTAAGAATTCCATTAGGAAATAGATGGCACCGGTCATTTAGGCAATATTTACCAGGTTTTTTGGGACGAGTTAATTTGTTGGCAAAATGACTTTCTTATTGTAACATTTATTCCAAGAAGTTGTAAAACATCCTCCCTCAGCCCAGTTAAACCTCCCCATCTAAAATAAGAAGGTAATTGACTTATAATTGATAATTAACAGTCAATGTTCATAGTAATTGTCTGTGCCTGTAGGTTTTCCTTCAAACTTTTTTAACCATCCTCAGACCTCCAAATATTTCCAAATAGCAATTACAAAGGATTGTGGGATAATGTTTAGATCAGGCTTCCTCAAATAGCGGTGCCCGTGCCCCTTCTGGTGCGCTACATGTTTTGAAGTGGCTCAAAAAATTACTGGAAGAATATTGAATAATTTAACTTTTCACAACTGTTTTGACAAGAATTGTCCTGTCTCAAAAGAAGGTACAGTAAATAAATCTAATACTTCCCACAGACTCAGGTCACACACCCACAAGGATAAACTAATGTCCTATTTGTTCTCACAAGAAAGTAAAATCACCGTCACTGTTTACGTTTATTAGTCAGTGCTTTGTCAGTTCACCATTACTGGTGAATCGACAAAAATTGTAAAATTTGTGAAAAATTTTGGCCTGGGAAATTAGACAAACTTTGCACAATTTTGCATGTAAGTTCCTTCTGAAATGCAAAAATTTTCAAAAGGGGGAGGGGGACACCTCCTCTCCTTATACCCCTCCCCCAGGACTGTGATCATTGGCATATTACATCAGTAACATTTAGAAACATGGTGCTCCAGGAATTTCAATTGAGGAAGCCTTGTTTAGATACTCATCATTTTTGTCAATCCCTGCTGAAAATTCCCTTTGGAACTCTTTGGGGTATTACCCTTTGAATCCAAAGCGTTTCAAATGGTACCCTTTGGAAAAGACCTTTGCATCCAAAGGGTTCCCTTTGGTTGTTGATGGAAATTAGACAAATCTTAAAGAGAATTGTAAAAATTACCCTTTGCATAAACTAAACTCTTTTGAAAACATTTTAGAACCATTTACAACCCATTGAAACCCTTTGGTTACTGGAATTTGGACAAAGGGTCTCAAAGGAAATTTTCTGCTGGGATGGTATTGAACTGTGTAGCAGAAGAAAACAGTGCTCACCAACATTCTATCCCACAATCCTTTGCAAAAGCTATTTGAAAGAGGGTCTTTGTGAGAGTTGGGTTTGTATGAAGTTTTCTGTTTTTTAACTCAAAAAGGGCAAAGAATGTTAACTAGTAATGGACTTTAAAGATTTTGTATTTTCAGTAGAGGTTGCTCAAGCTCTTTATTGTTAAGTTGAGAAAAAAGACAAAAATGCTATTTTGAAGAGGGTAGTGAGGTCCATTTGCAAAGTTGCAAAATCTCGTGTGCCATTTTCAAAACTGTAATTAACATCACAGCTATTAACTGTTGCGTCTGTACCAGTTGTTGGCAATAGAGGATTTGCCACCAGGCAGGAGCTACTGTAAAAGTTGAGAAATTTGTGACTGTAAATGATTTTGATGGTTAGAGGAAATCTGTGTGCATTATGACAAAGGTGTGTATTTGTATTTGTGACTTTATTTTTTTAAAGGTCAAAGGTCATTCAAAGGCACCAGATATCAAGTACAGTACTGGATAAAAAGCTTGTTAACATATCTCAGGTCAAAGTGTAGAAACTGCATAAAGCATGATACATCAAGTTGAAACCATTATGGAACATAGAATTTGCACATTGATCTAGAATGTATGTTTAATCGCATGAGGTAATGCTAGTATGAGGAAAGCTGAAGTCTAGCCAAATGATCCGTTGATACCTCAGTGTTTTTCTTTTATTCTGTTTGCTTTGCCTTTAAGCTTACATATACATATAGCATATTAATCAAACATTTGGTTTCACTATACTCGAGTAATGACACTCAACATGTGTTGTTATTGTTATGGCTTGAGAAGTACCCCCAGTTTAAATTCCAAGCATGTTAAGTTACATGTTAGTCAAAGTAATGGAAGGCAGAAGTTATGAATACTACAACAGCTAGTTTTTATAGCTTTGCAAACATATAATACTTAGACACAACGATAGTGTCATTGTACATTCTCCAGATATAGTGGGAGTTTTGGTTTCGATTTGGGTGTGCATGTATTTCACGGTTACAATCTGTCAAACATACTGTGGTATCATTTCATAAAATGGGGTTTAGTTTGTGTCAGTCTGGTTTTCCATGAAATTATCAGGATGAAATTGAGTTCTTGGTTTCATTGGTGACCTTAAAGTCAAAAAATTAAAAAATGTACATGTAACAGCATGAAAAATGAATTCTGACAGTCCAATTCCCTTCATAGGTCATTCTTGGGCCAAAATATAAAATACTGCAATTTATACACTTAAAACAAAAAAGTCCATTGGGCAATAATAAGTGACTTTCTTGTGGTATGACACACATTACCTGCTTTGCTTCCCTTTGAAATTGAAAATGTTAATATATATTTTTAATTTTTTAACTTGAGGTATACATTAAGAATATGTTGGAATGAAATTTAGTGTAAAAAATATTTTAGAGTCTTTATCTTGATTTCCATGGCATGATTGCCTGAGATGTAGGTTATTAAGGTTTGAGCAAAATTTTTATTTTCCTGAAAGAGAGTAAAATTTTCCACAATTCCCTTTTCTTTTTATTTGCATTTATAAAAGAGGTCAAAGTCACTTTATTTTCTCAAATTTCCTACAAATGAACCTGCCAGTTTCCCATCTTTTGCTACTTATGTTAACAGTATTAAGGCGGGAAGGGGGGGGGGGGCAGGGCTTTGCTGTCCCATTGTGAAGCCTCTAAATTTGTTATCCTCAAGGTAAAATGTTATTAAATTGCAAGTCACTTGTACAAAATTTTGATGACAACTTTCGTATTATCATGTACCAGTTATTGCAAACTGTTAGGACGTATCGCTGCCACTTTGTCATTTCCCCTGCATGCATGTACAGTATAATTATTGCAGATGGAAAATTTTTCTTACATGTGAGCCAAAGTAATAGATACTGTTTTGTGGTAACTGTCTTTTGAAACTACTTGGTTTGTTTCCTTTAGGATCAAGTGACCTCAGATCACCAGCTTAATATTCTGTTATTTCCTGTTCATACATGGTCAACACAGTACAGAATGGCTGCTTTTTGTCAGTGATAACTGTGTACATTTGTATCAGCACAGGCATTTAATACTCACTGCTCTTCTTGAGGTTCACTGGAGTGTTGTTTAGACCTAGACTATACTTATCAATGATCAATGCTCACAACATGGCTGTGAGTATTGTGGTTTCTGGCTCCATCTCACAGCCAAATGCCAGACCTCTCGGTGAAAATTGCTCAGTCTGACATCCCTTCTATACATGTCAATCAAACTTTTCATAATTGGCAATCGGTTGGTTCTATGTATGGCATCTTCTATCTATGAGAGTGAATCCCAAAATGAAAGATTTTTTGTAGTAGGCCTATAGAAAACACTTTTGCAATGTAGGATACTTGTTTATTAAATCTTTCAATTAAATTTGAAAAGTGACTTTTAGGTTTCATTGCAAATTACACCAACAAATGTATGCAGCAAATTTGTCAAGTGAAATTCTACTGTGTCCGGCCACATCTTCGTTTTTCTGCCAAATACAGTGGCAGTGTTACGTCAATGCACTAGGTCTATACCTTTTTCTTGGATGTCTGATGCCTTAAAAACAAGCATGTTCAAGTCTCTTTTTATCATGAGTGTCAGAAGCAGAAAGTTGAGGTGATGTGATGTTTTGTTGTCATTTGATGGTTCTGTTATCAGGTGTAAATGCATGCTTATTGATGCAAGAGTTTTACTAAAATTGCAAAAATGAGAAAATTTCACTTGTCATGTATCGACCAAGATAATCATAATGTTACCCAGTGATGACATGATTAACATTTGAACGGTGAACTATTATGTGGCATATTGTACATTGTTAGGTTAAGAAGAATTTTCATACCAAGGGTGTGTGTATTGTACCTATTACAAAGTAAATAGAGGAAACACTTGAAGCTCAAAAACTGCACATGTTTTGAAACTTGATAGCTACTGTCAATGGCATTTTTATATACAGTAATATGGTCTCAAAGATTGTACTGGCTTCAGGATCAAATCTGCTTAGATGTGTGACAGTGGGAGAATATTAACCATTATTTTAGAAATACAGCAGTTTTCCCTTATTTCCTTGGGAGGGAGCTCTTGAAAATAAGATGTCGTTTCAGTGTGTTCCCTCAGACACAAATTTGTTTCATGGTATTTCTTGTCTGTTTCATTCACAGGGTTTGGAAACGCACGACTTCCAGTATGCAATTGAGCTCGAGAATTATGAAGTGGTGAACGATTTACCGAAGGGTAAAGGAAGGGTACGTATGACTTTTGACATTGCTTTGAAGCTTTACCACAAATTTGTTATAAATTGTGACTATGGCACAACTGGAAAGCCTGAAACTTGTCAAAAAAGAATTGATGTGAAAGAAACAAGTACTATTGAGATTGGAGGATGTAACAATTATAATAATAGTAATCAGGCCATGAAGGACAGTTGTTTTATGATGGACAGTTGTTATATGAAACATGATCTGAACTATATCAGTTATTTTCAAGGAACAGCTTGGCAAAAATAGTGTCAATCTTTGTATAGACGAATTTGAGCAGCGCTTGTGTTCAGTGACTGTTGGCAGCCATTAGTAGGGTCCATCAGCCTTAAATCGTCTTCATTTATTGTCTACATAATTTCAAACCCTCATATTTAGTGAAATTGAGGGAATCAAGATATAATTTAGTGTGCAACCATTCATGATACAGGTAAGCCAGGAAATTGAAAGACTAAAGGTAATGGCCCCAGTTATGTCCGACTAAAATTAGACCACCACTTGCTGTCTAGATTTGGCATTACTGTGAACATTGTGAGAGGAAAAGAGGAGTTTGACCTCCCCTATACACTGTATTGTGAATACACAGTGCTTTGTAACAGTTCCACCCGTACTAAGTTTTTGTATGGAAGCGGCCATATTTGCTTTCGCTATAGTTCAAGAGGGGTGCACATGTGTAAAAGTGTCTTCTTTTCAAACCTGTTGTGTCCACTATAGGATTACCCCTATGGGTTTATAAGGAGCTGTTTTCCAGGGCGCAACAATGCTATGATTTTTCAGCAAAACCAAATGCATTTATCAATGATAAGTTATGGTTTTGCCGGGAAACAATGTGTAGTGGAGGGGTTAAGGATAGCACTTGTGCACAGTGCAGTGGCTGTGCACAGTGGATCATTCGGTACATCTTTCCCGTTTTCTGAGATGACAGGGGAAGAAAAAATTATAGCGTTGAATAATCCGAGACTTGTACCCCAATGAGCTAGGAGGTAGTTTAAAGTTCTTCGTTGTTAATAATGAATAACGGGTTAGATTCCTAAAGATTTAGTCATCTATCTCACTTATCCCTCACATCCAATGTACTTATGTAACTGGCAAGATGGAGATAAGAGGACACCCTTCAGAGGAGAGAGGATGCTATCCTAGTGCTGAAAGGTCTTATGCCAGAGGGAGTTACTGACAAGTTAGGGAATTACATAGGTAAATGGTAATTGAGAATGGGAGCTCATAGACTCAAAAAGGTCAGTTTTGTGCAGTATACTTACACTTCAATTTTTATGGCTTTAAATTTCAGTGGAGCTATTGTTTTTTCCTTCAACCATCAAGCAACATCCGTGCCTCGGACTTAAACAGTTACGAAGTGTCTACCAAAACACCTGACATGCTAGATAAATGGGTCAACAGCATAAAAATGGCAAAGTAAGTATTACTCCATTAGCAAAGGAACAATTTCGTGGAACTAAAAATTAACAACTGGTGTGACATTCAGACCTTGAATTATGAGGCTTAAGAGTGTGATTGCCCGCCACCACCTACCTGAAATCACTATAAGGAGTGGGATTATTTACTCACCCAGATAAAAAATGGGAACTTAGATAAATGTATTAAAGTGTCATTAAACAGCACATCTACCACACTCCTAGATTTTATTGAGAGTATGATTTGCATCACACCTGGAAAGTCTAAAATTCAAAGCCTGGACATTGAAAAACAACGACAGACAGGGACAAAACTCTTTAAACCAATTGGAAAAATTTACTTCCCAGGTTGAAATATCTACTCGCCATGTAATTCAGTGCTATGGCTACATTACTGCTGAACTACCGACTACAAATCATGATTACACCAATGGTTGATCTTGTAACCCTATTAGCCTAGCTATTCACAGAAACTCCCTTTCAAGCAGAGAACAAACTAACTCATTTTTGCCTACACACTACGAGAGACTCAACAAGAACCAGTCACCAAATTGCCAAATCTAGTGTTACTGGATCTTGCCATGTTGAAAACGTTACTCGCCAATGGAAAGTTGGCAAGTGGTTTAGTTGAGGCTTGTACCAAACAAACTTGTTCAAACTGAACAACAAAACCTGTTCAAACTGAACAAAAAAACTTGTTCATACTTGTTCAAGCCTCAATGGCAAAAGTGATGAAAGTCTTGTTGGGTTAAAAAGTTCTTCCTTACCCAGCTGTGTCAACTGTTTTAGTTGGAGGATTGTGTGCCCCCTCCTAACCCCCATTCAGAATATGAATATATAACATTTACATACCTCTGTATCTGGTACCATGTGGTAAGGTAAGACATAGCCAGCCAGTAAGAGGGAGTGCAAAACAAATGATACTTGAAGTCAGAGCCTCAAGTTCAGTGCTAAGACTCCTACAGAAACTGTATTATACTGTTCATAAGCATTTTGGTTTTCTTTCTGAGCAGATTTGTATAGAAACCTTGTTAGTTGCAGTATTTGTTATAAAAAAGTTTTTTCTTCTCCTTTTCATATTTTTAGAGACAACATTCAACCTCCTAATGAAACACTCCATACGTACGTCTATTCAACTTTTCCACACACCAAGGCAACCTACTGCTCAGTATGCAAGCTGCTGCTCAGGTAAGGAACTTGACTCAGGTAGAAGCTTTGTGGAATTCAGACCTTGATGGGCCTGGTTAACATGATGCTGAACAGCCACAAATGTTGGTAAAGCCTTAAAAGGCCTCTTGACCATAATTTTGTAAATCAAATTTGATTTCTTTTGAATGGCTAACTAAGATGGGAAACTGCAGATTCCTCTGGGATTAGAACCCACCTTTACTTACCCTACTTTGACCCAGTCGAACATCCTTAAACATCAATATTGGTAAGCTTCATGGCAAAAGGTAAGTCAGCCAGTTCACAGATTCTGTCTGCACATTTCTGTTTGCAGATTCCGTCTGCATATTCTGTGTGTAGATTCTGTCTGCAGATTCTGTCTGAAGAAAAGGGAGGGCATTCAGTCGGGCATGCGACCCACTTCATTGGGTGGGCAACCAGGCATCAAGTGGGAGTAAAGCAGTAGAATCTGGAGGAAGTCCTATGTACATTGAAAGGGACTTGAACACATGCTAATATGAAACACATTGCCTGGTGCCAGTGTTGTACCAAGTCACTTCCTCTCAAAATGTTAGCGACTTGATAAAATTCAGGAGTAATTTCCCCATTGAAATAGTACAGTGACTCGAGTCACTTAAAAGTTTGAAAACTGGTGACTTGAGTCACTAATCTAGTGACTTGATTACAACACTGCCTGGTGCACAGCAGCTGCAATAGATTGCTCTACCACTTGACTACCCTGCTTCATGGCTTAAAATGCCACCATTTATATCCAGTCAGTCACAGCACTGATTGTACAGTACTTCCAAGAACCTGTCAGTGATAACACCATAAGACTGCAACAAAATTTTTCCTGAAATGGTTTTCAAACCTTGGTGAAAACCTTGATGAAATTTAACTCATGTGGACTTGAACTGTACTGAACCTGAAACCTCCAACCAAAAGGCATGCTCAGTAAAGGGTACCTGTATGGATGGAGAGGACAGTATTGAACAAGACTGTGTAGGCTAGCAAATGAGCCTTTCCTTTTCAGTTTCGAGGAAATATGTGAAAAAATGTATTTCTGTCTAAATGTCATGGAACTGGTTCATGCCCTACTTCAATAGTGGACTAAAAGTAACATCTAAAATTTGTTACTAATAAATACTCAGACCTTAGGCCACAACTAGAAAAAAAGGTCATGGCCTGCTTGACTTGAACCAAGTGGTTGGAAACTGGGCCTTAAAACTTCATCTAACCTAACCTAAATTAGACCTTAAACATCCTGATTGAACCTCCTTGAAGGGAGACCTTTGAGCCAAGGATTCTTCTTCATTTTTATGCTGCTGTTACTGCAGAAACACAAGTCCATTCACATTTTGGCTTTGTGTAAATGCATAGAATGTAATGTTTCTAAAGAGATACAAGTCCATTCTCATTGTGGCTTTATAAATGGCTTTAATATTGTCAAGGACTACTTTTTAATTTGTAATTATTACAATTAAGAAGACGGCAGATCTTATAATCAAGGTTTTTTCTTTTGTATTTCATTCATGGCCCGTTGTAATCTGTGTGACATAATCAATTACATTGGTACAAGTTTGCTCTTTGGCGATGATTAAATGCCATGTTTAGATCCTACCTTTACCATTCTTTCACTCAGTGTAACCTGTGACCTTCATTTCTTTTTGATTCTACCATTTTTGCAGGGGTATGTTCAAGCAAGGTTACAAATGCCAAGATTGTCACATCTCTGTACACAAGGCTTGCATCAGATCTAGCGGAGACATCAAATGCCAGAGTCTCGGACCAAAAGTACCACAACCAGGTTGTTATATCAAAATATTTTTCACAATAAGTGATAATTCTCAGATTCTGTTGGTCCATAAAATCACATGACCATGCACATCCCTAAATGTACTCACAGTAATAGCTAAATGCACTCATCTTAGGCTACCACACTGAATTGAGGAATTGAGAAGGAATTATTTTAACTTCTTAATCCTCTCACCCCAAACAGTTCCAAACCTCCTAAACTACTTACTTAAGCCTTTCCCACAACTGTCTAAAATTCATCCTCATCCAGACACATTCTCAGTTTATTGCTTCAGGGTGAATTTATACAAAGACCAAGTGTATATTCAGAGCACCCTCATTACAGTAAATTCTGTGTAATGTGAGCTACAGTGCCTCTGCATTACGACTGCATGGTCAAGTGGTTAGAGCATCAGACTTGCAGTCCGGTAGGTCGGGATTTCGAATCCTGGCCCGGTCATACGGAAGACTTTAAAAACGGAACTTACTGCCGTTGTGCTTGGTGCTCAGCATCAGCAATGGAGTAGGGAAAACAAGCCAGTGAGCCACAACTGGAAAAAAAACTCCATGGCCAGCTGGACTTGAACCAATCAGGTTGGAAACTGGTCCATAAAACTTCATCCAACTAACTAATATCTGCATTTCTTGAATTTGCTATCAATCAAACAGCTGTGTCCATTGAGAATGTGCCTGACATGCCCTTTGGACTGGTAGAATATTATACCTTGCTTTTTACTTTTCTCTAAAATCTCTAAACTGTTACTTTTATAGAAGACCCTACTGCTCTAATCTCTCCTGATGGAATATGAAGTCTTACTTTTGTTTTTAAGAGACTGCTTCCTCATGATCATTTTCTTCATCACTGGATTCCACCACAAGATTCTGAATGGTGGCACTCTGACCAACATTCTTCCGCTGATCAAAATAAAAAATATTCCTGAATAGAATGTTTTAAAACTATGCTACAAGTCAAAATTAAATTCACTTGAGTAGTAAAGGTACATATTTTGGGGGAACCACCAGTCCCTGTCCAACAAAGTAATTTTCATGAACAAAATAGTGTACCTTGAATATGCAATACTGAAGTCCTAAAATGTTATGAAAGATACTTTTAAGAAAAATAAGATAAAATTTGTGAGAGTTAAAATAAATTTGGGATGACTTTTCCTGTGCTTTAAGTGGTTGAGTTTCTCTACAAGTAGGTGGTTGAGCTTGTCTTCTACTGAATTTGCAAAAGACCTTTTAGGTTGGGAAGGGGAATAATGAAAGCATCACTACTGCAGGAAGAGGGGGTGGGGGTGGGGCCTGGGTGGAGAATGGAACAACCCTTGATGCTTGACTACACTGATCCTTTAGCAAGTGATAAAATACAGTGAAAGAAACAGCTGCTTATTACGTGGTGACTTTGATCACCTTGTTGGGTCTCTTATGAGCTTTTTATGAATTGAAAAGGGCACCTTCACTCAATACTTCACACTAAGATAAGTGAGTGAAACAGCTGTATGTTTTTTTTTATCACCTGTATATTTTATTTGTCCTTATCGTCATCACACTTTGATGTTAATTGCTGAATGTTTTGAATGGGATCTTACCTTCTTGCTTAGATACGTACTGTTATTTGTCCACACACAAACATTTTTCCTGCTTTTCTCTTGTTTTTCAGGTCGACGAAGGGTAAGTACATACCAAGTTAACTAAACTCTTGAAGAACATAAATGTTTTAGGGTTTGTGTTTTGTACTCTTAGCAAATGCTCTGTTTAATTGGAATAAGGAGGGGACTCAAGACATTTTGAAATAGTCTACCAAACTGCAACCCATTGGGGTACGGCTTGTAGCGAGCATTGCCTGTTTCCTTGTGTGTTCCCTTTGTTTGGTGTCTTCGTTGGTGGAGCAGGCAGACAGGCAGGAGAGCTCAATCCCAGCCAGTCCTCCAGTTTTGGTTTTGTATTAAGAAATACCTGACATGAAAGCAGAGTTTGAGAAAACCTTTTTGCTTCCAGATTTTTTCCTTGCAAAAAAATAGCAAATTAATAAAGAAAATTAGCATAATTAAATCATGTGAATTCAACTGCAGCAAATCTTTTATTCTTGTTTAATCTTTATTCTGAAGGAATGAATTCTATGAGCTGATTTGTTAAGCAGTGTATCCTGAAGTTTCCATCATAGTACAGTAAGCATAATAAAGGGACTTTAAAACATTTTTCTTATTCCAGGTGAACTATGAACCTACAAGGCCATTTGTGCAAAATGGTGGTCCGCCACGACAAGTATTTCCCATTTCATCACCTAATACAAATTTGTCTCAACATCCTTGGTGAGTAACTTATTCCCCATGTGCAATATGTTTCCATCTGTTTGCACTCTTTATGTATCCCATACAGCTATAAGGATAAGTCTAACTAAAGGGTTAGTTATTTGATTGGATGAGGTTTTACATTTCAGTTTCGAGCCAATCGGTGTAAATCGGTCTGACCTATAGCCTTTTCTCCAGCTGTGGCTCTGACTTGTTTTTCTAACTCTTTTGCTTATGCTGAACACCAAGCACAATGGCAGTAGATTTCATTTCTAAAGTCTTTATTATGATTGGACCAGGAGTTTAACTCCAGACCTCCTGGCTGCAAGTTGGATGCTTGGTTTACCAAAAGGGACGGTCAAAGTTTGTTTTCACAATGTTATGCTCATTTTGGTCAATTGGGATGTTAAATAGTAGTCCTAGGGGGAGGATTGGGAGATTTGCATATGCCTGCCTCTTTAGCATCTAGACATCTTCTCAGAAAAGAAAAGGTGAATCTTGCCAGTAAACAGCCATACTCACTCAATCTAGTATAAGGTTTAAGAGCCAACAGTCATCCTGATCCTCAACCTTAATGTTAAGCTTAACTAAACTCAATTATGCAAATGCTCTTCCAAGGTGGATCTAAAAACATTTGGATTTGTGCAAATTTGGATTTCCACCTAATACATGGCTGTGTGGGGATGTTTTTCTCAGGGAACGGGGGGAATTTTGCCCAACTCAAGACCACATTCATGTAGAGTGCAGTTCAATTGTTCAATTTCTGCAGTGACTTGTCAAAATATCTGCCTGATTATGCCAGCATCCGTCCTTTGGGGTTGCCTCGTCAGCCCTAAGGCCTGTAAGACCATGAAATTTCAGAAAAGGGTGTGTTCTAAGTTTGAAAGTGGTTGTGTTTAAACAATAGCCACATCAGAAAGAGATGGTGTGTTCTTAATTTTAGTACAAAATTTCCATAATGTTTTTCTTATTCTTATCTTTCTACTAAATATATCATTTATAGGTATCAAGAAGGAATTGACAGGGACAAAGCCAGAGAAATCCTTGAAAGAATGCCCACAGGTACTTACATCATCAGGTACAAGGACAACAAGTATGCTCTTAGTCTCAAGTGAGTATAAAATATAAACGTTGCAATCCATTCAACAATGAGGTATTCCATTGTCATTTTTCCATTTACATCTTTTGTGTTAATGAATTGTTAGTTAATAGGCCAAAGGTCATGTTCTCTGGAACGTGCAATTGTTCTTTTTTTCCAAAGTGTAAATTCTTGATGAAAATGCCTTGTAACCTTGGTTTTAGACTTTACTCTTGAAATGTTTGTTGTCATGCTCAGGGAAGGAGGGGGGATCCAAGTGGGTGCACAAGAGGCTCTGTCTGTTATCCGTCAAGCATGTTGGAATATGCTTCAAAATGTGTAAAATGTAGTCCATTAGCTCCCACGTGACTGCCATCAGTCAAATTAATCAAAGGTATTGGAACTGATCTTTAGTATTTTGGTAATAATTTGTATGTTACAAGTAATTCATTTAACTTTTCACTTCTTCAAAGTTTTTCAAAAAACTGATTTTACAAGGTGTTTTGAATAATGCTTGTCCTTATCAAATGTAGCAAACCTGCAATGTAACTCCACAATGGATAAACTACTCCTAGTTAAAGAACTTATCAAAAGAATATTTCATATAGGTGCACGGGGGAATTTTGGTGAGGGGGCTAGAGCAATTTTTGTTGGAATAATGGCACCATTTATCATATTTTGTTCTTCTTTTGCCCAAATGAACCAACTTTTTTGCTGGAATTTGGAGGTGAGAATGCGAGTGCCCCTCTCCTCTGCACTCCCTGATAGTATTCAACAGTTTTAATAGGAGATAAGTATCATCACTGATAAACTCCTTTTCCCATAACATTTGTAGAATCTCTGGAAAGGTTCAAGAATCTATAGCCATTGAAATACATGGTGCGCTCCATCACAGCAGTTTGAGAAAAATTCATTGTAAACTTGATCAGTTTGGAGAAACGAGAACTTGGCCTGTATTTGACAATTTTCATCTTGGTATTAAAGCCTCAATGTCTGACAAAGATATTGACCAACATTCTCTTACTTTTCTTTTCAGGTATGAGGGTATAAAACACATGAGAATTATTGTATCAAATGGTTCTTATTATCTTCAAGAGAGCACTACTTTTCCATCCATTCAGGTGAGGTAGTTTAATTCCTTTGCTATTCAAGGTTTCACCCATTACTAGGGAAGGTGTCCATCCCGCCATACTGCACTATGTATTATAATACGTAAACACAGTACATGTGTATCAGTTCCGTGAAATGTTATGTTTTTTGAATGGATACATTCATATTTGCGCTCTCTATGCCATGAGAGGGTGCAAATATGTTAAGTGTCTCCCCTTCAAGCCTATCTCATGTCCAAAACACAATTGTATGCTATAGAATTTCAATTAGCTATGCCAGAACCTAGCTGAGTGCTATGGTTTTGCAGTGCAACCAAGCATGTATAGTGATGGTAAATTATGGTTTCGCAGTGAAACCATGCCTAGCGAAGGGGTTAAGCTGTGAAATCATAGTTAGCCATTAGCTGGGAACCATTGAACTGCTGCAGCCTGGAATAGCTCCTTATAAATGTGTGGCATGTAATAGTGTTTTGTACATGGAATAGGCTTGAAGAAGAGATATTTGACATATGTGCACCCTCTTGGGCTAAAGCAAATGCAATACAAAAACTTGGTATTTGTGAGATCCTCAGACCTCTAGGTACAGTGTATACTGTAGTGTAATATTACAGCTCAGTATGGTGGGTTAGTTAGTTTAAATGGAGTTTTACGGCTCAGTTTCTAACCTACTGGTTCAAGTCGAGCCGGCCACAGCCTTTTTCCCAGTTGTGGCTCATTGGCTTGTTTTCCCTTCTCCATTGCTTAGTATGGTGGGAGGAACCCTTGAAGTTAGCAATAGGGTTAAAAACACACTAACATGAATGTGGTTACATATTAGCTAGATAAAAGACATATGTTTTACTAAGTTTTCAATAAGGGGATAAATGCGAGGGTTTCCAGTCTCAAATGTAATTTAAGACCAACGATGACATCATCACAGAGGCTGAGTAGACCGACGCAATAGCCGAGGTTTGCATCCTGCTTTTATCCCCATTTATAAACACTCAAATTTTAAGGATGGAAATCTACAAACACATAGAACTTTCCCCAAAATTTCAGGGATCACATTTTAATTCTTCCAACTTAGTTGGGGCTCTTTTATGACTTCATGTTTAGTTCCTTCAGATGGAAGCGAACAACTCAAGCCAGAAGAAAGGGTATAACCCTGCAAATTAATATTTAATACATTTTTTAAACAAATTCATTTCAAACTCAATGGTTGGTATGTTAGTTAGATGAGATTTAACGACACCTCAACATGAATGTGTTATATAGTGTCAATTAGATAAAGAGGTAAAATTTAAATACGGTTCAAGTTCAGTTTCAATTACAGTTTAAGAACTGTGTAAGTCCTTCCCTTTAGTTGCCAAATTACTCCAGGCGGAAAATACTGTGGGCATATTCTACAACCCCCCGTCCACACGTGGCAATTGATATAACAAATAAAATGTCTTTGCTGATTATGCTTTCTTTTGTCTTTAATCACTTGCCTTGAAGGCCATACTGATACAGGTCAGTGCAAGCAAGCGATTTAATCACACACAGGACACAAATGCACATTATACACAGTACCCAGCATACACAGTAGTTAGCTACACATGTAGTGACACACAGTATAGTACGGTGGGATTACTGTATATCAGGAGTTGTGAGAGAAGGGTTTGCTTTCAGTGTGGCACGTTTGTTTTCAATAGTATCAAGAACTCGTCAGTAAACACAAAGGATACGTAGTACGCGCTCAAACTTTACCCGTGTAAAGCACAGAATTTTAATTCTCCTAACTGTCACAAAACGGGTCTTAAATGCAATTTGAGACCAGTCTCAAATGGTTTTGTCCAATCAGAATGCAGGAAATCAAAAGAGGTGTTTATGAATTACAATTTCAAGTTCCAATTTGGTTTCATATAGTGCAAATATGTTCAAGTCCCTCACTTAAGTCACCTCTTACCATAGGCAGGTAATACAGTGGGCAAGGTTTCACAACCCCTGAAGGGGGGATCCATACAGGTGAAAAAACAGTCCTTTATAAGTTTGCCAAGATTGTGGTGAGGACTTAGTTGTTGGATTGTAACTTTCACTGGAATATTTTCTAAAGCAAAAAGGGGCCACGTTCCTGCCATGCCTCAGGATTTAAAACCCACACTACAGTTATGAGACATGGATTGAGTGCTAAAGTTTGTAACATTATACTACATTTTAGCATCAAATGAAAATAGTGCCTACCATAAGTAAATTATCTTGTAGACACTTTTCTTCTTGCTGGCAATAATTGATTGTAATCGTGTTCGTTGATGCCTAAAGTTATGAAACAAAATTTGTAATGCTTTGTTTATAGGCTTTGGTTGATTACTACCAAGCTCATCCTCTCAATGAAGTATTTACTAACGTCAACACAGTCCTGGCTATTCCATTTAAAGAATATGGTAAGTTTGCAGTACAAACTTTATAGCATATTTTCTTAAAGGGGCACACAAAGTTTGACAGCTAACATTAACGTTTTGCTCCTCCAGCACTTTGTGTTTTCTTTTTTAAATGATTACTTAGCAGCATGAACAGACATTGAAAATGTCTTCCAAGTGAGAAGAAATTTTAATTCTGTGTTAATTGCAGTTAAAAGGGAATTTTGGAAAATAGTCCACACAAATGCTAGGTAGCCTCATCCATACAGTGACCAGTCACAACCTCAGATCAACACGATAGATTGTTTGAGTTAGTTCAGAATCTAAGTCACAGATAACTTGTGAAAACAAACTCTGATTGCCTCTTCAAATGTGTACTACACAAATAAGGACGGTGTTCATTGAACCAGTAAAGGTTTTATGCAATCTTTAGGAGAGATGATTTTTGTGTGCTCTGAAAGTACCTATATTCTTCACGATCACAAATTCCAGAAAAATCAGGTTTCTGTGTAACTCTCAACCAGGTGGCGGGGACAGGAGAACCTGCTTGACATAATATAGCAGTCTCTCCCTTTTCATGAATGACCCCTTTTAATCATGTGACATTTTACTTCTCACTGAATTTTGAAATTTGGGGGAAATAAGACCTGCACGTCCTCTCTAATGCTAAGGTCGGTATATCAAAGTTATGCTAAAATCTTTCATGAACAGTTTCAATGATTTTGTGTTTATTTCTCCCACAGAGAAAACTCAACTTAATAACAAGAACTTCATCGCCTTGGCAATGGCACTCTATGACTTCTCTGCAAGGGACATAAGGGAACTTTCACTACAAAAGGGGGACCTAGTCCAGGTGACCATCAGACCACAGTCCCAGAGAGGCTGGTGGAAAGGAAGACTACATAACAAGGTTAGTCCACAGCGTGTGCAGTTGGTATGAACATTTTGGGGAAAGGGTGGCTATTCCATGTGATCAAAAGGATACACTTTGTAATCCCTACTTACCTGCAGTATATTCCTGACAAACTCTTAGGGAGGCCACCTGGAGCCACCGATCTATTTAAAGCTTGCCATGGACTTACTGCAGGTAAGTGGAGATTACAAACAGCAAATAGGATACAGGCATAGAGGCTCATAGATTCCCAAACCAGGGAGTTTGGGGAAATTTGTTTAGGCCAATCATTTTGTGAAGGCTAAGGTGGGCACTCAGAATAATGAGAAAAGAACCAGAAAAAGACATCATGAACAAAGTTTTCAGGAAATTGGTTTATTCTGTCAGAGAGAAATCCTTTCCCTGACTGGCCAAAGAGTTAGTTTTCTTCACTACCTGATGAATGAATTTAAATAAACAGCATCACATGTTAAATATAAGCTCTACTCTAAGCAGAATGGTACTGACTTCTCTTATACAAGTTTCCTTCTTTTAAAATGTTGAAATCGGTCCCTCTTAGAGTTTGAAAACACAGCTTGGAAGTCTAGCTGTTGGAGTTCATCAGATGTTTCCCAGCAGCCAAAGCAGGGAAACTGTGGTGTCTGAATTCATCGTTTCTGTTTGAGTGCCTGTTTTCAGCTCTCTCCAGGGTGTGACCATAAAGTGCTTGGGTCATTTCCAGAGATGCGGAATCCTGATTGTACTAAGTCCTGTTCATGTTTATCACAATCATCAATGGGAAAGGTTTGCAAGGAGTAGGACCAGTGGCATAGCCACAGGGAGGGTTTTGGGGGTTAGAACTCCCCCCTCCCCCTCTCCATGATCTAACCTTGCAATGCAAAAACACCAAAAATAGCATTTTTTTCTCTCTCCCTAGACTTTTCCCTCATAGCCCCCCCCATGACACCAAAACCCTCCCCATGACACAATCCTGGCTACATGCCTGGGTAGGACACTTACGAGTGACTTATATTTCTGTATTTCAGCAAGATGCTGGGGAAGTCACTGGATGGACTTTATCAAAACCATCAGTGTCGATAGTCTGACAACACATGGTATATATATTGTGTGTGAATGCAAGCTGTCAACACCTGTAAGCTCAAATTCCTAAAGTAAACTCCTTTAGGTGGAATGTCCAGGAAGAGTATTCCAAGTGCATGGTGATAAGCCTTATTATTTGACAGTAGTAGTGTTTTGGGTCAACAAACCCCTCAGATGGCCAGAAATAACCCTTTCTAGTGTACTTAGTAGTATGTTTAGAGTCACGAAATTGGGATGCTGTGTTTGAAAATGAAGTCCTCTCCTATTGTAGAATACAGGAATAGTATTAAATGTGTGAACTTAAATTGATGGCAATATGCTCAAAAGCTAGACTGTCTGGCAAAGGACTGAAGGAATGTCCAGCCTAATGGGAAAGGGGAGGAAGGGGACCTAATCGGGAAGGGGATATTGAGAAGAAGATAGATGGTCTTTCAGTTCATGCATCTCCATGTGCAAAAAAAAGAGTGCTGCAAATTTTACTAGTAGGCCTACCAGATCAGCGTATAGTGGCCACTGTGGCATAGCCGCTGGGAGGGTTTTAGGGGTTAGAACCCCACACCCCCATGACCCAACCTTGCAATGCAAAAAAAAAACAACCTAAAAACCTGGTTCCTTTCTCTCTACCCTTAGACTTTTCCCTCATACAGTGCCCCCAAATCCCTTCCATGACACCAAACCCCCCCCCTCCCCCATGAGACAATCCTGGCAACGCCCCTGAGTGGCTATTACTTTGTGACAGATTGCAGTAGTTGTTCCAGGTACCACTGTTTCTTTGGGGGGGGGGGGGGGTAGGGGAACTAGGGGAACTAATTCCCTGATGCACCCTGCATTACTATGCCTGATTGTACACTGATCAAGTGCTCTGCTCAAGTTTATGAAGGCTGAATTTTTGTTTTTTATTGAAAAAAGATCAACTTATATGAAACAGTCATGTGTCAACGATGCTGATTTTAACTTTCGTTTTTACTTTATCTCTACAGGAGGGTTATTTTCCAGCTTCTTATGTAGAGGTTATCGAAGGGTCAGCCTGATTGCCATTCCAGATGTTACTGTGACCTAAAATCAAGACGTTCTATCCATTCAGCGTCTTCCAGGAGCAAACTTAATTCTTCCAAGAGTTTCAAAATGGTTGGGCAGCAAAATGTGCCGTGTTGCTGTCAGGACTCCCGACATGTACAGCGATGCATTATTCGTAAAAAGCCATGGGATTGTTTTCCATTTTTGGCATGGTGCTGTCCAGGTTTAAAAGAACATTTTAATCCTGATACGTTTAAGAATTGGTAGCAAGAGACAGACTGTTGGTTGTTGGGTACATATAGAATCAGTGAAGCATCTATTTACCTGTTCTATTCTGTGGTTTAAAGATATATAATGCACTTGTCATCATTGTTATATATCCAATTCTTTAAGTCTCTGATAACATGCCAGAGGATATGACCAGATTATAAAGAATTGAAACTATGAATTTATTTTTTTATCTTGGCAGCTATGCCATGGACAGGCACTTAAAGTTGCCCCAAATGGACTTACTATTTTTTGTCCGTGTATTGTCTTGTTTATCAAGTTCATGGGCCAATTACTTATTCAGGGAAGTGGGAGAGATATTGGGTCTTATTCGTGCCAGTGGGGTGATGGCGAATTACCCTTAAATTTTTATTAAAACCAGTAACCGAATTCACCTTTTTTTAAGTATTACAAGTGCATTCCAATGTGATTGGTATGCACAAATCTTGAAATTATCATGTACAAAAAAAATTTGGATAATCTACAGGTAGCATTGGCAAAATTTGTAAAAATTATACAAAATAATGTACATAAACTACATTGAAAATGGTGTTATGGTATTATGGGGAGAATAGGTAATAACATGAAGTAGTGTTACCGTAGTTTTAAAGAGAGTGCTGGCACCTCCATTGATACTTAGGGAAATTGAACTTTGTTATTCCCCTTCTTTATATGTAAGTAGAAACTGCAAACCTTTGTTGTCCATGATTGTCCTCTGCAGGTGGGGGAGGGGTGTCTAAAGAGAAGGTCCCCCCTTTGAAAAGCCTTATCATGTAGGAGGTCAAAAAGCAAGTAGACTTTCTGTTTTTAAGTAAGTTCATGCATTAAAAATTACCCTTGAGCCATTTCAACCACAGGAAACCTTTGCCAAGCAGGATGGCTTTAATTTTCCTTAAGACTTTCAATTTCCTGAAAACAGAAAATATCTCAGTCTCTATTAGACATGTAAAGATGAGCCTAAACAGGGAGTTGTAGAGAAGGAGAAACAGTGTTCTGTAGTCTATTCGAGACAAGGTTTGTTTCCGACGATAATCTTGCTTTTATCCGCCAAATTCTTATCTCAATGAAGAGATGTATCCCTTACACTCTACTCATTAACATTTTGTTGCCAGCTGTCATGGAAAATTGTGAAATTTTTTTGACCCTATCCGAGACACAACCTATTGTTTAATTTGAAGACAGCAACAAATTTTTTAAATCTGAGGGAAAGGTATAGACTTACAATGCTTCCATCAAATGACAAAAGGGGAGCAATTCAAGCACCTAGTTTAACTCTTTGTTTCCAGTCCTTCTGTAGAAATTGTTATTATTAGCTTTGCCATTGGCGTTAACAAACCTCTATATCAAAGAATATCCAGACAATACCATTGTTTAGTGATTTCTTGGAGCAGAATGGAAGAAATGATCATTAAAAGGATTTAGTCATAAGGGATTTAACAATTGAAACAAAGGGACCTGTCAATCAAATAGTGGCACCTCAAGGGATATCTTTGAAGTACGTATTGTCTGGAAAAATTTGTTCGTTGCATCGCTTTCTCTAGCAACTCCCTGGCTAAACATTGCCCAAAAAACTCAAAAATTGCAATTGCAATTGTTGTGTCAAGTTTTTGTTGCCAAACACATCCTATATAGTGTTGTGGAAAACTAGGATTTGGGCCATTTTGTGCATTAAATCCTAAATCATCTTGGCTGGTTTGTCCTCACTGGGTCATGGAATTCCTATGCTGCACATGGTGAAGAGAAAATATTGTGGTGGTTGTACAAAAATATTAAGGGGAACCTTAGTTTTGTTTCTCTAAAATATAGTTCATTAGTTCTGATATCTATGGCACAGTGGGACTGAAACCACACTTGTTTGAAGGGCAAGCTTTGTTTACTTTTAAAAAGTGCCCATTAGTGAAGGCAGATGCTGCCAACTGCTAAAAGCAACTTTGCAATTTAACCAGGCTGGGCATGGAGATTCTATGATTGGGCTGTTTGGTCCTGATTAGATCTATACCAATAACATTCCAGTAGGAAAAATTGGAAGGGGAGGGAAAATTGCCTAACCCCCCTCCCCCACCCTCTAAAAAATTAACCCAAAGAAATCAGTTTGGGGGTACCTGGGATATCTTTTAGATGAGATTGTGAAACAATGCATCTTCCCCCTTCCATAACACCACATCTAATGATTGTGACCTTGGGTCACAGAGCCCATTTGTAGCACCTTTTCAGAACCCCATGTGGGTAGGGGTATTTATTATATGTGGATTTTCACATATCTAGGACATCTTGACAACTCAATAATGACCAAGCTTTACAAATATATTTTTATAAAGGATTGAAATGTTACAAAAGTTGGATTTCATTTGCTTTTACAGCAGCCATGATTATTGGCATACAAATTATTGAAAACTGGACATGCTCAAAATGGGTAGTGGAGGTAACTTTTTATTTCATCGCAGTGCCTGCAAGAACAGCTATGTTGTTATTAATGCTATTAATAAATATTCTGTTGTCAAGACATTTAACCACTTATTTTGATACATTTATCGAAGAAAGCAAATAAATACAGACAAATCTATTAAAGTTCTCTCTGTTTATTCTGCTTTTCTAAATATTCCAAATCAAAGAATTTTACAATTTGTCCTCACAAAAGAGATGCCTCTTTCTTCCAGTAACTGCTGGTTACTTCAACTGCTCTGAATCTGAAAGATAAAAAGGTAAGATGTGTTTAATACACACAAGAGAGACGTATGTTGCTCATAGCCACCACTGACTGCATCCTATTCCTACATCAATCCTTTCCTCTGGTTCGGTGTCTTGGTCAAAATAATTAAAATGCCCTAAAGCCATTTTGACTGAGGGAGCCAATCCAAAGCCTAAAACTTGTACTGTAATGAATTGATGAAACAGGAGAAACCAAAATCACAGCCTGGGTTAACCAAAGTTGCAATGCCAAGCAATTTGGTATGTCTCACCCATCCTTATGGGTGGAAAAATTTGGATTGATTTTCAGGTATTTGAAAGGAAATTTTCTTAAATAGAAGGAAATTCCCTTTCCTCATGAAAATATAGGGAAATAAATGTTTTTCCAGCCCTGTCCAGCCTGAACAAGTATGTGCATATGTGACAGGGATTCTTTCCATGAGTACCACAGCACTCTACAATTATTAGAGGGCAGGAGCAGTTGTCCAAATTTATGCAACACCAACTAAATATGAATCTCTCTTCAAATGTATTTCTCGCGATACTTTTCCAAAAGTCCTCCTGACCCTCTGGCAAAGGGTCATTCAGCAAAACCAAACTTTATACCTGCTTCCCACAGAAGCTATACGTCCGAGTAATGACCACACTTGACCAACCCTGAGGCCCTCCCTTAGACCATTTATATCATTGGTCTATCAAGTATTGCTCCATTCTACAATCCTCGACAAAAATGATGGGACAAAACAAGCAATGTACGGAACACCATCCCCCCACTGCCCCCATTCAATGTTGCAGCAGCCCAAGGCGTCCTGAAACTTCAACATTGATACGGGGAGCGGGGTTTGTCCCATGTACTTTTGTCGAGGATTGTCGGAAGCCTGTACAAAAGGTATAGGATTTCCAAATTTTCGTTTTAAATGCTCTGAAAAGAGTATAGTTGGTTTCTTACTTTCCAAGCTACAGGAAAGTAGTAACAGTTGAATTTGTCCGACCAGTATACATGCGTGTTAGATTAGCGATGGGCGCTGAAATAAAGATGTCTTCCTCAAGTAGCTCATATGAGAAAGGGGGAGGGGGAAATAGTACTCTGCCTGGTGAGATATTTAATTTACTTTAAAAATTTCATGTACTATATGGGGAAAAAACAAAGTTTTCCCATCTTATTTTTCGTGTTAGGGGATGGGGGTAACATATTTCACAATATACCCAAAGGTTAACCACAAAATTCTCTCTTTTTTTGCATAAATAAACATTGAATGATGATTCAAACTACAATCTGGTTAAAGACGAAATTATATGTAAGCATTAGGGGAAGTGAATGTGACAATTAACGTCAAGATGGTTAATCCTGGTGAGGTCAACTGTAAACCGTGGTGCTAATTAAATATTCTTAGTAATGGGGAGCAGTGACGAGTTCTACATAGGGATAACGGAATAAATTAAGCGTTATAAAGCCTACTTTCGGAGCTTTCTGTAGCAGTTCGGTTTCAAAAATTTAAAACGCCGCGTTTGTCCTAAATTTTATCTGCTATCTCTCTTCCCCCCTCCCCTCAAGGTTGTTTTGATCTGCCCCCTCCCTGAGAAATATTTCTGGCTGGAAAACGACCCCTCCCCCTTCCTTCGGTACCCTGCGGCAACGGGTCTTCTGAATAGGTTAATGACAAAATAAACGACGTTAAACCAGCCATGGGTACCTTATTTTCATCACTTCCCGGTTCTAATTAGAAAAACCGAATATGGACAGAAGTCCGTAATGCGTGATAAGTTACATTCCTTCCCCGTGAAATATTTAAAAGCCGCTTTTATTGTCTTGTCATGCAGAAATTGTTCTTCATAATGCTAACACCGTGACATTTGTCTTCTAATCACTCCTTTCAAAGTACACAACCTTTATTCACCAACTGTCATTAAGTTGCCCATGACCGAAAACTTCTTCATATACATTTGTACAGGCTTCCGACAATCCTCGACAAAAATGATGGGACAAAACAAGCAATGTACGGAACACCATCCCCCCACTCCCCCATTCAATGTTGCGGCAGCCCAAGGCGTCCTGAAACTTTGATACGGGGCACGGGGTTTGTCCCATGTACTTTTGTCGAGGATTGAAGACTGGATGGAAAGAACAGATACTGCACATGATGTAATCCAAAAGTCCAAAAAGAGAGTATTGCATACTCCAGGTAAACCAAGCAGTAACTTTATGTAAATTTCACATTTGAGGAGTGAAGAATAGTCACTGGACTCAGCCAATCACACAACAGGATAGTTTACAACAAAGTTGGGATGACTGTATTTCCCCATTCATGTCATCATTACTATATTACACAGACTGAAGCTTATATTTTCATCTAAAATGAGCTCTGAACCAACTCAGTGACATGAATGGGACTAGGGTTGTAACAAGTCACTTCCTCTCAAAATGATAGTGAATGATATAATTCAGGAGTAATTTCCCCATTGGAATAGTACAGGACTCGAGTCAAAGTTTGAAAACCGGTGACTCGAGTCACTAATCTAGTGACTCGATTACAACACTGATGGGACCACTGGTTGACTCAAGTTTGTATTTTCACGTCTGCAAATACTGACTTCAGCAGTCTCTTGCTTTTTTGGGGGGTTATGTTGAATTTGGCTCAATATCCCATAATAAATTTTACACAAACTTGGGCAATAGTTACACGAACGTCATGCTTATGAAGAACCGCATGTTTGGTCTAACGGCAAGAGCATCTGCCTCTCAGGCGGAAGACCCGGGTTCGCTTCCCAGGTCAAGTCATACCAAAAACTCGAAAAAAGGAACCTACTGCCATTGTGTGTGATGCTCCACATAAGCAATGGAGAAGGGAAAACAAGCCGTAAAACTAACTTCATGCTTATAAGCAAGCATGTAGTAAGGATAGACTCACCCTACACCATCATCTAGACCTCTGGCATCAGAGAACTACTATCAACACAAATACAGTTCAGAAAGAAGGTTCTATTGCGTGAATTTTTTAGTTTAAACTCATCATTTGCCAGACTAGTTTATTCATTCTTTATACATGTTTCTTGCCAATTACTTCATCTTACCTTAATCATTGGTAGCATTTCTTCCATCAGGACCTTAAGAAATGAACAGAAAGACCAAACTAGTTTGCAGTAACCTAACATTAGTGAACAGTAGTATAGGGAGGGGTCTTTAAGAAATAGGGCCTCTACTTGTGGTTATGTGCACTGATCAACAAAAAATTTGCTGGCTAATGATAGCCCTAATCCCTAACCCCACGCAAAGAATACAATTGATACAATACCTTGTTATCATCCCCTCTACTTTGGTAGATTTTGAATTTCAAGTGGGGCCTAGGTGAAAATAGTGTGATATCTAACCCGTTTTCTTTTCACACAAGACAGAACGGCTACATTTTGTGTATGTGTGTGTGGCAAGGATGTAAGTGCTAAATACATCTTTCCATTTGGAAAGTAATTGAGTAGCAATAAGGACAAAGATAAATGGACATCATAGATCACTATGGCTTGCAGGTTGTGTGCCAACAGTGAAATTTAACTTTTGCAGTTCTGGCTTTCTTGCATCAACTCAGACCTTCCATGCCCATCAATGAGGACAAAGCCCCTCTGGTGGAAACTGCAGATGAATTGGTATTGAAGGTATCATCATTGTCAAACGGCAAGAGTTCAGCCAGTGAGAGGAACACACTCCAAGCCTCCTACACTCTCATTAACCCATATTTTGATTCGGCTTCCTAATAACACCTATTTGGATTAACTGGGTGCACCATACTTTGATTCAGTTTCCTAATGTAACCTACTTGGACTAATTGAGTGCACCATACTTATCAAAATCAAGTTTCATGGAATCAGTTACTTGACTTGAGAATAAGACATTAAGTGACTCCCACTCTCTGAATTGAGATGCGTTGGCTATTTTCTGTAGTTTCAAAATTGGCATAAATCATACTTTGTAGCTGAATATTTATGCTACAGCTCAACTACTTTTTTTTTTTTTTTTATTCCAAGTGTTAAAAATATTTTTGCCCCAGCCTTTTTGCAAAAACCTGAAAAAAGAGCCATGCTTTTGATTTTGCAACCTTGAATGTTGAGAAACCTCCTTTGACAGATCAGAACAAATGGAAAGTGTGATTTAGAATTACCTTTATCTTTCACAACAGTTTCAAAGATAAGCACACCGGTACACAACTGGTCAGCATCTTGTTGTCTTTGTAACAGCTCATTTGGTTAGCATTCAAGAATGGCAGCCTACAAATAGAAATCAGTAAAATTTTACATCATGTTGTATTCAGTATTCACTACCATGTCAAGCCCTACATGATCCTTTGCTATAGCAAGAGTGTAAAACATGTTTAAGGATAAAAAATCTTGAAGGCTTTACATCCCACTTCCTACCACCCCCCCCCCCCTGCAGCCACCACCCCTCTTTACCAGACCTACAGCCTCACTAAACCTTGGGCAAGATCTAGGTGAAGTGTACACGAAGACTAGTTTGGGTTCATGTGTACCCCCGTGTTTTTTTTTTATTTCTGTTCGGTAGCATTGTCTCAACTACCCCTTTCATTTTTTCCATTGACTCAGACCTTCCATGCCCATCAATGAGGACTAAGCCCCTCTGGTGGAAACTGCAGATGAATTGGTACTGAAGGTATCATCATTGCCAATGGTACAGTCAAAATGTTTCTGACATCCTTTGGGACTCTCTAGATATAAAGATTACATTACATTTAATAATTTGCTACTACTAGTACGAGCTATTTCACAACCCAAACTAAAGTCGTACACCTCAGGTTACTCATTCGTGTTTAGTCCAAATTTACAGACAACTTCGAGCCATACTCAGGCATGTACTTTGTAGCAAAATGGAAACTTTTACATATTACTGCCTCTAAAAAATATCATTTAGATTATAAACCTTGCTTTAGTAATAAAGACAGCCCTCAACATCTCCCTTCATAGCTGCATGTAACCTAATTGTGATTTTACCTTCCACCTGAATAAAATGGAGACTGGGGTTAGGACCAACTTGCAACAGCCATTTGCCAGTGTGTTGCAGTCTATCTGGTCAAGTTTGCATCCAGAGAGTTCATTGAACAGTCCTGCATCATACAAAAAAAAAAAAAAAGAAAAACCAGTTGAACATTGTATTTTTTGTCATAGTGTATGTCATATTGGATAAACCACAATGGCAATATCATATGTACCAGGGATGAAAGTTTCAGCACACCTATGTGCCTATGATAATGAGGGAAGCATGGGCCCAAGTAAAAGCAAGAAACAATTTTCTCCTGACAAATCATTTCTTATATCAAGGCAAAGGAGTCCTAGATTATATAGTTACGAGTTTTACTGCCCAGTTTCTAACCTAATGGTTCAAGTCGAGCCGGCCACGGCATATTTTCCAGTTGTGGTTCACTGGCTTGTTCCCCCTACTCCATTGCTGATGCGTAGCATCACGCACAACAGCAGTAGGTTCCTTTTTTAGAGTCTTTGGTATGACTTGACCTGAGAAGCCAATCCAGGCCTTCCGCATGGGAGGCCGATGCTCTTACCGTAAGATCAAGCACGCAGTCAAACGAGTCCTAGAAAACAGTATTTTGTGAAATAGATTAACACCAACCCCTAAAGGACACCAAACTTGAACCTCACTTGAAAATAAATTGAAAAACTATTAACTATTAACTTTTTATTGAGCTGACTGACAATACATAAAAAGAAACGCAACAAAATTACAATAATATGCAATAGTTTGTTTTTAAACAATAGTTCCCCATTTAATAAGTGTAACAGAAAAACATCGACTTTCCTGCTAGCTTTCATTGCCACTGAGAACTAACTACGATGTAGCATTACAACAAATTTGCGTTTGATGTTTAACCAATGTCCTGTCTATCACCAGTAGCCAACTTTTTCTGACAAAAGATCAAAGCTAACATTTACCAACCTAAATTTAAGATCATCCATCCATTCTTTCTAAAAATACTTTAAGCAGTAACCTGTACTGTGTATGTGAACTCAGTAAATATTCTCTCTTGTAAGACCATCCAAGGCCATTAAAATGCCAGGATGGCGAGAGCAAAGAAAAGAGAGAATTGTTCTAGCTGCTATACATATCAACCCCTCTAATTACCCAGAGGGATTGTCACACATCACAGCATTGTCACCGAAGAGTTTCCCCCTTCCCCTAAGTAGAAATCAAGTACTGCTCGTTTTTTTTTAAATCACTTGAAGATGCAATGACCATTACTCTCCAAAGTTGCATCATGTTTTGAGAAAATAAGCTTTTGCTAGAATTTACGTTGCATTGGTGCATTCTACAAATATTTATACTCAACCCAAAACAAATAAATATCACCCACCATTCCTTTCCAACACAAATACAGTGTGGATCTGCATCCTGCCACTCATGACCAGGTCTCACTCGTCTAGTGCAGTTCCTTCTTGGGAGCGGTATAGAAATAATGTACTGCAATGGAAAAAGGTATCATGGTATTTTAGCACAGAAATCATGGCTGTAGCTGCAAGGGACAGCTACAACCTCACCTATACTCATGCCAAAATGTAACCCTTTTGATCCTCAAGAATTTCTACCATTTTCTTACCAATTTTTCCCCCCAAGTTCCTTCAAGCGTTTATCAACTTGCCCAGTTGCCCAATAAAATAACACTCAAACACAGTATTACTACTTAAATAGAATGAATAAAACTGAGGGAAAATACACAGAACAATTTCAAGACATCTGAGGGGCATGTGGGCATGTACACACACTCCACTCTGATTAATTGTGCTACAACAGTTAGATAACCTTTGACATGATTTGCATCCCAACCTTTCTGACCACAACCCTTTTAGTAATGGAGTGCTTTCATTGACACCACAAGCAATGGCTTTTTTGATGGTCAAAAACTTTTGTAGTATGCCAGCTAGTTGTAGCTAGCTGAGTTAGAGCTAGCAGAGTTAGTTGGTTGGAGTTCCAACCGATTGGTTCAAGTGGAGCCAACCACAGCCTTTTTTTCCAGTTGTGGCTCACTGGCTTATTTTCCCTACTTCATGCTTATGCAGAGTTCCACGCACAACGGCAGTAGGTTCCATTTTTGGAATCTTTGGCATGACACAAACTGGGAATAGAACCTGGTCTTCCTAGTGAGAGGTGGATGCTTTTATCCTTAGTCCAATCAAGTGGTCCTGTAGCTAGCTGAGAAGCAGCCCACAACCCGTGTGTGACTTGCACTAAAACTTCATTTTTGCCTAGCAGTGTAATATGGCTTACAATTGTGACGTCATTGAAGCACTTGATAGTCCACACAGACTATCACTGCAATTGGTGTATGAAAAAAGAGTTTTCCTATGGTAATCTACTTGTTGTCTCTCAAAATAACACCAAAGTGGATTCGAGACTTGGGTGACAACAAAGTGAGGACATCTAATGTAGCTGTCGTATACTAGCCACCCATCCAAAAGTCAATGGTTGACCCACTATGACAGCAATGCTTTACTACTTGAAAACTTAACAGTAACTGTGGATATATTTTTATTCATAGAAATATGTAGTAGCTATTTTGCAGTTTTATTTACCTGAAATCTTCAACGTAAGAGTTTTTGCATGCTTCCATCACAAAGCTGTGAAACTATAAAGTAGAGAAAAAAATTGACTTCATAATCATCAAGCAATGAGTAAAGGTCAAGATCTCCTCAAAAATACCGCTACTTGGAAAAAAGGGCCAAACACTTGAGTTTACGATACAGAGATCACAAAAATGTAGCACACTGGTCCAACTTAAACATTAACGCTGCAGAATGTTTGTATTCAAAGTTTCTTTTTCTGGGTCACAACCCTGCCCCAAACTTACCTTTCCTCCCTCTTCCTTCCTCCTCCCACCCCCTCAATCAAAGACAAAATCAGAATGTTTCACCGACTCAGACCTTCCATGCCCATCAATGAGGACAAAGCCCCTCTGGTGGAAACTGCAGATGAATTGGTATTGAAGGTATCATCATTGCCAATGATTTTTAGTGCAACGCCGTTATCAATCAACCCATAGACCTATTTTCAAATAGCAATTACAATAAACTGTGATAGAGTTTTGGGTGTGGGCAATTTTCCCCACGGTAAAATGCCATTGACAAACATTACAAACACCAAAACTCTATCCCACAATCCTTTGTAATTGCTATTTGGAAAGAGACCTTACTACACCTAACTTACTGAAGTTTGAATTAATGTTTTTCATATTAAAGCGGCTTGTTGAGTTGGTTCATGAAATTCAACAAATTTTCTCAACCTATTAAATTTTTTTCACAAACCAATAGACAATCCCCATATCCTACATACAAATAACTGTTTTTAACAGTTCAATTCAGTTTTCAAAAATTTGTGACCAAATGCTTTTTCAAATTACGCACAAAACAGTTTTCAAGTCAGGACACCACAAAATTCAAAATTTGAACTTTTTCACATGAAACTGACCAATTTTGCTCATAGAAAGCATTGTAATATGGTAGTAGCCTTTAAAACTCTCAGTAAGTTGTGGATGTCAACTCAATGAGCCCCTTTAAATTTCATGGACATAATTTATTACAGTTTTACCTTTTTTATTCAGATCTCATGTGAACCAGCTTCTCTTTCCACAGCTACAACAGCCTAATACCTCTCTCCCTGGCTGCAGACAAAATGAAAAGAACTATTCGGTGAAGTGAAGGGACATAATATTTGTAATTAATACCAACTTGAGTGAGGCACTTACTTTAAAACACACTTAGTGAGGCATCCTCCACATTGTTAAGTACCTACGACAGCTTAGGTGACATTTTTTACAAAACAAGTTGATCAAACTAATGACGTCAGTAATCTCTGCTCAGACATCCAAGGAAGTTTGTTTCACCTTCATCAAGGGGTCTACCCTCTCTGGCGAAAAAAGGGAATCACCATCATCATTGCAAAGAAACTAGACCTCATCTGTTAGAAATAAAGTTGTCAATCATTCCCAGGAAATGTCACACAAATGTATAATTGCTTTGTAAATGTCTTAGCCTTTAATTACCGAGTTGGTGTTCCTATCTGCACTAGTACGTCAAAATGGACAGTTCAATGCTACTTACAAGATGCAATTAAGTAAACATTAAACTGAAGAAAATGTCACACAAACATGATAACCAACAACCCTGGTTTTTTAACTTACAAGAAGAAAACATCACACCTTCTCCAACATGTTAACCCTTTTGCAACTGAATGCGATTTATCCTACCACACTCAGCTACACAGTTTTTTTTTTTTTTTTATTTAACTTCTTACATTGAAGCTGTCATATTTGCAAATGCTGTAGTCCAAGAGGGTTTACATATATATTAATACATCCCCATTGCTACAAAAAGTAGCTTCACAAAATGTCCAAATGAGTGAAAGAATATTTACCAAATTCCAACTTACCTCCCTTGGAAGTGTGGCAATCCCAGCTTAATTCTATCAAGAGAACAAAATAAATTTTAAGGTAATTATTACTCTGTAAAATTGTTGGATTGAATCTTTTGCAAACCAATTTTGATGTACTCTTTAATGGTTAGTTAGATGGAGTTCCTCCAGTGGTGGTCTACTGGCTTGTTTTCCCTACTCTTCAATGAAAGAATATTTATCATAAAATAAACAGGAATACAAACAAACAGCAAGGGAGCAGGGCTGACATAGGAAACTCTGACCTGAAAACTTTCTGAGGATTCTTGCACAAATGATCGAACACGAAGGCATCATACAACAAATAAAATGTCACTCCCCACCCCCTCAAAAAAAAAAAAAATTCTCCTCATTGGTCTTGAAGTTTGTTACTATTAACACTAATGGTACACTTGGCAGCTAAAGTAGAACACTCAGTACCAGTATTCAGAAAGATAGGCTGATCAAATTTATTCGAAGTAGGGTTGGGCAATATACCCGTACTGATGTCAATACCAGTACTAGAGGTACAGGTAATGAAAATACCGAAGATATTTGGTGTGTTTCTAATACCTGTTCTTGAGAAATTTATTGGTACTCATTACATTTGCTGACAAAAATAACTGTTAGAATGTGTGGAAGATTTGCACAAACATTTAAAGCAGAGGTTCCTGCACGGTAATTAACCCAATCAAACACCTAGATGCATTGATGTGCAGGATAACATGGGGGCCATGCACGGCTTAAGTTTCTTCCCACTCGACTTCCCTACAAGAGTGTTGAGAACCGGTACTGTCTCAATACCAGTTCTGTGTGTTTTTCAATACCGGTACCAATATTTTCACCTTACCGCCCAACCCTAATTCAAACTACTTTAATTTGAGGTATGTCTGGCAAAAATGAGTCCTTACCTCACCTATGTAACATTTTATGTTCCCAAACGAAGGACCATTTTTGCATTTCAACTAACAGTTTTGTTGATATTTTAAGTATCTCAAGCAACACATCCCAATATTACATCCCCCGAAAACAGGTGTATGAAAAATTAACGACTTACTTTGCTCTCAGGAACCATACTTCATATCAGGGTTACTCATCCGGTAATTCCAACTATAAATATGGTAAATCATCACAGAGCAAGTAAGAGAGCAACAAATGCATGCTTCCATGTTACCATGACGACTACTAAGTACTTCTATTGTCCCTAACAACAGTTTCTTTGACATGACCCAACTTACTTATATCTAACATTGACACATACCTGCATTCTCCACATCTTCCCCATCAAAGACATCTTTCTTAACTTCTGCAAAATCTGAAAGTTGGAGACAAAACGTCATCTAACACTAAGTCTTTTCCATCGTAAGGAAGGTTACATGCATCTCTGTGAATACACAGACACTTTAAAACAATTTTAACTTGAGGGTAACTGCAGGCACGGTAAGACAACAATGCATGTGGTCTTCCACTAACCATTCTACCGTATCGAGTACGTATGGCAAAAAAGGGTTTAAAAGGGACAATTTTATGTGGTTTACTTCATTTTCTGCCATATTATACCCTGAAAAGAAAACATACTCTATTCTGATAGCAGTGATGACAAAATCTATTACTGCTACTTATTTCTAAGAAACTACCCAATCAATGCATTAGCATACTCCCCCTGCTCAAATTCATACATCACAGCACCATGTCTTAAAAAGGCACTGACAACTCTCGCTTAACAGTCTTGGACTAGCTCAGATTGGGTTTGGCTTGGGAGGAGTGCAAAGTCCTCCAAAATGTTATCAGCATCTAGCGATAAGACGGGGAAAGAAGATTATCTTCAAGATCATCACTGCAGGTCCAAGCTGTTGGTTTCATTGGCGAGCACCCTCTTTCAGTATGTTCTTGCACTATTTTCTGTAGTGCATCCATTAGGACTGTTATTTTATGCAATTCAGCAACTCTTTCAGACAAGCTGTTCATGTTCCCCTTTCCATGAGAGGACAAACTTGACAATATTTGTAATTACCTCAAAAGGACAACACACACCAACATTACCTCAGTAGATGGTTTGATCTGAGAAGAGTCAAGAAAATATAATCAATTGCAAATTTATTTCTTGTGTCACAAGATAAAATACACAAACATTTGCAATGCTTTACTCTTCAATTTCTCTGACAACCACATGCATTCAATGGAGCTTGAAATGCAAAATGAAAAGCACATTGACAAATATTTATTATGTCACTGAGACAGTCTGGGAAATCAAGATCATCATCTTCCAAGCATGTAACATAAATTAATATTGAACAGAGCAGAGTACACATTTTGGCACTAATCTCTGCATTTACAGTCTAAATTACATATGGTCTTTTAAAGTTTCCATATAAAGGCATAAACAAAAGGTTAATGCTGATGATGATTTTGACATCTGAGTAGTGGCAATAGTTGAGGTCCACTACCACTGTGATGACATCACCAGAGGTCTTAAAATCACTTTTGAGACCAAGACCCTAGTAATTATCCCCTAATTAAGCATACTTTTGAAGTGGTCTAACTAAGTATGATGATGTAGCAATCCTCCCAAATATATGCAGACCATTTAAGATCGGTTTCGTATGTGATTCAAGACCCTCCTTGTACGGTTTTCAGCCAATCAGAAAGCAGGAAATCTAATGCAAGTATACATGAATGTATTAATCTTTATGTTATGAATAGCAAATGTTTCAGGAGAACTATTAATTGCACATATGCCTGGCTAATCTAAATGTTAATTTATGATATAAATTTTCTTTTCATTTGAGTTTGAGGAAATTTACTAGCAATCAGTTTGAGAACAAATCAATCCAGGTGTACACATTCAAAATGCAGAACTTAGTATCTTTCCCAAGATCTTATAAAAAAGGTTCATTATCCTCAACTCGCTGTGTCTGGGAATAGAATTTTGTTAACCTGAATTTCCAGGATATGCAGGACCTGTGAAACCCTGCAATCATTACTTTCAGCTGTGCCTTAGCTCAGACAAGGTTTGGCTTGGGAGGACTGCGAAATCCTCCAAGGAGATATCAGCATCTAGCGATAAGACGGGGAAAGAAGCTATCTTCACATCATCATTGCCAGACTACAGCTGAATATTTTATGACCCCCACCAACAACTGCCCTCATCTTTGCACAAATTCCACCCCCTTGCCCCTCCACCACCTTCCAGGGGTCAAAATAACCTTTTAACTTTGGGGGCCAATCGGGTACCTTGCTCAAAAAATCTAGGAACAAAAGGGAGACATCAAGGGGCCCTAAAGATAAAATGAAACTGATAAAGTAGACCACAACAACATTCTCTACACCTTGTAAGACCAGCACTTTTAAGGGAAAAACTGAGTTTGTTTTACAAGGAAATTTTATCCTTTCAAAACCATTATTTATTGGCAAAGAGTAATAGTTAATTAAAACTAAGGCAGTATGGGAAGCCTTCTTTCCAAAAAAATAAATTTCCCTCAGATAGAAATTCAGTTGTTTATTGCTCAAGAATGATTTGCTCACCCAAACCTTCAACATTTCATAAGATGCAACTTCCATAACTCCTCTCGTGCATAATATTTTGAGTAGATGAAGCTATTGCTGGGGTTTATTGTGGAGTCTTAATGTTAAGATAATGACTACAGCTATTTACTTTAAAGCTACCTTAGGGCATTTTAAATGCAATATTTCCCTTTAACAAGCACAAATGTTTTACAGTCTTCATGACTGAGAAAGTTTACACACTTAGAGGTTTTGTCAAAATTTTAACTTCAATGTGACCTCCAGTATATTGAATGCACAAAGGCTGTGAGGTGCATGTAGCGGTCCCTGAACAGACTGTATAATTAATTTGCTTAATTAAGGAGTCAAATCAGGCCCCTTTCCTGAAGAAGACACATGCAAAAGCAACCTTCTCATCAAACTGAGCCCTCTGCCACAGGCTCCTGCTTGATGGTCCCAGACTTCAAATAATCAGTAAACTCACCTAATAGATGTCAACATTTCGGCAGATCCTGGGACCATCCAAATACATCTGCAAGAAATATAACCAGAAGATTTTTCAAAGAATTGCCCACAACCATTTTGATATGGTAAATGAAAACATATTCTAAGCATGTTGATGAAGTTTTTATATCATTTCAAGGAATTAATGGTATTTGGTCTTGAACATTTTTGCTTACAGGAATATAAAAAATACTTTGCATAGAGAAGAAAAAAGTTAATGCTTTCGTTATTTTCTAAATACCCAAAATGAACAGTTAACTCATCTAATTCTATTTCATCCCTCAGGCAACTTAAACAAATTTCTTCCCAGAATGCTTTTGTGATGGGACAATTCCAGAAGAGATGTTCAATTGTTTCAATGTCTGCATTGCAAAAAGTACATAATGGGGACTCTTTTAATTTTCACCCTACATAAAAAATCATTAGTTCCAACAATCCTGTGGAGGTATCTAAACTGTAAATACTGGATATTTGCCTCCCTAACTGCAGTATGAGGTAACATAAATATAAATTTCCAGTCAAAAACAATGCTTCCCATTTACTCATGGCTCTTGGAGAAGAGATATTATTCGAAAGAATGGATCTATATACAATGTTGGTAGCACGTTGCTTTAAAGAAAGTTCTACTAGTTGGCAATAATTCAGGTTGACACCACTGTCATGACCTAAATTTGTTTTCCAATGAGACAGGATGGCTGCAATTATTCCATAGTAATGGGTAAATGGGAAGTTTCTAATGCCATGCTTATCAACAAAGTTTTGATACAATAGGACACCCACCCTCTCTTGTAAAAAAGTCCCCTACTTTGTAAACCTTATTCCGTTTTAATACATCGAAATAAACAACCCGATTGTTAATTTTGATAAAATTATTGTTTAATACCAATTGGCTTACAAAATCATTTTGAGGAGTAGAAAAGCTAAAACTTGCCCAAGCATCACACACATCACGGATAAAGTTATTTGATAAAAATATATTACCTCTCTTAAAATTGCAAGTGAAAAGAAAATCACCTCCATAACTACGTAAGGTATAAGTGAAAAATAATTTCCAAGGTCTATTACAATCATCAACGTACATTTTAACCCACTTTGTTTTTAAACTATTAGCAAAAATGCGAACATCTATCATATTTAGACCTCCATTTTCTTTTGTATTACAGAGCACTGTTCTCTTCACCTTATCTTTCTTTCATTACTTTCTACCATAAGTTTAAATTTAGCACCGAGGTTGAATTATATATTTTAATGAAACAAAATCAGTTTGACGTTGCCAACAAGAACCGATCGGCCGTCACCTTCCTTTAAATGTTCTTTCCCACCATATTAATACTTAATATTATTGCATACATAGCACATGATGTACCACGGTTTTTTCTGCTGGATTAGAATTTTTTTTAATTTTTCCTGTTGAAAAGTATCGACATAACCTCAAAGATATTCTGCATTAAGATCCGATGTAAATACTGTAACCAAAATATTAAGGTAAACATGTTCTTCATACCACTGTACTGCATATAATATTAACGTTAATAAAGAGATGCAAAAAAAAAAAAAAAAAAATTCAAGGAATTCTTATTCATTTTCCACAATTCAAGAAAAATCTTGCCAGAAAATCAAGGCCAAAAAAAATAAATTTTGATATAATTGAGTATAAAACAATGTTTCGTTGTAAATGTTTACAGACTTCAAGAAATTGCCTCGCATGCCAAAGTTTTTCCAGGCCTTGAATATTTTTCTATATTTTTTATGACTTTGCCATGTTTGCAATATCTCTCTGCAGGTGCACAACCCCTATAAGGGTCATTTTCCGTGAAGACTAAAATACAGCTAGCTCTCAGTCAGAAGTGTACACAAAAGCGGTCTCAACAAAAGGGAATCCACCCTCTTTCTGCTCTGGTGCCAGCCGCTTAAGTATTCATCATCAAGAGCGTGCATTTCAGACATGGAAAGTATAAAAATATGACACTCAGTGGCCAATGATTACAAATGCAAGAGCTATGTTTACTGAAGCTTGAGACTTGTTTTCCCTCAGGCCTCGATTTTCAAAAAAAATTATGGTTGTCCTTTGGGCAACTGTTTTGCAAAATTTAGTTGCCCACAAATAAATCTGGTTGTCCAAACATTATTCACTCGATTACAAAACAGTTAATGTGTTCATTTACTGAATTATTGGTCTTGAAGATTGAAAACGTGATGTTTGATTTACCTGTGTACAAACACATTTGAAGTCTGAAATTTTGTATGATGGGAAAAGTTGAAAGAGTTAATCAGTCAGTAGTAAACTTTTTTTAATGTGAGAGGAAAATGGTTGTCCATCAGACAACCAATCTTTAACCAATCTTTCACATGGAATTTTACTTGTCACGGACAATCGGACAACCATGAAAATCGAGCCCTGTCCCTCGTATGATATTCAGCCCTTTGTGTAGATGCTGCTACATGTCATAGTGATCTCTTCTGCTTTTCAAGACCAAGAGTATTTTGAAATGCAAATACACTGTTCACACAAACATAACCAATCTATCTTCAGTCTCATAATTAGCCTCTAATTCAGATAACTGACAGTACTTGCATTTCAAAGATGCTGGGATAAATCAGGCCAACCACAAGCCATTGAACCTAGTCATAGCTCACTGGCACTTTTCTCTACTCCAATTTCTCATGCTGAGCACTATGCACAACGGCAGAAGGTTTCAAGTTGTCAGTATGATCCAGCCAGGAATAGAACTAGACCCTTCAGCTGGAACTCAGCTTCTCTTCATTTTAATGCAGATACTGTTTTTCAATGCAGATCTCAAGTCACTTTTGGTAATGGTTTAAATAAGGGGCAAGATTCTAGTGGATCAACATACCTTCTCAAGAACAGATGACCTTTAATATTTTCCGTCATATTTTGTTGACATATCCTGTGTTGAAGAGAGTAAACCTCTGATTAGACATGCTTCCTTTCTCATAGCAGGAGATACATAAAATTAATTCACTATACAGACATCTATCAGCAGGTATCATTTATGACATGGGGATATACATAGTTTGGAATTCTTCCAAGTCAAAGGAGACAAAAAGTCATGAATGTATCATTACATTCTATATTTATAAAAATCTGAAACAGTACTTTAAATTCAGAATAACTTGAAACAAATTCCTCAGACACGACTTTTTCAACACCTATCCTTTCTTGTTGGCAAAATCGAGTTGTCATCACTGGAATTTGGGACAAAAAAAATTTACGCAACAGAATAAGTTTAGGTTAGTCATATCAGTAGGGAAATCTTTACAGCAGTTGACAAACCAACCTAACATTTATAGTAAGTTCTCTTACCTGTAGAAGTGGATCTGGACAGAGAGCATAACAGCATCAGATTTGCCACTTCACCTGAAATATCAAAAAGGGATCTTTTGAATAACCAGAATGCAAAAATGCATTGAGGTTTCGATGATACATACATGCTGTTTTCAATAAAATGCTACATTTCTTGTAACAACTGGTGACCCAAAATAACCTTGGTCTCCACCTGTAAGTGACTGGTTTTTCTTTTAACCAAAACATTTCTCTATTCAAAAAGCCAAATTTCATACTGTGCCTTAAGATATTCTGCAAACAAGGTTTTCAGAGTTTGATGCCAGGTGATGCCAGATGACCATTGACCTCCACCAAAAACAACAGGTACAGTACTTTCAACTCACCATAACACATCCACATACTAATTAGGAAATTCATCCAAGTTTCCTACCTTAAGATATCACATTTTGACAAGTTTTTCAAAGATTGACTGATCATGACCCCAGATGTCCTTTCACCTCCACAAAAAAAAACCTTATACAGACCATCTTCTCACCATAATTCATTTACATACTAATTTTGCAATCCATCCCCCTTTCATACCTTAAGCTATCCTAAACAAGTTTTTCTGAGTTTGACCCCTATGACCCCAAATGACCTTTGACCTCTACCAAAATCAATAGGCTTCTTCCTCCCATCATAACACATCAACATATCAAGTTTGAAATTAATCCAAGCTTCCTACCTTGAGAAATAGTGTGAACAAGAAGTTCGGAGTTTGACCCCATGTGACCCCAAATGGCCTCCACCAAAATTTATTGGGTTATTTCTTACATCATAATGCATCAACATGTCAAGTTTGAAATGAATCAAAGTTTCCTACCTTGAGATATAGTGTAAACCAGGATTTCGGGGTGTGACCCCATGTGACCCCAAATGACCTTTGACCTCCACAAAAATACATCAGGTTCTTTCTTACATCATAACAAAACAACATATCAGGGTTTTCCCTGGGCGTTTTGAACGTCGCGGCCCGCGACGTTCAAGCTTCAAAACCAAGGAGGCCGCGACGTTCAAAAAACGGCCGCGATGTTCAAAATTGCTGCCAGCTAGCCTCCATAATTTTTCTTCCTTCTGTCAACGACTGCTTTTGTTGTTAATATAATAAACGACAAAATCATTGACTTATTTGTAAAACTGCAACTAACTTTTAATTTCCATGCACATACCACTGCATGCGAGTCGTAGCTCTGTATGTATATCCCATAGGGCCTACTATTGAACGAGTAACAACACAGTATTATTATAATTAACTAGCCTGCACTTGCCGTCGTAGGCTTGTATCAGGAAAATGTTTTGCTCACTCCGGAGCACAGCAGCTATGTGGCATAACACGACTTGCATGACCAAAACACATACGCCCGCCTGTGGCAGGTTAGAGGCGAGGCTAATGTCTCAGATTGGCGAAATTATCAATCAAACGAACGAACCATGTCATTGTATCTTCACGATGTAATCCCACATATTTCCTGTTACTTCGTTCTTAAAACTTACGACACGATAGTTTTGCCCGGCTACAACCAAAGTTTGGGAAATTCGATCGTAGCAAAAATGCAATGGGAGTATTAGAATTCTGTGCGAAGACGGTTGGTTTCTACTTGTTTTTCCTACACAGTAAAACTGCATTGACGATATCACAAGTATGATTGGCTGATTAAACGCAATAATGAACCAATCACGATGTTTAGAGGTAACTTAAAATAGTGCGATGGAACGTATGTGTATGATGTCATAGAACCCTTGTTTTCCCAACATGTTTTCATGAAAAGATCGGGATACACACAATCTGTGATTGCTTGCAGCCACGCACGTGCTCCATTGCTTTTATAAATTCTGGCACTCACTTGATCATTACTCCCGATTATTTGTCAACTGAAAAGGGGGTTAAAATATGCTTGAAACTGCCCTTAGTTTCGTTAAATTCCTGTAAACTCAATCCTTTAACTTCCCGCCAAAACTGGTTGCTTTGATAATCACAAACGTAAAATTTTTACCCCTACCATGGAAGTGATCGTTTGATATTTTCCGCTATAACCCTGTAGTATTACATGGAATTAGATTTAAAATTGCATTCAATGTCTTTTCCTAGCTTATCGCAAAAAGCGCCGCGTAAGTTGCTGTACAAACTGTTCTGCACAAAGCAGACTATCAAGCTGCAGTGTTTCGCCTCTTTTTAATCCCAAAGCTTAGCATACATGTCTGTGGACGTTTTGTACACGTAGCTCCTAGAATCTTGTGAAGTCCGGTGATTATTATCTTGCATAAATTAAGTAATTCCCAGCAATCCTTCCGGCCGTAATGTTATTTACAGTAGGACTTGTGCAATGTTGTCATGCAACGTCATTGCAAACAAAATCCGTGATGCACGTGGTCTCCTGAAGCAAAATTCTTGGCACACGCATGCAGTAGACTTCCGTGCGTGTTCGTTTTTTCCGCCAAACAAGGCATCATGTTTTGCTTGGTGACATCATATGCATACGACCCATTTCAAAATTTAAATTGGTCCCTGCATCGTGATTGGTTAATTGCATTGATTCTAGCCAGCCAATCACAATTCGCGCCTTCGCCTATGTGATTTAGTGTGTGAAAATACTCGGTCTCGAGACAAGTTTTCCCACTGAGTTTGTGTTACGACGATCGCACTGCAAATGCTTATATAGCCGGCTAGCGAAGCAGGGCGAGCCCCGTGCCAAATTCACCATGAAACGACATCACAAATCTCTGCGTACGTGGATTTTTCGGGGATCTGACCTACGTGCATTTCAGTTGCAGATTCTTTTTAAACAAGACGTAAGTTTTGGACAAGAACTGCTTAAAATTTCCGGGGATGTTTATACCCGAAAGGAACCATAAGATACGTTAATCGGGTGCAATTGTTGGCTGCCCAGAACTGCTAAGATTCTACTTCTAAGATTATCATGAATGGTTGCTCTACATGGGGTTCGTATTAAAGCAGGAGAGTCGCTTCAGTATATTATAGCAACTACAACCGGCCAGTGCAGAAAAGGAATGCAATAGTTCCGAAATGATTGGGGGATGAAAAATAGAATGAGCATGATGTTGGCCTAAGAACTAAATTATTAAAGCCTGGGGCATGTGACATCGACTGCAAACAAATCTATCGCATTAACAGTTGATTTACATCTCCACTTTTGAAGTGAAAATATATTACGCCTACAAAAATGATATCCCGTTCGTGAAACGAACGGAAATTTTCCCAATATTTTCTATCCTGAACTGGTAATATTGCAAGCCGGCCCAATCCCGTAAATTTTGGTGAGCAACGGACGCGAAATAACGGCCAACCGGGGGTAAAAATCTTCTGGTGCCAGCGCTTAATAAAGGCCATGCCGATGAACCAAAACTTTTGAAGCAGAAATTACGGTGACATGGAAGCCAATGTGACCGCTATCAGTAGATCAAAATTCGTACGAATGTGAGTATCGGTGCTAATATTTTTGCGTCAACTTACAAAAATTGTGTTGACTAATTTGGCTCAAAAATGTCACCATTTTGCGTCTAGGGACTTGCATAAGTCACAAAATTTCCAAAAGGGGAGGGGGACACCCCCTCCCCCAGGCCAGGCGACAATCCACCAATGGACGCATCAGATGCACGACGTTCAATTCTAAACCCAGGGAAAACCCTGCATATCAAGTATGAAATTAATCAAAGTTTCCTAACCATGAGATAATGTAAACAAGGATTTCAGGGTTTGACCCGATGTGACCCCAAATGACCTTTGACCTCCACCAAAATCAATAGGGTTCTTCCTTACGTCATAACGCATCAACATATCAAGTTTTGAAATTAATCCAAGTTTCCTACCATGAGATATCATGTAAACAAGGATTTCAGGGTTTGACCCCATGTGACCCCAAATGACCTTTGACTTCCACCAAAATCAATAGGGTTCTTCCTTACGTCATAACGCATCAATATATCAAGTTTGAAATTAATCCAAGTTTTCTACCATGAGATATCGTGTAAACAAGGATTTCGGGGTTTTACCCCACGTGACCCCAAATGACCTTTGACTTCCACCAAAATAAATAGGGTTCTTCCTTACATCATAACGCATCAACATATCAAGTTTGAAATTAATCCAAGTTTCCTACCATGAGATATCATGTAAACAAGGATTTCAGGGTTTGACCCCATGTGACCCCAAATGACCTTTGACTTCCACCAAAATCAATAGGGTTCTTCCTTACATCATAACGCATCAATATATTGAAATTAATCCCAAGTTTTCTACCATGAGATATCGTGTAAACAAGGATTTCGGGGTTTTACCCCACGTGACCCCAAATGACCTTTGACTTCCACCAAAATCAATAGGGTTCTTCCTTACATCATAACGCATCAACATATCAAGTTTGAAATTAATCCAAGTTTCCTACCATGAGATATCATGTAAACAAGGATTTCAGGGTTTGACCCCATGTGACCCCAAATGACCTTTGACTTCCACCAAAATCAATAGGGTTCTTCCTTACATCATAACGCATCAATATATCAAGTTTGAAATTGATCCAAGTTTTCTACCATGAGATATCGTGTAAACAAGGATTTCGGGGTTTTACCCCACGTGACCCCAAATGACCTTTGACTTCCACCAAAATAAATAGGGTTCTTCCTTACATCATAACGCATCAACATATCAAGTTTGAAATTAATCCAAGTTTCCTACCATGAGATATCATGTAAACAAGGATTTCAGGGTTTGACCCCATGTGACCCCAAATGACCTTTGACTTCCACCAAAATCAATAGGGTTCTTCCTTACATCATAACGCATCAATATATCAAGTTTGAAATTAATCCAAGTTTCCTGTCTTGAGATATTGTGTAAACATGGATTTTGGTTTTTGACCCCCTGTGACCCCAGATGACCTTTGACCTCAACCAAAATAAATAAGGTTCTTCCTCTCAGTATGGGGTATCTGTGTACCAAGTTTGAGAACTGTCAGATCTTCCCTTCTCAAGAAATCGTGTAAACAAGCAAAGTGTCACAAACACACACACATACATACACACACAAACACACACATACATACATACACACACACACCATCATGAATGCATAGGTTTCTCTTTTCATCGAAACCAAAAATAGATGACACTTTTATGACAAGTACTCGAAGGGAGAGGGACTATACAGTTTATTTTTCCAAATTAGCTTTTCAAAGAATTGTGTCTTAACCCTTTAGGTTGTGCTCCGATCGGGGCATATCTGAGCGCCTTGGGAGTGGGCGGAAAAGTGTGCACCGAATCGAGTTCCTTGGGCCATTGACCCCGTGAACTATTGTCTCTCTCGCTGTTGTGGCCGAACTTTCGGGTAACTACTCGCAGTTTCAAGCTCCGTGTGAAACAGTAAAGATGTGTGACAGCCGAGCTCTCCGCGTGGGTCAAAAGTGACCCAAACAACGGTAAAGGGTTAAAATAAGCCTGTGGAGTGTGCTTACTGCAAAGTTGATTCCACTTGTCACTGCGTGTGTGCACGTAGACCTTTAGCCGAGTGGTGCGGATATTAAAGCTTAACCTTTTACTGTTGTGCTCCAATCGGGGCATATTTGCACGCCTCGGGAGTGGGCGGAAAAGCAGACGTAGCCCGCCCCATATCGGCTTCCGTGGGCCATTGACCCTGTGACCTTAAAACTACTACTGTCTCTCTCGCTATTGTGGCCGAATTTTTGGGTAGCTACTCGCATTTTCGAGCTCCGTGTGAAACAGTAAAGATGTGTGACAGCCGAGCTCTCCGCGTGGGTCCAAAAGGACCCAAACAACAGTAAAAGGTTAAAATAAGCCTGTAGAGTGTGCTTACTGCAAAGCTGATGCCACTGTCTCTGCGTGTGTGCACGTAGACCTTTAGCTGAGTGGTGCGGATATTTTAGCTTAACCCTTTACCGTTGTGCTCCGATAGGGGCATATTTACTGGAGTCCCTTTGATTTCAGCATAATTGGAAATGTTTTTAGATTACAAATTCCTCAGACAAAAATTTGTCAACATTTTCCATCCTTTCTTGTTGGCAAAATCGAGTTAAATCATCACTGGAATTTGTATACGCTCAGATTAAAGGCACTTCCCTACAATGAAGTTTGAAGGTTCTTTTTTTTCAAGACTTGGACCAGAAAAAGATAAAGCTCTAGTACATATTTGGGTAAATGGGTTCTTTCCGGGTAAATGGTCTTTTCCATTCGAAAACCTTTACAGGACTTAATAACCACCTACAATCTACACATTTACCTTATTTACAGCGAATACTCTTACCTAACAATAACAGAACTTGAAAGAAGCCGACACAGCATCAGACTAGAACACTCTTCACCTGTAGAAGTGGATCTGGACAGAGAGCATCACAGCATCTGATTTGCCACTTCACCTGAAATATCAAGAAGGGATCAATTGAATAAAAGTAGATGACACTTTATGACAAGTAGTCGAAGGGAGGGGGGACTACACAGTTTATTTTTCCAAATTGGCCTTTCAAAGAATTATGGATCTTAACCCTTTACCGTTGTGCTCCGATCGGGGCATATTTGTGCAACTCGGGAGTGAGCGGAAAGGTGTGCGTAGCCCGCCCCGCATCAGCTTCCTTGGGCCATTGACCCCATGACCTTAAACTATTGTCTCTCTCGCTGTTGTGGCCGAATTTTCGGGTAGCTACTCGCAGTTTCGAGCTCCGTGTGAAACAGTAAAGATGTGTGACAGCCGAGCTCTCGGCGTGGGTCCAAAAGGACCCAAACAATGGTAAAGGGTTAAAATAAGCCTGTGGAGTGTGCTTACTGCAAAGCTGATGCCACTGTCTCTGCGTGTGTGCACGTAGACCTTTAGCTGAGTGGTGCGGATATTTTAGCTTAACCCTTTACTGTTGTGCTCCGATCGTGGCATATTTGCCCGCCTCGGGAGTGGGCAGAAAAGCGGATGTAGCCCGCCCCACATCGGCTTCCGTGGGCCATTGACCCTGTGACCTTAAACTATTGTCTCTCTCGCTATTGTGGCCGAATTTTCGGGTAGCTACTCGCAGTTTCGAGCTCGGCGTGAAACAGTAAGATGTGTGACAGCTGAGCTCTCCCCGTGGGTCCAAAAGGACCCAAACAATGGTAAAGGGTTAACTCATTATATCAGATATTTACTGGAGTCCCTTTGATTTCAGCATAATTGGAAATGTTTTTAGATTACAAATTCCTCAGACAAAAATTTGTCAACATTTTCCATCCTTTCTTGTTGGCAAAATCGAGTTAAATCATCACTGGAATTTGTATACGCTCAGATTAAAGGCACTTCCCTACAATGAAGTTTGAAGGTTCTTTTTTTTCAAGACTTGGGACCAGAAAAAGATAAAGCTCTAGTACATATTTGGGTAAATGGGTCTTTTCCGGGTAAATGGTCTTTTCCATTCGAAAACCTTTACAGGACTTAGTAACCACCTTCAATCTACACATTTACCTTATTTACAGCGAATACTCTTACCTAACAATAACAGAACTTGAAAGAAGCCGACACAGCAGACTAGAACACTCTTCACCTGAAAATAAAGAAAACCTCAATTGAGCAGCTACAGTTACCGCCCACTTTTGTGTGTGTTCACTATTCTGTGTTGTAGCAGGCCTTATACTGAGGGTTTTTCCTCTATCTTAACACAGTGGAGGATTCACTTCACAGAGACCAAAAGTTTTTCATTTCCCTTCTCCAGAAAGAATGACATTACCCACAATAAAATGCACTTTTGTGTACTGTTTCTCAGTGACCTCAACGATAGCATCATTATCATCAGATAGCAAATACTCCATAAAAAGATCTCATCATAGAAACAGATATGCAACTCTTGCACTTTGGCAAAATAACCTTTCACATACTCATGACACAAAATGTAATTCTCCATTTACAGCTGTCACATAATAGAACAGAACCCTAGCAAATATGACAAATTCACCATACCCCCCATCTCAACACTCAAATCTTCACCTTTATATTTGGTATAATTCATACTCAATTATTACCCTTTTTTTTTTTTTCAAAAAAAAAAAAAATCCTGAAAAATTCCAAAACACGAGTGCCCTGCTTACAAATCCCCACTTACAAAATCTTTCATTCCTCATTTTACAAACATGTGGCACATATCATACCTGGATGGAACCTGCACACAAAATTTGGACTTACCAAACATTCCTATCTACTGTAGGTATGTATCTGTGGAAATAACAAAAAAACAACAGCATTGAAGTACAAGTTTATTCAAATCGCTTCTACTCGCCAACTGGTTGGGTGATGATAGGGATTGTAAGCCAACAATGCAACTTCCATTTACTGCTGAATTATTTTTTTGCGTTTCCTCCTGAAATTAGAACACTTTTCAGACTATAGAAATAGTACTGAAAAATCAATTCTTTCTACATTTTGACCTTCCTTTCAAAGTGTTTACCCAACAGGGACATCAAACCCATGATTGGAACTAGCATAAGGGTAAGTTTTTCAAACTTAATGGGAAATTTGGTATGGTAAATTTGCTAAACAAAACACCCCTAATTCCAGGATTTTAAATACAAAGATAAAATCCCAGACTTTTTGTTCCCTACTGTTTGGGAAATACTGACTTTTGCGATATTTACATTCCTGCTATTTCTGGGATTCATATTATGGTTAGAATCATGTCTCTGTTTAACTTAGGCAGATGCACTGGAAGACGAAAAGATTGTCAAATCCACAAATCAACCTTGTCCTCCCATTCGCACACCATATTGTGGGTAACTTGTGGCTCATAGAACATGTATTGAGCATCAGATAGAGCTAATATATGCTGTCAACAGCTATACCTGAACTGCCGTGTACAGGTTCAGTTACGGATGAGTGAGTCATCATTTGCTCAAAATGTTCACAAGCTACTAACTTTCGACACATTATTGCATTTTAATTCCTTATTTAAACTATATGCAGAGAGCAAGCACAAGAGTGTCACACAATGCCCTGGAGGCGATTTTTACTTCATCCACCTCTATCTTCTGTTACATATTTTGGTTGCTCAAGGCCAATGTATACTTCATTTCATTTAACAAGTGCCAAACAATTAAACAACATGATCCACAGTTTACAAGAAATCATATTTTTAATCGAACCATGAACACTGATCCCCAGATGTAACTTGCAAGCTCGCCAACATTTGAAAGCTGAAAATCTTGCTCTGAAAATCTTACTTTTATGAAGTAAAATGTAGCCTACATGCCGGCCTGGGGGAGGGGTCAAAGGGGAGGGGGCCACCCCCTCCCCTTTGGAAAATTGTTGGCAATGCAATATGGGCTACATGCAAAATGGTGCAACATTTGGTGCTGGATTTGAATGAAATTTATCTTCAAAAAAATCAAATTTTCTAAGAAAGGTTCTTATTTTTCTTGCTTGGTGAAAACTGAAATAGCCTACCATAGGCCTAGGCCTAGTGTCACTGATATTATCCAGCTGCAATGTCCCTGCAGGATTTCACAGAGCTCCAACGGTAGCAGTGATTAATCCTGATGCTGTTATTTAAAAGATTTTCCCACAACTTGCAAGTCTTATTTTGTTCTCTTGCCTATATGTCAGATACGGTATCCTAACATGCAATACATATTACACAAATCCCCACTTAGGCCTAAGGTTAAGTATATTGCTACAGTTAACCCTGCCTGTATGTATTGGGGCTGGAAACGTTTTTAGGCCTAATTTAAGTTAAAACTTGGAAGTCCCGTATATCACAAAAATTGCTTTCAGGTGTTTAACAAATGAGGAGAAAATGTAGGATGGTTGGTATCGGCCACTAGGATGACCTAGCCCTACCTTTTGTTGATCTTCAGATCCTGGATCAAATGTCTGCCTAGGCGAGATCATAGATGTTCAGCCACTAAAAACATCACAGCTAGCTAACCAGTAGCTAACCTTAACACAATTTTGTAGCAGTGCCAGGGCTGCCTGCTAGGCAATGTACCTCTCATGGCCAAACCTTCCTGACATTTGGCCAAATCCAAGGTCCTGGCCATCCATTCTCACCAAGAAGGATTTTCAACGGCCAAATAACCAATCTTTTATGCCAAAGTGCCAAACTTCAAATTTGAAGCTTATGATATCTCGCAACAAGACAGCCTCGAGACTTCAGTGCAATTCATGTGGTATTCAACTGTGCATGTAATAAATGGGCATATAATACGTGACTATGGGGTGGCACGGTTTAGTTCATGGTACGAGCGACCGTATGTAGACGTACTCACGTACGTAGATAGGAAGCAAAACACCTTCCTGTCACACTGACTTTTTGCACGTTCATTTCACACTTAAAGTGGCCAGGTGCACACACACGCAATGTAGAAAACTGCTTGCGTATGTATTACAGCAGAATTTTCAAAAATCGGTCTGTTCCGATTTTTGGCCTCCAGAAAACCCCCAAAACGGAACAAATACGATAAAATCGGACTAGAGGGCAAGCCTGAGCTTGTCAAACAATTAGCTGGATGGAGATTACATTCCAACTGTTACACATGTAAAACTTTTGTATAGAAAGAATAAATTCAATGCAAATTCTTATAACAACTTACCATACAATCCAAGAATTCTTCGTTCAAATGCAGGCTGTTGCAACCAAACCAAAATCTGACAAGACGATTTGAGAGATATTATGTAACACCTTTTCAAATGCCCTACAAAGTATCATTCTACATAGAAATCCTACCACTAAGTGTACTTATATTTCCAACAGCAACTTACTTGAATTTAAACTGCTCAAAGTAAAATCAACATAACCTAACAAGTGTATGAACACCTGGCAACCACTGGACAGTCACCATTGGTCATTAGTTTTAAATGTCAATCAAAATGCAATTATTAACTGTTATTTAAAGATATGATCATATTAAAATGAGAATGAAATGTTCCCAAATATTTAAATTAAAGACTGGTAAATATATCTCACATTCTACTTCATTCTTAGCATTTCCTCAGGTTCTCTTGTGGAATCATCAGATTCATGTGGATCACTCGGAATTTTATTCATCATTGGAAATGTTCAGAAGAAGTGTAACCTTACACTTTGACAATATAATTCTAATACCCTAACATATTAACCAATTCTTTTAATATCAATTTTTTTTTTATCCAGATGAGCATGCTCTTACTTACTTTTTTCAAATGAGTTTATGAACAAGTTGAGGTGATGGTGAATTACAGACCTAAAATAAACACAGAAGAACAAGAGAAATGTTACAGCTAACTCTTTCATGGATTCAAGAAATAAAACCACTCCTAATGCCACAGTCATTCTACAATGAATTTGGATCAGATTCAGATCCAACGTTAGAAAGTTTTAATTCTCCACCATCTCTGGTTGGAATAGGTCGAAAAATTTGCCAACCGTGTAAATAGACAAGCTGTACCAAAGGACTATGAAAATAATATTTCTGCTATTTTGTGACATCTCATCAATAGACAGATTTTATCAAACTGAGCAGCTGTCCAATAAAAAATTATGTCCAGGTGATGTCAAGAAAAAACCGTCCACATTTTTTCATAGACAGTTGAACAATGATATGTGACACATCATACACCCCTTTCTGGTTTGTGCCAAATCAATACCCGACTGATCAAATGCTTTAGCCTACTACTTTTTATTCCAGTCAATGAAAACCAAACATGTCACATATTTATTTTCCTAACAGGAAAAGATGTGTTGGTTACTTAGAGTTTTACTGCCCAGTTTCAAATCTATTGGTTCAAGTCAAGCCGGCCAAGGCCTTTTTTCCAGTTGTGGCTCACTGGCTTGTAAAAGATAGGACTTGACCTGTTTGCAAACAGCCAGTCACAGCTGTAGAACCTAGCACCACTATAAAAATACTGGCAATACAACAGTTCTGTCCAAGGTGCATAGACTTTGGTTTGCTTTAGCTCCCATTCTCAAATTTCCTCAGCTTTTGTGGAATGGCATTGAACAGGTTCATGAGGATCACCAGGACAATGTAATCATCATTGGAAATTATCAGAGAGGGAGAATAATGAATTAGTATCAATAAACACAAGTAAATAATTTAAGTTGCAAACCATTACAATCAATCACTTCATTACATGCTGACAGGAAAATCATGTGCTTGAATTGCTAAAGTGGACTAAATCAGGGCGTCTTCTGGGTTACAAAGCTAGTGAGGAGATACTAGTCCATAGAGAAAATGATATCAGCTTTGATACAATGAGGGAAACTTTTTTAACTTTCTTAATAGTCAGTACAATGCAGGGTGACAATGAGAACCACCTTCTGTGAGGTGGGCCCAACTTACAAATAGAATGCCAGGAAACAACCAGCTAATCGATTCACCTTACCCTTTGCATGATGTATGTAGATTTGCATCGTTTGGAGTGCATCCAAGTCATGTGATACAAGTGACAGCAGCACCAGAGTGTCCTGTGATTAAAGAAGAATTTTACCTTTATGAAGCAAGATTCCTTGAGGTCTTTTAATATCAACTGAATTCACAAACTCCTACTCTATAAAATTGTCGAGAAACAATTCCGCAATCTATCAGATTCTTGAAAATGTAGGATGACGTTCAGTCAATATCCCAATTAAACTTCAACATGAAATTTCAACAACTGTCCTTAAAAGTATCTTAGACTCCCATTCCTGAAATTTCCTCAGAGTTGGTGGAGTCGAATCATTACAATCATATGGATTACTTGAAATGCTTCATCATTGGAAATAATTGGAAGGGAGATATACTATTATCTTGAATTTGAGATTTTGCTGGAATGTCCTAACCAGACCTTGGTCCAGTCTCCGATGTTAGTGTCGACAAACTTGTAGTTTGTTACAAACTAGGTTTCTATCCAACTGGTTCAAGTCCTGCCAGCCATGGCCTTTTTCCAGTTGTGGATCACAGGCTTGTTTTCCATATTCCCACTGTTTATGCAGGGCACCAAGCAGAATGGCAGAAGGTTCCATTTTCAAGTCTTCAGTATGACCTGGCCAGAAGTCAAACCCCAAAACCCCTGACTGCAAGTAGCACGACCATGCAGGCGGACTAACTTACAAACTGTCTACATCACTTACATAGCAGGACCATAGTTAGTAGATGGGGTTTCCTGGCTCACTTTTTAAACAACTGGTTTTAAATCAGACCATCTGCAGCCTTTTTCCAGTGATGTTAAAAGAGTTTTACCTGCATGTAACTTTTTTGCCTACACCTAATGAATTTTTACTCGTTTTTATAGCCCTTCTCTGAGGCTATAACTTGCAATTCAATTCAGGCCATCTACATACATAACGTTTTGGGTCTCTCAACCATAGCTGGCAATTAGCTAACCGAGAGCTTGGTTCCATCAAATGGACTGAACTAACTCCTAACTGGGAACTAATCTGAGTGTGATATAGGTTAATTGTAAATGAATTTTGCTACATCACTTTTAGAGGATGGAAATATTGGGAGTTTGTAAAACTAAAACATGTGCGAGTTGTGTTTGAATTTGCCTTTATTTTCAGCAATTACCATATAACCAACAGCAGACACGACTGTGAAATAGTGCTTTCAAGCCTGCACCATTAAGCATAAACTGCCATTAGAAATAGCCTAAATCAATTGTAAATTATGAAAGTAAACAAGCAACTCTCTGGTGTATGCCAACAGACTGAGAGACTAAACTGTCATGAATTATTAAGTAGGAATAATGAATGAAGTAGGTGGCCCTGGGACCCCCCACAGGATTTTTCCAGAGCTGACCTCAAAAGGCTAGCACCATGAAAGACAAGATTCTTACCAAGACTGCAGTCCACTGGATAGCCAACAGATATTAACAAAGGCCAATACTGTTCCTGAGAAAAAAAAGAATGAATCATTTAGTAACTATAGCAACACAAAACAGGAGTTACATGGGAATCTGGGAACGCACCTCGCCCCATGGCACCAACCCCATTTTCCTTTTTTTTTTTACCTTATAAAGAGAGTGAATTTAGGGCTCATTTTAAGCCTTATTAGGCAGATTTGTAATGTGTGGGGAGAGATGTTCTAGAGGGCTGGGTGTCACCCACCCAACACCACCCACTGTAGCTGCATACCTGACTTTCCTACACCATGACAACATGAACTAGGCTCCACTCATACCCACAAATAAGCTCCATAAATTTCAAACAGATCTGGTTTGGTTTGCTTTGTAAGGGTTTAAATTCTTAACTTCTAACTTCCTGGTTTAATCTTAAAGACTCCAGCAGCCATTTCCTGACTTGTAGACTAGTCAGGACAACCGGATTTTTTCTGACTCCACTGCTTAAATGTACCATGCACATAATGGCGGTAAGAGGTTCACTTTTTGAGTCTATGCATGTACTGCATCTATCAATTGTAACATGCACCACTATCTGATTCAAGGAAAGCAGTGAGTTAAATGTAGGTTGTGTTTGCGATGGGATGGGGAGGGGGGTTGTGTCAAAGTTCTCCAAATGTTGGGCCAAAGCAATCAAATAAGGGCAGCATAGGTGAGTATACATCGGTCTATGAAATGCTAGGGTAATTGTATGACAGAGGGGACGTCAGTGCAAAATGTTTCACCTTCCTATCAAACACTGTTCGACCTTCCCTTCTGGTGGGGGGGAGGGGGGGATTAGAGGATGAGTGTGACAAGTGAGTAATACAATTTTTCATTCTCATCTAGCCTTAAACAACCTCAGATAGGAGCGAATTGTCTTCAGAATTCAGAAAGACTTATCATTAAATCATCACTGGTTGTCAAGCTAAAAGACATCAAAGTTAATTTACACACACATTGCAAGAAACATGTAAAACAGAATAAATATTTACCTTAAATGGTTCACATTTCTTGTGCAGAGGAGAGGACCTAAAATGGAATATAAGAAAGTGCATTTTACAGAAAGTGTAACATGTCAACAAAAAAGATCTGACTCTATTTGACAGGTAAGAAACATTTTATCTTAAGGGAAAAATTGTTGGATCTATATCTACATCTTGGCCCTCAGTTCATACTTCTGAATGTTTTCAGAGCAACTTGCAAAAAATAATGGTGTGGGAGTGCTGCTGAGTATGGTCCCTATATTGTTAACCCTTAATTAATCATCTCTGAATTTCTCAGATGTTTGGTAAGTGGTACTGATGATTTTCAAGAATACAATCTAAACTTCCAAATAATATACTCAGGACATACTGATGTTACAACAGTCCTTAAAATGTAGGTTGTAAAAACAAAGGACAACATTTGCCATTTATGGCATGTCCCTCTCTTGAAACAACAAGTTTTTCATATTTTGCTCATGTTTATTCATGATTACCCTGTAAAATGGCCAATTTTTTATGGAAGCTGTGGCTATTAACTAAGTTAGTAATGCCTTTTACATCAAATTATATGACTGTATGTCCATGTCACAAGACCTTTGGAAGGACATTGCACTCTGTCTACTCCAATTATGCTTTCACAAACTGGTCTTCTGTGTACCGTTTTAAAGGATATTAAGCCTCAGAACACAGCCTCAGTCCTCGTCATTATCTTCAGACGGAGAAGGGTAAAAAGGCATTCATCACTGGCTACACTCAATTAAAGATGTGAATGAAATATCACTCAATTGTGCAATTTAGTTTTCTCTCTGCAATCATAAGTTGTCAAGACAACTATGTTGAAATAAACCAATTAGTGAACAAAAGAATCAATCTAACAATTTAATCTAACAAACTTTCTTACCTTATCAGACTGTTGGTGGCAAGACAAATTTTCGCAAGAAATCTCCACTTCACCTGAATAAACAAAACTTAAAATGATTATTAAGCCAAAACTGTCTTTGTCAACTTCTACAGCTGCAACTCAAAAATGGTTGCACCAAGGTACCATTTCCATGCCACCATCAAGCTGGCATAGGAATTGAAATAACATACACTTGTTTTTAAAATTCAGTTCTTTTTTTTTTCATGAAGCCTTCAAGTTAGCCTTCAAAAGCCAGAATACATAGTGGCAATGATGGGAAGGGGGGGGGGGGGACGGACAGGGTGAGGTGGGGTCTTTCTATTTGTTGAGGGCAGAAACTCTGATATTCAAATCTGCATATGAAATACATCCAGTGCTTTCGGAAAATTCCAGAAAGATTAGAAACATCTGTGATCCCAATTTTTCTTTTCCATGCAAAAGAGAACAGCCTCAGAATGCAACCCAGTTCTCATCACTTTCTTCAGATGCGAAGAAGGGTAGTTAAGGGCATTCATCAGGGGCTGGAACTTGGCAATCTCATTTGCAAGTAACTCATATTTCTAACCAGACTTAAAAATTCCAGCCCAAATTTGGAAATGAAAATATGAGAGATGCTTATTTGGTTTGAAAACATACACTTGCTATGAAGTATCATTTCATACCTTGATTGAAAAACCTTTACTGTAGGTGTCCATCGTGCCTGAATGAAAAAAAAAATAAAAAAATTTTGTCGTTGAAACCCAGTTTTTTGTTTGGGTGATAAATACATACACAGAGTAAATGAGGTAAGTAACATCATAACACAACAACCCATGAACTGGTCAAGTGAGTAAGAGTTTTACAGCCCAGTGTCCAACGTACTGTTTCAAGTCAAGCCAGCCAAGGCCTTTTCCCAGTTGTGGCTCACTGGCTTGTTTTCCCTACTTCATTGCTTATGCAGGAACATCACACACAATGACAGTAGGTTCCATTTTTTAGAGTCTTTAGTAGTTTGACCTGGGAAAACCCTGGTCTTTTGCATGAGAGGCAGATTCTCTTACAGATAGACCAAACATTCAACTGGTTGAATCTACAGCAGTCAGTCATGCAGTGTGCAGGAGTATGGCTTTGATAATTTAACACCTTGTTGCCTTCAACAGGGTTCTTTCCTACTGATCCTTATCAAACTGCCAGTCACACACAAGTCTAAACTAACATTGGAGATCTGATGAACAATCATAGTTTGACAGCATATTTCTTTCCGTTTTAACTGGTTATTTACCAGAATCAACATACTGAAAACTTCTCTCAACTGAGATGAAACGAAGTCTGTGTTGACATTTTATTGAGAATTTTGTTCAAGTAACAAAATTCCACATGTGCAAAACTAGACAACCTCAACATATGGTGACCAATCACAATATCATGCCATGACAACAGATCGTTTGTTTGTTTTTATGTATGATTGTAGTGCAGCACTCACAAAAAACTTGTGAAAACAAATTCTGATTGTCCCTGTAAGTCGTGACTTGAGAAATTCAGTGTGTGTGGCTTAGCTTAATATTAACCACCCCACTGTGCATGGCATCCCTGTAAAACCAACATTTGCTATTAATATGTATGTGTGGTTTCGCCACAAAACCATAGCACTCATCCATGTCCTCAAGTAGCTCATTATAAACCTATCGTGTGCAATCGAGTTTTGACACGGAATGAACTTGAAGTGGAGATACTTTACACAAATGGGTCCTCTTGGGGTATCGAGAGCCCAAATATGGCCGCATCACATACAAAAGCTTGCTGAAGCCATACATACATATTGTGTAAATTTAATAAAATACATAGCTCAGTATGGCGCAATGGACCCCTTCCATAGCAAAATGGGACTAATGGTGATCTCACATCTGTCACCAACTTTAATGGTGATGACACTGCTGTGATGGATCTGATCACTTGATATGGTCAGGACTCAGTCTTGTTTATGGTATCTTCATACTGCCCATAGCAGCTCGGATACTCTAGTCTGTATTCAAGTCATCACTGTCCTATCCATGATGATTATCTCCATCCAAATGTGGTCAATAACTGTGTATGATTAAATCATGTAGCATGCATGTAGCATGTATCCTTTGAGATCCCCTTTGAAACACTCCTCACATCACCGAGGTAACTAATCCATTTCATTACAATCATCACCAAGGTAACTTAATCCATTTCATTACAAATGTTTGTTATCTTACAATAAAAAGATGAAAATGCTGAGCAAATCATAAATTTGTCGAAGAACTCAGAATACACACCTTACATCAATACAACGATCCCAAAGATGCTGCTGCCTGAAAAAGATGGAGAGATTTATCACAAAATTATTTTGACATTTGATCCAAGTTGGTTTGAAATTTATTAGGCCTACTCCATTTAAGTAGATGAGAAATGATGTTCAGAAAAATATGGTAGAGAAGAGCCACAACAATAGTCTTGCTTCAGAAATCTTGGTGACTTGTGGTCATCAAAACAGCCCAGCTGTTCAAGAGTAGCAAATAGGTCATCACTAGCAAGACAAGCTCGTCCCCGCCCCCCACCCACTTTCCTTTAATTCCCTGCCCCCTCCCATTACTTAACTACTGCAAACACAGCATTTGTAAACATCATGCAACCTCTACAATATGGCAACAGTAAAAGGTTTTGTTCAGGATAAGATATCAAGGTTACAAGTACACATGGTGCAGTTTAAGTACACATGGTATAAAATTGCACATCTGAAACCCCAAAAAGTGACTTCATTTGCGGCCAGGTTCTTTCATGAGTCTCCATACTTCCATGAGTTTCCATGACCTTGAACTTCACAATTAAAAAAAAATTCCTTTAACAGACTTATTTCAGACTTTTTTACAACCGAATCACAGCTACAATCTGGTCGTTCCAGTACAGATATTTTTTAAAATAATTTGACACTTGTATATAGTGTATGTATTGTATATATATTGTATATAAGGCTTGGAAAATAGGAACGTTCCTTTCAATGACTTTCCAACTTTACTGTGAAGTATAAGAAGCTATTGCAGTTCAAGTCTTAAACTTTCAATGAATTTTAAATCACACTTCTAGTGTACTGTTCTTCGATTCCAGAGTTTGCACCAAAACAGCATCTGCTTACCTCCAAAGTATTCATTGAAGCTTTCACCACTGAAGCACAATTTTGCTTCCAACTGTAAAGAAAATTTTATTGAAATATTTAGTCTTCATTTGTGCAATTTCATGCCTCACTGTGGAGAGCATGTCCCAAACTAATGAGAGTGCTGCATTGTGTGATCCAAACAGAAACTATATTACCCACTGTCTCAGGAGAGAAGTACAGTAAATCTGATACAAGCACACTTAAAGGACAAAACAGAACAGATAATTTATTCTACTGATCAATTCTGCCTTGTTAACATGAACAAAAATTAACAACCCAAAATGATATGGGGTCCAGTCAGTGACTTGCTTCAGCGATCTTGGTGATTGCGAGTCATCATAGCCATGCTCAAGAGTAGCAAATATGTCATCATTAGCAAGTCACATGACAGAACCACATTTGTAATTGACATCTAGGGCCTATTCATTCATAAGTCTCACCAATTTCTCTATGGGAGATAAGCACTGGTTATAAAGCCACAGATTTTATAAAATTCTGTGCCAAATCCCATTAGAATTCAACTACACATCGAATTGCAACTTTATTCTGTTGGAGCAGTACATGCAATACCAACCTCACATTCCTAACTAGCACAACATACTACTTTCAACAAAATCTCTTATCTAAATACTGTAAAAAAAGTCCCTTGAAGAAGGGACCCACAAGCACTTTGTTCAGGTAACAGATTAATAATAAGCCCATCTTTACTAAATAGCCCACTTTTAACTTGAGTGGGCAATGACACATTTGACTGTAGGCCACATACTTCCCTGTACTTTGACTGTATGAAGAAATGCTTTCAACGTCTACACAATTCCACTGCAAAAATCAATTTTCTACACAAGTTCACCTATTTGATATAAACACTTGCACTTTCAATTACCTCAAGATTCCACCAAATAATGGATCTCCTTTTATCAAATAAATAGAGCAGTCTTCTTCTGTTCAGTTGAACACTGCAAGACGATAAAAGAAAAACATTTCAACACTTCTAACTGTTACAAGGAATAAATATGTAAAATACCCAAAATGAGACAGATCCACCACAAAAGAATCTTTTTTTGCCAGTGGTCAGTTCAAAGGAGACGGCTGTTAATAAGCAGTCACAGAGGAGCTAAGCAGAAGTGATATAGATTGGTCAATTATATAGCATTGATGTCAGTCAGACATATTTGACAGCATCGGTCCAAAGACCCTAAGTCCCGTCTTGAATATGTTAGTCATCATACTGACACTTCTAATGAAAGTAACCTGGTAATAAGTTAATCCAGTCTTCTGACAGTGAAACCCCTGTACATTTTAATATAGTTGGTGTATACTTTATTCACACCATTTCTTACCATCAACTGCCAGGCCAACAGAGTACAAATAATATGACACTCTGAGAAGCTTTGCAAAGTGTTACTTAAAGACTTTAAACTCAGAGAAATGTACACCAGTATCAGCTGGTATTTCTCACAACCAGTTACAACAAGACTGGCAACAGTGTGAACCATATTCACCAACAATATTCTAACCAGGTATTTCTTTGTTTTTCTAACTGATAAATGAGAGTATAGATATCTGGTAGTCCCAGTTCAAGAAAGAAACTTAATGAGAACAGCGGCATTGCTTAAGACCAAGGGCATACATACCATTCCAACTATCAAACTGGTGAGAACTGTTCTCTTGTGAATCTGAAATCATTAAGAAAAGGAAACCATGTTTTTACAAGACATTTACAATGACATCACTCCTAGAATTTGACTGTTTATCCCAAAACTATGAAATGCTCATTCGATCTTGAAAAGCATGACTTATGTATGCTGCTAAAATCCTAACAAAAAACTAAATTGAAGAAAACATAACTTACCTTAAAAAAATGAATGAGTTGCAAAAGAAATGAATAATTACTACCAGTATTGCTCAGATATTTACTTTCAAAACTTTTCTCAGCACCATATTATGACAAGGGGTGTCATGAAAGGATATCATCACAGCAAATGTACTGGTATGCAGGTTAAACTATTTTGGAAAAATCTTACCTTCTTAGGACCTACAAACAAACCACTTATGTCAATACTCAATGAATAATTCCATTTTTTTCAATGCAGTACAAGTATGTAGTATTATGTATAACAGTAGTATAATCTGTAGCACATGAATAGTTTCTTATAACACTTGTGCATACTGTGCCTAACATTCAACCGATGGCTAGCAGTAAACTAAGCACTGAGAGGAACTTGAAAACAAATACTAACCTCTTATTACAAAGTCCTTCCAAGTATGCTCATGAGCCATTCTGAAACATAGACAGATTTTGAAAGGTTTCATTTTTTTCCCATTGGTTTGTTTCTTTTCACAGCAATGTGTCGTAAATGTGAGAAACATCATTCATCTCATATAAGAAAAAGCCATGTTTTAAGTATAATTACAAAAGTTACAAAAAGTACAATTATGTCTAAATTAGTTTCAATACCAGTCAGGTTACAGTATCTACAAAGCACTAGCTGGTTGCAACAAAGACTACAGGTTACACTAAGTACTGACTAATATCACCTGTGACATTTTTCCCGTTTCAAATTTAGGGGAAAGCGCAGTCACCTCAATTCAAAGCAACAGCTAATTATAGCACTTTTCTTTTTACTCCTCTTGCAACTTACTTTATATTAATTAGGACTTCAACATCACATATTCAAGGTAAACCAAACAGTAACTATGTACAAAAAAATTACACATATGAGGAGGTAAAATATTGTCACATGATCCCCATGAACCAGACTGTCTCCTACATAACTTGAAGTTGGGATGACTGTGTTTCCCTTTCTACCATGACCTTGCACCTTGCCAACCTTCTTTCTAAATAAGAGCCATGATGCAAAGTGCTGGTGAGATCTGGTAGCCATCTCTCTGAGCCAATTTTTCTGATTCCCTTTACCACATATAGCTGTGTTTTTTTTTTCTTCTTACATCCTTCACACATTTCTATTTTGTTGAGGTTTAGGATTGTTCGCAGCCACCCATGGTACAGGGAAAAAAAGAACTGCCCTATAAAAATGTAGGCTAAAGGCCCCCAGTTCTGACCATCACTCCAGATTTGTGCATTTTGTGATAAAAATTGCTCATAACTGAAGTGTTTTGATCTTTCTGTCATCTTGTGACATTCAGTGGTTTGTATGCACAATTATGATTTGCCAAAATCAATTCAAGATTGGGTATCAGTTAAGATTGGGTCAGAGCCAATTTTGAGAAATGAAATACAATTGGTTTGGAACATTAGTGTAACACCAAGAACCACTAGCTATGACAGACTAGTGTTATTCAAGATCTGCACATGTAACTCTTTAACCATACTTGTTTGAACTTTCCCCAATTACTATGGATGGCAACTCTAAAAAATAACACCATTGACCCACTGCTGCTCAGCAAATAACCTTCGCTTGATTTTCAACAAGATTATTTCTGAAGGGATGTCAGAAATTATTAAAGGAATTTCATCATTGCAGCAAGGCAAGTCAATCTGCCTGTTCAAAGCCAACCACATCTTGTTTCAATAAAACATACCTGAACAAGTAGTCTTCCAAATCGGTCTTCCAAATCTCTCCACTAGTGGAGCGATGCCCATAATCATGCACTGAAATTGCAACAATCATTCACAAGTTTTAATGATTATGTTGACTTTGTATTTTATGACACTAACACTACTATACACAAAGTTATTTGCAACATTTCCGTGGGGGGGGTTGATCCCTCGTGCTAAATGATAAAGTAGGGATAATCCCTTCTTCTATTTTCTTCAGTACATAAATTAATTGTTGAAAATACAAATCAATGGTTTTTCTCCCCTTCCCTTAGTCATCATGACCAGGGGCCCGTTCCACAAAGAGTTACGCACAATCTTAAGTATGATTTACTGTTGGCTTAAGTATGGTGAATCAAACTCAAGATTTTGCGTAGCTCTTTGTGGAACCGCCCCCAGATATTGTAGTTGGTCACCCACCCCCCATTCTTTAACAATCCTAACAAAAGGCCTCTGCCATGTAGAAATATATGAAATTTAATTGCTAATTTAGTCCTGTAGTATTTGCAATAAAACGAGGATCAGTCCGCCTGTCGCTAAACATGTTCTGATATCAACATTAGTCGAATCGACCTATGTAGGTGACAGTCATCATTTCCTCGAAATAAGGGATGAGGGGAGCCTCAGCAAAAAAATGAAAGAGTTTAACTCCTCATAATTCATAATTAAGCTTACTACACCATGGGGAGCTTGGTGTTCAGCATAAGCAATGAAGAAGGTAAAACAATCCAGCAAGTCACACTTGGAAAATCCTGTGACCAGCCTGACTTATACCAACTGGTTTGAAACTGAGCCATAAAACAACAGCTGCCTAGCAAATGGAGGAGGTATTGCTTCATCATTTGTAAGGAAAACCAATTTTGGGAATACAGCTGCCCCAGTTCATCCACTATCATGGGAAAAATAATTGGGTTCCTATAGCAGTTTGCTACCCAAGAATTGCCAGTTGCTAAACAATTCCAACTTTTGATTAATAAAAGTTGCATTACTTTCTAATATTAACAATTCATTGAAGAATGGAAGAGTGACTTTTTTGCTGATCAATTCACTAACACTATTTCGTCCCTCACACCATTCAAACGAACTTTCAAAACCCTGCATGAAGTAACTTGCAAATTAAAACACAATGTACTTACTCACTGGCACTGGACTACTGAGATGTCCATATCTTACAACAACTTTACCTGCAACATGGACAGAAAAAAATAGCAATTATAAACAACATGTAAAACAAAAGTACTGCTGTCGAGCATAAAAATAAAAACCAGCTTTGCATACCAACTGCTGAATGAATCAGTCCGCCCTAGTACCACCACAATGACCAAATTGATGGTGGCATTTCAGCGGCCACATGGACCTCCAAAATCTAGTACAGATCATCATTTTCATCCAAGCATTTGGGTTTATGCAAAACATTTTTACTAAGTTGGTAAATTTCATCTCTCTATAATGACAAGGCAACCTGGGCATAAAGAGTTGTGAGGGCAGCTCACAACCAACCAAACACTAGCACATTAGGATGACCCTGGACAAAGGTGTGTCATGAAGCAAATCAGGTTACATGGGCTTTGCATTGCTGACAAAGTTATGCACGATAAATATGATAACCAAAACTTTTTGTGAAGACTATTTTCTAAGAGTGCACCTGCCCTAAGGCATCCACCATTAAGAATTGATGTATGTTCAAAAGCCTTAATGACATAACTTGCAATTCAAAGCAAAATGTACTCACTTGCACTGGATGACTGTGATGTCCAAATTTAGCACTAATTTACCTGCAACATGGATGGGAAAAATTCGAACTGTATTGTCAACTTCAAATGAAACAAAAGTACTGAAAGTCTAGTTGCAAACATCTTTGCATACCAACTGCTAAATGAATCAGTCCGCCCTAGTACCACCACAACGACCAAATTGATGGTGGCATTTCAACGGCCGCAGGGACCTCCAAAACCTAGTACGAATCATCACTTTCATCCAAGCAGCTGAATTTATGCAAAACATTTCTATCTCAAGTTTGTACATTTAATATCTTACTAATGAAAATAAGATGCCCCTCCTCCCAAGGTGAGAAATGTCTAGAGTAGGAATATGAGGGTGGAACTGTCCTTCAGGAGTACTTGCAGGGCAGGGAGGGCATTGTTTTGCACTGTGTATAGCAAGTTATATGATGGCAACTTACAACCAACCTCCTACAGGAAAATGTTTCCATCAAAAGGGGGAGGTATGGGGGGGATTTGCCCCCCCCCCCCCGCCACAATTTCCTAAAGAGGGTTTAAACCCCCTATATCATTTCTATATAATAAAAAATGTTGGCATCTTCAATTCTTAGGGAGAGGACACCTCTACAGCAATTTTAACAATGTCCCTAAAAACCCCTTCTGATTGCACCTTCAGCCTTGGAGCAAACTTTTGCCTCACCAGAACCCACTGCAACTTTGACCAAGGCAGTGTTTGCGCTAAGCTGCGCCATTGCGGGATTCCCGCAACAGAATCAATAATCCCCGCAAGAAAAATTTTTGTCTGCGGGAAATTCCTGCATCGTTTTTCTTGCATAAGCGATGGGGTTATAATCAAAGCACAACTTATTTATTTGTCCGTTATACGAATAAAAACTCTGAAAATCGATGAGTCACCGTTTGTATAAACGTTTGTGTAAAACGGAGCTCCACACAGTACACCCTTACTGCATGGAATGGATATGCATGTACTAGCGCTACCTATAGTGTAGGGCTGTACAGGCCTAGCGTACGATCGCGCAGCAGTGGCAGCTAGCTCTGTGCAGTGTGTGTACTGAAACTAATCGCTCTGTGTGCAAACATCGATCGTGTTTTAGACGGTTGTGAAGTGTGAAATGGCCTCCAAGTCAAAGTTGGATTATTTTTCAAATAGTAATACTACTAGTAGGCCTAATACTACTACTACATTAGTAATACAGTACTAGTACTGGGCCTAATGTTAAGCATAGGTATGCTAACAAAAGTAGTAAAACTAAGAAGAAAAAAGCTGACAAGTTTCAGTTAAATTGGCCGAAAATTTGGCCGTGGTTATGGTACGAGAAAGGAGAAATATTCTGCGCCACGTGCAAAGAAGCCAGGCCAACTGATACATCTAACTTTGTTGAAATCTTTTTACTCATAGGCCTATCCGTTACTGGCAATGTTAAAAAATGTACTGCATTAATCTCTTTATTGGTCAATGCAGATTGCGGACTCAACGTAACTTCTCAGAACTTAAGACTCCTCCCCCCTAAAAATAAAAATCCCCCCCTAAATTTTTCAGAAGGGGTGAATTTCCCCCCCAAATTTCAAGTCCCAGCGCTAACACTGGACCAAGGACACTAAAAATGTGGACTTAGGGTTTGGCAGTATCCCTAGAGCATATAAAAAAGACAACCAAGCAACTGTCAATTCATAGCACCAATGTACTCACTGTTACTCCATAATTTCCTCTAGATGTTAAACAGCTTCAAAGGGTACCTGCAAAACAGTCAGCAAAAAAGATTAAATATCAGATAAAGGCAGAACGTGCCACAAAGCTAGCAAGCAGGAATGTGGCTAGCCAAATTTGAGCATCAGGTAGTTGTCTGATCTAGCAAAAGTACCTCACAACACCCCATGGCATCTACCCCATTTTTCAGCCATTAATTTTTCATTTTTTACCTCATTTTACTTAAGGGAGTGAATTAGGAATATTTGTGGTGAGTGGGAAGAGGTGCAATTGCCTGGAGTGCTGGGTGGGAATATGGAGTGCTGGGTGTCACTACCCAGCACCACCCACTGTAGCTACACCCCTGCTGGTAAGGTTTCAGAAAATGTGGGATAAGGCGAACAAAAAGAAATTATACTTGGCAAATAAATCATCTGTCTGTCAACTGCAGTAGTTTTTTACTTTTTTCAAATAACATGCCATTGGTGTCAACTTTGTCGTGTGACACCAATATCTGCCTGAAATGAGAGGGGACCACAGGCAGCCTAAAGCCCGAAAGTTGCCCAGCAGATGGCCACACACCAAATGGTCTGACAGCTTAAAAGCACCCAAAACTTTACAAATGAGAACTCGGAAAATAACTGGCTTTATATCAATTGAAAAACAATTGATATTTAAGAAAATTCTATTACTTTTGGCACAACTTAGAATAAAATAATGCCTAACGCATGTAAGCAGACTTACTAGAAACCTCTATCCTGCATAATTTCAGTGCTTCAGTAAAAACTTTTTCTCCGATCATGGACCTTCAGATGTCCCTATCAAAGAAGTTTTTCATCATGTGCACTGTAATTCTTCTCTTACAGCAATACTGTTGGCATGTATGAGAAGAAACCAGGAGTTTCCGATTTCCTACATTTTTTTGCTATAGAATGTGTTGGTGCTACACATTTGAATGGGAGATTGTGTAATATGACATTACAAAACAGAATTAGTCTTTTATAAAACAGACCTCATGTCTCTGTCAGGCAAGCAAAAAGGAAATAGACATCTCCACCATTTGTGATTGCTCAAGGGCAATCTACACTGCGCGAACTGCACAATACACCACCAGGGTTGTGCAAGGGCTAGGGGTGACTAGCCCTCTGTTTACATAGTGTCATTAGAGCGAAATCACCCAATAAATTTTGTGTTCTGGCAGGGCACTTTGAAGGCAAAGAAATATTGGATCATCATTCATAACAGAGCTCATAAAGGCTAAACACTTAATTCCTATCCTAAAAATAAACCAAACTAGTTGAAACTACAGAATTGACCTTTGCCATGTGAGGTGTGCAAATTCAGCAAATTCTGGCATAATTTCAGATCTATTTCCTACTCTGTCTCAATAATTTTAACTTAATTGTGCATAGTTCCCTCTCATTGCTCAATAACCTTTTAAACCTTACGACCTTTGAGAGTTATCATTTCAAGAAAGAGTTTCAAATAACTTGGAGATCTCTTCAAAAACCTCACCTGATAAGAACTTTTTGAACACCACGTTGGACAATGGGCAGACACATGGCACTCAACATTCCCTTTTTTGCTGAAAGTAAAGAAAAAAAAAGAAAAGTAACTTATGTCTGTATGAATAATTCAATTTAAAAAATATTGGTGTGAAAGGTATGCCTATTCACAATTATTTTCATAGAAGGGTTTAAGATAACATCAAGTGTTGATGTAATAGAACGGTACTTATCCAAGCATTTTTGGTGAAATTTGCATTGGAATCCAATGTGTGGTTCTCAAGATATGAGCAGGAAAAGTTGTCACAATTTCCAACAAGTAGTTAACTTAGAAAAAGCATGTATGACATCATATCCATATATTAATAGAGTGTTTTGCTTTTCTTTAAACTGTTCTCCTCAACAATCCCATTTTCTGAATGTGGTTGCATAAGTAGCAAGAGAACTTTGCATTCCCCACGAGGAGGTCAGTCCTTTTAACTTCAAGGACAACAAAACAGACAGGAAAAACATGGGGAAACAAAGTATTCCTTGTCAATGTGAGGACAATTTATCTGCTGCTTTCAAACTTACTTTGAAACAAAAGTCTCGTAACTTCATTTACTGATATCTTCAAAAATAAATGTTCAGTAGGAATAGCAATTTCAACACTGTGTGTAGATTTGGTACCTTTTTCATATATTGAAAGGTAGTTTTGGCTTTAACTTCCGCTTCAATGCTGATGGTAAATCTTGCAAAATTGTGGTTTTAGGCATGTTGTAATCGTACACTTCTTTCATTATTACACACAACAACAGCTAGGATTATTTTCAATGATCTAGAGATGGAAAGAGCATGATGCATCAGACCTATCGATCCGTTTATGATTTTTTTTTCATTTAAATCAAAGAGAAGTGTGTCATCCTTTGCAACATGTCAATAAATAATCCCAAGCTCTCGGTGAAGTTTGCGTGACATAATCACTTGAAATTTCAACAGTGAATTCTTCCTTACTGTGTTACTGTGTTAATGTTACTGGGCAAGACACTCAGTGATCACGCGTCTGTGTCATGATAGCTTGCGTTCTGTGTACGAAACATGCATTAACAAGTCGCACATACCCTGCTTACACACAGTCTATGCTATAGCAATCCGTACATGTGCTTACGCACACGTACACATGTACGTAATTTACTAACCGTACTTTGGTATTGCACGTACAGGTATATACAATGTAGTACTGTATGTAACCATACTGGCGGGAAATGCCTTTGCTAAGCTGAAGAATGGGTTCATACATAAACATATCAATGTCGGCTCTGTACAAAAGATCATTTTTCTTCGGAAATGGAAAGATCATAAAAAACGCTACAAAATGATACCTGGAAGCAGTTGCGGATTTTTCTGGAACCCATTGTAACCATGTCGCCAATGTTTAATGCCCAAAAATAATAATATTATTTTCGGCGATCGCTTCCCTCCATTATAATGTAGAGTTCCTTTTCTTCTTTCTAATGGTATATGGGTTGTAGGGGTCAAAGGTTCAGCCCCAATGCACAATCAAGTCAAAGATGGCTGTGTGTGGCATTTTACGTGTGACAAAAACACTTTGACTGTCACCGTTGCAACGATGCTTCAATGGGACCGTTAGAAACTGTAACATATTTTTTCTTCTTTTTGTTTAAAACCCTTATTTGGTGAAATATCATAGTAGAAATATGTCTGAGGTGACCTACTAATTTTACAGTGTATGCCTAGGCCAAATTTCGACAATTTTGAGTGTCTAAAAATATCTCTAAAAGGTATTTACGTGCAAATCAGTTCCACAGAAGTGGATGACAATTAAGCAGAAAAGTTGTTTGCACCTTTGGTATAATTTTATGTGGGATGGAACCTAGTCTAAGTTCACTTAAGCAGAATTATATGTTAGAGGGTTGAATACTGGTGCCTCTACCATACACTAGTTGCAGATCATCTGACAGAGCCAGGGTTCGATTTACCCGGGTCCACGCGTGCACGTAGAATTTCCTTACGTGCATGTAACTGTGAAGGCTTACATGCACTTTGTGCACTTAGACTTCAGACCTAGCCTACAAACTTCACGGTCAAATACATGTTACAAGTCAAGTTGCAGCACAAAGTAATCCTAATATAGCTGTCCCAGTTGTCCCTCGCATCGTTATTTCTTGCATACTGTCAGTTAGACAAGCAGACATTTCACCAAAAAATTTTGCGCGTGTCTCCTTTGGTACCGCAAAATCAGTGTCAACCATCAGCACTCTGCACATGTACTTCTCCAAGTAATGTTGCTCCTAGCCTCCTACCAGGGTTTGCATTAGCAGCGGGATTGCAGGAATCGCGCATAAAGAATATTCAGAATAGTCAAGCTCACCAAATGCACGCACCAAGTCCGTGCAGTAATGCACTGTACTTATTAATGGATGTACGTTCCGTACATAAATCTCAAGAACGCTTCTTGCATGCACTGTCTAGTTAGTTTAAACAGTAGTTATGTTGTGCTGAGAGAGCTTGACACTGGTGGTACAACGTAAACTCTGTGTACAGTTTGCATGTGGCTGCTTTCAACTTGAAGGTGACTTTTAACGTTACAGGCTAGGCTTTCCAAGTATTCATATAGACAATACGTTAGGATGGCGTGTGAGCTGGTGCCAGCAGCTCTAAAGAAAAAAGTATGGTACATCAAAAGTAGCGTAGTAAAAGTTTTGAAAATGTTGGTAAAGGCAAATTTAAAGTATTTTACACATGCCTCACACATGTTTTGAGAAATAAATGCCAACAACATAATTTTGGCATCCTGTAATTTTCACGATGTGGTTTGCTTCTAAGACTGCAGCCTTTCACATTTTGTGTGAACCACAGTGGCATTGAAATTTGAAAGGACTTGGATGATCGGAGACTTGAACATTTTAAACCACAATGTCAGAATTTTAGTTGCATGTTAAGCTGGCGAAACCTTATAATCAGCCTTAAAAAAGAGTTGATTAACCTGAAGATTGTGTAAAATTTTAGCTGTAGCTTATGGATTATTTGGCTATAGTTGATGCAAACTCTAGGTTTGGGACCTCAAGTACAGTATATAGCCTGGGCTTATCTGGGTAAGGTCACTTGCTGCCTTGTGTCGGCCCAGTGTACAGTATCTTCAAGCTTAGCTCTGCTAAATATACCTATGCAGAAAACATGAGCTTTCCTTCAGAATCAGTGCTGATAGACAAGGTCTGGTTGTGAACTTGTGACGATTACCAGTAAATGGTGAAAAGGTCAAACTGGCTAACTTGGAATTGTACATTCAGTAGGAAGAAGTGGGGAGGAGTAGGGGTATGCATGGGTTACAACACTTTTGGTTTATGCCCAGGAGTGCATGTGTCATTTTTTTCTAATATTTGACTTTGCTCAAGTCTCTCTGCCCCCCCCCACCCCAAGATTCAAATTTTTAAACCAAGGGGGGAATACTCCCCTGAAATTTTTGAGCTGGCCCTAATCCTGGCTCCTACGATCCTTTCACACATTTAGGTAATGGGGAAATTTTGCCCTTGAAGCGGACAAAAACATACACTAAAGGCCCATTGACATTGCTCACGGCGTGCGAGCGTCAGTTTTGCTGATGGCACAGGCTGGTGGAACATGCCACATAAGAAAGGTTGCAATAAAAATCTGCACATTTGATTTTACTCAAAATAGAAAAAGAAGCAAATTGTACTTAAATTAGACTCTTCCGAGGCCTATAGCAAAGGTGTTTTTCTCGTAGGTTTTCTTAAAATTTTCAGGTTATTAAGTGCATGTAGAAATTTTGCTGTGCATGTAGATTTTTTGACGTACATGCACCAGTGCATGTAGAGAAAAAATTATAAATCGAACCCTGGACTAGGGTTGTCGCACTAAAAATACGACTACACGAAAAATATCAAACTTGAAGAATTTGACTGATTTACATTGTTAGGTACCCTTTTCTAAGCAACCATGCCAAATTTTATCAAAATCCGACCAGTACTTTTCAAAATATAGCCGATTTTATGTCTCCATAATCCTTACGATTTCTCCAAATCGCCGTATGCTTCAGTGTTACGATCTGCCTGCAGAAGTTGGTCAAAAACAGCATCGTAACTGCTCACTCAGACGCTTTGATTATTCATCACTGTGTTACGTACACCAGATGTGCCGGCGTGAATATGCAACGTTACTGGGCAAGACACTCAGTGATCACGCGTCCGTGTCATGATAGCTTGCGTTCTGTGTACGTAACATGCATTAACAAGTCGCACATAGCCTGCTTACACACAGTCTATGCTATAGCAATCCGTACATGTGCTTACGCACACGTACACAAGTACGTAATTTACTAACCGTACTTCGGTATTGCACGTACAGGTATATACAATGCAGTACTGTACGTAAGCATATTGGCGGGAAATCCCTTGTTGCTAAGTTGAACAATGGATTCATACATAAACATATCAATGTCGGCTCAGTACAAAAGATGTAGGCGGAGATCATTGGGCTGTTTCATTTAAATCGAGCGTGCATCGGGGCTGAGCAAAAATTCATTTTTTTTCTTCGGAAATGGAAAGATCATAAAAAACGCTACAAAATGATACCTGGAAGCAATTGCAGATTTTTCTGGAACCCATTGTAACCATGTCACCAATGTTTTAAGCCAAAAAATGGTAAAGAAATATTATTTTTGGCGATCGCTTCCCTCCATTAAAATGTAGAGTTCCTTTTCTTCTTTCTAATGATATATGGGTTGTAGGGGTCAAAGGTTCAGCCCCAATGCACGATCAAGTCAAAGATGGCTGTGTGTGGCATTTTACGTGTGACCAAAACGCACTTTTGACTGTCACCGTTGCAACGATGCTTCAAAGAGATCGTTAGAAACTGTAACATATTTTTTCTTCTTTTTATTTTTAAGCTTATTTGGTGAAATATTATAGTAGAAATATGTCTTTAGTGTACTAATTTTACAGTGCAGGCAAAATTTTGACAATTTTGAGTGTCGTAAATTCAGTTTTTAAACACACTGTTTTAGCGACTTCGTGTTTGGGTGTGAGTAGTTCCGCGAGAATTTTGGAGAAAAATTCTGTGTGCGTGCGACAACCCTACCTGGACAGAGCACATGAAAATAATGCAAACATGATATGAGCAAAAGTCAACTTCACAAAAAAAAAGTGTTGGTCTAGGCTAATGCTACTTAAAAAGAGGGCGGTTTTGGCTAAGACATAGCCTAGCCATATGCCTAAGTTGCCTCTTGCAACTGGTTACAGATTAGGCCTAGCCCTAGGCTAGGCTAAGTAAACGTTAGGTTAGTTACAAATACAATTATTGCCAGCATTATTCGACTACCATTACCAAAACCCCACATTAGGTGACAAGATGGGGATCGTCTTACAGGCCTGCCAGATTATTATTCAAGCATGGAAGGTATAGGCTTAGGAATGTTTTGACAGGCTTGCTCTACACACGTGCAATGAAGCTACGTACGCATGGCTTAGGCTAGAGCAGCCTAACGTGACACACAGACGGCTACTAACTTAGACTAACGTTAGGCAGCACCGTTTTCACGGGAACGGGACAGCCACGACAGCACGAGGGCAACTCCCTTCTGCAAACCGACGAACGTCCTAGGCCTACCTCGCCTGCAATTGTAAACAGGTTTAGGGCCTAGACTAGGCTACTGCAAAAAAAAGATGGCGCTACCAGAAATAGTGCACATGAAGTTTAAATACTTGAAACTAGGCCTATCGTTGGGAAAGTTAGGATACGGCTTTGTCAGTTTGTGCCAAGTTTGTAAAATGTAACCTGGTGCCTAACAACGTTAAAATGCCAGAGCCCAACTAAAAAGCTCAAAGTTTGCAAAAGATCACACCAAATGCATGATGTTATTAAAGACGAAATTGTTGTTCTAATCTCGTATTTTCCAAAGCCTACTTTTTGAAAGTCGTTGCGTCTTTAGGTTAAATCTATGTCTTGCTAGCTCTCGGCCGGAGCCAAGCGCCACACGTCTTCACGCCGCGACACCACGTGTAGAAAGAACGCATATGTAGTTCTGTATAAAGGGCATGCACACACCGGTGCTTATTTAACCATCGTAGCCGGCGTCATACTTTCTCCATTAGGCAGCTGTAGTAGGACATGGCACACGATTCAGTAATAACGCATGTTTACCTAACAGGCAACTAATTATTTCCTAATAAAAAGTTAATATGGAACGCGCGTTGCAAATAAAGCGACAGCAATCTTGTTCGGAAGACTCTCTAAAATGTGGAATTATAATAGGGCCAAATGATTTGGTTATCTATCCTTATTGAAGAATTGTTCAATACTATTGTAAGATTTCTTTTTCGTTGTGAATATGCAAGACTGAACGTTAATGAAAATTCATACCTTATTTCCATATAATGTTTAAGTATATTTGGAATGTGTTGGAATGTGTTAGGTACTAGCTGGGGAGTGTGTTCAGTTGAGGTGTGGTTCACTTAGTTTTCTACGTTCATTTGAGATAGTTGCTTTTACTTGTGTTACCTGTACAAAGCTATAATTTCTATTTATTTCTCATAGCCTTGGTACCTGTCATTTTTCACGTTAAATGGGAATTACAGAGTTCGAACCCTCATCATCGTTGTGAAATCCGTGTCTTTTTTTTTTTTTAGTACTGTTCATAATTTACTCGGCACCGTCCGACACTATTTGTTTTTAAAATTCCCTCTGGGGTTAACATACGTTTTACACACCTCTTTAACAAAACGATTCGAAATAAATTTAAAGAGGGAGTTGCATATCGAAAAGTTTTGTACAAAAACGATCATTTGCTCATTGTAGCGAACAATAAATCAACTTAAACTCAAAATTGCAGCAGTGACGTTTGACAGCTTGACCACTCGAAAGAAAACAGGTGGCGAATCGCAATTATTTTTGCCCATGCACAGCAGTATATACTTTACATTCACGAACAAGCAAAGATCTTCGAAGATGACATTGATGAACGCAATAACTAATAACTGATCTGCAGTTATTTAACATACGTGATGAAGATTTACTAATTTGAGCATGTCAATCTTGACTCGCGTAGCAGAGAACGAATACGGGAAGTGGGCGAGTGAATGAGCGAGTAAAGTCTCAGACTTGGCAAATGTCTTTTAATGCTGATAAGTGCAAAGTCCTCCACTTTGGTTCTAAGAATCCCCACCATGATTATACTATGAATGGTACTAATTTGAACAAAGTGACTTCTGAGAAAGACCTTGGTGTAGTTATTACAGGAGATTTAAAGTCATCTAGGCAGTGTGAAGCTACTGCTGCAAGGGCAAATAGGGTGCTTGGGTTGATCAGGAGGAATTTTAAGAGTTTTAGTAAAGGAATTGTGCTAAATTTGTATAAGCAGCTGGTTCGACCCCATCTCGACTATGCTGCACAGGCCTGGAGTCCTTTCTTTGAAAAGGACAAATTGCTTTTAGAGCAAGTTCAGAAGAGAGCTACCCGACTCATACCTGAGGTTAAAAATCTACCTTATTCCCAAAGGCTTAAGCTGCTTGGGCTTACCACTTTGGAGCTGAGAAGGATTAGGGGGGACATGCTCCAGGTATACAAATTTCTATCTGAAGGGAATCCTTTGTTAGCTTGCAGTTATTTAAAGGTCCAGAGTAATCCTCGGGTTAGAGGCCATTGCAAAAAGCTTGAAAAGTCTTTTGCTAGACTTGACATTAGGAAGTTCAGTTTCTCTCATAGGGTTGTTAGTGAGTGGAATAACCTGCCTGAGTGGGTTGTTAACTCCACATCAGTGCACCGTTTTAAGGTTAATATTGACAAGTTTTTCCATGACTGTGGTAGAATCTTATCTTTCTGGGCTCTTTAGGTGTTGGTGGTTTGCTTTGTTTTGGGGGGTTTTTGGATTACAGGGCATCTTATGGGGCCTTTACAGCCCTCCTTTGCCCTTTAACCTGTTATGTTATATTAAGTGATGAAACGGGATGAGATGAGGTTCAATCTGCAATTATAAAGGTACAGATATAGACTAATAACTATGACAAGCTTATTTACTCAGTCAGCAAATAATAGTGCCTGCTGCAACGAAAACTACAAAACACAACTATACAATTTCACGTCCTCTAGTAACTTAGTAAGTAAAGAACATATGACTTGGAATCAGGGACGAATTACGCAGTCCATAAGTATAATTAATATACCCTTTACAGGGTGTGGGAACCGCCCTTCCGAAAATCGGTACGCAACCTTTTACGATTAATTTATCACAGGGTAAAGACATTGAAAAGTTAACAAAGGTCAACTTACGACATTGGACCTTCTGCGCAAACCAGTAACAAAATTATGACGAATATCTCGATTTAACGAAACGAAATACAGTTTTAAACGGAGATCACTCCTAACAATGTACTGTGTCGGTGACGGTGTCGTGACGAATCATGGCACAGCCTGGTTGTCTTACCAGTTCACCCACTCATGGCAATTGGGAATAGACAACAAGTTTTTAAACTTAAGTCCGTTTCCGTCCGTAACACTCATTCTATATCAAAATTTTTTGAATGTTCTAATTAAGGTAAGCTTAATCGATTATGCCTTGGAATGATATGTCAAGGTGAGAGGAACTCACGAAATGCCCATTTTCGTTCGAAATACATGATTTTTGACGTTTTCAAAATTTTGTGACGTCATAATTTCCCAGCCAACATGCCCAGCTGGGCCCCAACTGGATTTCAGCTTTGCTACTTGCTGGGCCCCATTCGTGTTTGTCACGGATCCGTTCTCGGACCCTTGCTGTTCCTTGTTTATGTCAATGACATTCACAAAGCAATTCCCAACCGTCTCCATACTCTTCTTTTTGCAGATGACACTAATGTCTTTTTGTTTGATAATGGCTGTCAGTTAATCGTAAGGTATCCGGACTCTAAGGCAACTTACGGATTTGCTTGATTGTAATAAATTTTTTCTACGCCTATGGAAAACTAATTACACTATATTTCATGCTAAAAGTATCAGAAATTCCTGTTATGATGATTTTATTTTTGATGGTTTTACAATATGCAGGTCTTCGTCTACGAAGTATATAGGACTGATTATCGGTGAAAAGCTATCTTGGGAGAATCATATCAATGATCTCTTTAAATCCCTTGTTAAATATATAGGTATCTTTTATAATGCAAGTAGTACTCTATCTGTAGCAATTGCAAATCAAATCTATTATTCTTTTGTATATTTTAAGCTAAGGTATGCCATTGAAGTTTACGGAACTGCTAAAGTGCCGCACTCTAAACCCCTTCAAATCCTACAAAATAGATTTGTAAGGTACTAAGAAACAAACCTAGACGTTATTCTACCCACCTCTTGTATAGAAATAATAATTTACTTATGATTAAGGACATGCATTTTTTCTGTATGTGTTGCTTGGTATACAACCATTGTAAGTTGCCCACTACAATTTCTGAAACATGCTTTCAGTTATTCCATTACTACTCGTAACAGAAACTTATTTAATGTAACTTATTATAATACTGTACATGGAAAACGGCTTAAAAGTTCCTGCTATAACCTATGGCAGTCACTCCCTCAATCTGTTTAATCTGCTAAGTCTCTTAAGTCTTTTAAAAGTAAACTTACCCAAGAACTTCTCAACAATTATCAGTAATCTGATTCTACACTAAGGCTCTATTATTCTTATACTTTCTCCTCTTATAGAATCTTTTCCTCCTTTCGCATTCTCTCTGCTCTCCCTTTCTTCTCTTCTCCTCTTCTTCTGTTTTTCCTTTGTTGTTTTTACCATTGTATTCTTGTTGTATTCTTTTGTGCAATTTACGGCACATAATTTGAAAAAGTGTCTTGTCACAAAGTTTTGAAAACCGAATTGAGCTGTTAAGTATACTCACTTAAAAACAGTTATTTGTATGAAGGATAGGGGGGTTGTCTAAGTTTGACGGCATTTGTCATTGGGATTTGAAGAAAACTTGACAGGTTCTTAAAAATTGCTGAATTTGTGAACCAACTCAATAAACTGCTTTAAACTTTTTAACGCGAGATACATATGTTGATTAAAAAAGTATAGTTTTCACAAACAGCGTTATTAATAAGTCCGTGTAGACATGTGACTACTGAAACACTACATTGAGTCGATAAAAATTCTCTTTCAATTGAGTGCTTGCTGTTTGCAAGATTCTTTATTCAGACACAATTACATGTTGCGCAGAAAATGTAAGAGTCTCAATGATAAATTCCGGTAGTGGAAGAGGACTATCTTACGAAATCCGGTGCTTTTATTCATATATTTTTTAGGAGGAAGCATACTTTTTAATTGTTGAATGATCTTTGATTATTATCGGTAAAAGGTGCAAGGTAGCTTAAACATGCACCCAGAGTTCACTGATTGGATGTGGATGTGTATACTCCGCTTGGCAATTTTGTGAACAATGTAATAGTGGTTTGCATACTTGATTTTTCTCAACGTTACAACAGAGGAAATTTGACTTTCCCCTCCATACCCATATACATACTCACATTAGCATATGATAGTACTTTAAACAATTTGGCAGACCTGAAACAAATACGCTAGACTGCCAAAAAATAATAGTGATTTAATAAAAGGCGTTATAATTTGAAATGAATGGTAGGAGAGGGGGATGTGAAATACACTAACCTAAACGAAAAACCGAAGATCAGGGTGTTCATTGCAACTGAAATTTTATAGCACTGCCTTTGATTAAAAAGCCAAATAAACTAAAATACATAATTAAAATAAATAAATAAAAAGTAAAGATGTAATACTCCTATGGTCGTTTTCTTTTGCAGTAGGTACCGTATAATATAGCATCTTATCTGCTACGTGTATTGCTCAGGTCATTCGACGTTTTATGGCGCTCATCAGATAGCCATCCAACTTAACTGCTTAAGGCAATTCAAGGTGGGTGAGGGTGTTAGACGTTAGAGCGGTTCGCACCCCTTCCTCTATTTGCAAAAATACGACTCTGTCAGAGCAAAAATGTATATCTTGCTGAGTATAATTGCTAGAAGGAGAAAGAAGCAGGAAAGGGAGACTCATGTCCTGTTCAGCCTATTATATATGTTATGAGACTACGATTGTAAAATACACGCAATGAAGCATGACCGTACATGACTTTCTCACAAGGGGACCGGTGAATTTTAGCCCGACTCCAGATCCTCAACCAGGACATAATCTCTACCCCACTGAGGCACCGAAGTCTGCCAGGTTCAGCAAAGGTTTTGGCCATTGGAGGCCGTAGACCCGGATACCGTCCCAAGCAACGAAGCCTATATAGTTCTGAATTTTGTGTGTGGCATACCTACCAACAAATTAAAATAACTTCTGCAGTTTTCAGTGACAGAATCAACGTTTACTTTTCATTTTGTCAAACGACGCTGACTGAGTTCACATAGGACAAAAATTCCCACTATAGATCCTGAAGTCCAGGTCACACTACAGTGATATCGGATCGGATTACTGTCCGATTTTTGTCAGTTTTAGTTAAAATCTCCTACACCCATTGTCGGAAAGAACCAAAATTTGTCATCCCGTGTATAGTATTGTGGGTATGCAGAGGAACACGGAAATTAAATATAAATTACCGTACTTATTTCGTGACGTCACATTGACCAATACCTTTTTATCGGACTACGCGTATCCGATAAAAGCTGTCTGCGGATGTGACGTCACGGAACAATTGGTATAACTTAGAATTTCGTAGTCCTGTGATACAATCCATATATCCACACAGCTTGGCAAAATTTTGTTTCTTTTTCGATCAATTATGAAGGAGCTATTTAAAACTCACAAAAATCGGGGCAAAATCCGATTCGATATTGCTGTAGTGCGACTTGCCCTTCACATGAGTGAGTTACGTCCTTGATCCAACTTGGTGTTTGCGTGTGAGCAGGTGAGTGGGGTGGGTGAAATTTTTAGTTCAGTGGGGAACATGGAGACGAAAGATTCCATCTGTTATTCCTAAATACGGGCAAAAGAATATTACCGTTGCTGTAGTCAAACATTGCAAGAGTGCGTTATACTGAGTCCACCTTAACCATGGAAGTACTACCTCGGAGGTAGTAGGCTACTTCCATGCCTTAACATAACATAACATAACATAACATAACATAACATAACATAACATAACATAACATAACATAACATAACATAACATAACATAACATAACATAACATAACATAACATAACATAACATAACATAACATAACATAACATAACATAACATAACATAACATAACATAACATAACATAACATAACATAACATAACATAACATAACATAACATAACATAACATAACATAACATAACATAACATAACATAACATAACATAACATAACATAACATAACATAACATAACATAACATAACATAACATAACATAACATAACATAACATAACATAACATAACATAACATAACATAACATGCCTGCACAGCATAATCAATATGTGGCCTAACCAACTGCTTATAAAGATTTAGCTCAATATCTTTACTGAAATTGCTGAAATTCCTCTTGATTAAACCAAGCACCCTATTAGCCCTAGCAGCAGCTGCTGCGCACTGCCTAGAAGGCTTCAAATCGTTTGAAATGACAACACCCAAGTCTTTTTCAGAAAGCCGCATTACCTAGAACACTACCAGCCATGGTATACTTATGACCCAAATTCTTGGATCCAAAGTGAAGAACTTTGCATTTATCAGCATTAAATTATTATTTTAATTATAACATAATTATTGCTGGAACGTAAAAGAGCAATAGTAGTTGTTTTAGGCATATTTTGTGTTTATCGTTTTCCGTTTCCCAATTTGCCACCTGAAAGTATCGCGATGAACCGCGTGACTCTTTTCTGGTCACTGAAATAGGGTTACAAAGAAGTGCGACAAGTTTCTCGGTGAATTCACACTGAAAATAGAGGGCGCGACAGTAAACCGGGAACTGAAACCAGGGAGCTGACCGCTGAAACTGACCAAAATCAAGTTGCCATAATACCAGCATAGACTGAGTAATTCTTAAAACAAGAGGCCCAAAATCTAGGGTGTTTCACAAACCAAGAAGAACAAAACGAAAAGCAAAAATCATCTTCTTTTATATCGTATATATATGGCGGTGGAAACATGACGGTATTATTGCTTCATGCAGCCAGAACAAAGCTACGTGTACTTAGTTTCTGCGAAGTTACAGCTCACCGCTTATTCACTATGCAGCTGATGCAACTTGCGAACGACAGCTCAGCATTCCAAGGGCGACGTAGCGAAAGGACATGGGGTTGGACGTTTGATCCAAATTAAAATGTGGGACAGTGAGTGTGTTTTCAGTCTTCACCGTTTTTATCAGAAAAAATCTCTTTGTAAATTCTCTGTATGAAATATTAAAGTCCACCTCCCCCCCCAACTGGTTGTCGCTGTAGTACCGGTACGAAAACAGGTGCTTTGAAAATATAAATACCAGGGCGTATTCAAGTGGAAACACACTACAGAACCTGTTCAGACATTCACTCAATATTCGACCTGACAAGTTGTTTGGTAAAATATCTGCCCTGGTTGGTAAAATATCTGCCCTGGTTGGTCATAAAGCCTATATAGCAAACCTCACCCAATATGAGCAATTTTCACAATTCGGGACAACTTTTTATCCCTCAGTTTTCTCAGGTGGCACTTGTGCACAACAATTTTCAAGAGTGCACTTATATATTTCCGCCGGAATAAAATGCTTATTCTTGTGTGCTTAATGGTTGGTCTAGTTGAGGATCTGTTGACTGTCCAGGAAGTTTTCCAATCAAGCCTATATAGTTCGGATTGGCTGTGACGGATGGAGATTTGAGAGTACACCACCGATCTTGCCCTAATCGTCGCCGGAGACCTGAACACCAAATTCGAAAGAGAACGCTCATCTCGCTCGTTGGGATCAGGATCAACGTTTTACTACTGCCGATGTAACCACCGGACACATTTTCCAGGGAGGACATCATTCCCTGTTACACCGGCCTGGAAATGGATTTTCTTGTCTGGTACATACAAGTAGGCTATGGGTCCGATCAGGGAGCGACCATTGTCAATGGAAGCTCCATAATTCGATAAATCTTCGAGTGGCAGGGAACAGGCCCATGACTGCAGAAAACAGACCTTCAAAAGAAGCGTTTACTGCATCTATTCATCTAACTAGGCTATATATGTAAAGTCCTTTCATTACTGACCTCATTGAGAAATCGGAGGGATAGTAGGGCCAATCATGTGATATGAGGCACAGACGACTTCCAGATTGGAGGGACCGAGGCTCTGAAAGGGGGGGGGGGGCAAATTCCTTCTTATACATATGGTAACACTGACACCGGACACAGAAAAATTCCCCTTTTATATTGCGGATGACCTTGAGGGTCAGGTTGACAGTGGGCAGTCCTTTGAGATTCGATGAATTGTGTGGATGGTTCTACACTGATATGGTTTCGAATTATGTTAGGCCTAGCCTACTCCACCAGCCAAAGTACTATTTTTGATATAACAGCGGATTTGAACGCCGAAAGGTTGTATGCAGGTCTGGTCCCCCACTTCTTGGAACCCTGGTAGCATTCCCATATGGGCCCCATATCGACAAACATATGGGGCAAGTATACCTTTTGCACCCAAGACCCATATGGGACCCATATGGGCCAGCCCAGGATACCCATATGACGCATATGGGATGGTGCTGGGACCCATTTGGGCAATTGCCCCATATGGGCCCCAGTTCTATTCCATATGGGCATGAGGGCGTACCGGGCTGGCCCATATGGCCCCATATGGGTCTTGGGTGCAAAATAATATGGGACCCATATGGTTTGACGTATATGGGGCCCACATGGGAATGCTACCTGGGAAATCGTGTAGAAGTGTACTAACGGATACTAAGGTGTATAGACTGAAGTCAGGAATGGAATGGGGTAGGGGTGCGGTACCATAAGATACCCAGTACAATTATTCTGTCCTTCCGCATCCCTTTCTTTTTGTCATCATAGTGAGAGGGGAAGGGTACGTGAGGGTGAGCATGTCTCTGATGGAATTCTGAAAATGATTTTTGCAATGGAAGAAAATATGATCTCTAATTGACTTCTGTATCAAATTGCATCAGAGCAAGGGTAGGCTACCGTACATAAATCCTCTTTTTAATATTTTGTCCAATGGTAGGTGTATTCCTATCCCTAAAACCCACCCTCATTGTGATGATATCAGCGATCAGACGCTACACTTGTTGCATGGTCAACCCCCCCCCCCCCCCCAGTCAGAAGATAAGGGGTAATCCCTTATCTCTCTCAAGTTATACGGGCACCGCGACCACAAAGTTCGTCATATTTATTACTATTAGCCTATTACATATTGTTGAGGGGCTGGTATTTTATTGTCGTGACGCTGCGTGTACATTTAATGCCTCGTCCATTATATTTGATTCCTAGTAAGGACAAAAATCATACTACCAAGTAGTATCACAGTGAATCAGGCACGGTTCAGTATCACGCTAATATAACTACGGCGGCCGATGGAAGACATTCACAAAATTGTATATTTTTTTTTATCCTAGTAGCCTGCGTGAGACTAACATTATAGGTTCGGAGAATTTCTTGTCAGGACTCTTTTCCACGTCTACTTTGTCTACTAGGTAACAACGACGTAATGGCTTTGTCGCACTTCTATGTTTTGCAGTCTCCTTTCCTGCGACAAATTTCAGGATTTTCTTTAATTTTGTCATATTTTCCTGTTTAAAGTCACGTTTTTAATGACCGAGTCATTTTCCAGTACCAAGTTGAGATATGACAACTCCCTCCAAAGTCCAAATGCACAAAATTTCTCCCCGAAGTTAGAAAATTGCATTTTGTATCCCTCCTACATTACTAATCTCCCAAGGCTTGGGTTTTTTTTTTTACATTTCTCTCGGTTCTGTGACAGCGAGAGAGCACGCGATGCACTGAGTGAGAGTGCACCAACTCCCCGAAATTCACTTAGTGTTACAGTCATTTCAGTCTTCTTACTCCCCTCCATTTGAGGAATGTCACAGTCTGATCTAGAAAATTAGATGCAATGCCACAGATCTTTTATGAAAAAGTATGGTAACCAGTGGCGTAGCTACTGGGGAGCAGGGGCAAGTTGCCCCCCCGGAAAAATTTTTGGGGAAATTTGATGAATATTCTTATAATTACAAAAATTTCACAAACATTTCTCAAAACTTTTGTTAGAATAAGAATTTGTGAGACATTTCTCATACATAATTCGTATTTTCATGCAACAAATTAATTCAGATTTCGTCAGTGTCGCATGAACCGGCCCGATTCGTGTTCCACAGAAATGTACTCGCCACGTAGCAGATTGAATGTTCTCTTGTGCTTGTATACGCACGGGGTTATGATCAGTGCATTTCAGCGCACAGGAAGCTGTTATTTAGGTGATACTTTGGAAATTCAGTAAAAGGATGTGAAAACTGACAAGTCACTACCGTAGACCCCCGAGGTTGTTATGTTCTTCTACAAGCTAGCAGTAGCTGTACGATTTTACCCTGTGTACATAACGATGGAGGGGGCTGAAACAATCCATGGCCAACGATAAACTTAAATTTAATCTAGAAATTAGAATTAACAGGATCCGTTGGCACACTTAGATTTTGTTACTTAGCCTAATCCTTGGAGGCTTACAAGCTAGTTCGGGAAAATAGCTTTCTGCTCACTTTGAGTGTAACAATAAATGGACAGTGAGTACCTTGTAGCCTTCTACACTTAACAGACTGCTTTTCTCACAGGATATCCTGTGTGATCGAGCCACTATTAGGTCTCCTTAGTGGCGTGCGAAGGGGAAACCATTGGGCCATGCCCCCTCACAGATGCCATTTTTTCTTTGTTCTTAAAAATATGTAGTCTAACTTTATTAACGCAGATTTTACTTCAAAAGATAGCATATGTGGCACCAGATTGCTTATAAGGACGCCCAATTTTTCAAAAATTTTCAAAGGGGAAGGATTGTCCCTTCAAGATCTTTTAGTGATGCCATTTTTTTTAATTCCTACAAATAGACCTAGGCGATTTCGGTCAAATTCCAATTTTTACTTTAAAAGGTAGACTCTGTTTCCCACTGGTGGCATCGATAAAAAGACAACATGTTTAGATTCTCTTTACAAGCATAAATCCGCTATTTTGACCATCTGAGGGGTCTGATTTTTCGAAATTTTCTTTACGCTCCGCGCTTCGCTCGGTCTTTTGGGCAAAATTACATATTTGGGGTAAAATTAGCTCTTAACGCTCTGATCACTTTGCAGTTTGCGAACATATTTTGAAGTGAGCATTTTATTGCAAACGACAAAAGAAAGGGACTGGCTAGATTCTTCGTATAAGCCTGGAAAATGCTATTTCCGGCCATCTAAGAGGTCTGATTTTTCAAAATTTTCTCTACGCTCCGCGCCAACCAATGGTGGCGTGGAGCTTAGATAATCTTTATGACAAAGTAACATTTTGTGGCCAAGAAAAACCACAAATACCGATCAATGCTCTTTTATTTTGACTCCTAAAAGTGTGCAAATTTAATGACAAGTTTTCTTCGTAAGGTAGCATAAATGGCAGAAAGAAATGCATGTGAAGACACCAAAGTATCCTCATGAACCACCACGAACCAACTTTTAGCACTGTTCCTGTCAAAGTCGAAAATCTTGCACCATTTTGCATGTAGGCTCCTTGAAAACGTCAAAAAATTTCCGGACACCCCTCCCCTGAGACCATACTGCATGCTCCTCCCCCTTCAGAGAAATCCTGCGTACGCCACTACGTTAGTACATTCAAATAAACCAGATATTGTTTACCAAAATAATATACTTTGTTATTTCCGATTGCTCTATGTTGTACTTTAAGATTAAAATGAAGATAATATTACAAAATGACATGGTAATGTTGTTATACTAAGTTTGCATATTTTAAATGAAATACATACACATTGACCAAGAAAAGTTTGGGGGAAATTTGATACCTTTGCCCCCCCCCCCCCTGGAAAAAATCCTAGCTACGCCACTGATGGTAACTATATGAAAATTTACATGAAACTGTGAGTCCATCCTGGGTTGTCACCACACACCAATCGGGATGCCGTCATGTTTTACTATGCCGTCAAGGACTGTGCAAGGAGTAGGTCTTGTACACAGTCATGTCTTCTTCCTGAGATGTCACCTCGGAATTCAGATCAAAGAAATACTAAGTTAGAATTACTGGCCGAGCCATGATTTTTGACACGCCGGAACGGCCGGGGGATGTTTTACTAGTATCTAAGCGGACTTGGGCGCAAATCCCGGGGGGGGGGGGGGCAAGGGCCTTCGCCCCTCAAGTGAAAAAGTGGGGGGCAAATCGTAATTTGGCCCCCAAAAATTTGAGTAGACCTAAAAATATGGTCACCTTTTTTGTTTTTTTTTTCATTCGAAAACAGTTTTTCTGAAGCTTTGGAAACGCCAGAACACAAAAGCTTCCGGGGGCTTCACCCCCTGGACCCCACAGGGACTTTGCCCCTGGATTCCACCAGGAGCCCTTTGGGGCTTCACGCTTCGCGCTCGCGGTGCCCGCCAAGCATGCACAGTTTAGTACTCATGGGCACATCATAAGCATTTTCGTCCCCCCACTCTCAAACAGAGATTTGCGCCCCTGTAAGCGGAGCGCCACCGTAGCTGCATGGCGTGGAGCGAACCGTAAGAAAATTTTGGCCCCACAATTTTCTTCTGATTTATCTTCAAAGTGACTTTGAACATAATATTTTGCCTATTGAAGATACGCCTAAAACAAAGCAGTAACTTGAAGTAATTTTCACATTTTTAGGAGAAGAAATGTTGCAACTTGCATTAGTTGCATGCAAAATCATGATATGAACAGGATTATACCACTATAGAGAGTCGCCACACAACTTTGTCGGGCGACCGCATTTTTGCAGGGATTGTTCCCTCTAGACCACCGTACAGAAAAGTCAAGAAAGATGTAGAATACAGCATGATACGTAATAAGTTCATTTTAGGCTGAGGTCAACACGATCATACATATTTACACCTTATAGCTACGTGTAGTAACCTTGCACCAATCACAAAAGGCCAGATTGCTTGCTTTCGACCAATCAAGGAATAACACGCTCCTTCAATGACAACTAAAAGTCCCCATGTGCATATGATTACTACACATTTTGTTCAATACACACGTACCAATGAGAACACATCCAGAATCGCTTCTTGTGAATTAAAAGGATTGGAAAATACTCAAGAATAACTTGTTATACACACTAATTTGGTCTTTCTTTCGTAAATCGTGAGTGGTATGTATATGTTTTGATATTGTTTTGGACGAAGAAAATGTACCGTCTCGCCTTTTTTCATTTTACCGGTGTTTTATCCTAACGATGTTATTGCACACTAAAAGGTTGTCCTAACCTTACATTCACCAGTCACATGTAGCCCAGGCCTAGTACCATGTAGGCTACGTAATCTGTGTATGTTACCCTACTGGAATCACTGCATTTACAATGTTAGTCCGCCCAGGCCAGTAAGTGTGTAGTTTTGGGCATAACTGAAATAGGCTTAGTACCGTACCTGTAACACCTAGGCCTAGGCTAGGCCTAGCTAGGGCCTAGACTAGGTTATAGGCCTAAGTTAGGCCTAACATTACCAATTTTCAGTCATTCAATTTAACCAATGAGTAACTCAGTTGCAACACTGTCAGAAATAACTCCACTTTGAAGAAAAATCCTTGTAAGCATTACTGTATATGAACCATGTTAAGTTTTCATCGTCGTGTGTACTGGGCTTATCATGAGTCAATCACCTAAAAAAATGTTTGTTTCCACAAAAATATGAAAACATCTACAAAAATCGATAAAATTTCAAAAGTAATATTTTGTGCTATATTTTGGTGTTGTTTGGAGTGATTAATTTGTAGAAAATGAATCTTGAAATGTAGGAGGCAGTGCAAGTAGGAATGCTTATGAAGTAATCATGAGTCAATCACTTCATAAAACAAACAAATAAAATCCTACAAATCACTATTTTTATGGTCAGATTTTGACATAATGGTACAAAACAATCTCCTTTCTATCAGAATTCCTACTTAAAACTTCATAAAATACATTCTCATCATTTTTACTATTTTTTGCAAATTTCTGGTTCATACTTTTGCTGAAACTTGGAAAGTCTGGCTATGACTAACATTTTTGCTTTAAAAATTTAAAGCATGGTGACAAATAATTTTGATGTTGATGCTTTGATGTTGTTTGAAGAATTTGCATTACAAGTTATTCCAGTATCGCAATCACATTGCACCTACTCGCTTCAAAGGCGTTTAGAAGACAGTGATCGACTCATGATAGTGATCGACTCATGATAACTTACTATACTTATTGTGCTTTGGTTGTTGAAATCAGTAGGCCGAGCCGAAGCCCTAAACTAAACTGTGGTCATGTGCAAACAATTCCTCTTGCTGAAATTAAATAGGCTTAGCCTAGGCTAGTCTAGGCTAGTCGCAAATGTTATGTGTGACTACATGTGAGAATGCTGGGAGGGGTGAAGGTGGTGGAAAATGTTAATTAACAAAGTATAGATCATTGGTTTACCAGTCTTGGTATTTGAAAGCAAATAAAAATAAAGAAACAACATTTATCCAGAGAAAATTATCTTTAAAAATCTTTTAAAAGAGCTTTTGCCACTAATAGGTTTTAGACGCGTTCAAAACCTGTTTTTGATAGCTGTTTAAATCGTGATTAAAACCATGGTTTAAACCACCAGTGTCCAAAACCTGCGAACCCTGGTTTAAACTTTGTCTCAGCTGTACACATTTTAGGACAAGAAGACTGTTGGAATGCCAGGTCATCAGCATTTTTCACTAGGGAGCTCATCAAGTGTGTTTTGCATTTATTTTGGAGGTTTACCATGTATTATTTTGCTTGCCCAACAGACAAAGAAGAAACGCAATGAAGAGACAAATTCTATATGCTATATTGTTCGGCACATTAATTGCCATTTTGGCAGTGCATAATGTGAGAGCTGATGAGGAGGAGGAGGAAGAATCAGAAAAGAAAGATGATGTTGGAACTGTTATTGGAATTGACTTGGGCACCACATACTCATGGTGAGTGTTTAGTCATTGACCTCAATGAGGTAGTTTTGATGCTTGGCTCCAGAAGTAAAATTAGAAGTATTCATTCTTGCATGTGATGTGGGTGTTTTAGGTAGTCTCACTGAGTCAGTGAGCAACTAAAACGGCCTTGCAATTTGAAGGGAAGATTCATGTCATAACTATAACGACATGCATGTTTTCTTCTAGTTCACTTTTTGTTGGGACGGGAAATAGGACAACTCCACCTGCTTGTATCCTGAAAACTACGCATGTATCAGATTTCAATGCAAATGTCACAGCAATGCTTAGAATAAGAACCACTCAAAGATATCGAACTTGGGGTGTGTCCTTCAAACCCTTCTTTAAACCTGTTGCTTCATGATGATGTTAACCAATTAACAGAATGGGACTAAAAGACTCAACAGACCTTGCAATAGCCTGAGTGTGTGGCCTACAGTAGTTGATAGAACAACCTGTCCCTCACTCAGAAGGTCCGGGGTTTGGTACCTATGCTCCACAATTGGACAAAAGACTCTTGGGGCAGGGGCCTGTACATTTGAACCAGAAGGCAATATAATAAGTTGAGGGCATGAAGGAGCCTAATCTAACCCAACCTTGCTGTAACTCATATTTGCAAGTGGGTCAATGACCTGTGACAGTATTTCAGGTTTTGTCTTACATGTATTTTCTCTATTACTTGTATTTCAGTGTGGGAGTCTTCAAAGGAGGGCGAGTAGAAATAATTGCAAATGACCAAGGTAACCGAATTACACCATCTTATGTGGCTTTCACTGCTGAAGGAGAACGTCTTATTGGTGATGCTGCCAAGAACCAGCTGACTAGTAATCCTGCTAATACTGTCTTTGATGCCAAACGTCTGATTGGGCGAAATTGGGATGATCCAGCAGTCCAAAAGGACATTAAGTACCTTCCCTTTAAGGTAGGCGTGAGATTTTTCTTGGAATAACTAACAGAGCAATGAGAGCGGTCCATTTAATGTCCCACCTGGACATTTTGTCATCGATTTAAATAAACATTTAACCATTCAAAAGAAAGGTTAAGCGCATGAAGTTAAAAGTGAAGGTTTAAAGGAGTAGTTCAGTGTCAATGTCATAGGGTCTAAATTTTTTTTATCATATGCCATTCAAACTCCACCCACCTGTAGCTTGTTCATTTTATAAGATATCCTTGTTTAAAGATGGGTTTCCTTTGTGAAAAGCAGACTTCCAGTTGCTTCAAGGTTGCAAATGTCGTCTAATACCAGAACATTTTTTCCAAAATCATACATTGTTCTTTAAAATTGGAGATATTGACCTTGATACTCCACTTCAGTGAAACGTTGAATATTGTGGGTTTTGAGGTCGAGCTGAAAGTTTTGTGAGCAAAGTGTGCAGCTTTAATAAAAGTGTCTGCCAAGAAGAAAAAGATGCCCTACCCATTATGCTCCTTCTGACTTCGCCTATAGCTACTATGGGACAGTCCATCTACTGCAGAATGATCACTGGCGATGAAATCCTCGACTGGTGACATCATAGATTTCCCACAATACATAGGTTACTGTGGTTTAAATGCAACATGCTGTTCATGCTGTTGAGATGTAATATTCAAAGAGAAGGAAATAAAAAGCATCTTGATCTTTTTTAAGCTCTTTAAAATTAAGAATCTGTATATATTCTCGCTTTAGGTGATCAAGAAGAATGACAAACCTCATGTGGAAGTGGATGTTAAGGGTAAAAGACAAGTGTTTGCTGCTGAAGAAATCAGTGCCATGGTACTCACTAAAATGAAGGTAAGTAGTATCAATTGTGATTCAATAAAAGAGGAAAGTTCGGCAAAAATCTAATTTCACATGTGAAAGAAGAACCAAATCTACACACTGCGTGGTGAAATTTCCATTCAAAGTGCACATGTATTTCTCAAAATATCAGCAAATGAAGTTACTAAATTTGTGTTCCAAAGTGAGCTTGATGGCAGCAGAGATTACATCACTTCCTCACATTGGCAAGGAATGCTTTGTTTCCTTTTTTTTTCACTGTTATGTTGACCTTGGCCTTAAATGGAATAGGACCTCCTGATGGGGACTGCAAAATTTGAATTCTCATGCAACTTATTTAATCACATTTTGATAATATGGGACTGTTGAGGAGAAAAAAAGGGCTGTAAAATTTAAAGAAAAATAAAAGACTGTCCATTAATGTGAGGGTATCATGTCCTCTGCGCTTGCTTCAAATTCTCTGTTTGCTGAAAGTGTGACAATTTTACTTGCTCATATCTTGAGAACCACACATCAGATTTTAATGCAGATTTCATCAAAATACGTATTCTAAGTACCTCACAAACATATCAAAACTTGATATGACCTTATACCCTTCTTTTAAGGCAGGAACTCAACAATTTTATTTGCATTAGCAAGGGGTTAGGTGAAGGGAGAAGATGGGGATGACTGGAGTGGTGAGAATGGAAGCTGGGATAGGGTTACTATTTCATTTGCATTTGAAAGGGGTTAGGATAGAAAATAGAGGATGCAGAAGAGGGGGAAGGGGAGCAGGGGTTGGGTTACTAGTAAAGTTTGTCCTCTCTTGGTGTTGTACATTCCGTGGAAAAGTGGAATATGAGTAACATTGCAATCCACTGATTTAATAATTCATTACATTTCAGGAAACTGCAGAGGCTTATCTTGGTCATCCCGTTACCCATGCTGTGGTCACTGTACCAGCATACTTCAATGATGCCCAAAGACAAGCAACCAAGGATGCAGGTGTCATTGCTGGCCTCAATGTGATGAGGATTATAAATGAACCGTAAGTACAAATAAATGGCCTTTAAAACCCTTCAAATAACACCTTACAAGGGTCTTGCAGCAAGTTTTCATCCCCTGAGCCCACAACTCATCACGTTAGCCCAGAACCTCAACAATTTGGACATGGGGTTTGGCATGAACAGGTTCCCTCCCCGACCCTTTTGCTTGTAATGAGGGCTCCATTTTTGTGGTTATCTGGTTGTTCAAGATATCTTAAATTCCATTGGGACAACCAAAAGTTAATACTGGGTTGCTTGATTTTTCTTAGCGATAGTTTAAAAGAAGCCTGCTTTTTAGCTGATTGAAGAATATGTACTTCTGACTGGTTATCTTTTTCAACTTTTTCCATCATACAATATTTCAGACTGCAGTGTTTTGTCTCTTGAACATCACATCTTTTTATTCTTTTAAGACCAATATTACTTAAAGACACTTTGTGTTGAAGTTACTAGAAAAATTTTTCAGACAACCAAATTTTCTTGCAGAAAACTTAGAATAATGCAATGGTTGCCCAAAGGACTAGCATAATGTTCTCAACATAAACATGGGTATGATGGTTTGACCTTGTCCTCTTGCAGAATAAGAGTAAAGGGGAATGAGGGAAGGGAGAAAGGGGATGGGGTGGTTATGCTCATGATTCAGGATATTACCCATGCTTGGCATTTACCAATATTTAGCATCTTTACTAAAAAAGACATTTCTATGGTTTCCTTTCAGGACTGCTGCTGCTATTGCTTATGGTATGGATAAGAAGGAAGGAGAACGTAACATCTTGGTGTTTGACCTTGGTGGCGGAACTTTTGACGTGTCCCTTTTGACCATTGATAATGGTGTCTTCGAAGTCGTCGCAACCAATGGTGACACACATCTTGGTGAGTAATTTTAATACATTTAAATTAGTTTTTGATTGGGTTAAAAGCATATTTGCCAAACCTTGTAAATACCAAAATTAGAAATGGCCTGGTTAAAAATTGGCTTTCAGTTGCAACTTTTAGTTCTCAAGTCCGCTTGAGACTGGCAGTGTCACAAGTGTACTTTAATCCCCCAGAAAAATCCCCACTCCTATCCAGTCTGGAGACTCACCCATCAGATTTCAATGAACAGTTTTCAGTTTAAACAGTTTAAAACTGTTGCAACTGAAATAATTAGGTAGTATTAAAAATTGTGGTTACACCTACCATTCATATTTGTGAACTGTACACAATCAGTGCCTGTATAAAATGTCATTGCCGATATATTTACCAGGAATATGTTGGGGAGCAACTTTTTTTGAGGGATTGTGGCCATCTTCACTAAAACCTCCTTTGAAGAACCCTGGTTGCTATCATAATTTGAATTGTCTCTGATTATGTATGCTAAATTTCTTTTTAATTTTCTGTTCTTTTTACAGGCGGTGAAGATTTTGATCAGAGGGTCATGGAACACTTCTTGAAACTGTACAAGAAGAAGACTGGTAAAGATGTCCGCAAGGATAACAGGGCTGTCCAAAAACTCCGTCGTGAGGTAGAGAAGGCCAAACGTGCACTCAGTAACCAACATCAGGCCCGTGTGGAAATTGAATCGTTCTATGACGGTGAAGACTTCTCAGAAACTTTAACCCGTACCAAGTTTGAGGAACTTAACATGGTAAGCAGTGCAACAGAGATACCCCCAGAAATTTCTTCATTTTGAAGGGTGGGTGGTCTGCAGTGAAATGTAGTACATTTGAAGTTCTGTTTTGATGTTTGATGCAAAAAATTTGTATCCATGAATGTCATAATGTGAAAATGGTGGTGGTGACAGAAAGTCAAAATGGGGCAGGCAAACTAAGGGCAAAGGATAATGTGTGTGTGTATTGTACTTTCTTCAGTTAACCCAACTCCCAACCTACATAATAAGTTGGGGTAAGAAGGGGGGGCTCACCATAGCCCTTCCACTGTTGAAAAAGTCATGTAAGTGTCATTTACAAGCTGTAGGATTTGAAAATACCATGAGAAGTACAGGTGATGCTAAACAATCTCATATGTCAAGTTTTCTGGGCTGTGTAAAATAGTTTCTGGTATGATCTTAAAAATTGTATGCATGAATTTCATTTGTGGCAGAGGGCTGTAGAATATGCCCATGGTATTGCTTGCCTGTTGTATGCAGCAACTAAAGGGAAGGACTTGCACTTTATACAATATCAAGCTTGAACATTTGGACATAACGTTTTGTTTCAATCAAGTTGACACTATAACACATTTCTGTTCGCATGTCCTTATCTCTCATCAGACCAACTAACAAATTCATTTGTTGACAGAGGGTACCAATTTTGTTTTTTCCTGCATTTTCTCCAACAGGAACTTTTCAGATCGACGTTGACACCAGTGAAGCAGGTCATCAAGGATGCTGATATGGAGAAGAGCGAAATTCATGAGATTGTACTTGTTGGAGGTTCTACCCGTATCCCAAAGATCCAACAATTGGTGAAGCAACATTTTGATGAAAAGGAACCATCCCGTGGTATCAACCCTGACGAGGCTGTTGCTTATGGTGCTGCTGTCCAAGGAGGTGTACTTAGTGGTGAAGCTGAGACCAGTAAGTGTTCCTTCAATGTTGTAGATTCTACAGTTTTGTATTTTGAGTTTGTTCTTTTGCGTAATGTTTAAGAGGGGTGGTTCTGGCAAGGGAATAATATGCAGGGAATTGCTTGCAGCATAATTTTGCTGCCCATATCAGTCATCTGCTCTGGGACCATGTAAAGTGTGAAAAATCTTGCACGAAATGGTGTGACAAAATGGGGTGGGTTTGGTGCTTTGATTTCATTTTTAGCTCAAACCAGCTCAAAAGAGCAATTTTGTTCCACTATTTCTACCATTCTCACAAATTCAGTGTTTCCCATTGAACTGAACTCCCTTTAAAAACTGTCTGGGTGCAAATTGTCAATCATGTGAGGTTGATTAGGTTAGTCTAAACAGATGTTGTTTGATGAGAACAATAGTTTTATTGTGAGTGCATGCAGGGGCTTTGTAGACATACTCAGGGGGATGAATTAAGGGTAGAGAGTCACCTTACACTGTTTCTAAACTAGACTTGCTTGAGGTAAGGATGAAGAGGGTCAATTTTGTTCCTTATGTTCGGAAAGGAAGCTCTTTCTTACTGTGTTATCATAGCTCATTAAACTTGCTTTCTTCCTTGCTAACTAGACTTCCTGATTTCTAAAAATAGAAAGCAAGGCAACGTAGGCTTCTCACTTTAGGGCTACACCTAAGAGAAAGGTAATCATTCTAAAAGTATTAAGTTCCTTGTCATTTTACCTGAGAGAAATTAAAACATTCTAAATTGTGGGTACATCTGTTGAAGAAATAATAGCCATGTATGTACAGTCCCTGTACCCATTGCATGGGGATTGGTTTTCTTGGCACTGGAAGTCATCACTGTGCACTGTGCACTGAGTCAAAATTTTTGCTTTCTTTGATCTCTTTTCCTAAAGTCTAAGACATTCCAGGATCCATTGCCCTCGTCCAGAGTTTTTCCAGGGCATAAAACGTTTTTCTCATCATTTTGGGTTTTTTCAGTGTGATACTGGAACTGTTGTAATGCTGCAAATTTAATTTGAAAAGTAATTATAACAAAATTTTGTTTTTTCCCCTTGCAGGTGATCTTGTTCTTTTGGATGTTAACCCTCTGACCCTTGGAATTGAAACTGTTGGTGGAGTAATGACCAAGGTGATTTCCGTAACACAGTCGTACTCAACAAAGAAATCACAGATCTTCTCCACAGCTGCTGATAACCAACCCACTGTCACTATCCAAGTTTTTGAAGGTGAGTAGATCCTTTGAAAGAAGGGTCAGAGGTTGCAAGAACTGGAAAGGGCATGGCCAAATGTCTTTAGCAGGGCACCAAAGCCAAACAAGAATTCTGGGCCGGAAATTGCCATTTCCCAGCTAGAAATTCTGTTGACATGATTTTATCTTCAAAGGTAGTCAGATTTCCATCTACCTACCCATATTTCTTTCCAAATGTCAGCTATTTTTTCACCTAAGCCAAAACCTGGAACCCAGATGAAAATAAAACATTATAGCAGTGGGGAATGAATTGTTATGGTGTTAGAATTTTTCAATTAGTTTTTCCATATTGCAAAAGGCTCAATTGACTGACTATGATCTAGAGCATATGGTGATTTTAAGATGAAGATCACTTGCATTTATGACTGTTTTGTAGGGTTGGGCAGTATCGTGGAAATATTGGTACCGGTATTGTAAAATACACAGGACAGGTAATGAGGTGGTAACAGTTTCTTTGTCAGTGAATATAATTGAGTAACTGTAATTTTTGTCAAGTACCAGTATTTTCTCAAGAATCATCATTAGTAAAACACCAGTATATAAGTTTTAAATATTTTATCTTTTTTAAATCAGGTGAAAGACCTATGACCAAGGACAACCATTTATTGGGTAAATTTGATTTAAATGGCATCCCACCAGCACCAAGAGGAGTACCACAGATTGAGGTCACCTTTGAAATTGATGTCAACGGCATTCTCAGAGTATCTGCTGAAGACAAAGGTACAGGAAACAAAGAAAAAATTACAATCACAAATGACCAAAACAGATTAACACCAGAGGACATTGAAAAAATGGTAGCAGATGCAGAGAAATTTGCAGAAGAAGATAAGTTAGTAAAAGAAAAAGTAGAAGCTAGGAATGATCTAGAGGGCTTTGCATATTCTCTAAAGAATCAAATTAAGGATGAAGAAAAACTGGGGGGCAAACTCTCAGAGGAAGAAAAGGAAACGATAGAAAAAGCAGTCGATGAGCAGATCGAGTGGCTCGACGCAAATCAAGATGCTGATAAAGAAGATTTTGAAGAACATAAAAAAGAATTAGAAGGAATTGTACAACCAATTATTAGTAAATTATATGAAGGGGCTGAGGGAGCCGCTGGTGAAGCACCTGGTGAAGAGTATGATGAGGATCACGACGAGCTTTGAGGATAATTAATTGGGACTGTAAAATATACAGACCATAAAGACTCAACGAGCAGATGGTAGCCAGGATATTTCAGGCGTTTGGAACAAAATTAATTTCTAACAGATTGGACATTTGCAATACCAATTCTGTTTGTTCCTTGCAAAGATCCTGAATGGCATGAAATTTGTTAGAAAATCAGGAATGGAGTCTTCTTTCAGGGAGGTGACAGTGTCCGTCCTGAAGTGGGTTAACAATCTAAAGGGGAGAGGAAGAAATTAGTAGTTGTGATACAAGGTATTGATTAGTTGCCATTTACTATCAATACAGGTTGTAATCTTCGTCTTTGTAATGTGGGAAAGACTTGTGGTTAGTTTTCTAAATGTCTGATTTTCAAATCAATGAAAAGACAAAGAGATGGGGTAGGGGGTCATGCAACGATCATTTGGGGTAGTACAGTTTAGTGGTAGATAGGTGGTAAGTTAAGCAAAGAGTATCCGTCTTTCCACTTCACAAAGCCTTTTTCATCCGTTTGATTTATGTAATTACTTAATCCATTTATACAGAAACTACATTTAGTGTGCCCAATTGCACAAATTTTTGTCAAGGTATCTTGCTCCGAAGTTTTCTTCAGTAGTACTTTCTGAGCAGTATACATTTAATTGCCAACGGCCATATTACACAGTTATTTGAAGTAAGATCATGGCAAAAATTGAACAGTTTGCTTTATCTGGAAAGGGGATATATAAGCCTAGCTATCAGAATGAGCATGTCCAGTTTAACCTCCCTGAAAGACTTGGCAAAGATATTAAATGCCTTTTTGCAACCCATTGTTTGTTGTTGAATTGTTCCATTATTTTTAGGACTCGAGGGCATTTTGTCTATGTGTATGTTTTCATAAATTTGGACGTGTTCATTCTGTGCATGTCAGTTGCTATTTTGCGACTGGGTACAAAACTTCGAAGAAAAATGTTGCATTGATATGGTGTAATATTAACTTGTGATTGTTACTCAACGATTGGTTTAGTACCAATCACATTTCTGTTTGTCTAAATTTGGTCTTTTTTTGGCTGAGTGATCTATATGTAAAAATAAATTTGGTATATAGTAAGTTATGCAGGTTTGTGTGTTTTTACACTGAAAAGAGTATTCCATTTGAGCTGTGGGTTACTTGCTCAAAATAAATATTTTTTGGAAAAGATCAATGTGTACCTGTTTGTCTTTTGAGTTTTGACTGTAAAGGAAAATCTTTGAATTTGAACTTCATTGGTGTGGAAGACACAGTTTGTCATCTTCCTGCCCTATTTTATAAACCATTGACCCATTTCTAAATAGTAACTACAAAGGATTGTGGGATTGGTTTTAGGTCTGCATAATTTTTGTCAATGACATTTTATTGTAGGAAAAAATAATGCATGCCAACATTCTATCCCACAATACTTTGTAACAGCTATTTGGGAAAGTGTCTATTGACAATGCCCTACTGAGACCAGCAAAAGGAACTATAACTAGCAGACTAGCAGACCCTCACAAATGTTTTTATCTCCTGAGTAGCTAAACAAAATGCACTCTGGGTGCAATCAAACGTTGTTATAATTAGGCCAACAAAAATGAACCATGATGTTGCAAATGGTGAAAGCTCTTCTTTCAACTGGTAATCACTCCCAAAGAGGGTAGGCATTGTGAGAAATAGGGGGTGAGGAGGAATTACTAATGCACCATTGCACCAGGGATGGCACAGATGAAGTGAAAATTTTGAATTTTTGGCTTCCAAAGTTGAAAAATATGTGAAAATGTCTGCACTTTCATTTGGGGTTCTCTTGGGAGTTTGCTTTCATGAAAGCAAAATCAAGCTGATCCTCAGGACCAGACATTGGAATTTAAAGGTAGGCTAGGTGTCCTGTCTTGTATACTGAAACTGCCCAAGGCATGGGGCCATGGCCCATATGGGTTAGGTCCTTCATTCCAGAGTTTCATTCCTTCCAACAAATCGATTCCTGTTCACTCCCAACTACACCCCATGTCCCCTCCTCCACAGAGTACCATGTTTGGTGACCGCTACTTTCGCTAATATTAATAATACTATGGGTCTTTCAACGGCTTCACTGTTGAACAATTGACTAAGTTACATGGCATAACTACGGTATGCAATAGCCTGCCAACTTTCTAGCGATCTCATTTACGACCACCAAATATGTCACAACAAAAATTGAAATACTAAATTATATCTGGCGTAATAGGTAATATTAATGCATCGAACGTATGGCCTGGTACACATTTTCCACCTACAAAAGCTAATTGTTGTTTGCCGTTCGTTGTATCAGTTGTATGTACCAAAATACACTATTCACACTTGTTTAGGTGCACTATGTGACCATCTCATGTTTACTAATTCATCCTCAAAATGCGTAGATTCCTGTAAATGGAAACTGGGCGAAGGTTTGCAGACTGTATATTATACTGTTTGGAGAAGTGTATTTTTAATTTGAGAGAGCGCCATCTTTCGAAGGTTACTACAGAGTCTGCTCCTGCAGGCTAGGGTTCCGGGAGCTTAGCCCTCAAACCTTTAAGGTTTTAGTTTCTCTGGGTTTACAGAGAGGAATGTTTTGTATTTTGACATAGGGGGTATATCTGATGGTCACAGGGTCCAATATTCTCCATTGCTGTTTTATATCAAGGCCGACTCATGATACAAGGTTCATTATGCCAAAGGTAGGGTTCCCTGTTTGGCTTAGATTAGGGATGACCATTGTACCATGGGAACATTGTATCCTGGGAACAGTAGCCTACCCTAGGAACATTGAACATCTGGATCATTGGCAAAGCCCATAGTATCACTAGCAATGAGTTAACTTTGGATACAGAGCTACTAAACTTCTATGATGACTAAACAAATGAACTTTGAAAATAATAAGGGACATCACATTTGCTTGGAACAACTTATTATATTTTGTCATAAAGATAATACACTTCTTGAAACTCAAATCAATGGATATATGATTTAAAAACTGTGTTCTCTTGGCCAGGCCATAGCCAAGATTTGAAACTGTCAGATTGCCACTGTACTCAATGCTTAACATAAAGCCAGTGCATGAGCCACAACATAAAAGCCAGTGAGGGACTGTGAGGTTGGTCAAGTGTTGTCCTTCAGTGGACGCTTCTTTGAGAAGCAGTTTGGTTTCATTGAAGGGCCCTTTGCCAGAGGGTCAGGAGGACTTTGAAAAAGTGAGAAAAATAAATGCAACACATGATTCTCATATAAAAGGATATTTAGTCTGCAAGACTAATTCAAATTTGGTTGACTGCATTTTCCTTTTATGTCTAAGGAGTATTGTATTCTCCATTAGAAGTCCATCAAGACCTGTGCAATACATTGCAATGTGGCAGACTTTTGACATGTTTATGTATGAATCTATTCAAAAAACACTTTCCTTCCCATTAGGGTACAGCTTACATAACCAGCCACAGCATGAGCCACTTAATGTTTCCAGAGTTCATTTTTCCCAAGGTAAAATGTCACTTAATATGGCATAATATCATTTTAGCTGAAGGCTTAAACATACTTGTTGTAAGATTGATGTACCCATAGCCATGGGTAGCTTTTCATTCAAAGTTTGTTGTGAATGGGGTAACCTTTAATTATGAAATCAGTATTGATCCTTTTCCATTATACTTCACTCTGAGATTACATAATCAGACAAGATTCGGTACATGGTCTGGATCAAAAAGAGTTGGTGCAAATTGCAAGTGCTCTGATTCTTATTGAGAACCTATACCATCATTGCCGCATGCAAGTACAGGTCTACTCAGACAGACCGGAAATGAACAGAAGGGGTGAAATATAACTTAATGAGTGAATAAATTGCCTTCACTTTTAGACGACCTAAAAACCTGCAAAAAAGTGTTCCTGTAATTCCTCTGAAACAAATTTTCATGACTTTTACAGGAATTTACCCAGGATCAAAAAAGAAAAGAATTTACGACCTTCCTCTTGACATTTTACATAAACTACGAGTTGAAGACAATAATAACTTTTGGTATAACAATTGAGAACCCACTTTAAAGTTTCAAGCGAGCATGAAACAAGATCACTTCGTGAAAACTTCCATGACTTCCAACAAGTTATCTGAATTTCAAGACATTTTCAAATCTTGAGATAATTTTCAAAGTTATCATTGTCATGAATGTTAAAGAGGAAAGATCAAAATGGGTAAGATCAATGGAAGTAGTACATAAAACAGACAATTCTGTCAAAAATTGATGCAATTATGAAATGGTCAGTATAAATTCATCTGCTTAGGATGAGAAAATAAAGTTACCAACCACTCCAGATCAACCAATCAAGGGTTTGTATGCACAACAGTCATGCAGCCAGCATTGTGTCATGGGGGGGTGGGGGGGAGGTGTCATGGGGTTTGGTGTCATGGGGGGTGGAGGGTTTTGGG